>JARQOC010000001.1:449678073-450358227 GCA_033576535.1 Allobates femoralis
TCCCCCTATACTGACCACTGTTTATACTGTTCTCCCCCATCACACTCCCCCTACTCGATATACTGTCCCCCTCCTGGTTGTGGCCTCACATTGTCCACACACACTGGCCCCTCTCCATACACCCCCACACTACTCACTCTCTATTCTGAGCCCTCTTACATTTTTCTCATCCCCTACTGTTTCCTTACCACCTCACTCCCTCCCCTTCACTCCACATACTGTGCGCAGCCATCCCCCACACTTCACATACTCTGTCCACACCAATCTCCTCCTTACTCCACATACTATATCAGCAGCCATCCCCCCTCACTTCTCATACTGTGTCCACACTGTTACCATACATGTTACCTCACTGCATACACTGTACCGCAGTCATCCCTGTCTCACTCCACATACTGGTGCCACAGCCATACCCCCTCACTCCACATACTGTGCTGCAGCCATCCCCTCATCACTCTACATATTTTGTCCACACCAATCTCCTCCTCAATCCACATACTGTGTTGGCAGCCATCCCACTCACTTCTCATATTGTGTCCACACTCTTCCCACCTCACGCCACATACCGTACCACAGCCATCCCCCTCTCACTCCTCATACAGTGCTGCAGCCATCCCCCTTACTCCTCATACTGTGTATACACTGATCCCCCCCCCCCTCAATTTTATACTGGTTCCTCAAATTTACAGTCTTTGGTTCACATATATTCCACTAACCCTCTCCCCCGAGTTTGGCTCACATTCTCCCACCATCATTTCCCCCCAGTTTGCTCCTCATACTCCCCCACCCTCTCCCACCAGTTTGCTGCTCACACTCACCCCCCAGTTTTCTGCTCACACTCCCCTCCCCCCCAGCTTACTGCTCATATTCCCCCCCCCCAGTTTCATGCTCATATCCCCCCCCCGTTTCATGCTCACATTCCCCCCAGTTTCATGCTCACCCCCACCCCCCTGCGTCATGCTCACATCCCCTCAAGTTTCTTGCTCATATTCCCCCAAGTTTCATGCTCACACCCCCACCCCCTGCTTCATGCTCATATTGCCCCCCCCCAGTTTCATGCTCATATCCCCCCCCCCAGTTTCATGCTCACCCCCCTGCTTCATGCTCATATTCCCCCCCCAGTTTCATGCTCACCCCCCTGCTTCATGCTCATATTCCCCCCCCCAGTTTCATGCTCATATTCCCCCCCCCCCAGTTTCATGCTCACCCCCCTGCTTCATGCTCCTATTCCCCCCCCCCCCAGTTTCATGCTCCTATTCCCCCCCCCCCCCAGTTTCATGCTCCTATTCCCCCCCCCCCCAGTTTCATGCTCATATTCCCCCCCCCCCCAGTTTCATGCTCATATTCCCCCCCCCCCAGTTTCATGCTCATATTCCCCCCCCCCCCGTTTCATGCTCACATTCCCCCCAGTTTCATGCTCACCCCCACCCCCCTGCGTCATGCTCACATCCCCTCAAGTTTCTTGCTCATATTCCCCCAAGTTTCATGCTCACCCCCCACACCCCTGCTTCATGCTCATATTGCCCCCCCCCAGTTTCATGCTCATATCCCCCCCCCCCAGTTTCATGCTCACCCCCCTGCTTCATGCTCATATTCCCCCCCCCCCCAGTTTCATGCTCATATTCCCCCCCCCCCCCAGTTTCATGCTCATCCCCCTGCTTCATGCTCATATTCCCCCCCCCCCCCAGTTTCATGCTCACCCCCCTGCTTCATGCTCATATTCCCCCCCCCCCCCCAGTTTCATGCTCACCCCCCTGCTTCATGCTCATATTCCCCCCCCCAGTTTCATGCTCATATTCCCCCCCCCCAGTTTCATGCTCATATTCCCCCCCCCCCAGTTTCATGCTCATATTCCCCCCCCCCCAGTTTCATGCTCACCCCCCTGCTTCATGCTCCTATTCCCCCCCCCCAGTTTCATGCTCATATTCCCCCCCCCCCCAGTTTCATGCTCACCCCCCTGCTTGATGCTCATAATCCCCCCCCCAGTTTCATGCTCATATTCCCCCCTCTTTCATGCTCATATTCCCCCCAGTTTTCTGCTCACCCACCCCCCTCTCCCTCCACGCTGTCTCCCTTCCCCTAATTACCACATTAGTGCTGAGTTCAGCTCCTATGTGGAGGAGCGGTCTTCTCCAGACTTCTGCCGCGGTGCCTCTGCTGTGACGTCAGGTGATCTAATCACTCAGGCGCAGCAGACTAAGCTGAGGACCCGGAAGTGCGGGGAACAAGGCGGCAGCGGCTCAAGACGCTGCTTCCATAGTACAGGCGTCTGATAGATGCCTGTACATGGACTTCAGGAGCCGGCGGCTGCAGATTCTCTGCACCCGCTGTCAGCTGACCGCGGGAGTAGAGAATAGCCGACTCCCGCACCGGATGGGTGAGCGCAACATGCGGCCAAGGAGACTCCTTGGGTGATGCAGCAGGGGACCTGACAGCGCCCCCTGCCTGCTGCGCTCGGTGCACATGCACCCCCAGCCCCCCCTAGATACGGCCCTGCTCCAGCGGGACCTGTTCGGGCCTGTTGGGGGGCGGGGCTAGGGGGGCGGGGTCACAATGCCTGGGGGCCCACCATGAGTTTTAACCGGCTACCCGGCGGCCCAGACCGAGCCTGAACATTGTCCTTCTGAGGGCTCAGATTGTATAGTGTAGATCAGGTCTGGGTATATGGGGCCACACAGCAAAATGAAGCTTAATGGTACTGTCACACGCGGCAATATTGCTAGGCAATTTCACTGGCAATTTGCTGGTTGCAGTGAAGTGATGAACATATTGTTCTATCTTGTTGCTGTGTACAAATGGAACAATGTGTCCATGATTTCACTGCAACCAGCAAATTGCCAGTGAAATTGCCTAGCAATATTGCCGCGTGTGTCGGTAGCTATAGGGCCACAGTCTTTATAGGAGTACGGGCTCGGACACACTCACCTGAGTTTGATGGACGAGCCTCGAAACAGGCTGGAGCAGTGACCCTGAACGGCCTCTCCCTGTCTGGACGGGGAATGCGATGCTGCACAGAAACACAAGCAGATGTCATTCCCCGTCCAGACAGGGAGAAGGCTGTCCAGGGTCACTGCTCCAGCCTGTTCCGAGTCTCGTCCATCAAACTCAGATGTAACTCGGAGAGTGTGTCCAAGCCAGGGGCTGACTGACTGGTGCACCTTGCCCCGGGAGGCAGTGTGATTCTGCCTGCCCTTTCAGTAGGTGAGGAGCGGGGAGGGGGGTGAGGAACCGGGGACTCGCGGCCCACTGTCACTCACCACACTGCCCGACGTGTCACCTTCTATGATGCCAGCAGCTGCGGCCGCAAGGCCGGCCCATTTAAGTGAGGGTGGCGGCCCTAGATGAGGGCAATACCACCAGCCTTGCCCCCCTGCCACCTGGGCCAGTCCGCCCCTGGTCCAAGCCCTAAGAGACATTTCTAGAGATACCATAGTTTTTTTTCTTACATCTTTTGATCACTTTTTAACTTTTTTTTTTCTAATGGCATTTAATGTATGGGTTATGGTGTCAGGATTTATAGCTTAGGTTGTTACAGATATGACAAACATACATTATTTCATTTTAGTTTATATATTGAACATGAGTTTTAAGCCCCGTCACACGAGGCGAAGGGGCTGGGGATTTTGTCGGCGACTGGTGGGTGCACGCACGTTTTTGGCGCCCCGCCAGCGTCGCCGTCCCCCGCTTACACGGGGCGACATCTCCAGCCCCGCGCCGGCGATCTACCAGGCGGCATCGCCGCCGGGGTGTCTGGAAACCCCAGCAGCGATGTCAAACAATGGGAGCCTATGGTTCCCATCGCCTGACAGGTCGCCGGCGCCTGGTTACATGGGGCGATGTATGCACATCACCCCATGATTGTCGCCTGGTTTCAGAGCACTGCTCTGAAACCAGGCGATTGCCCAGCACCGCCGACATCACCCCTTTACATGAGGCGACGTAGGGGCGATGTCGTCGGCGATAGGCCACGCCCCCACGTCACCTCTGTAATGGGCGGCAATGTCGCCCCATGTAACAGGGGCTTTAGTGGTATAAAAATGTCATGTCTTCTTTTGAATTTTTTTTTTTTTTACAACTTATCCCTTATTTGTAATATCATCTTACAATTAGCACCATATATTAATTTTGGCCAACATCTTGCAGTAATGTCCCCATTCCTGATCCTCTTCTTGTAGTACTGTCCCCATCCTTGTCCACTTGTAGTAAATTCCCCGTCATGGTTCTCTTGTAGTAATGTCCCCATCCTGAACCCTTTCTTGTAGTGATGTCTCCATCCTGAACCCCTTCTTGTAGTAATGTCCTCATCCTGGTCCCTATATTGTAGGATTGTCCTTATCCTGGTCCCTATATTGTAGTAATGTCCCCACGCTGAATGCGGCGACCAATCAGAATAGCGCCATGCGCTATGCCGCCATATTTACAGTGTATTTCAAATTTGGCGCCATAGCACGCGCCGCTATTCTGATTGGTCGCCGCATTAAGCGTGGCGACCAATCAGAATAGCGGCGCGCGCTATGCCACCAAATTTGAAATACACTTAGTACAGTGTATTTAAAGTATCGAGCCATAGAGCGCTCCGCAATTGTAATTGGTCGCCGCATTCAGCGTGGCGACCAATCAGAATAGCGGCGCGCGCTATGCCACCAAATTTGAAATACACTTAGTACAGTGTATTTAAAGTATCGAGCCATAGAGCGCTCCGCAATTGTAATTGGTCGCCGCATTCAGCGTGGCGACCAATCACAATAGCGGCGCGCTCTATGGCGCCAAACTTCAAATACACTGTACTCAATGTATTTCAAATTTGGCGCCATAGCACGCTGAATGCGGCGACCAATCACAATCGCGGCTCGCTGTACGGCGGAAAATGCCGGCTGGCTCGCGGCTGCCCGGAGCTCAGCCACGGCTATATACGCCACGGAGCTCAGCGGCTCGCCAGCCGGGAAATCATCTCCCGGCTGACTCGCTGTGGACCTCCGTGCCATAGTTAGCCGCGGCTGAGCTCCGGCCAGCCACGAGCTAGTCAGGAGACGACGGCCTAACACCGGTCGTCTCCCGGCAGGCTCTCGCTCTCTCCAGCCGCGGAATCATGGTGTGTGGCGGCCGGGAGACGAACGCCTAACGGCGGTCGTCTCCCGGCTGACCCGCGCTGGCTCCGGCCGGCGGCCCCTGGGCGGGAGACAACCACCTAACACCGGTTGTCTCCCGCCGGTGATGTGTTTAACAAAAAGTTTAAAAAACAGTAAAGACTAAGTATATCACATACAGTTAGGGCCAGAAATATTTGGACAGTGACACAATTTTCGCGAGTTGGGCTCTGCATGCCACCACATTGGATTTGAAATGAAACCTCTACAACAGAATTCAATTGCAGATTGTAACGTTTAATTTGAAGGGTTGAACAAAAATATCTGATAGAAAATGTAGGAATTGTACACATTTCTTTACAAACACTCCACATTTTAGGAGGTCAAAAGTAATTGGACAAATAAACATAACCCAAACAAAATATTTTTATTTTCATTATTTTGTTGCGAATCCTTTGGAGGCAATCACTGCCTTAAGTCTGGAACCCATGGACATCACCAAACGCTGGGTTTCCTCCTTCTTAATGCTTTGCCAGGCCTTTACAGCCGCAGCCTTCAGGTCTTGCTTGTTTGTGGGTCTTTCCGTCTTAAGTCTGAATTTCAGCAAGTGAAATGCATGCTCAATTGGGTTAAGATCTGGTGATTGACTTGGCCATTGCAGAATGTTCCACTTTTTTGCACTCATGAACTCCTGGGTAGCTTTGGCTGTATGCTTGGGGTCATTGTCCATCTGTACTATGAAGCGACGTCCAATCAACTTTGCAGCATTTAGCTGAATCTGGGCTGAAAGTATATCCCGGTACACTTCAGAATTCATCCGGCTACTCTTGTCTGCTGTTATGTCATCATTAAACACAAGTGACCCAGTGCCATTGAAAGCCATGCATGCCCATGCCATCACGTTGCCTCCACCATGTTTTACAGAGGATGTGGTGTGCCTTGGATCATGTGCCGTTCCCTTTCTTCTCCAAACCTTTTTCTTCCCATCATTCTGGTACAGGTTGATCTTTGTCTCATCTGTCCATAGAATACTTTTCCAGAACTGAGCTTGCTTCTTGAGGTGTTTTTCAGCAAATTTAACTCTGGCCTGTCTATTTTTGGAATTGATGAATGGTTTGCATCTAGATGTGAACCCTTTGTATTTACTGTCATGGAGTCTTCTCTTTACTGTCGGCTTAGAGACAGATACACCTACTTCACTGAGAGTGTTCTGGACTTCAGTTGATGTTGTGAACGGGTTCTTCTTCACCAAATAAAGTATGCGGCGATCATCCACCACTGTTGTCATCCGTGGACGCCCAGGCCTTTTACAGTTCCCAAGCTCACCAGTCAATTCCTTTTTTCTCAGAATGTACCCAACTGTTGATTTTGCTACTCCAAGCATGTCTGCTATCTCTCTGATGGATTTTTTCTTTTTTTTCAGCCTCAGGATGTTCTGCTTCACCTCAATTGAGAGTTCCTTTGACCGCATGTTGTCTGGTCACAGCAACAGCTTCCAAATGCAAAACCACACACCTGGAATCCACCCCTGACCTTTTAACTACTTCATTGATTACAAGTTAACGAGGGAGATGCCTTCAGAGTTAATTGCAGGCCTTAGAGTCCATTGTCCAATTACTTTTGGTCCCTTGAAAAAGAGGAGGCTATGCATTACAGAGCTATGATTCCTAAACCCTTTCTCCGATTTGGATGTGGAAACTCTCATATTGCAGCTGGGAGTGTGCACTTTCAGCCCATATTATATATATAATTGTATTTCTGAACATGTTTTTGTAAACAGCTAAAATAACAAAACTTGTGTCACTGTCCAAATATTTGTGGCCCTAACTGTATGCCTCCTCTGATTGGTCGCTCGCGGCTGGTGCCGACCAATTAGAGAAGCGGTGCGAAACACGGCGCCATATTTAATATCCATTTTTTTACTTCACATTTTAAACATGGCGCCGTGCCCCGCCCCGCTCTTCTGATTGGTCGCCGCAAGCCGCGAGCGACCAATCAGAATAGCGGCGCGAAACACGATATGCCGGCGCCATTTTAAACCGCGAATTTTGAAATTTTACCTCATAGCTTTTTCCTACTGCGCAGAGCCTGTCACAGTGACGTCGGACTTCAAGCTCCCTGCTATTTTAGGCATAAAAAAGATAAGACTCTTTACAAAAACTATATTAATTTGTTTTGGAAGTGTTCCTGTTACATTTTGCCACAAATATTTCACACTCCCAAATTTACCTATTCGGTGCCACCAACTGTTTTAACATCTATTTGGTGCTATATATACTGACTAATATTTACTGCCTATTGCACTCAGAAACTGCCTTAAATTAACCTCTTCTTTGTCTATAACACACACTGGGCATATTAACCTGTTATTTGGCACTGAAGTACACTGTCCATTACTCTTTGAACTTCTATTTGGTGCGTTATAGAGACTGCGTTAAATTAACCTATTCTTTGCCAATTCCACAGACTGAGTATATTAACCTATTGTTTGCAATAAAAGGACACTGTCCATTATTCAACAGCTATTTACCATATATACTATATACCTGACACTGCCTGTTATTAACCTGCTGTTTGCCACCACTCTTAAGGTACCTTTACACGCCGCTACAGAAGGTTGGAAACAACCGGGTGTTTCACGTGCACGAGCACGTACCAATGGTTGCAAACGGTACCCGATACGCCTTTACACGCCGCTACAAGGTGCTCTACAGAAGGTTTAATCTACCTCTGGATGCACCGCTGGGTGCCTCAAGTTACCTTCTGCAGAGCACTTTACCTCATTTACACTACACGCTACAACAAGGTAATATGGGCGGACCTGGGGCAGCAGGGTTAACACATAGGCGTGCCACAGTCCATCACGCCGCGCCTAAACGACAACCATTGGCCAACACAATAGTGTTCTGATTGGGCACGGCGCGAAGGGCGGATGGCGGAGACATGACGTAGTAGTGTTTGGACTGTGGCGCGGAATAAGTGCTTGTGACATGGCGGAGTGTGACGATATTGAGCTAGGGGATGGTTATGCGTCACATAGGAGCGGTTTACAGTCACACACTCCGTGCGTATAAAAATATCAGTGTTGGGCTATGTGTGCGTAGTAAAAGTGTTTGCATTGTCACGCGGACTAAGTGCTTGTGACATAGCAGAGTGTGGCGATTGTGCTAGGTGACGCTTAGACGACACACAGTAGCGGCTTACACCACACAGTCTGTGCGTTTTGTAAACTAAGTGTTGTCCTATGTGTGTGTCTGGACAGCAATGTGTGAATAGAGCCCCAATGGTGATCTCATATATGGTAACAGATGTCAATGGCCTTGAGCAGCTCACATGCCACATGTCCATGATGTGTGTGTCTACATACTTAAACCCACCTGACAGACAATATGATGTGCTGCATCAATGTGTTGTGTCCAGGTGACCCTCTGCCTACACCAAACCACAAGGGTTATGTACACACATTTGTCACATAGACTGTTGACCAACAAAAACCTTCACATACCTCATGGGCACCCACACATATTGTGTGTCATACCCAGCCATAGGTGCCAATGTGTGTGACAGCACTGGCCACAAGCCAAACCTTGATCACACTGTGCTCCCTCCCCAAGTAATCAGGCTCACACAGAGTAATTTGGATCCAAGAAAAAAATATTGTATTTTTACTTTTAAAACATGAACTTGAAAAAGTAAATAACACATACAGAAAGGAAAGACAATGGACATTCAAACAGCATGTGACATTGTAAACAAATATAATTTTTGGGTCACAAAATAACAAAAAATGATACCGTGTGCAGCACCCACATGACACAAATAAAACCTTAACTAACTAACTAAAACCTGTGCACACAATTAAAGAAACAAAACCAAAAACACCATGGTGCAGCAACCCTGCTGTTAGCACCATGGCCACCATTTTATGAGCACCCAGAACCACCCACACTAGATGTACTGGTTTTGCCAGCCCACTGCACCAGAGCCATTAAAGTAGGAGCAGTATGCATCTCTACTGTCCCTGGCCTCCTGCTGACTGCGCCCATGGCTCAGCGGCTGGAGTGGCGCCACACCATGGTCTACATCACGCCAAGACCCTGGACGGACCTCCCCTGTTGTGGCGTCTGCATTATCTACATAACTTCCTGGCGTGTATGATGCTCTATCCCTACGACGCAGGAAGTTATGCAGCATACAGCAGGCCAGCACTAAAGCGTCAATAGACTCCAGTTTCATATGCATAGGCGTATGAAAAACCCGGAATGTACTCGCCATGATCCAAAACGCATTTTCAACCACACAGCGGGCCCGGGATAGCCGGTAATTGAAAATGTGTCGCTCAAAAGTAAGGGTCCTCTGGGGATATGGCCGCAGTAGGTGTGCCTGAAGTGGGAATGCTTCATCCGCCACAAACGCAAAGTTGAGATGATGGCTCGGTTCTTCATTTGAGGGAAAGTTCAGCCCACTGGTCCTTAGTAGTTGTGCCAAGGAGCAGTGTGCGAACACCCAAACGTCCACGTAGAGGAACTCATAGTTCGCATCCACTAGGGCCATGAGGACTATACTAAAATACCCTTTGTAATTGTAAAACAAAGAGCCCGAGTTGGGGGCGTTTAGTAATCCTTACGTGCTTACCATCCAATGCCCCGCCGCAGTTTGGGAAGTTCCACCGGCTTTCAAAGCCTCGGGTTACTTCCATCCATTCTGCGGCTGTTTGTGGCAACTTTAGGAAGGATGGCTGCAGAGCACTCCAGATGGCCTCACACGTCTCAGGGATCAGGCGGCTCAGCAGGGGCAGGGAGACACGTGGCGCGTATGTGAGGGATGTCATTGACTGCCCTGTAGCCAGGAACCGCAAAGTTATAGCCAACCGCTCCTCAGCTGATACCAATCGACGCATAATAGTGTCCTGACGGTCTATCAGTGGCCTCACGCGCTCCAGAAGGAAGGTGAAAGAGTCCTCGGACATCCGGAGGTAGCTTCGGTAATCATTTGGATTGTTATCCTCCAGCTCATGCACCAGCTGCATGTGGCCCCGGGTCTCCCGGCGGCGAAGCCAATCCTGGCTCCACAGCCGCCGTTGTCTGCGACGCATCAACCTTTCATACCGATTCTCAAGCCACATTTGCTCTTCCACCAACGCAAGAGCTACGATAACATGTCGATCATGTATACTCTGCATCCTCGGTGTCAGCACCTGTATATGTGAAAATACAACATCAGTACATACATCAATATGGGCACATGTTTGCATGTAAAGCAAGCCACACAAAATTTGGATTACACACTATAGCAAACCAGATGTAAGCCCTCGTGTGTGCACAACACACATCCTTGTGAACCATGCAAGGGCAGCAACCACTAGTGGCCGATAAACGAACAGAACATGCTCACTGATCAGGGCCGCCCATCCTTAAACACTTTGTTGACTGGCAGAAAGTATCACATCTGGACCTATCTGTGTTAAAAAGGGACATGTGTCACCACAAATATCGCCTATACATGTCACACAAACAATGGAGCATACCATTTTTATTTACACAACAACAGTCAGTAAGTAACAGCGTACCACAGCCTTGCAGGGTGAGTAATCACAGATGTCACGAACCAGATTACACATGACTCATCAAGTCGGGAATTCGT
This sequence comes from Allobates femoralis, assembly GCA_033576535.1. NCBI lineage: Eukaryota > Metazoa > Chordata > Amphibia > Anura > Aromobatidae > Allobates > Allobates femoralis. The sequence goes on from JARQOC010000001.1 coordinate 449,688,804, forward strand.
CACACATGTGTTTGCAAGGGTGAGATCCACATCTGCTCAATCTCTGCAGCGTCACGCCTCAAAGCCATGTCTGATCCTAGCCATGTTGGTCCCAGTGTGTGTTCAGCCCAACCAGTATGATATATTCATTGTTGTGCACATCTGTACCACATTACAGTCTACATTCCAGCAGCCATTATCCTGCATGGTGAATGGAAACAACCATACAAATGTGTAAATGTCAATATGCCAAACTCTGTACAACATGTGAATTAATAGGCAGCATGCAACGCTAATGTAGTCACCAAACTAACATCACAAGGGCGGCCGCTACAGTAGTCTATTGTGTTACACAAGCAATTCATGCGCCTCAGGCAGCCACGCCGCTACGTCCATGTCAGCCCACAAATACTTAATGACTCTGGCCAGCAAGCATAACTTCCACCGGGCTGAACTGCTTTCCAAGGAGCCGCAACCAATCAGGGCGTTTATATTCTTCCTAATCAGCTGCCGCTAGAGCTGTTCACAGGTGTAGGCTCATAATGTGCCTAATTTGTGTTGTCTGATTGGTGTGGGTGAGTATAAATATCAGCCAATGCCGACCAGACCCTGTCCAGACGTCCATGTGCATTGAGCTAGTGGTGTCCAGTGATACGTTCTCTGTCGGTCTGACGGTGTTATCTCACATGCTTTTTCCTTGCCATGCATTTTTGCATAACGCTGATGCGTCTGGCACATGCTGCTTAGGCTGTGTGTCTGGCACATGCCGCTTAGGCTGTGCGTCTGGCACATGCCGCTTAGGCTGTGTGTCTGGCACATGCCGCTTAGGCTGGGTGTCTGGCACATGCCGCTTAGGTTGTGTGTCTGGCACATGTAGGGCAAGTATTATTGGCTGCTTGGGCACAGTATTTCTCGTTTTCCTTATTGGCCTGCAATGTCAGAAAGTGAGGGCCGGGGGTGGTTGTTGCATGTCCTACTGTAGGGTGTGCATGGCTGTAAGGTGGAGTTGATGATGTGGTTGTGCGCAAGCTTCAGCGTATGCAGTTGTGTCAGACAGCCATTCTTCATTTTACACAGGGCCAACCTTTCACATTGTGCCAAGGACCTAGATGACAGTTGGGCCACCAGGGCCGGGTCCACATCTGCCCCTGCCACCATGTTCCCTGTCCCCCTGTTTTGCTATGTTGTTATTTTGGTTGTTTGGGTGTAATCCTCGTGGCCCCATGTGCCTTTGTCAACATATGTAGGGAACAATATCCGTCAAAACGTGTACCCTAGCTGATATATTGCACATGGACAAAGGGTGTCCCACATGCAAACAGCCATGTAAACCACATGCTTGATGCCCCTAAACACCTGCATATAGCCATGCAATACCTTGATTTTGGGCCATGCATGGCTTTGATGTTCTCTGTTTGCTTATATTTCTGTATTTTTGTTTGATTTTTCACACAGATGCCGGACAGGTACGGGGATTTTGTGACCCAGCTCCTCACAATGTATCAAGGACACGAGTGCCTGTGGCGCACATCGCTGCCTGAGTATCGTAATCAGGCAGCGCGGGCAGCGGCCAACAGGCCTCTTGTCGAGCTGGCCAATCGGCTGTACCCCAGAGTCGGCAGGAGGTGGGACGCGGCGAAGGTGGCTGAGAAAATAAAGAACCTGCGGGCCTCGTTCACGCGGGCTCACCTGGAGTACACGAGGCGTCGGTCGGGGGCTGGAGGTGGGGAGGTCGCTAGGCCAAAATTATGGTACTATGACCTCCTCACCTTCATCCCTGATGAAGGTGCCAGGATAGGCGCCGAAACGCGTAGGAGGAAGAAAATAAAGCTTGGAAATTTGCTAAAGGAAAATTTGACTCTTTGGTGAGTTTGTGTTTGGAGCAGCGCGGACCGTGACAACACCTGCATTTCCTTCTTCATTCACCTTCACCCTTGGCCATGGGAGCTCGCGTGATACGAGGACCAACAACCCCCTTCCCGCGTCCCCTGTAGGCCCTGCCCAAGACCACTCTGCGCCGCAGGAGGTGGGTAATTGTGTTACGGTGGTGGACCACAATGTTTGCGTCACAGGTGTGCTTGTCTGCATGCTTGCCCACAACCCAATTCCATATTTCTTTTAATCTCCTTTCAAACCATTTTTTGGTGTGGTATGTGGCCTCAGGAGCTTTGCTTGTTAAATCTGAAATCTTATCAAACAGCCCTTCTCCATGTCCGTTACAATAAACGAACATGGATGATTTGTGTATTGGTTCGCATATTATCCCCAATGCTGATTTGGTGTAGTTGATCTCAGTCCCAGCAACATATAGTAACTTTAGAACCCACACATGTGTGTGGCCTTTGGCCCATGTAGTGTATGTTTTCTGGAGCCAGCCCACTGTTTGTTAATTTATTTGTTAGGTCTGGCTCAGGCACATGGCCGTGCACTGTATTACAGCCAGCATCAATCTCCTGTGGTCACATATCAATTTTAGCTTAAACCATAGTGAATGTTAACAATGTATGTTTACGGCACAGTGGTTTGGATGCCACAGGTGAGTATACATGACATGTGCAGGTGTTCGGCAACCTAGCCTTGATCCTTTCTGGTCTATGTTGGTTGTTTGGGTGCTGGTGTGTTGTGTGGTGTTGGGGATAGTGTTGGCCTCTGGCCAATTGACATAAATGATGCTGCTTTGTGGTATTGATGTTATGTTTCTTTTTTTGTTTTCTTTCCACAGGCCCCTGAGCAGGCCGGCTCCATTGCGGACAAGCCTGCCGCTGGTGAGGCTCGCCCAACAACATCAGCGGGCGAGCTGGAGGACGGAACTAGTTATGGGGGTCCGGGCCCAGTGCCCAGCTCGGCTATTCGGCGAAGGCGACGACCTGCCCCACCAGAGAACGAGCTGGGCACCTGGGCCAGATGTGTCCTTTTGGATGAGCAACGGACCCACATTTCTAGTTACGCCCTCCACGTCAGCGACAGGCTCGACAAGATGGAGCCGGAGCAGAGGGAGATCGCTCAGTGGGTCTTCGATCGTGTCCTTGATGCGGGCGCAGATCGGGCCCTGCAATGGGGGTGTGCCATTCCGCCCCCACAGAAGAACACCATTTGGCCCCTTGCGCCCGCCCAACCACAACAGCGTGTGAGGAGACTGCCCCGGACCCGTACCCCAACCCCCCCAACAAGACGTAGTAGACGTTACGGACGCTCTCAGGCAGGGCGGGGCTGCCATGACAGGGGGGGGTGAGGCATTGTCAGAGCCAACAGAGGAGGATGATGAGGATGGGGGACACTACTAGCCAATGCACTGAATTGGCCGCCTGGACTTCTTATTTTGTTCAACAACACATTTGCCTTTTTATTCTTTTGGAAAATGTAATTTGGCTTGTGGCCGAATTGGCCTGTGTTATTTGTGTTTTTTTGTGGTTTATTTTTGTAAAAAATAAATATAATTTAACCACACATTTTAGTCTTCAATTTGCCCACTAAGAACCAAATTGTGTTTACAGTGTGAATGTTTCATGTCCAAATATAGGGGAGAGTATCCACACATTGTGGGCAATGGCGGCAGTGCAGGAACACAATGTGGCCTGGTAACATGTAGTTAGACTTCAAAGAGGTCTACTCATCTGGGGCAACCAATTAGGGACTTAACATGTTGGCCACCACAACATGTGTGTAGTGACATCAAAGAACACACATAATTTGTAGTTTCAAATTTTATTTGACACAAACGTGTGACACACATTTGCCACAATAGACACAATTGTGTTTGAGGGTAGGAGTAGCCACAACACACTCCCCATGGTCCCAATGTGGGACACTATAAGAAAAGAGGCCAACAGGGTAGCCACAACACACTCCACATGGTCCCAATGTGGGACACTATAAGACAAGAGGCCAACAGGGTAGCCACAACACACTCCACATGGTCCCAATGTGGGACACTATAAGAAAAGAGCTCAACGGGGGCAAAAAAAAAAAAGCCAACAGGCAGTAGTCAACATTTTTTGTCCAACAAGGACAACAGTCCTTCAGGGCAGGTTAGCCCATTTAGGTGTGGGTGTTGTGCCACATCATTGTAGGCCACCATGATGTTGCTGCAGGGCAGCCAGCATGGCACCTAACCGGGACAGGTCTTGCAGCCCGCGTCGGTGTGCCCGGTGTAGCCGTTGCGAGAATTCATGGTGGGCCCTCATCACGTCCTCCATCGTAGGTACACCTGTATTGTGATTAAAAAACATATTTACATTCTAATAGTCCCTATGGTGGTTTGGTATGTTCAACCAACAAATATGCTCCTTACCCTCGGGCTCAACCTCCTCCTCACTATCAGGGGGTGATGGGGAGGCACTGACACTCACACCCCGCAGCTCCAGCACGTTCTCCATCTGCCAAAATGGTAGAAGAACATTATTCACAAAATGGGTGCCAATCCTAATGACAAGAACGCAGGATAGACACTACCCACACCATAGGAGCAGGTAACATCACCACTGGCCACTACCTCATAGCCCATCTCTACTTCTGCACTGAACTTAGATGGCACTTGGTTTTTTACTCAAGGTCTCCTTGCAACATTTGTGATCACCAATGGCGTAACTTCAGGCCCTGGGGCCCCGATGCGAAAGCACCAATGGGGCCCCCAATTATTGCAAATCTTTAATAGTATTAGTCTTTTTCTATGGGCCAAAGGGACTTTTGGGGCCCCCCTAGGCTGCAGGGCCCGAATGCGATCGCAACCCCTGCACCTGTTGTAGTTATGCCCCTGGTGATCACCATTAATTCCTATCAGGTACTTACTAAACAGTAGATATGCAATCACAAGTACTGGAGATTTCTGTAGAGTTCCACTATGCATATGTTTTCCAGATGCATCAATCCTGAGAAGGCATCCTTTATTCTCTATGTCCTGGTGATAGACAGCAACAAGCCTGAGAAGGCTCCTGTCACAAACACTGCTGACAGAAAGCATAGTCAAGGCAGCAATATAAAGGTAAATAACTACTGCTGCATGTCTCATTTTATCCAATAGGCTCTAACACCACAAGCTACACACATTTTTTCTGCTAGATCTATCACACTGGATGGTCTAGAAGTCCAAGGATGTGATATAAGGCTCACCACGCATCAACAAGTGGACTCTCCATATAACAGTATTCACATGGTCGCACATTACTAACGGGACATCATAGGGATTATATAGTCATTATACATGAATGTATCTCATAAGGAAAAAAATGAACAAATGAGAAACTCTAGTGAACCCATTCTCTTTTTCCTCAATTTTTTCCTAATCTACCCTCCTCAGGTGTCACCTGGGGGATACAATCTGACTACTAATAATTGCAAGGCTGATAACATGCTAATGTGACACCATTTAGTCTTGTCGCACTGAACATATGATTTTTGCAGGTCCTCTAAACGCGATAGCGGTTGCCCATGACATAGGAGTCATAATTTACCAGTGCCACATAGGTAGTTATAGCCTTAATAAAATTCCTTCTTTTTCTCTCTCTAAATAAATATGGGACTGAAGGATAGTCTCTTGATCATGCCTATACATGTTTTCCCTGCTTTGATGTTTTGCTAAATTGGGTGTATGTCATACAATCGTACTTTCTTTATTGTAAGATTTTTTATTTCTAGCACGACTGTGAACTACTTATTTGTAATTTAATGTATTTGACAACAAACATTATGTTGTACTAAAACAATCTTTTGTATTTCTACAGATAAAAAAAAACTTGAAAAAGACCCTTGAAGGGACGAAACGTTGTGTATATTTAGATTCTGTGTAAGCAATAAAGAAACTACATAAAAAGGACTCTTAAAGGGAACCTAACCCCTCCAAATGACCCCCAAATCTAAGAATACATGTCCCTGCACCCTTACAGATCATTACCAGCTGTCATTTTCTGTAAAAAATGCGTTTAATAACAGTGATAAAAACCAGATTATAAACTTACATGTGAAGGACTACTTCACATGGATGTAGTCGAAAAAGGCCGTTCCCTGACAGACTGTAGCCTCCCTGCCTCGCTCATTATCACGCCCCGATGGGCGTGATAACTAAGCCTAATCCTCCTCGCCCGGCTCTAGGGGCGTATTAGCCGGTGTGACGCTTTTTGCGTCACATCCGGTAACAGTGACGTCAGTACACCCAAAGTGTGTGTACTTTGGGTGTATCGCTGAGAGGACTTTTCTTTACGGCCAGGAACGTCGTAAAGCACAACGCGCAGCTGTGCTGAACGATCAGTGCGGAGCTTCAGGGCTGCAAGAAACAAAGGCTGTTTTCACAGCCGCCATTGTCCCACCAATGTACTGGACCCTTTTTCTAATAAAGTATGTACCATTCATTTAGGGAAATGTCTACAGAGTTATAACAATAAGGGTATATAGGGCTAAGTGTATATATATATACACATAAATATATATATATATATATATATATATATATATATATAAATCAAGGAAAACAGGCAGCACTCCAGTTCAGGTGAATAAAGGGTCTGTTTTTTATTAAGAGCCCATGTGGCACGACGTTTCGGTGCACTAGGCACCTTTCTCAAGTACCTAGGTGCCTAGTGCACCGAAACATCGTGCCACATGGGCTCTGAATAAAAAACAGACCCTTTATCCACCTGAACTGGAGTGCTGCCTGTTTTCCTTGATTGTGCTGTTCCATTTTCTCTTTTTATATATATATCTACTATATAATTGCCGTAGGCACTTCCGTGTCGGACCCCGAAAAGACCGTGGCTTTGTCACTCTGTGACGTCACCACGTGCGAGCAATGGCCGAAAATCGAACCAGAGGCTCGGCCACAAAGTTAGCGATTTACCGCTCATGTAGCGCGAGCAATGGCCACGAGGCCATTGCGAGTCGCTGCCTGAGCCGCCGCACCTGCCGCAAGTCCCCCTATACTTTCTATGGGGATTACCGCAACCGCGCCGCAAGTGTAACGGTTATGCGGCAAACGCGGCAGATGCGGTTACACTTGCGGCGCGGTTGCGGTAATCCCCATAGAAAGTATAGGGGGTCTTGCGGTAGGTGCGGCAAGTGCGGTTTTGCACTTGCGGCAAGTGCGGCCGCGAAAAAAACCGCAGTCAGCCGCGTTTTTTTCGCGGCCGCACCTGCGGCAAGTGCAAAACCGCATTTGCCGCACCTGCCGCAAGTCCCCCTATACTTTCTATGGGGATTACCGCAACTGCGCCGCAAGTGTAACGGTTATGCGGCAAACGCGGCAGATGCGGTTACACTTGCGGCGCGGTTGCGGTAATCTCCATAGAAAGTATAGGGGGACTTGCGGCAGGTGCGGCAAGTGCGGTTTTGCACTTGCGGCAAGTGCGGCCGCGAAAATCTTAAAAAATTTTTTAAAATATTCTAGGCACCCGATGCATTTGCATCGGGCTCACAGCTAGTATATATATATATATATATATATATATATATATATATATATATACACACACACACACACACACACACACACACATATATATATATGTGTGTGTGTGTGTGTGTGTGAGTGTGTGTGTATATATATATATATATTTATGTGTATATATATATATACACTTAGCCCTATATACCCTTATAGTTATAACTGTAGACATTTCCCTAAATGCATGGTACATACTTTATTAGAAAAAGGGTCCAGTACGTTGGTTGGAGAATGGGGGCTGTGAAAACAGACTTTGTTTCTTACAGCCCTGAAGCTCCGCACTGATCGTTCAGCACAGCTGCGCGTTGTGCTTTACGACGTTCCCGGCCGTAAAGAAAAGTCCTCTCAGCGATACACCCAAAGTACACACACTTTGGGTGTACTGACGTCACTGTTACCGGATGTGACGCAAAAAGCGTCACACCGGCTAATACGCCCCTAGAGCCGGGCGAGGAGGATTAGGCTTAGTTATCACGCCCATCGGGGTGTGATAATGAGCGAGGCAGGAGGGCTACAGTCTGTCAGGGAACGGCCTTTTTCGACTACATCCATGTAAAGTAGTCCTTCACATGTAAGTTTATAATCTGGTTTTTATCACTGTTACTAAACGCATTTTTTACAGAAAAGGACAGCTGGTAATGATCTGTAAGGGTGCAGGGACATGTATTCTTAGATTTGGGGGTCATTTGGAGGGGTTAGGTTCCCTTTAAGTTTCATCACAATAAAATTTTGGTGTGCCAGAATTATCTTTATACTTGTAGTCCCTCTAGGTGACTGCAGCCTCTGAATTCTCACAGCGCATCACTGTCAGGAATCTCCTGTGCCAATGGCAAGATTGGACGGTCATGTGAGCACCAGTATGCGATTTATATACTTCTGGCCACATTCTGACCAGATGTGTCCGGCCTCACTCAATTTTCATTGATCAAGAAGTCTGCAGTCACATAGAGGGACACATGGAGTAACTTTTTAGAATATAGGATATATATGGTATTAATAGTATCGGTTGCTATGAGAGTAATACCAAGACTAGGATAGTTTTGAATAAAAACAACAACTTTATTGTACATATTTTAAAAGGATCCAGACAGACAATAACATGTAAGAAACCCACAAATCATTATTTTTCAAGAATTTACAGCATCATAAAGGGCCTAATATACCCCATGACAAGACCTGCCTGTCAATGGAGGTAGTTCACCATAGACAATAGGGTGCCCCCATTCAACAGTGGCTATCCCTATTTGCGTCCTGGTCTAAACCATAGACAATGTAAGAGAGTATCAGTTGAGCCCAACTTAACTTAGGGTTCAGGTGCTGTAATTCACTGATGGAGTGGGTTCCTAAGATAATTAAAAATTTCTCCGCGGACTTGACGCGTTTCACCCCCTCTAATCGGAAGGGCTCATCAGAAGTTAGGGAGAGGTCTTTTGCCTGAAAATATAGCATAGTAAGCACATGCATTTCATATATTGACATCCCACCATGTATCATAGATAAAAAACACATATAGGGATATACCTTATAGAGTGAATATAGACGCTTGTGGGTGACACCACTAACAATTTTCAGAGTCAGGCACAGTGTTAAATGGGTAAAAGTAGGCTAGTGCATACTAGAAAAATAATAAAATTGTCAATAGGGATATTCATATCTAGCAGCCAGGCTATCCTTGTGTATACTTACAAGATAACACCAGGATAATTAAACATCTCTAAATAGGAGCTTGTTTGGAAAAAAAAAGGCCAGAGTATTCCAGTCTATTGCAAAAATAATAGCAAAAGACACAGTGAGATTAAATATAATAAATGCTCCAACAAGGGAACGTTATGATAAGGTACTCACTTAATAAAGAAGCTGTTAGGTCCACTAAATAGTAGGACCAAGACTTTCAATATCCAATTAGGATAATTCAGTAGCTGCCCCATAAAAAACATTCTATTATAAGTTACCTATTACCAAAATGTGGAAAAAATACCACTAAGACCAGCTTCACACTACGAGTGTGAACCTATCCGTGGCTGTCCGCTTGAGCCAGACAGCCCCGGACTGGATCAGCACACAGAACCGGAGGGCTAATTTGCCCTCTGGTCTGGTGTGCAGCCAGACGCAGCTGCCACCGCTAATAAGTTAGGACCGCGGCTCCCGGGGAGCTAGCACGTTCCTGAACTGTTAGGAGGGGCCGGCGCTGAACTTCAGCACCACCAGCTGTCCCCTCTTGAGAGTTCAGGAACGCGGCTAGCTCCCCGCGAGCCGCGGTCCTGAATTATCAGCGGCGGCAGCTGTGTCCGGCTACACACCAGTTCTCTGGCTCAAGCGGATAGCCACGGATCGGATCACACTCGTAGTGTGAAGCCGGCCTATGTACTCCCATGTTTGATTGACAATCCAGGAACTCCCATGAGGAGTGAATGAATGAGCCAAACCTGCCTGATATATAGCCCCAGACAATAAGTTACAGGTGCCACAAGATTGCCCAATAAGCCACTCTGATGGTATCGCCGGTTTCACACATCCGTGCCTCCGAATGTGTGAAACCGGATGTTTTGTCCAAATGTCCTGCACACAGATGTTCACACTGTGACATCCATGTGCACGGACCACGGACAAAAGAAAAAAGCTTCAAAATAAAGAATTTCATTCTCATTTCGCTCCAGCGGTGTCTAATTCTCTCTCTTCCAGTGCCGCTCATTTGGGCTCATGAATATTCACTTCACTGAACCCAAGAGCGGATCGGAAGAGAGAGGAGCAGCGGCACTGGAGGGAGCTGAGTAGGCGGTGACAGGCTGTCCGTGTGCTATCCGTGGATGGACGGATAGCACACTGACAGCACCCATCATGTCACACGGCCGTGACACATGGGTCTATGCCCTGCCCCCAAACGGCCTTGTTCCACACGTCTGTGGTAACACGGATGTGTGAAACCGGCCTAAAGAGCAGGCAGGTGCATAATAGCTACTCCCTCCGGGAAGACAATCAAGTGCACTCCACCGGTCACACAATGTATTTTCATGAAGCGCATAAGCGGCACCTCAATACAGGACCCGTCCATCAGAAGTGACGAGTGCGCTCCACTGGTCACCTGACAGTGAACTGTGGAGCGCACAACGTCACAACTAACACATAGTTGGTCGCAGTGGAAGGGAGGAGCTATTATACACCTGACTGCTCTTTAGGCCTCTTTCACACATCCATGTCACCACGGACGTGTGAAACAAGGCCGTTTGGGGCGAGGCGTAGACCCATGTGTCACGGATCATGTGACACAATGGGTGCTGTCCATGTGCTATCCATGGATCCACGGATAGGATATGGACAGGCTGTCACTATATACTCACCTCCCTCCAGTGCCGCTGTTCCTCTCACTTCCGGGCCGCTCTTAGGCTCAGTGAAGTGAATATTCATGAGCCTAATGAGTGTCACCAGAAGAGAGAGGAGCTATCAGCGCTGGAGAGAAGTTAGTATGAAATTCTTTATTTTTAGGGTTGTCACTTTTGTCCATGATCCAGGCACATGGATGTCATGTGCATGGACATTTCACAGCAAAAGCGGTCCGTGCCTCCACAAAAAAATGGACATGTCGCCGTGTGGAGCACACGGACACGCATCTGCTCCACACGGTGATACGGTCCGTGCAGAAAAACGGAAGTGTGCACAGGACCATAGGGGAACATGTGTCCCTGTTTGTCCGTACCTCCGGCATGTGTCGATACGGACCACATACGCGCTGGAGGCACGGATATGTGAATGAGGCCTTAGGCCGGCTTCACACTACGGCTGGAATCCAATCCGTGGCTTTCCACTTGAGCCAGACAGCCCCGAACTGGATCAGCACACAGAACTGGAGGGCTAATTTGCCCTCTGGTCCAGTGTGCAGCCGCACGCAGCTGCGGCCACCTATAGGTCAGGACCGCGGCTTGCAGGGAGCTAGCCGTGGTCCTGACCTATCAGCGGTGGCAGCTGCGTAAAGCTGCACAATGGACCGGAGGGCAAATTAGCCCTCCAGATCTGTGTACTGATCCAGTCCAGGGCTGTCTGGCTCAAGTGGACAGCCATGGATCGGATCCCAGCCGTAGTGTGAAGCCGGCCTTACCATCAGAGTGGCTTATTGGGCAATCTTTTTCCACCTGTAACTTATTGTCGGGGGCTATATATCAGGCAGGTTTGGCTCATTCATTCACTTCCTAATGGGAGCTTGTTCCTGGATGGTCCATCAAACATGTGAGTACTTAGGCCGATTTCCCATTGTGGGTTTGATCCGATCTGTGGCTGTCCGCGTAAACCGGACAGCCCCGGACCGGATTTTGTCCCCATAATAGCCTATGGGGCCGGATAGAAGCCAGATGGCAGCTCTCTGCCATCCGGTTTCTATCTGTCCGGGACCATCTGAGAGAATGCCGAATTCTCTCACGGACACAAAAACGTTGTTGGAAGGTTTTTGTGTCAGAGAGGAGAATATCTCCTCTAATTGCTGTAATGTAGAATAATTAGATCTGCCTCTTTAAGAAAACTAGGTCTAGTGTATCAAGGGTAAGGGGAAGAAGGAGGTGGGTATGTTAAAGGGATCCTGTCACCCCCAAAACACCTCTAAAGCTATTAAAAGCTGTCCCTAGAGCATAGTAACACTTACCCTACACTCCTTTTAGCTCCTAAATGCACCAAGTGAAATTGAAGATAAATGTTATTACAGTACCTCATTAGGGATGATAATGAGTGACTATGCTATTCATAGTCACCCTAGCAGGCTCTCCACTTCATGATATCACGCCTCCATAGGCGTGATCTTCTAATCAGATTAAAATGCGCGCCTCCCCGCCGCTCTGTGCTGTCTCGGCCGGCCTGTAGTGGGGCTGGGTGACGCGAATCGCGTCATTTCCGGCGCCGGGTGACGTAGTACACCCACGCAGCTTTGTTAGCTTCACTGCGCGTTTGACTACTTCAATCCCAAACAAAATATCAGATATGAAATATACAAATTCAGAATTGCTAAGCAGCTCCCAGAAGAATCCATAGACACCTATGTCACCCGGCTGAGAGAGCTGGCACATGGATGTACATTCACAGATGTAGATGATGAAATTCTAACCCAAGTAATTGTCACCTGCTCATCCAATACCATAAGGCGCAAAGCTCTGCAGCAGGATCTCTCTCTACATGATTTACTCAAAATGGCCCGTGCTATAGAAACAGCAGATCATCAGGCTACTGCAATGGAGAGTGGGGATAATTTACATGTGCATAATCTCAAGCATAAAAGTACACAAGAGAAGCAAACCCTGAAACAGAGGAAATGCTATAGATGTGGACAGGATTTCCCTCACCACCTGAACAAATGTCCAGCTATAGGACAGACATGCAGTAAATGTGGAAAAGGGAGTCATTTTGCAGCTGTCTGCAGGTCAGCACAATACAAGTCTTCTCTGCCTCTGACAAAGCCCGCAAGTATAAAAATGGTAAATCAGGACACAGAAGAAATATCTTGGGCGGAAAACTATGTGTTCACCACTTCTGCCACTGGCTCCGTGCAGTCTCCCTGCATCACACTCCCAACCTGCAACACCAATATACCTTTACAATAGATACGGGTGCTTCAGTGGATATTATAGACAGCACTGCTTATGAACAATTGAAAAATAAGCCAGTTTTACAGCAAGTAAACACAAAAATCTTCCCATATGGATCTACAACACCTCTAGCTACAAGAGGACAATTTGACACGGAAATCAGCTATAAAGAAAACAGGCATAAAACCGCTTTTCACACATTACAAGGATCGGGAGGCTGTCTTCTCAGCTATCACACTGCATTGAAACTAGGTCTCATCCAGATTATTCATACCATAACTGACCCGGCACATATGGATGTACAGGCCATGGTAAACAGTTTTCCCTCCTTATTTAGTGGTTTGGGGAAATTAAAGGACTCTCAAGTACATCTTCATGTGGACGCCAGTGTTCGTCCGGTAGCCCAACCACATAGATGCATTCCTTTTCACCTGAGAAAGAAGGTAGAAAAAGAACTTCAATTCCTCATGGATGAGGACATCATTGAAACTGTTACTGGTCCCACTCCGTGGGTCTCTCCACTTGTGGTAGTTCCAAAACCAAAGACTCCTAAGCAGGTGAGACTGTGTGTTGACATGTGCCTACCCAACACCGCTATCCAGAGAGAAAGACATATCTCACCCACGATTGATGACATCATTAATTTATTAAATGGAGCGACCATCTTTTCAAAGCTCGACCTCAATAAAGGCTATCACCAATTAGAACTGAGTCCAGAATCCAGATACTTAACAACATTTTCCACACATGTGGGCCTTAGAAGATATAAAAGATTGACTTTTGGAGTCTGCTCAGCAGCAGAAATTTTTCAGGATGCGATAAGGAGCGTCATTCAACACATTCCGAATGCCTTTAATTACAGTGATGACATACTGGTGTTTGGTAAAACTCAAGCTGAACATAATCGTGCTCTATACAACATCTTCGAATGCCTGCTCTCTGCTGGACTCACTTTAAACAAAGAAAAGTGCGAATTTGATACAAGTTCATTAGAGTTCTATGGTCACATCTTCTCGGCAAAAGGAGTACAACCTGACCCTAAGAAAGTAGAATCCATCAAAACAGCCTCAATTCCACAAACTGCCAGTGAAGTACTCTCTTTTCTTGGAATGGCAAGTTACTGTGCTAGATATATTCCAAATTTTTCAACTATCAGCAGTCCATTAAGGGAACTTACAAAGCAAAATTGTGTTTTTCAATGGTCCCAAGACTGTCAGACCTCTTTTGAAGCAATTAAAAATGAACTTTGCTCAACCACTACCATGGCTTATTTTGATCAGGCACTTCAAACCGAATTAATTGTGGACGCCAGTCCCGTGGGGCTGGGTGCTATCTTAGCACAATATAAGGATAATAATCAAGATCCTCACATCATTTCTTATGCAAGTAAAAGTTTAACAAGCACTGAAAAGAAATATTCACAACCTGAAAAAGAAAGCTTGGCAGTTGTCTGGGGATGTGAACACTTTCACGTATTTCTCTATGGAGCTCCCTTCACCATTGTCACCGACCATCAAGCACTCCTTACGATCTTTGGAAATCCCAGAGCTAAAATGCCTGCACGCATTGAAAGATGGGGTCTACGTCTACAGGTCTATAACTACAAAATTATTCACAAACCTGGAAAATTCAGCAATCCGGCTGACTATCTTTCAAGACATCCTATGAATGATGCCTCACCTGAGCGTTCCTCCATTGAAGAATACATACGCTTCATTACAGCTCATGCAGTGCCTAAAGTACTCTCCATTGATCACTTTGTGAATGCAACAACGAGTGACAAAACGCTGTGTGCTTTAATACAAATCATACAAAATCGATGGTGGCATGAAATTCAAAAAGAAAAATTTCCCAAGTCTGAGATTGATCTGAAGGAATTAAAACTATTCTCAAGTGTACGGGATGAATTATCAGTCACTGAAGAACACCTCATTCTTCGAGGTACCAAACTGGTTGTACCTAAGACTTTGCGCAACTTAGTCATACAGATCGCACATGAAGGTCATCTGGGAATTGTTGGTACTAAAAAATTACTTAGAGAAAAAGTGTGGATCCCAAACATGGATCAATTGGTGGAAGAGAAGATTAGACATTGCTCCACCTGTCAATTCATTACTCCATCATCAAACTTAGAACCACTGCAAATGTCTCCGCTACCCACTGCTGTCTGGGAGAAAGTGGCAGTCGACATATATGGACCATTACCCAATGGCCAGTACATTCTAGTAACAATTGATGAATATTCGAGATACCCTGTCATTTCTTTCATATCTTCAACTGGATGACATATTCTCTGCATATGGCATCCCAAGAGTGGTTAAAACAGACAATGGACCTCCGTTCAATGGATATGTGTTTACACAATTTTCTGAATACTTGGGGTTCAGTCACAGGAAAATCACACCTTGCTGGCAGCAAGCCAATGGTATAGTAGAATGTTTCATGCGCACTATGGGGAAAAGAGTCAAGGCAGTGAGTCTGGAGCACACCCCGCTGAAACAGTCATTATACAAATTCATGCGCAATTATCGCAATACGCCACATTCTACTACTAATGCTGCTCCAGCTCATCTAATGTTCAACAGAACTCCACGCATACGTATCCCTGACGTGACCAGTCATCCCTTACCAAGTGACTCTTCTGTGCGATCAGCAGACTCTTCTAGCAAACAAGCTATGAAACGTTATGCAGACAGAAAGCGAAGAGCACAGCCAAGTGCCATCAAAAAAGGGGATGTTGTCGTCGTGCGTCAAAAACCAACCAACAGGACCTCAGCTACTTATAATCCTGCACAATACAATGTTACTGATAAGAAAGGCAGCATGGTCACAGCTGAGCGAAATGGACACTTCATAACTCGAAATGCATCACATTTTAAAATCATACTGCAAAATGATGATAATGATCTTCCTCTGGTGGAAGACTTGGTACTCGATGGTGGAGAGGACCACCCGGAAGTGAACAATTTTTCAATAATGGACACAAACACTGAGCCCAGACGCTATCCAATACGAGAAAGGAGGGCTCCATCGCGGCTTATTGAAGAAGTGTAAAAGAGAAAAGAACGAAAAACATACAGAGTTCTTTTTGGTTGTTGTTTTTTTTTTTGTTGTCTGTTTGTGTTTTTTTTTTTCCTTCGGTGCCTGATTTGAATAGACTAAATAGGCCAAAACGGACATATATATTTATTGGACATTTTCACATTGTTACATTGTCAGTGTATTTCTTCTAAGTTGTAAAAAAAAAAAAAAAAAAAAAGGGGATGATGTAATGTACAATAATTAGATCTGCCTCTTTAAGAAAACTAGGTCTGGTGTATCATGGGTAAGGGGAAGAAGGAGGTGGGAGGTTAAGTTTTAGTTACACTTTGAAGCATGCTGCTGAAAGACTGTTCTGATATATGATGGAGAAAGATGGAAGACAAGAATAAAGTACAGTTAAAGTTTACTCTTGTGAATGCCTCATATCGTGTGGACATTACAATTACCTACTCCCAGATTGCCCCAGATTCACCTGGATCCTCCCGAATCTGGGGCAATCCGGCGCTCCCTTACATGGGAGCCTATGGGGCCGGATTGCCCCAGTCCGGGAGGATCCGGAAACCAGACACCTGCGGCTGCACACAGCTGTTGTTTCAGGACTGCGGCTAGCTCCCCACGAGCCACGGTCCTGAATCGTCAGTGGCGGCAGCTGTGTGCAGCAGCACACCAGACTGGAGGGCATATGAGCCCTCCGGTTCTATGTGCTGATCGGATCGGGGGCTGTCAGGTTCACCCTGACAGCCTTGGATCCAATCTGACCCGCAATGTGAAACCGGCCTTAGTGGTATTTTTTCCACACTTTGGTAATAGGTAACTTATAATAGAGTGTTTTTTATGGGGCAGCTACTGAACTTTCCTAATTGGATATTGAAAGTCTTGGCCCTACTATTTAGTGGACCTAACAGCTGCTTTATTAACTTCGTCAGGCTGCATAATTTTACAACGTTAACAGGCTGCAGAGGTACAATTGTACCTTCATATACTATTATTGAAATTTGCCCAATATATTCTGGACCAAAACTGCAGAGATGTCACGAAATTTCAGCCCTCTACGGCTTTTTGAAAAAAAGTTATTGCAATTTTAAAAACGGAATAGTTACAATTGTACCTACTCAGCCGGACGAAGGTTAAGTCAGTACCTTATCATAACGTTCCCTTGTTGGAGCATTTATTATACTTAATCTCACTGTGTCTTTTGTTATTATTTTTGCAATAGACTGGAATACTCTGGACTTTTTTTTTTCCAAACAAACTCCTATTTAGAGATGTTTAATCATCCTGGTGTTATCTTGTAAGTATACACAAGGATAGCCTGCCTGCTAGATATGAATATCCCTATTGACAATAATTTTATTATTTTTCTAGTATGCACTAGCCTACTTTTGCCCATTTAACACTGCCTGACTCTGAAAATTGTTAGCAGTGTCACCCACAAGCGTCTATATTTACTCTATAAGGTATATCCCCATATGTGTTTTTTATCTATGATACATGATGGGATGTCGATATATGAAATGCACGTGCTTACTCTGTCTTTTCAGGCAAAAGACTTCTCCCTAACTTCTTATGAGCCCTTCCTATTAGAAGGGGTGAAACGCGTCACGTCCGGAGAAATATTTTTTAATTAATTTTAATTATCTTAGGAACCCACTCCATCAGTGAATTACAGCACTTTAACCTTAAGTTGGGCTCAACTGATACCAGCCATCAATAAAAGCATACAGGAACCACATCACTGATGACAATTAGTCATTATCACAAATAATCATTCACATCTAGGTACCTTATAGATGACTTTGTCACTGATCGAGGTCGTCTTTTTCTTTTCTTCATCTTGTCCAGACACTAGGAATGTTTTTCACATCCACAGCTTGTCTCTGGAGACGTCCATCTTCTCCCATCCTCAGCAACACATCCCGGCACGATACCCTAATGGCCACTTTACACGTCCCAACATTGTTTCGATGTTGGTTACAACGGCGCGGGAGCGCGCATTTTTTGGGCAGAAATCCAAGATCGCATAGGAGATGTTACACAGCGTGATATGGGCAGGCAACACAACTGCGATGACTACGCCCCCTTGTACGGGCGACCCAGGAATGACCATTTAACATGGGAGAGAATAGGGGAAGTTGTACTCCAAATCGTTGTTGGGCTGTCACACAGCACGATCCTGCCAGATCGTCCATCCAATATCGGGCAGATGGAGAGCCTGCACAATTCTTCCCCGATATCGTTTTGGCATCGTTCTTGCATCAAATTGTACATTTACACCACACAACGCACAAACGATATCGGGGCCAACGCACGAACCACGTGACTTTTTGTCGGAGTTGGACGCCGATATCGGGACGTGTAAAGTGGCCATTAGGTATTGGGATTTAGCATCTTTCTTAATTCTGGAAGATAATGCAATGCACTCTCCCCTGAAGACTGCCTTTATGGGCTTCCCACAAAACAGATAATGACGTAGAGATGAGGGGGTGCTTTTAGTGAAATTTATGTATAAGAGACTCCCGCAACTTATCTCGCGTTTCTATGTTAGTCAAGAGGGATTCATTTAGTCTTCAATGGTTCAATTTGGGTGGTTTAATTGTTAATTTAAGGTGTATTGTCAAGGGGCGTCATCAGTCCACGTTATATTACCAATGGATGCAGAGGCCAGAGATCGTAATGTTATCATGTTCCCAAAGAAGTAATCTATACGGCTATGGGATCTGTGAGGGTGTGAGTAAAAAGTATACCTCTTATCAGTCGGATTGTCAATGCACCATAAATCATACAGTGTGTATCTATGTATTAATTTCTGGAAACCTACAGAGATATAATCTGCTTTCGTACTTCTGGCATGTGGAGGTATATGAACCAATCTATCCTTAGTTTCTGAGAACGCCATATTAAAATCTCCGCCAATTATTTGGGCTGTTCCTCTTTCAGGTTGTAATCGGGCTAAGACTGAGGCCACAAGCTTTATCTGGCTTGAATAAAGGGCATATAAATTACATAACATAATTGGCACCCCGTTTATGTTCCCATGGATGATAACATATCTGCCCTTTGGGTCTATTTCTGATTTATTCACCTGTAATGGGAAAAAGCAAGAAATTAATATCGCCACTCCAGCCGTTTTATTCCTGGTTGTGGCAGAAAATGTGTGAGGAAACCAATGCTGCGCAAATTTCAGAGACCCTGTATCTGAAAGATGTGTCTCCTGCAGAAACACAATGTCCACTCTGGACTCCCGCACCTCCCGGAGGGCCAACCTTCTCTTTAGGTCTGAATTTAGACCCTTTACATTAAGGGTAAGTAGTTTAAAGGGAACCTGACAGTTCGTTTATGCCCCCCCAGCTATCACTGTCTGTAGTTGCAGCTTCAGAATACTAGTCTAATCATCCCTGTCTGAGCTCAGATTGTAATGTGAAAGGTGAAAAAAAGCATTTATACACTTACATTTTCTCGTGTAAATGAGGCACAGTCTACATCTTGGGGACTGTAGTCTATCTGGCAGGATAATAGTTAACATTTCAGCCTTATGTTAGAACATGTTGGGAGACCTGATGTGATATCATAGCCATGTGACTACAATAGGTGGAGCTAAGTTCCCATAGGACATAATAATTTTGTTTGTGTCTCGCCCCTGGCGGGGACCTTAGGGTACTCGGGACAAGGCCCACTCGTCGTCTGCAGGCTGCGGTGTGTCACGGTGACGTGACCAGGTCCGTGATACTCTCGTCAGACGAGCAGTAAAAAGGGGAGTTGTAAAGAGGGATTAAAGAAAAGTAAAACTAAAATAAGAAAGATGTCTTGACACCGCCCATGGATTTTGGCCAGTTGTAGCCACCGCTGCAGTTAGGACCTCTGGGGATGATGAGGGTTGGCAGCTAGGATGTTGAGCCCTCCACGGGTATGGCTATTCCCCAGAGCTGTGGTGATGGTAGTGTTAGTATAATGCTCTCAGCACCTTCAGGCAGTCTCCACTGCCTGCTTGCAAAATCAGTGGTGGCTCTGCCGGCGCAGGATGAGCAGTCTATGAGAAAGATAGTTCATGGGGAGTGCAGGATTCAGTGTGCAAGGATATGATAGACACAGTGATAGCAATCTCTTTACCTTTACTGAAGTTAAACGGGTTCACCCAGAGTACAGTTCAAGTGCTGTTACGGGTTCAGAGCTTGTTAGCAAGTCGGGCTGTCAACACCTGGCAAGGGCTGAGGCCTCCCTGCTGTACTATTGTGTTTGTGAGCCTCTGCTGCTTGGAGCTAAATTTAAGCCTCCTCATGCTGTGTCTTGGCCGTATGACAGGCAGTTTGAACTCTCTCTAGGCTACTCTCCCGAGCTCTCTATTGCGGCTGTATCTCCTGGCCGCAACCCCCTCAGGTTTGGTTGCTGGGTATAGAATCCCTGGCGACCTCGGCCTCCGGTGACCGAACTGCTCTAGGTACTGGGGCGAACCGGCACTGGCTCCACTATCCGGACCTAGTCCTACACTTCACCAGACCCTCACCGTGGGTCTCACACATGGGCTGGTCAGTCACCTTGGACGGGCCTAGCGCGGCTCCGGCCTCTAGGATGTCTTACACAGTCCTCCCAGGAACTGAACTGCCCCCAGAACAGAATTTATAGGGGACCTGCCCTGAACTCGGGCTTTAGAGCTCCCCCTTCTTGCCTAAAGTCAGGAAGGTGCTGTGTGTGTGTTAGCTGGTGGATGCCTTGCCTTGCTTCCAAGCTTGTATTGTGGCAACCGGACCCCGGGGTGCCACACTTGCTTAGCTCTGCCCACTATGGTCACATGATCGTTACATCACACAGGTCCTTTAGCCATGCAAGGTAATAGTGAGTTAACTATTATCCTACCAGACAGTCTACCTCCTCCAAGCTATAGACTGAAATGTAAGAGTATAAATGCTTTTTTCACCTTTACTATTACACTATGAGCTCAGACAGGGATGATTAGACTAGTACTATGAAGCTGCAGGGACAGACAGTGATAGCTGGGGGGGCATAAATCACCTGACAGATTCCCTTTAACCATTATAAAATAAAGGCGCACCTAGAGCATTCAATGGGGACATGTAGGGGAACATGACAAATACGCCCTGCTCAATATGCTTGTGTATATATAATCTGAGAATTTTGCAACCCATATGTAAGTCATCAATTTTTGAGGGTGAGAGCACACATACATTGCATACTGGGAGACAAGTAATAAATCTGAACATTAGAAAAGAAAGAAATAAAGAAAGAAATAGCAACAACAAATGAGTAATATAGGACAACTTCATGTAATCCCAAAGTGAAAGTCGAGTACAGTGTGACATTAGTCACCTAAGGTGACAACCGAGTGTGTCTGCATTACTAAATAAATTGCAGAATCGGTAATATGACTCTCCCCTATGGGGGTACACGTCAGACCTGCAAGAACAACTAGTGTCCAAAATCCCACTCCCAAGAGCTTTAGGCTCTTACTAAAGGACGAAGAATAGCCCCTATACAATCCCACACAAGGGGGAGAAAAGGAGAAAGAATAAACATTCACGTTAAACAATGTATTCTATGGTCACCAATCATGATGGGTCCTCCTTCCTGGCACCCTTCCATGTCATTTTGCGCGGTGTGGACTGTCGCCAAGTCTGCTGCAGCGGAGGCAGGCATAACGGCATAGTCCAGTCCGGCAAGTCCGGTGGAACGATGTTCATCATGCGGCAGAAGGTCTCCAGGTCTTCTGGGCTTCTCAGTGTGGCCAGTTTATCCCCTTTCTTTGCTGAGAAGCTAAAAGGAAAGCCCAACCTGTAGGTAATATGATTGTCTTGTAGGATATTCAATAGTAGTCTCAGTGCCCTCCTTTGCTGCAGAGTAATCCATGAGAAATCCTGGAAGAGCTGTATCTTTGCGTTATTATATTTATTTGGGCTGGCGTGCCTTTGCCATAATATATTCTGTTAGAGGGAAATCCGTAACATGACAGATTATGTCTCTGGAGTTTCCATTCATGCTTTTAGGTCTTAAAGCTCTATGAGCTCCGTCCATTTTGATTGGATCATCTGCTGGATGGCGTAACACTGAGTTAAAGACTTTCTGCAGAATGTCCGCTACTTCCTCCTTATCTCGCGTCTCCGGGATCCCTCTAACTCTGATGTTATGCCATCTTCCTCTATTATCTAAGTCCTCTGTATGTCTTTGGAGATCTCTTATGATGGAGGTTTGTGTGACAGTTTGGGATTGGAGATGCCTTGTAACTACCCTATCTTGATTATGGTCTTCCTCTAACTGGTGGATGCTCTGAGTCAAAGCAACCACCTCCTGTCTAGTCGCTGCAGTTCTGAACAACATTTGTTCTTAATCTCTGCCATTAATCATTTAAAGTCTTGTTTAGTCGGCAACTGTCGCACATATAGCAATGAGTCAGGTGGTGGAGGAGGGGGGTGCATATACTCCCGGGTTAGTTAAGGTGACCTAGGTCTCTGGTCCATAATGCCCTCTCTTGAGTCAATGTGTGGCGGCTCAGACCTAGTTGGCAGCTCTCTGGGCTCCATGAGGTTTCTCCGGGTCTCTGGGGGCGACTGGGCTCCTCCACGGCTTGTGTCGCCCAGTTATCCCCTATCCAGGCAGAACCCTATCTATGTGTATATATTAAATATCTATGTAACAGACTAATAATGCAATGAATATACATCATTTTCCCGGTACAATATATACATTATCATTAAATGTAATCAACCTAAAATATTTTTGTACACCACATTTATTGTGAAAACCTTTGGACTATCTGTAAGCAAGTGTCCTTGTAAAGGGGTATCAAGAACTTACACCCTGACATTGGATCTCGTTTTAACTCTAGAAAATGCAACATACAGTTGTCCATGACCAAAAACTTGCTCCGGTTTATGCCAACACGGTGTAGAGTTTGACCTTGTGACTTGTTTATAGTCATGGCAAAAGCTGGTTTTACTGGAAACTGTCGACGCCGAAGCCTAAATGGAAGACCTGTGTCCGAAGGACATAAATCAATGCGTGGAATAAGCACTTTGTCTCCTTTTGCTGATCCACTGGTGCCTCTTGCTTGAATTAGGTGGGAATGGAGTCGAGTAACAATAAGGTGAGTTCCATTACATAGACCATTTTTGTATTTAGATTCCGAAGCAACATTACAATTGTTTCAACTTTTAGTTGTAGTCTGTGGGATGGCATTCCTTATGGCGTAAGCCTATTTAAAAATTCAACTGGATAATGCTCTCGTTCATCTTCATTGTCTACATCCACTGAATCATCACTGTTGTACAGCTTATACTCTCCAGGCATTCTATCCATCACACGGGAATTTAGCAGAGCCACTTCATCGTTCTTGGGACAGAGAATTGCATGGGAAGAGACCCTCTCAACACTGGTTTGGTCGTTCACATGAATTTCAATGCATTGTCCAAAAACATCAGTTACAATGCAGTTGGTGCACAACATGTCTTCTGGTATTTCAGTAATATCTTCTCCAAGGTTGTATTCGTTGCTAAGTTCACCGTTACCAAGTTTAAGAAGCCAATTGCTGTACTCTGGGTCTGAAGATCGCATGTTGTTAATTAGTTGGAGTTGAGTAAACTGTTTTCCAGCAAATGTGTCTTGTTTTTTTTTTTTTTTTCAAATATCTTTTTTATTAACTTAAAGTGTTTTACAACAAATTACAAAATATTGTAACATATTCCCTACATAAGAGTAGCATGGAATTATTGTAGGTTTATGCATTTATGGTTACAGTTCTACACAAGAACACATTGATCATGCTTTCATTTGCTGTCTTCACCTTTACCCCGTTCCCCATAGAGAAATTTGTAAAACCTAATATCCACCCCACAACTCCTCCACTCCTCCACCCAACGGCTTCTTCTTCTCTGACATATAAGGCAATGATATCTTAACACCCCTCTTCTTCGAAATGAATCCTCTTGGTATTCCCCCACATTTCCCATTACAATCCTAATCTTCCCAAAGTGCAACCCAACTCTTCCGTCAGATACCAAGGGGTCCATTTAAATGGAGCCATGATGCGTCTAATCTCCTCCACTGAGTTCTGTGATTCTATATAGCTTCTCCATTTTTTCATGAATCCCTCCACCATCTGGTCTTTATCTCTCAGGGCTTCTCTCCTATCTAGTTCCATGGCCCTAGATAGTCACAACATAATATCAGTTTCCCTCGGGAGTTCCGCCCGTATCCAATGGGTGAGTAGCAATCTCTTAGCCAGGAGGATAATAACATGTGCCAGTCTTATCCCCTTTCCCTCCCCCTGTCCTGCGTCTACGTCTTGGAATATCCATGTATTCTGATTCATGGTAAGTGTGTTGTCACATAGTGATATCAGCAAGGAACTAATCATCTCCCAATATTCCTGGACTTTCACACAACTCCATATCCCATGGATCATGTCAGTCTTTTCCTGTTGGCATTTCGGACATTTTGTCAGTCTGTCTGGGTTGTCTGGTGACTTAGGTAAATTAAAGCCGAGCACTGTGCTGTGTATAATGCGGAAATGTGAATCTCTCCATTGTTCGTTCAGAATATAATGCCTCACATTCCCCCAACCTTTCAAGATACTTCCTACTACTATCTCTTGGTCCATCCCCCTGGTCCATTTAACAAATAGCTTTGAATTTCCCCCGATATCAACGTTTCTCTAAGCTCTCTATAAATTGACGATATGGTCAGTTGTGCAATGTCCAAATCTATTAAGCGATCACAGCTATTCGGAGAAGGCTCCTTTGCTACGTTATCAAGAAGTGTCATGACCTGTTGCTTCAATTGTAGATATTGGAGTATGTGCCCCTCTCCCAAACTGTATTTCTCTAAAATTTCTCGTCCTGTCATCCATCTTTTGTCAGACTTCTGAATAAGGTCACCCATCTTCCTGACCCCCTTCTGTCTCCACATTTCAAATAGCAAGTTGGTTCTTCCCGTTTTAAAACCCGGGAAGGCCCAAGGATTGAGGTGCTTCGACATTCTCCAAGACAGCCCGCACTTTTTCCTCACCGCCTTCCAAGTCATAATAGTATCGCGAAAGGTCACTGACAATTTAACGTTCTTTGGCAAGCTCGATAGAGGCGCGTGTAGGAGAGAGCACCTATCCCGTGGCGCACAGAACGCTGATTCCAGTTTTCCATCAGAAAATCTGTCGATATTTTTTACCCACTCCAGCACGTGTCTCATCAAGCAGGCCAAATTATATCCTCTTATGTTCGGTAGGTTCGTACCTCCATTTTCTCTTGTCCGCATCAGAGTCGCCATGCGAAGTCTTGGTTTCCTCCCCTTCCAGACAAATGTGGAGAAGGCTTATTTAGCCTTCGTATATCTGAGTGTTTCAGGAGTAAAGGGTGGGTTTGCATCGGATACAGGAGCCGTGCAAAGCTTATCATTTTCACCAAGTGACACCTCCCAACAACGTCAATGGCAGTCCAGCCCAATTCCTTAGCTCCTGTTCGTGTCTTGTTTTATTCTGGAAATGGAACTTTCGTTGACAGGAAACTGGTATCCCAAAGAGTGAATGCACAGTGCGACCTCCTCATAAAGATTTGCTGCAATACCTGTTGTAGCCAATGGCAATACGACTTTCCCAACCCTCTAACGTGATGCATTAAAACTTCATATAGGTATGTTTTACCACTCCCTCCTGGACCCTCAATAAAGAAACATTTTGTCCTTGCATCTGCTTGGTTTCTATGGCACTCACAATGGTATCATATGCAATACGTTGTTGTTTATTTAAGGAGTTAATTTTCTGTGTTGCCAACAATAATTCGTAAGCTTCATCATACTCTGGAAGTTGTGGAATTTGAGTTGCAGGCTGGCAAATTAAAGTCTGAAAATGTTATTCCATGCAGTAGTAAGACATTTTAGACACCTCGCATGGCATAATAGTGGCAATTTTGACCATCTCCACTTTTGTTGTGAAGACGTAAGCACTAATTCTCGATTAGATGTTCTTTGAAATTGGTCCAAAGTTGAGTGGGATTTGTAGGTGGTCCAAATACACAGATGTAGGCAAACAATTGGCGAAGTTGCTTAGGCATATGTAGGTAACTGTGTCTTCTAAAGTAAGTGTCCAAACAGTATCATCTAATAAAAATCCTAAAGCCAAAACTGCAGCTTTAAATGTATCGTGCAATACTCCGTTAACTGTTTTCAAATAATCATAACTTGTAGCTCCTTGGACATGCAGAAGTAACTGCCGAAGGCAATATCTTTCTTGATTCTTGACACTAACAGTATAAATGCATCCAATTATTTTGCTAACTCCTCGCTGTTGTGGCTTCCAAGTTTTATTCCAAACATAAAGCTCTGGAATCTCAAGATACAAATACTGCCTTGCGTAGTTGTCACGTTGGTTCAGCAAAAACCATTTAATTAATGTTGACGTCATGCTTAAAGTTTTTGAGACATCTTCAACTTGACAATTTTCATAGCAATAAAGCTGTTGTTGATTAGGTAAATGGATAGCTAAACATATAATGGCATGGGGCTGTGAATGCATTGGAAATGCAAATATCCTCCATGCAGCTTCTGGAGCACTCGCATATCTTGAGTCAAGAAAAGTTGATGATTCATCGTGATTGACTGTTCTCTGTTGTATTTCAACATTAGCTTTGTCATGGCCCTTGTAGATGTACTTGAAAAGATAGTTGACACTTTTTATTGAAGCGCAGATTTCTACGTTGATGTGACAGTTGTAGCGTTTTGATAAGTACGGGTTGTATGGGACTATCCATGAGTTATTTATAATTTTTGTTTTTTGTGAACAATGTTATCAAGGTGTGCTCGCTGGTAGGATGGGTAGCCATCCAAGTTTTTAACAGTGTGCTGTTTTAACTCCTTTGAAAAGCCTTTAGTACACTTGCCGTTTTCCAAGCATGGCCTTTTTGGATTTGCTTCACCGCATGGACCATGAAACATATGAGAGATGACAATATCATACAGTTCAGGATATTTTTCTTGATTAGGAATTTCAGCCGACACTATGTTGTCAATTTCTTCCTCTGTGCAAAACTTAGAATCCGCATCTAAGATAATAAGTATATGCGCATGTGGGAGACCTCTTTTCTGAAACTCAATGATGTGTACCATTGCTACAACTGTTCCAAAAAGGCCATTTTTTATATCTTTCAAAAGGCTAGTGAGTTTGAGTCGAAATACGCGTGCACAGCGCCGGACTGGGGTGTCTGGGGCCCACCAGGAAAATTGACTCCAGGGGCCCACCCACCCGGGCCCACCCATTCTTTAGCTAAATACAAATACCTGTTATCCGTTATATCCATCATAGTGAAGCGTGGACTGTAAAACACAGGCGGCTCCTGCACATCACTATGCGCTCACCATTACTGCGATGTATCATTACTGTAGTTTGCATTAAAGGGATTTTTTTGTGAAAACAAGTTATCAGCGATCTGCAGGTTCGGAAGGTGATCACTTATTTATTGGTGGAATCCGCACCATCAGAAGAATGTGGAGCTTTGAGCATTTGGTGAGTTTTTTCCTCAGTATTTGTAAGACAAAACCAGGAGTGGAGCAATCAGAGGTAATTTTTTCTGCATTTCTCACCCTCTCCTGGTTTTGTCTTATAAATACTGAGGTGAAAATCTCACCAAATGCTCAACTTGCTTTCTCTGGTGAACCTCTGTAACTGCATCTCTGCTGCTGTGTCACAAGACAGGGAGGGGTTAAACATCCAAGTATTTAATATCTATTGGAAATAAAGAAGTTTCCTCTTATTGATATCAGATAAAACAAATGTCTGACCACAATCCACTCTACCAAGACCAATAATACCAGATAGAAGGCAGAAATACCACCACACCATGACCAGATCACATATTACCACCACATAGTGCCCAAATAATGCCACATACCAGACAAATACCGCCACACCATGACCCAAGCACATAATACCACCACATAGTGATCAAATGCTATCACATATAAGGTATAAATACTGCCACACCATGAGACCTCATATTACCACCACATAGTGACCGAATAATACCGCATACAAGGGACAAATACCGTCATGTCATGACCAAAGCACATAATGCCACCACATAGTGACAAATAATACTAAAATAATAAAATTGTAATAAAGCTCTGTATATAGTGTCAGTGTGCAGGTAATGCAATGATCACCATTGACATTATACACAGGAGCTCTGTATATAGTGTCAGTGTGTGTGTATAAGTAATACAGATACTCACCAGTGATGTCTCTAGGTGAAGTTCTTTATCTGTCGCAGACCGATATCACGTGTTCTATGCAGGACTTATTTCTGCAGAAAATAACATAGTTAGCTATACCTGACTCACTTCCAGAGCACAATCCACACTTTTCCCAAGATTTCTACACTAAATGAAATGACAAAAAAAGAAACATAGTGCAGCACTACACAGTAACAGTGCTCCAGTGTCATTCTGTGCCTGCTCATCCTTGTCGGCAGACATATTTGTCTGATGGCAAAGATGTAGCAGAGCTGTAGACAGAAGGATTTTGTCGGAACGAGGATTTTTTTTAGTTAAAGATAGAGTCCCTAAATGTGGTTTTTTTTTTTTTTTTTTTTCAACTTTAATTTTTATTCATTTTTCTTAACAATGGAAATATAACACATAACATGGCAATGCAGTCAAATGTACCTAGTGCACCTCTTATTACCAAGAACTATTAATGTCAGCTTGCGTCCTTTTTTTTTTTTTACAGCTGTAATGAATCCACAGAAAGGTCCCACATCTGCCACGTTCGGATAAATTTGTCCATTGAATTATGGAGTGTGGCAGTCAGGTGTTCCATCAATCGAATATCTTTTATTCGTGCATACCAATCAGATAATGAGGGTGGAGCCCTCTTCTTCCAGTGGAGAGATATCATGCATTTCGCCGCCGTAAAGAGATGTAGCAGAAGTCTACTCTCAGATTTAGTCAAACCTGGGGGAAAAAGATTTAGTAGACAAACAGTCGGGTCCAAAGGCAGGTGATGGTCTAGAACCCGGGACACCACCGTTACAACTGATCTCCAAAAGTCACAAATCAATGGGCAGGACCAGAAAATATGATATAAAGATGCTTTCTTGTGAGCACATCTCCAGCAGTTATCAGGTATGGTTGGGTTAAACCTATGGAGGAGTTCGGGCGTATAATACCATGTCATCAGTATTTTCATCTGGTTCTCCTTGTACAATGTGTCAATTGACGTCCTAAACGTTCTATCCCATATAACCTTCCACATCTGGCCAGAGATCTCTCGCCCCAACCAAGCCTCCCATCTTGTCATATAAGCATGTTTTATAGGACCCCAATTACCTCGGGAGTTCAAAATAGAGTATATATTAGATATAAGGCCCCTTGTAGAAGCTCCCTGAGAGCAAAGATTTTCAAATTGAGTTGGACCTGAGTGTTTATTGGACCCCATGACTGACATGTAGTAATGTAGTATTTGCCCATATGAGTAACACAGACTTTCTGGTAACTTATATAGTGAGCGCAGTTCGGTGAATGGTCTTGGCTTGCGTGTAAGCGGATTTATTATGTCACGAAAACAAAAAAGGCCTACCCCAGCCCATTTATGCATTGTGGTTAAATCCATAGTCCCCGACAGTTGCGCGTTATATAGGAAAGGTGTCAGGAGAGATGTGTGTGCCGCCAGCTGAAATTTGATTCTGCATCTACTCCATATGTCTCTGGTAAAAGCCATTGGGCCCAGCAACATTCTAGAGGAGATCTCTGAAGGTTTGCCCCATATCAACGAGGCAGGGTGGTGAGGGGCCAGCCACAACTGCTCCACCTCTGCCCATCTAGTGCATGCTGGCAATGTCGACCAGTGGAACAAATGGCGCAAATGCGTTGCATAGTAATATAGCTTAATATCCGGGCAAGCAACACCTCCCACTTGTTTTGACGCGTAGAGGACTGAATCTGGTATACGGTGTCTACCCGAGTGCCATATGAACTTCATTAGTAATGACTGGATTCGTTTTAGTGTTACGACGGGTACTCTGACTGATATCGTTTCAAATAAATATAAAAAGCGGGGGAGAATGGACATTTTAATAGCCGCAATCCTACCCAGAAGCGATATCTTAAGGGCTGACCATCTTGTAAGTTGGGATTCTACTTTGCGTATTAAGGGTGGGAAATTAGCCTGAAATAAGGTTTTATAACTAGAGGTCATATTGATCCCCAAATAGCGTATGGATGTTGTGCACCATTTGTAGTTATGGGTTTGTTTAAGGAGGTGAAGTTTAGATTTTGGAATATTTATGGGTAAAGCCTCGGTCTTCGCAGAATTAATTTTATAGCCCGACAATTTAGCATATGACGTAATAACCTTATGAAGGTTAGGTAAAGAAGTAACGGGGTTTGTTAAAGAGAGAATCACATCATCCGCGAACAGGGCGATTTTGAATGATCTACTTTTAAGGTGGATTCCTAAGATATCAGGGTTATTCCTAACTTGTGCAGCCAGCGGTTCAATACTGAGAACATAGAGCAGGGGAGAAAGGGGGCACCCCTGTCGCGTCCCATTTTTTATGGGCAAATATTTAGAGTGGGCGTGAGGAAGGCGAACCAGAGCAGTGGGTGATGAATACAGCCCCCTCAGTGCTGTAACAAAAGGCCCCGAGAGGCCGAAGTGGTGAAGAGAGCGGAACATAAATGACCAATCCAGCCTGTCGAAAGCCTTTTCTGCGTCTAAACTCAGCAAAAGGGCCTCCCTCCCCTCCCTGTTGGCCACCTCAATCAGGTCCATAACACGCCTAGTATTATCTCCCGCCTGACGGTATCGCACAAATCCCACCTGGTCTTTGTGGATCAGATGTGGAAGCCACGTCCCCAGCCTTTCCGCCAGTATTTTGGTGAAAATTTTTAGATCTGAATTTAATAGGCTGATTGGACGATAGCTTGCACATTCCATTGGGTCTTTACCCTCTTTTGGGATGACGGTAATATAGGACCGGAGAATTGAATCAGATATCTCCCCTCCCTCCATAAAAAGGTTAAACAGTGAAACCATATGAGGAGACAAGATATCTGTGTATGTTTTATAATAAAGGTATGGCAACCCATCAGGACCTGGTGCCTTGCGACCCGGTAGTTCTTTTATAGTTTTCTCAATCTCCTCCACCGTGATTTTCCGATTTAGATCGTCTAGAGCTGACTGAGAGAGTTTAGGTAGGCGACACGATGTGAGGTAGTCGTCTAGGATTGTGTTATGTCCTCTCTGAGTCTTTTGTGGTGTGAGGGAGAGGGAATAAAGGGAAGAGTAGTAATCATAAAATATATCTGCTATTTTAGCCGGATCATAGTGAATCACGCCCGATGGATCTTTAATACCATATGGGGAGTTATTAATAGCTTGATCTCTCAGTCTTTTAGCTAGCATTGTATGTGCTTTATTACTATACTCATAGAATTTCTGCCTAGAGTATCTAAGAAGAACCTCTACTTTATTGTGGGAAATGGTTTTTAGTTGGTTTCTCAGATCTATCACCTCTTTCAAGAGCAGTTTTGTGGGGTGAGTTAATAATCGTGCCTCTGCTGTCTTCAGTTCCCGCTCAATTTTAAGGTATCGGGATTTGGTATCTTTTTTGATCTTGGATGATAATGCAATGCACTCTCCCCTGAAGACCGCCTTATGGGCCTCCCACAGGACAGACGATGACGGAGAAGAGGGGGCGTTTTCAGTGAAATAGTTTATTAGAGACTTCCTCAATATATCCCGTGTGTCTTTATTAGTCATAAGGGACTCGTTCAATCTCCAATGGTTTAACTTGGGGGGGTCAGGTGTCAATTTAAGGTCAATCGTCAGAGGGGCATGATCGGACCATGATATACTGCCAATGGTCGCGGATGTCAGAGAACGCAATGAGATCACGTCCCCAAAGAAATAGTCTATACGACTATGAGAATCATGGGGATGTGAGTAAAACGTAAACTTCCTATCTGTTGGGTTGTCAATACGCCATAGATCATACAATGTGTTTCCACGTAGTAGTTTCCGAAATCCAATAGAGACATAGTCTGCTTTTGTACGTCCATGACGGGAGGATATGGGAACCAGTCTATCTCTTGTTTCAGAAAATACCATATTAAAATCGCCGCCAATTATCTGGGCCATTCCTCGTTCAGGGTGCAAACGGGCTAAGACTGAAGCTACAAACCTTATCTGGTTAGAATTAGGGGCATATAGGTTGCACAACATAATTGGTATTCCCCCTATGTTCCCATAGACAATGGCAAATCTGCCCTGGGGGTCAAGTTCTGATTTGGTTACTTGAATTGTACAGTGGCGGGAAATCAGGATTGCCACCCCAGCTGTTTTAGTCGTAGCCGTGGCAGAGAATGTAGTGGGAAACCAGTGTTGCGCAAATTTAAAAGACCCCTTATCCGAAAGATGGGTCTCCTGCAGAAAGACAATATCTGCTTTGGACTCCCGCATCTCCCGGAGAGCAAGCCGTCTCTTCAGGTCTGAGTTTAGACCCTTAACGTTGAGAGTGAGTAGTTTAACCATTATAGGATAAAGGTTCACCTAGAGCATTTAAAGGGGGCTTGGATGGGGGCCTGACAGGTTCACAGATTTGGAGAACAGTATCATGAGGACTCAGCTGAGAGATTGCAAACATACAAGTACCGCATTTCTGAACATAAGTAACAAACTGTACATTTAAAGAGAAGAAGAAAAAAAAAGACAGAAAAAACATTGGATGAATACTATAGGACAACATCGTGTCGTCCCAAAATGAGAGCCGAGTGTAAATTGGCGTTAGCCACTTAGGGCCGCCACCAAGGGCCTCTGCACAACGAAACCAGTTGTGAGATTAGTAACACAGCTCTCGTCTGTGGGGGTACACGTCGAACCTACGAGAGCAGTTATCATACAGAATCCCGCTCCCAAGAGCTGCAAATTCTTACTAAGGAGCCAAGATCAGTATATCTATAATCCCACACATGGGGGATAAGGGAAAAGAGTATGCATTCAAGTCAGTCATCATATGCTATAGTCACCCATCACGCGAGTCCATCCTCCTGGGGACTCTCCGTGTCGTTTTACGCGGGGTAGACTGCCGCCAAGTTTGCTGCAGAGGAGGCAGCCCCAGCGGCATTGACCAATCCGGCAGATCTGGTTGTTCGATGGACATCGCGCGGCAGAAGGACTCCAAATCTTCCGGACCTCGCAATGTGGCCACTCGCTCTCCCTTCTTAGCTGAGAGGCTAAAAGGAAAGCCCCACCTGTATGGAATATGGCTGTTTTGTAGAATGTTTAACAGCGGTCTCAATGCTCTCTGCTGCTGTAGAGTAATCCACGAGAGGTCCTGAAAAAGCTGTATCTTTGTGTTATTGTGGGTAATTTGTTTGAGTTGTCTTGCTTTTGCCATAATATCTTCTTTTAGGGAGAAGTCCGTAATACGGCAGATTATGTCTCTGGGGTTTCCCGTCAAGCTTTTCGGTCTTAAAGCCCTATGAGCCCTGTCCATTTTGATAGGGTGTTCCACTGGGCGGCGTAACACCGAGTTGAAGACCTTTTGCAGAGTACCCACTACATCTTCCGTATCTCTCGTCTCCGGAACTCCTCTGATCCTAATGTTGTGTCGTCTTCCCCTGTTGTCTAGATCCTCAACGTGTCTTTGGAGATCTCTTATGACGGAGGCCTGAGCAGCTGTTTGGGACTGTAAATGTCTTATAACTGTTCTAGCTTGGTTGTGGTCCTCCTCTAATTGATGTACCCTCTGGGTCAAGGCTACCACCTCCCGTCTTGTCGCCGCCAGTTCCGAGCGACAGGTGTTTTTAATCTCAGCAATCAGCAGTTTAAAGTCTTGCTTGGTTGGTAGTTGTTGTACGTATTGCCACCAGTCAGAAGGCGGGGGGAGGGGGGTAAAAGCCCTCCCGGGACTGCCAGGACAATGCAGGGTTTCGGTATACGGTGTTCTCTCTAGAATCATCCAGTGGAGACTCAGGTCTAGTTGTCAGTTCTCTAGGCTCAATGGATCCATTCAGAGTCTGTCGGACCCGACTCACCGGACGGGATGGTCTCTGGGGGCGACTGGGTTCCTCTAGAGCTTGGGTTGCCCAATTATCTCCTGCCCAGGTAGATCCCCACCAGTTTTCGTCAGTGGGATCGGATAGGGTTCTCCGGGCATTGTCATCCTCTGGGGACACCCCGTAATGAGCAGCGATGTTTGGGCTCCCCACTAAGCCCCTTTGTAGGTTGGTGGGACTCTCTATGTGGTCTTCTATAATCTCCCCAGATGTAGAAGGGGGTAAATTGGGGTATCCAGTGTTCTCCCTCTCTATAGCATACATATCTGGGGTCTCATCATGTGTGGGGTCACATCTCATTTTTAATGGCTTCAGCACAGGGGTATTGTCCCTACTTGTGTCAGGTGAAAGATCCCTTATTGTTGTCTGTGGCTTTGCTGCAGCCAGGGGAGCTGGAGAGGTGACCAACGTTTGAGGCTCCGCCCCACTACTCCAGAGGTGTCAATCTGCTCACCTCGTCTTCCCCACCCTGCCAGAGCTTCAGGCGCGCGAAAGCTCCCGGAAGAGGGAAATGGAGCAGCGCCGCCCGCCATCTTGGGCCCCCTGTCCGTCTCCAGTGCCCGTCCCTCCTCCTCCTGCTCCGGGCTCTCCACAACAGCGGCGGTCCGGCGGGGACCGCATTGCGGCGGTGGCGCGGCTGATGCACCGCTGCCATTCTGTTTGGCTGCTGGTGCAGGGGCTGGGTGGAGGGCGGGTGACTCACCGGCGGCTCCCGGTCCCAGCTGTAGCTCCTCCGGGCTCTCCACAACAGCGGCGGGCCGACGGGGACCGCATTGCGGCAGTGGCGCGGCTGATGCCCCACTGCCACTCTGTTTGGCTGCTGGTGCAGGGGCTGGGTGGAGGGCGGGTGACTCACCAGCGGCTCCCAGTCTCGGCTGTAGCTCCCCGGCAGGAGCAGGGGCAGCATCTCCACCCCGCAGCAGGTATGAATCCAGGGTGGAGGGTGCCTGTGTCCCTGCGTCCTTGGGCTGTTTCTGTGCTCTTTTCTTTCCCATCTTGGGACTCCTCAGGCTAGTTTAGGGGCTAATTTAGGCTCTTGAGTGCAGGAGCTCCAGCCTCACACGTCTGCTCCCATGGAAGTCCGGACACGCCCCCCCGTGTTTTATTTTTAATTAAAAAAAAATTCTGTTTTTTCTGTTTACTAGAAATTCATGGTGGACATGTCTAATATGGCATGACACCATGAAGTTTGGGCTTACTACCAGCTGATAATACAAAGCTGGACTGGTACTTACCCTTTTATTACCCAAGGTGCCACTCACCACCAGAGCCGCTGGAAGAGCAGGGTAAAGCGCCTGGAAATGGAGCTATGATGAATGCGCCATTTTCAGGGGTTGCTGCAGGCTGCGATTTTCAGTGTGGGGGGCCAAGAACCCTTAGGCCCTACCATGCTGAGAATCCCAGCCCCCAGCTGCCTTGTTTTTGCTCGTATTGTGCATTAAATAGAACTGCTTATATAGCTATTTAGACATTTGGATAGGAAATAGTTAAAAAGTCTATTTTCAACCTAAAAGCAAGAGATTGGTTAATGGAGGATTTATAAGGATACCAAATGTAAGGTCTGATATCCATTTGAGGAAGACGCCCTGAGCGTCGAAACATGTTGTGGGAGAGGACCTAGTGTGAATTGAACAATAAACTTACAGGTAAAATACTTGTTGAAGTGTGGCTGTCTTTATATCCCAGCGCTCACCCAAACATCGCTTTATTTTATTGCGTGCCTTGTTTTTGCTGGCTGGCCATCAACATATGGCGGGAGCCCACGTATGTAAAAAAATATATATATTTAACATAAGTTTAAAACAAATATTAGGCTTCTCTGTCTTTTGATCGCCAGCCAAGGTAAAGCCAAACAGCTGGGGGTAGCAGGCTGTAGCTGTCTGCTTTATCTGCGCTAAAAATCAAAAATTATGCGGAGCACTATGTCATTTTTTTTTATTATTTATTTTTTTCCACACTACTGTATTTGTGACAGACCCAACAGCTAATCATAGACGCTGACACAGAGAATGGGCGTCTGCGATTGCCTGCTTGAGTAACCTGAAAGCAGCCCATACATACAGTAGTGCCATACTAGAATGTATGGGCTGATTGTAGATTACTCAAACAGCCAATCATAGATGCCCATCCTCTTTGACAGCATCTGTGATTGGCTGTTTACTAGAAATTGTCTGTCACATAAAGAAGTGTGAAAAGAAATAATTTTTAAAAACATGATGTCGCGCTCCACAGACGTTTTGATTCTCACCGCAGATAAAGCAGACAGCTACGGCCTTCTACCCCCAGCTGCCTGGCTTTACCTTGGTTGGGGATCAAAAGGCAGAAAAGCCCAATGCTTTTTTTTCATTATTTAAAAAAAAAAAAAATGCGTGGGCTCCCGCCATATTTTGATTGCCAGCCAGGTAAAACTAGGCAGCTGGGGGCTTGGAATCTCAGAGTGGTAAGGCCCGAGCATTCTGGGCCCCCCACTCTGAGAACGGCAGTCCGCAGCCTTCCCTGGAATTGGCGCATTCATCATAGCGCCATTTCCAGGTGCTTTATCCGGCTCTTCCAGCGGCCCTGGTGCGGGTGGCACGCTGGGTAATAATGGGGTTAGTACCAGCTTTGTATTATCAGCTTGTACTAAGCCTGAAATTCATGGCATCACGCCAAACTAGACATGGCCACCATGAATTTCTAGTAAACAGAAAAAAAAAACACAACACAGAGAAAAACATTTTTTGATAAAAATCAAACACAAAACACATTTAGAGACTCCATCTTTAATAAAAAAAAAAATCCTCTCCCCGATGTAATCCACAAGTCTGTCTGCTACATCATTGCCATCAGAGAAATATGTCTGCTGACAGAGATAAGCAGGCACAGAATAAAGGCCCCGTTACACGCTGTGATGTTCCAGCGCCCTGTTACACGCTGCGATGTTCCAGCGATCCGACCTTGCAGGCATCGCTGGAACATCGCTGTGTGGTCGCTGGTGAGCTGTCACACAGGCAGACTCACTAGCGAGCAGCGATAACGCTAGTAACCAGGATACACATCGGGTAACTAAGCACAGCGCTGTGCCTAGTTAACCGATGTGTAACTTGGTTACCAGCCTGCTCCCGCTTGCCCAGCCTGTCAGAATGGACATCACTGGTTGTTGTTGGACCCTGTCACACATGCCGATGCATGCGTGACAGCAGCAGACCAACGACCGAAAAATGGTCCCGGCCATTCCGCAACGATCAGCGAGCTGATCACTGGTCGCTGCGGCATGTCACACACAGCGATAATGCTGCGAGGTCGCTGCAGCGTCACAAAACCGGTGACGTTGCCAGGATATCGTTAGCGATATCGTTGTGTGTAACGGTGCCTTTACACTAGAACACAGCTGTGAGAGAAGTGCTCAGCTGGCCTCCATCCAGCAACCATGTTTTCCTGTGCGTTGCAAATAATGCATACTTTCAAACGCATGCCTATTTTTGCAAGCGTTAGTATGCATTTTTGCAATGCAAGTCTACACTACATTGCATTTGTGCTGATTTACAACGGATCCGTTGTAACACACAGCATAAATGCAATGTTAACCCAGCCTAACAGCAGCGAGGAGGGGAGACGGAGCCCTGGAGACTGCCTAGTCAGTCTACTGGTGGTACTATCATGCCCATTGCCCAGTATGTCCTCCCAGCCTTTGTGGTACTATTATGCCCATTGCCCAGTATGTACTGCCAGCCTCTGTGGTACTATCATGCTTGTACTACCACCAATGGCTGTCAGGGCATGACGGGTGGGCATGATAGTACCGCAGACGATGGCAGGACATACTAAGCAATGGGCATGCATGATAATACCACTCGAGGCTGGCATGACATACTAGCCAATGGGCATGATAATCATGGCCATTGCCCAGTAGTATGTCTTGCCAGCCTCAGCCAAGGGTCCCAGAAAGTTACCTCCTCATCTGTCCTGCTGCAGGCTGGGAGTCCTGTACAGTGCAGCATGTAGTGTGAATGCCACACTATGGAGATGCTGCTTCTACTACTGCCATGTGGAGGCGAGGACCACATAGAGATTACAGGGGCTCCATCAGGGGCGGACATGGGTCCCTATCAGGGGCGTACATAGAGATCATGGGGTCAATCAGGGGAGTATATAAGGATGAGGGGCGTACATAGAGATCATTGGGCCTCATCAGGGGCGTACATAGAGATCATGGGGCCTCATCAGGGGTGTACATAGAGATCATGAGGCCCCATCAGGGGCGTACATAGAGATCATGAGGCCCCATCAGGGGTATACATAGAGATCATCATGGGCCACATCAAAGGCATACATATAGATCACAGGGCCCACTCAGGGCGTGTATAGAGATCATCATGTGGACCACTCAGAGGCGTATATAGAGATTATGGGGCCCACTCAGGGGCGTGCATTGAGATCATCATGGGGCCCACTCAGAGGCGTACATAGAGATTACAGGGCCCACTCAGGGGCGTACATAGAGATCATGGGGTCCAGTCAGGGATCATACATGGAAATCATGGGGCTCAGTCAGGGATCGTACATAGAGATCATGGGGCCCCATCAGGGGCGTACATAGAGATCATGGGGCCTCATTAGGGGCATACATAGAGATCATGAGGCCCCATCAGAAGAGTACATAGAGATCACGGGGCCCACTCAGGGGCGTGCATAGAGATCATGGGGCCCACTCAGAGGCATACATAGAGATCATGGGGCCCAGTCAGGGATCGTAC
Organism: Allobates femoralis; assembly: GCA_033576535.1. NCBI lineage: Eukaryota > Metazoa > Chordata > Amphibia > Anura > Aromobatidae > Allobates > Allobates femoralis. The sequence continues at coordinate 449,727,605 of JARQOC010000001.1, forward strand.
ATAGAAATCACGGGGCCCACTCAGAGGCGTACATACAGATCATGGGGCCCCATCAGAGGAGTACATAGAGATCACAGGGCCCACTCAGGGGCGTGCATAGAGATCATCATGGGGACCACTCAGAGGCGTACATAGAGATTACGGAGCCCACTCAGGGATCATCATGGGGCCCACTCAGAGGCGTACATACAGAATACGGGGCCCACTCAGGGGCATGCATAGATATCATCATGGGGCCCACTCAGAGGCGTACATACAGATTACGGGGCCCACTCAGGGGCATGCATAGAGATCATCATGGGGCCCACTCAGAGGCATACATACAGATTACGGGGCCCACACAGAGGCACACATAGAGATCATGGGGCCCACTCAAAGGCGTATATAGAGATTACGGGGCCCACACAGAGGCACACATAGAGATCATGGGGCCCACTCAGATGCGTACATAGAGATCATCATGAGGCCCACTCAGAGGCGTACATACAGATTACGGGGCCCACTCAGGGGCATGCATAGAGATCATCATGGTGCCCACTCAGAGGCGTACATACAGATTACGGGGCCCACTCAGGGGCATGCATAGAGATCATCATGGGGCCCACTCAGAGGCGTACATACAGATTACGGGGCCCACTCAGGGGCATGCATAGAGATCATCATGGGACCCACTCAGAGGCATACATAGAGATTACGGGGCCCACACAGAGGTGCACATAGAGATCATGGGGCCCACTCAGATGCGTACATAGAGATCATCATGGGGCCCACTCAGAGGCATACATACAGATTACAGGGCCCACTCAGGGGCATGCATAGAAATCACCATGGGGCCCACTCAAAGGCGTACATACAGATTACGGGGCCCACACAGAGGTGCACATAGAGATCATGGGGCCCACTCAGATGCGTACATAGATATCATCATGGGGCCCACTCAGAGGCATACATACAGATTACAGGGCCCACTCAGGGGCGTGCATAGAGATCATCATGGGGCCCACTCAGAGGCGTGCATAGAAATTACAGGGCCCACTCAGCGGCATGCATAGAGATCATGGGGCCCACTCAGATGCGTACATAGAGATCATCATAGGGCCCACTCAGAGGCATACATACAGATTACAGGGCCCACTCAGGGGCGTGCATAGAGATCATCATGGGGCCCACTCAGAGGCGTGCATAGAAATTACAGGGCCCACTCAGCGGCATGCATAGAGATCATGGGGCCCACTCAGATGCGTACATAGAGATCATCATAGGGCCCACTCAGAGGCATACATACAGATTAAAGGCCCCATTTAGGGGTGTACATAAAGATCATGGGGTCCAGTCAGGGATGGGATCATACATAGAGATCACAGGGCCCACTTAGGGGTGTACATAGAGATCATGGGGCCCACTCAGGGATCGTAGATAGAGATCATGGTGCCCGGTGAGGTTAGGCTCTCACTGCGCCCCACTATGGTGCCCTCAGGGAGCTCCCACAGTGTTCACTTCATGCTAAGTAAGGCCTGTGATGCCCTGTGGGACCTCCCTGAGGGCACCATGATAGGGGCAGTAGTAGAAGCAGCATCTCCTCACAATAAATGCTGCACATCACTACAGGCCCCCAGCCAGCAGGACAGATGGGATGGTGGAGGCTGGAGCACGGTCTGGGACCCCTGGCCCCAGGCTGATGGCTGAGGAGCCCATCTCTTATGGCAGAATGGGCTCCTCAGTAACCAGCACCCCAGCCCTTTCCCCCCTCAATCAACCCATAAACCCTCCCCCCCTTTCCCCCCTCAATCAACCCATAAACCCAAGCCCCCTCCACCTTTCATATTCACCCTGGGCTGCCACCATCTTTGAGGGGAGCAGGAGCTGCTGCTGGCCTGCTGGGCAACGGCGGGTCCCTCCTCCGCAGCGCGACGCTGCCAGCACCTACACAGTCTGGATGGAAGCAGATAGCCATCGCAGACTGAGCCTGAGACTGTCTCCATCTGTGCACGCGCCGGCAGTGTCGCGCTGCGCAGAGGAGGCTGGGCGGCACCACAACAGCAGACAAAGCACGGAGATCTCTCTCCGTGCTTTGCTGCTGCAAGAACAATCACTAATCATATCGGCAGTGTGCCGATATGATTAGTAATAGTACTGGAGGGGGGGCCTCACATATCTCCCTACAAAGCCCAGGGGGGGTATGGGTGCGGGGCTTAGTGTGCATGGCCACAAAGTGTCGGGGCCCCCCGGGATCTCCCGATCTCCTGCTGGGCCGGTCCGCCCCTGCGCAACTAAAGGGGGTGTCACACGCGTCAATGTCGTCAGCGAGATGATCGCTGACGACATTGATGGCTGATTGCTGGTGAGCTGTCACACAGACAGACTCACCAGCGATCAATTGACCAGTGACATCATGGAAACGATTTAAATATCGTTTCCACGATGTCCTGCTCCCGCTGCCAGCCTGCTGGAAGTGGGAGCAGGCTGGTCTCCAAGGTAAACTGCGGGTAACTAGGCAGCGCGCGCTGCCTAGATACCCGACGTGTACCTTAGTTACCAGCCTCCTCCGCTCACCCGGTGAGCGGAGGAGGCTGGTAACTAAGGTACACAGTCGGGTATCTAGGCAGCGCGCGCTGCCTAGTTACCCGCAGTGTACCTTGGATACCACCCGGTGAGCGGAGGAGGCTGGTAACTAAGGTACACAGTCGGGTATCTAGGCAGCGCGCGCTGCCTAGATACCCGCAGTTTACCTTGGATACCAGCTCCCAGCGATTGTGAGAGGCGCTGGGAGCTGGAATATCGCTAGTCCCGGTGTCACACGCAGCGATGCTGCGTGTCCACCGGGCGACAATCGCCAGGTTTCTGAGCTGGTTCTGAAACCTGGCGATCATCAACCAGCGATTTATCGCTGGTTGATGCAGTATGTCACACGCGTCAATATCGCTGCAACGTCACGTGCAGCCGATATCGTGCAGGCGATATTGACGCGTGTGACACCCCCTTAAGTCTGGCCTGTGTTCCAATTGTTGCCAGGGTTCTAGATTTTCAATAAATTCTGGCCATTTAGGATTACAGGTCCTTGACACAAAAATGTCAGGTCTTCCATACTTTGTGACTATTTCTATTGCATCTTGATAATGCTGTTGCATGTTGTGGGGGCTACCTTCAAACGACGACGGGAGAATTACTGTTTTTCCAATGGGAATTCTATTTTTAATTGATTGGTTTTGCAAATGTTCTTGAAGAACACAGTAATCTTCAACTTTAAGTTGCTTTTGGTTCATTTGAATAAATTTAGGCGATTAGCTTCAATTTTAACGTATGTGTCGACTAAGTACTGTTGTGTCAGTTTGCCACTGTTTAAAATAGGATTGAAGTAATTTTGTACAGACAAAAGAAAACTGTAGTACTGCAGTTGTGTAATTCGTCTTAAAGTGCCTTGCTGGTGTATGTTTTCATGCCACCCTTGATCACCTCTTGGAAAGAATAGCGGATACAGAAGAGCATCAAGGTTGCTGTGCAAAATGCTCATTAGCTGTGTCTTAGGAAGCAAAGGGTTGTTAAGGTCTGGCTTAAGATGGACTAATATATCCCTTTGATAAGGAGGCTCTCTATCATCGTTTTGAAAAACAACTGCAACCTCACTTACACGTGGTTTGTTATAACGTCGGGGATCTTGTGTACGTTCTTGTTTAATTGCCATGACAATAGAAGGCATTTCAGTCCCATTTTGTATTTTAGCATGTGATATGCGGCAGAAAATGGGCTGATTTGTTGTAAATGTACGGCAATGAGATTCATCAGTTCAGCATTACACTTTTCGTTTTCTTTCAGTATCATCCTTTGTTCTGTAGCCTCATTTGCATCAAGGATATATAATTGTGCAAATTTTGGTGGTTGTCCTATTTCTAGGTAAAGTGTTCCAGTGCGGTAGTAGATCTGGCCATGAATTTTAAAACAATACGGTCCGAATCCAGGGGGCGGTGCAATGTTGGCGCCAGATGAAGCAAACGCATGAGAACTGTTGATGCTTCTGATATTGTCCATAAAATTTCTACTGTGTTGATGCGTTCCTTTCATCAATTGCTCAAACAGATCTGAGTAGTGAAGTCTCGGTAGCATAACTTTCCCTTTTTGGCAGCATTGAGTAAACTTATTGTCAGATGGTTTTTCATCAATAAAATTTAGAGAGTTGGATGTAGAGCAAACTTCATTCATATTTCCTTAGTAGTGTTGAATAATTGTCATTTCATCATTTGTGACGTAACATGCAAGTTGTTGAATATTCTCCTGGTCTTGCCTTAGTTGGTAGAGCATTCGTGTTGTATGAATGGTGCGAACATGTTGTTGTCTGTTTGCCCTGTCTTATGGAGATTCATTCAGCCGACACGGTCTATGAGATTCGGCATCTTGGGCTTGTCTGGCAGCAGTTTGTTGTGGTGTCTCTTGGTGTCGACGTTGTCGTCTCCTTGCTGCTTCTGCAGCTTTTCTGTCATCGTCATTGGTGTATTGCAGTTATGACCAATTAAACCCATTGAATAAACGTGACTGAAGTAGTTCAGACTGTCACTGACACAACGTGTGAAGTAAATGTGACTGAAGAACAGCACACTATGACTGACAGACCTTGTAAACAGGAGTGAAGTGCGTCACACTATGAGTGGCAGACCTTGTAAACAGCAGTGAAGTGCGTCACACTATGACTGACAGCCTTGTAAACAGGAGTGAAGTGCGTCACACTATGACTGACAGCCTTGTAAACAGGAGTGAAGTACGTTGCACTATGACTGACAGTCTTGTAAACAGGTGTGAAGTTCGTCACACTATGGCTGACAGCCTTGTAAACAGGAGTGAAGTGCGTCACACTATGACTGAAAGCCTTGTAAACAGGAGTGAAGTGCGTCACACTATGACTGAGAGCCTTTTAAACAGCAGTGAAGTGCGTCACACTATGAGCGGCAGCCTTGTAAACAGGAGTGAATTGCGTCACACTATGAGCGGCAGTTCAAATTGCGCGCCAATATACCAAGCCATGCTCCGCTTCGCTGATTGGTCGCCGCGGCACATGTTTTAAAACATGCTTCACTGAATGGTTGCTGCGGCTGCGGCAACCAATCAGCGAAGCAAAGCACAGCTTGGCAGGGGTTTTGAATCCCGCGCCGCGGGATTCATATTTCCCACCAAGCCGTGCTGCTTCGCGACCAATCAGCGAAGCGTGTTTTAAAGCTTGCGCCAAGTGCGCTGATTGGTCGCCACGGCTGGCGGCGACCATTCAGCGAAGCGGAGCACCGCTTGGCAGGGGTTTTAAATCCCGCGCCACTGATTGATCGCCGCTGAGAGCGGCGACTAATCAGCGGAGCGTGATTCATATTTCCCACCAAGCCGTGTCGCTTCGCTGATTGGTCGCCGACGACGGTCAGGGTACTACCGCTGCAAGCTGACGCCGATCATCTCCCGGCTGGCTCGCCGCGGACCTCTGTGCTGCAGTAGATGAGCCGCGGCTACCGTCGGGAGATTAGCGGCTAGTGCCGCTGATCTCCCGATGATAGCCGCAGCCGACCACGTGTATCCCGGCAAAAGCGTCGCCAGGTTTCAGCTTGGCGCAAGTTTTGAATGCGCACGGCTGTTTTGCATATGCTTCGCTCATTGGTTGCCGCGGCTGGCGACGACCAATGAGCGCTGGGGCACGGTTTTCTGGACAGACAGACACGATTAGGCAATTATATAGTAGATTGCTGCTACAATCTTTGGTACCTTTACAGTGTTGTGCACTTATTCAATCATATCATAGTAGGTTTTGACCACCATAGTCCTTGAACATTCTGCTACTCTCTAACCTTGTAACCTTGTGACCCTTTGACTCAGGCTCTATATCTTTGGACGGTCCTTAAACGACCAAATCATGGTTGTCTTTACTGCCATTTTTTGATTGGTGTTTGCTATTGGGCACCTTATTTGTGAGTTATATTGGTGTGTATTGTATTGAATGAGAACAGCGAAAAATGTCCTTGTCTCTACATATAAATCATTGGGAAACCTTATTATGGGTATTTCATGTGGGGTCCTTAAATTTTTGCATGTTTCAATAAAGCTTTTGTACATATTTTTCAAAAAAACTTTTTTGATTTGTGTAACTGGATCTGTTTCGCATGTTTTCTTTTTTTTCCTATCTTAATGAACTAAGACTCAAATTAAAAGAAAATGAAAAATGTCATCCTACTTTGATGATCATTATTACTGAACATTATTACTGATCAACTGCATGCTATCACTCCATTCGCTGCTGATTATCGAATGCTGCGCTAGGGGGGAGTGTAACTAAGGGAGGAAAGGGGAGGATTCAGGGGGAATCATATCCAGAATAACCACCTCTCTGGATCAGGTTTCCTCCAGCAGAGATGTGTAGTTGTCTGACCCTTGAAATTCTTTCCAATAATACCAAGTTTTAATAAAACGATCCTGAGAGTTATTTAATACCGAAATGAGGTCTTCAAATAGCATCAACTCATTAATTTTGTCGAACTAGAGAGACATCGTGGAGGGAGAATATTTTTCCATAATAGGGGAACTCAAGCTCTAGCAGTTACAATAAAATGTCATAGTAATGACCTTAAAGCAGTGGTCACCAACCTTTTTTGCATCGGGGACCGGCTCTATGCAAGACCACTTGAAGCCCGCAGAGCGGCGCGGGTGTACTGACGTCACCCAATACCAGAAATGACGCGATTCACGTAATTCCAGCCCCATTACAGCCTCGCCAGCGCTGAGGAGCGCTGGGAGGCGCTGATAACATTATGCCTTGCAGATCACGCCTATTAAGACGTGCTATCATGACGACATGGGCCCGCCTGGTGACTAAAGAATAGCCACTACTCTTATTATCATCACTAATGAGTAAGTGCTATAACGTTTTTCTTCACTTTCACTGGATGCATTTATTAGCAAAAAGGAGTGTGGGATTACTGATGGGAGGCTGCAGGGACATGTTTTAATAGCTTAGGAGGCGTTTTGGGGGTGACAGGATCCCTTTAAGAAAAAATTTAACATGGGCTTCGCCATATTTTTGTATGCCAGCCAGGTACAGCAGGCAGGTATGGGCTTTCCCCAACCCCCAGCTGCCTATTTGTACCTGCCTGGAATCAAAAATATAGGGAAGCCCTTACTTTAATTACTTCATATTTTCATGAAAGTAAAAAAAAAAAATATGTGGTGCTGCGCCCTATTTTTGGATGCAGCCAGGTACAACTAGGTAAATGGCGGCTGGAATCCACAGCGCAGGGTAGCCCGAGCTCTCTGCACCCCCCCTCCCCTACTGCGAATTGCAGTCTGCAGCCGCCCCAGAAAATAGTGCGTTCATAGAAGCGCTAACTCTGGTGCTGTACCAGACTCATCCAGTGCCCTGGTGTGGTGGCTCACTGGGTAATAAACAGGTTAGGGCCAGCTTTGTATTATCAGTTGGCCCTAAGCCTAAAATTCATGGGGTCACTCCAATATTAGACATGACCACCATGAATTTCTAGTAATCATTTACAAAAAAAATGCAACACAGAGAAAAAATATTTTTATTAGAAATAAAACAGAACACAATTAGGGACTCCATCTTTATTAAAGAAAAGAACCCCTCCGACGTAGTCCAGGTTCGAGGGTCCCACGACGTCCAATCCGGATCCAATATCATCTGATCGGTTTGCTGGCCGGCAAACTGATCAGGTGATCAATATCAGATTCAAGGACCTGAATCTGCTGTCAGAACAGCTGTGTTGAAATCTCTTGCGCCGACACCGAACAGCTGATGTCGCGCTGGGAGATTTAAACACAGCTGTCAGATCAGCTGTGCAGCCAACCAATCACTGTAATGCCACAACCAACATGGTTGTGGCATTACAGTGTGTGGTAGCTAATCCCTGCATGTGGGCTGGCTCTGTAAAGAGCGCCAACATGCAGGGACGGGGAGCCGAGCATCTCTCGAGCATCTCGGCGGTACCCGGTGCTTGCTGAGCATGCTGAGTACTTGATGCTCGGGTGAGTACCGAGTACCGCCAAGCAGGCTCGCTCATCAATAATATACACACACTCACACACTCACACATACATACATACACACACTCACATATACATACATACATACACACACTCACACATACATACATACATACATACACATTCATTCACATATACATACACAAACTCGCACATACATATATACACACACACACACTCTCACACGCTTTCCTCAGTCCTCACGCTCCTCCGGAAGCTCAGAGCCTGCTTCCCCGCCCCTCAGTGACAAGGCTCCCAGCAGATCAGCCAGCAGCCAATCAGAGGCGGGCATGTAATGTCATCAGATAACGTTAGATGCTCGCCTCTGATTTGCTGCTGGCTCATCTGCTGGGAAACTTGTCACTGAGGGGCGGGGAAGCGGGCTCTGAGCTGCCACACACAGACCGCACTTTCACTTTGCGGTGCTGGTCTGCGGCGGTAACGCGGACCGCCACAGGGGCCCCCGCAGCCCGGTCCCAGTCCGCTGGTTGGGGACCCCTGATTTAGCATATTGGCTTTTTCCTCATCCTCATCCACCATTTCACCATATTTTTAAGGGGGCCAACACAATCATTTTTTAGTTTCTTACTATTTATGTAGTTAAAGAATATTTTGGGATATTTTTTACTGTCTCTGGCAATGAGTTTCTCTCTCTCAGTCTTTGCTGCCTTGATTTGCTTTTTACAGATGTTATTTAATTTTCTGTATTTATTAATGCCTCATCACTACCTACTTGCTTTAATTCCCTAAATGCTTTCTTTTTGTCCCTTATTGCGCCCCTTACAACTTTATTTAACCCTAGTGGTTTCCTCCTATTTCTAGCATGTTTATTCCCATATGGAATATATTGTGCACAGGTCCTATTCAGGATGCTAATAAACGTCTCCCATTTGCCTTGTGTATTTTTATGTCTCAGGATATCATCTCAGTTTATTGCACTAAGATCATCTCTCAACCATTGGAATTTTGCTTTCCTGAAGTTTAGTGTCCTTGTAGCTGTCATGTCGCCATTGGACTCGGTGGCCAGTGTTCCTGCTTCAGCCGCTGGGAAGCGCCGGATCCTTTGGCTGACGGTGTAGGTGATAGGAGGACCATGTCCTCAAATAGACCTGTTGCTTTGACGTCTGCCTCTGTCAAGTGGCGCTGCCGTGTTTCTCCTATGGGATATGTAGGTTGCAAAAGAGAGAGTCCTGCAGAGGCATCTGAGAGGCGCAGCCTTCGTTCTTCTGTCAGAAGTAGGGTGGTTGATGCCAGTCATGCATCACCATCTGGCCTGGTTCTAGGGGAGGTCCGGATGAGATCATCAGGCTGTGAGCTACACCCTATGGGAGGTAACCGCGCACTTCAAATACCTTGGAGCCTGTCTTGCAGGCCGCCAGATATAGTTTTGGTTCCCCAGTAATCTAGTGTGTGTTTGGTTTTGACTCTGACCTTTGCCTGGATTTTTGACCCTGCTTCAACCTGACGATTTGGTACCTTTGCTGCCCTCCCGGTTTTGACTCTGACCTTTGCATGGATTTTTGACCCTGCTTCGGCATGACGATTTTGTACCTTAGCTGCTCTCCCGGTTTGTCTTGGACTCCTGACTACATTTTTGGATCCTGGTTTCTATTCCCTTCCTGGCGACTTTCCTGCTCAGATCCACTGCTCTTCTTGGGCAGCTACCTTCTGGGCTCCGCTTTAATTCCAGATCCCTGTGTAGGGGTAAAGGATCTCTGGCTTTTTCGGGGTGCTGCCTTGCCAGCAGCTCGGCCTCACAGCGGGTGGTCATCACATTATATCTGGCCATACCATTTTTCTATATATCAAAGATATATATAAAAGCATTTTCTTACCTTTTTTTTCTTTCTCCCACTTTTTCCGTTTTTTTTTTTTTCCTCTGAACTGAGTCTGCTGCTGATTGCTTCCATCAAACACCTGTGTTCTGCTTCTCAGTCCTGGGGAGGAGTGCTCCCATCATCTCATACTAAGCATGCTGCATATGCCACAGTCTAGAGTCCTCTTGAAGAACACTGAGTGTCAGAAGTCTTCGTTCCCTGAACATCAGCACCTGGATGGCTCTGGCTCTGCCTGCCCAGATGCCCAGGTATTGCCCGATGATGCAACCAAAGTTTTTTTTGCCTATTTCTTTGTCTTACCTTAAGAAATCTGTGTGTTTGGAGGCTTATATAGACAGTGGCTGAGAGGGGAATTTCATAGATCTCCAGGTAGCACGAAATCTTGGCGTACCACTACTAAGGCTTAATGCCCCCAATAAAACCATTGCAGTTAATGGCACGCCCTCGTCCAGGGTGGAGTGGAAATTGTCACTAAAGAAGTGTCAATGCTGGTGTGGTCTTTACATGCTGAAAATGTGTCATTTTTTGGTATTGGTAGCTTATAATCTGCAGTAATCTTGGGCATGCCATGTAAACATAACCCAGCCATAGACTGGCAGTTGGGTGACATCGTGCACTGGAGCCCAGAGTGTCAGGATAACTGTATGTCGCTATCAGTAAACCAAGTTAAGGTCACGCCTCCCTTTGTACCGTTTGCCTTTAGAGATTTTGAGGATGTATTTTCTATTCAGGATTCAGAGAAATTACTCCCTAAAAGAGACTATGATTGCACCATAGATTTGATACCTGATTCTCGTCTCCCAAAGGGGAGAATATTTAATCTCTCTGGTTCAGAACATCAGGCCATGAAGGACTACATTGCAGGCAGTCTGCAAAAAGGGTTTATTAGACCGTCCACCTCACCAGTAGGGGCCGGTTTCTTTTTTGTGGGAAAAAAAGATGGCGGTCTCAGACCTTGCATTGATTACCATGAGTTAAATGCGATCACTGTGTAAAACCAGTATCCACTTCCACTCATAATCAGGTGTTGGGAGCCAAGTTTTTTTTTACCAAACTTGACCTTCGAGGAGAATATAACCTTGTCCATATAAAAGAGGAGATGAGTGGAAGACTGCGTTTAACACGCCCCTGGGCCATTTTGAGTATTTAGTAATGCCATTTGGGTTAAGTAACACACCTGCAGTTTTTCAAAATTTTGTCAATGATATTTTCAGAGATATCAGTGGTGTATATGTGGTCAATTATTTGGACGACATTCTGTTTTTTTCCCCTGGTCTTTGGTTGCAAATCCGACATGTCCGTACTGTACTCCAGAGACTTAGAGTGCATTCTTTATTCGCCAAATTAGAGAGAAATGTGTCTTCATTACTGAGGAGATACATTTTTTGGGGTATAGTTTGTCGGCTAAAGGTTTTCGCATGGATCCTTCTAAAATTCAACCCATTAAGGAATGGATACAACCCAAGTCTCTAAAGGCACTGCAGCGATTTTTGGGTTTCGCTAACTATTATCGTAAATTTCTTAAAGGTTTTTCCGAGATAGCCAAACCACTCACTGATTTGAATTGGAAATGTGGTTAATTGGAAGGCGGATGTGGTTAATTGGAAGCCTGAAGTACTTAATGCGTTTTCTACGTTAAAAGAATGTTTTTCCTCTGACCCAATATTGGTGCAGCCTGATTTGGACTGCCCCTTTATTGTAAAGGTAGATGCCTCTGAAGTTGGAGTGAGAGCAGTGCTATGACAAGGCACTGCATCCCTTACTCAACTTCGTCCGTGTGCCTTCTTCTCCCGAAAGTTTTCATCAACCGAGAGGAATTATGATATAGGTAATTGAGAATTGTTGGCAATCAAATGGGCCTTCGAGGAATGGCGCCACTTCCTCGAAGGCGCCAAACATAAGATTACCGTAATTACTGGCCACAAAAACCTGACCTACTTGGAGTCAGGGAAAAGACTGAATCCTAGACAGGCTAGGTGGGCTTTGTTCTTCTCCAGGTTTGATTTCGTTATCACTTTCTGACCGGGTACTAAAAATGTAAGGGCTGATGCCCTGTCTCGATGCACTTACAGGTCGAGGACACGATACCGACTCCCATTTTAGCCAAGGGGATTGTTATTTTGGCTGTGCCTTTGGATCTTCTGGAACAGATTTGTGGATCTCCAGAACAAGCCCCTGACACTACTCCTTCCCAAAAACTATTTGTCCCTGCCAAATTTCGCCTCCAAGTCTTAAAGGCATCACATGATTCCATCCTTGCAGGGCCTCCTGTATCAATAACACCATCAGACTTGTAACCAGGAAATTGTGGTGGCCAACTATAGTAAAGGACTGTAAGGAATATGTACTGACTTGTGAAACCTGTGCTCGGGCTAAGTCTCCCCGCAATCGCTATGCTGGGTTGCTCCAGTCCTTGCCTACCCCTGAGGGTCCTTGGACTCATATCTCCATGGAATTTATTACTGACCTACCATTCTCAGAAGGGAAGACTTGTATCTGGGTAGTGGTAGATAGATTCAGCAAGCAGTGTCATTTTGTTCCGCTGTCCGGATTACCTAATTCCAAGACCCTGAGCAAATTATTTATTAATCATGGTGTTCCTGTGAATATCTTTTCTGACAGGGGTACCCAGTTCGTTTAAAAGTTTTGGAGGGCATTCTGTAAGCGGATTGGAATTGACTATTCCTCTTCTTCTGCCTATCACCCTGAAACCAATGGTCAAACTGAGCGCACTAATCAAGCTCTCGAGCAGTATCTACGTTATGTCTCTGAGCATCAATCCGATTGGGTGGAACACCTGCCGCTAGCAGTATTTGCCATGAATAAGCAGTACCAGGAGTCCATCAAGACTACCCCTTTCTACTGTAATCATAGGCTACACCCGCACTTTGGTTTATTTTCTTCTAGGCTTTCCGATGTTCCTGGGGTAGAAAGGTCCGTAGATCAGTTAAAGACTATCTGGTCTGAAGTGAACAAAAACTTGAAGGGGGCTCAGACTAGGCAGGAGTCTTCCGCTAATAAACGGTGCTCCAAGGTCCCGGACCTGGGAGTTGGGAACAAAGTTTGGCTTTCTACAAAAAACATTAATCTCAAAGTGCCATCTGCCAAACTGTGTCCCAGGTTTATTGGTCTGTATGAAATTATTGAGGTGATTAACCCGGTACCCTTTCGTCTGAAGCTCCCCCAATCATTCAAACTTCACAATGTATTCCATAAGTCCCTTCTCAAATTGTACTGATCTCTGGTTCGTCCTGTCCAGTCCCCTCCTCCTCTGGTCTTGGTCGGGGGTACTGTAGAATACGAAGTCTAACGGATCCTTGATTCTCGCTTAGTGAGAGGATCTGTGCAGTATCTGGTACATTGGAAGGGCTAAGGTCAGGAGGAAAGGTCCTGGGTGCCTGCCAGTAACAACCATGCCAAGGGTTTGATCAGGAAGTTTCATCTTCTTCATCCAATAAACTGGGTTTTGTGGGACCGAAGGCCCTCTTAGAGGAAGGGGGTGCTGTCATGTCGCCGTTGGACTCGGTGGCTGTTGTTCCTGTCTTGGCCGCTGGGAGGTGCTGCATTCCTTCGGCTGATGGTGCCGAGATGGGAGGGCTATGTCCTCATATGGAGTTGTTGCTTCGATGTCTGCCTCTTTCAAGGGGCGCCACCGTGTTTCTCCTGTGGGTGATGTAGGTTGCAGAAGAGAGGGTCCCGCAGAGGCATCTGATAGGCGCAGCCTGCATTCTTCTAGTAGGGTGGTTGATGCCAGTCGTGCATCACCACCTGGGCTAGTTCTAGGGGCGGTCCGGATGAGATCATCAGGCTGTGAGCTACAGCCTATGGGAGGTAACCGCACCCTTCAAATACTTTGGATTCTGTCTTGCAGGCCGCCAGATATAGTCTTGGTTCCCCAGTGATCTAGTGTATGTTTGGTTTTGACTCTGACCTTTGCCTGAATTTTTGACCCTGCTTCGGCCTAACGATTTTGTACCTTAGCTGCCCTCCCGGTTTGACTCGGACTCCTGACTACGTCTTCGGATCCTAGTTTTTATTCCCTTCCTGGCGACCTTCCTGTTCCGGTCTGCTGCTCATCTTGGGCAACTACCTCCTGGGCTCCGCTGTAATTCCAGATCCCTGTATAGGAGTAAAGGGTCTCGGGTTTCTCGGGGTGCTGTCTTGCCAGCACCTTAGCCTCACTGCAGGTGGTCGTCACAGTAGCCCCTCTACTACACATCTTAGGCTGGTTTCACATTACGTATTTTTCAGATCCGATGCTGTCTGATCAAAATCGGACAGCATCTGATCCGAATTTGGCCCCATGCAGCTCTATGGGCATCGGACCGAATCGGATGTGCACTAAATGGCATCCGATTTGGTCCGATCCGATTCTGTCCGATTTTATTATCGGTGCAAAAATCGGAGCTTGCTCCGATTTTTGCACCGATAATAAAATCTGACAGATTCTGATCGGACCAGATCGGATGGCATTTAGTGCACATCCGATCCGACCCGATCAATTTGACATGGGGCCCTATGGAGAAGGGTCCGAGGAAACATCTGATGTCTCCTCGGACCCTATTTTACTGTACTGAGCATGCTCAGTACAGTAAAACTGCTCCTAACTGGGAGCACAAGGGTTAAAAAAAAAAAAAAAGTTTATTCTCACCTCCCCACGAGCCCCCGCCGTCTTCCGCCATCTTCTTGGAGGCTCCCGGTGGCTCCCGCCAGCTCCCGCTGTCAGCAGAGGGCTTCCTCTGCTGTATAGGACCTGCGGTGATGTCACAGTCATGTGACCGCGGGTTACCATGGTGAACCCGCGGTCACGTGACTGTGACATCACCGCAGGTCCTGAACAGCAGAGGACGACCTCTGCTGACAGCGGGAGCCGGCGGGAGCCACCGGGAGCCTCCAAGAAGATGGCGGAAGACGGCGGGGGCTCGTGGGGAGGTGAGAATAAACTTCTTTTTTTCTTTTTTTCACTCCGATTTTATGCCGGAATCAGGTGCCTATTTGGCACCCGATTCCAGGCATCAGAAGGGAGCCGATGCTGTCCGAATTATATCGGACAGCATCGGCTCCCTTCAAATCGTTATGTGAAAGTAGCCTTATTAAAGGATACTTGAAAACTTATTATTTCATGATCACTATTACCTAAGTGACCTCCAACCAATATATTTGATATGCGGTCCGGCCTGTTGGTTAATATTAGGTCCAGCAGTACCCCCCTTCTTGTTGGGTCCTGAACCAGTTGTGAAAGGTGATTGTCTCTCATAGTTGTCAAAAACCTATTACCTTTACTTGAAATGCAGATTCCTGTTCCTCAATGTATTTCAGGGTAGTTGAAGTCCCAAATAATAATGAATTCTTCCTGAGTCGCTACTTCATCTATTTGCTTTATGAGGATTTTCCCCTCCACTTCCATTATTGTTGCAGACTTATAATAAACCCCTATCAGTAATTTATTATTTTTTCCCCCTCCCCTTTTCTCCACCCACAGAGACTCTACATTTTCATTAGATTCACATATATTATCACGCAGGATGGGTTTTAACCCCTTCAGGACCCAGCCTATTTTGACCCTAAAGACCTTGGCATTTTTGTCAATTCTGACCAGTGTCCCTTTATGAGGTAATAACTCTGGCATGCTTCCACGGATCCTAGCGATTCGGAGATTATTTTTTTCGTGACATATTGGGCTTCATGTTAGAATTAAATTTAGGTCGATAATTTTTGCGTTTATTTGTGAAAAAATCAAACATTTGGCAAAATTATGAAAATTTCGCAATTTTGGATTTTTATTCTGCTAAACCAGAGAGTTATGTGACACAAAATAGTTAATAAATAACATTTCCCACATGTCTACTTTACATCAGCACAATTTTGGCAAAAAAAAATTTTAGGCGAGCAGTTATAAGGGTTCAAAGTTCATCAGCAATTTCTCAATTTTCCAGCGAAATTTACAAAACCATTTTTTTAGTAACCACGTCACATTTGAAGTCCGTTTGAGGGGTACATGACAGAAAACACCCAAAATTGACACCATTCCAAAAGCTGCACCCCTCAAGCTACTCAAAACTACAAGATTATTAACCCTTCAGGTGCTTCACAAGAACTAAAGCAACGTGGAAGGACAAAAATGGCCATTTTAATTTTTCCAACAAAAATGTTCTTTTAGCCTCAATTCTTTCATTTTCACATGGGCAACAGGATAAAATGGATCATAAAATGTGTTGGGCAATTTCTCCTGAGTACACCGATACCTCATATGTGGTCATAAACTACTGTCTGGGCGCACGGCAGGGCTCAGAAGGGAAGGAGCGCAATTTGATTTTTGGAGCTAATTTTCCATTCAAAAAGTGAAATGGTGCTCCTTCACTTCTGAGCCCTGCCGTGCGCCCAAACAGTGGTTTATGACCACATATGAGGTATCAATGTACTCATGAGAAATTGCCCAACAAATTTTAGGATGCATTTTATCCCGTTACCCATGTGAAAATGAAAAAAGTTAGGCTAAAAGAAAATTTTTGTGAAAAAAAAGTACTTTTTCATTATTACAGATCAATTTGTGAAACATATGGGGGTTCAAAGTGCTCACTATGCATCTAGATAGGTTCCTTGGAGGGTCTACTTTACAAAATGGGTCACTTGTGGGGGAGCTCCAATGTTTAGGCACACAGGGGTTCTCCAAACGCGACATGGTGTCTGCTAACAATTTGAATGGAAAATTAGCTCAAATTGTTAGCGGACACCATGTCGCGTTTGGAGAGGCCCTGTGTGCCTAAAAACTGCAGCTCCCCCACAAGTGACCCCATTTTGGAAACTAGATCCCCCAAGGAACTTATCTAGATGCATAGTGAGCACTTTGAACCCCCGGGTGCTTCAAAACTTGATCCGTAAAAATGAAAAAGTACTTTGTTTTCCACAAATTTTTTTCATTTTTCATTTTAACAGATTAATTTGTGAAGCACCTGGGGGTTCAAAGTGCTCACTATGAATCTAGATATGTTCCTTGGGGGGGGGTCTAGTTTCCAAAATTGGGTCACTTGTGGGGGAGCTCCAATGTTTAGGCACACAGGGGCTCTCCAAACGCGACATGGTGTCCGCTAAATTTTAGCTAATTTTCCATTCAAATTGTTAACGTACACCATGTCGCGTTTGGAGAGCCCCTGTGTGCCTAAACATTGGAGTTCCCCCACAAGTGACCCCATTTTGGAAACTAGACCCCCCAAGGAACTTATCTAGATGATTAGTGAGCACTTTGAACCCCCAGGTGCTTCAAAACCTGATCCGTAAAATTGAAAAAGTACCTTTTTTTCCACAAATGTTTTCATTTTTCATTTTAACAGATTAATTGTGAAG
The DNA here is from genome assembly GCA_033576535.1 of Allobates femoralis. Classification (NCBI taxonomy): domain Eukaryota; kingdom Metazoa; phylum Chordata; class Amphibia; order Anura; family Aromobatidae; genus Allobates; species Allobates femoralis. The sequence continues at coordinate 449,744,806 of JARQOC010000001.1, forward strand.
CACCTGCGGTTAAAAGTGCTCACTATGCATCTAGATAAGTTCCTTGGGGGGTCTAGTTTCCAAAATCGGATCACTTGTGCGGGAGCTCCAATGTTTAAGCACACAGGGGCTTTTCTGAATAGAAAATTAGCTCAAATTGTTAGCGGAAACCATATCGCGTTTGGAGAGCCCCTGTGTGCCTAAACATTGGAGGTCCCCCACAAGTGACCCCATTTTGGAAACTAGACCCCCCTGGGAACATATCAAGATGGGTGATGAGCATTTTGAACCCCCAGGTGCTTCACAAATGAATCTGTAAAATAAAAAAAGAAAATGTTTGTGGAAAAAAAGGTACTTTTTCATTTTTACGGATCAATTTGTGAAGCACCTGGGGGTTCAAAGTGCTCACTATGCATCTAGATAATTTCCTTGGGGATCTAGTTTCCAAAATGGGGTCACTTGTGGGGGAACTCCAACGTTCAGGCACACAGGGAGGGGCTCTCCATATGCAACATGGTTTCCGCTAACAATTGGAGCTAATTTTTCCATTGAAATTGTTAGCGGACACTATGTCACATATGGAGAACTCGTGGGCAACTGGTAGAGTTGGGGTACAGCACCAGAAAATGGTGCCTCTAATGAATGCGCTATTTTCTGGGATGGCTGTGGGTTGCAATTTGCAGCGTGGGGCCCATGTTTGGGTCTCTCCGTGCTGAGGATTCCAGCCCCCCAGCTGCCAAGTTGTACCTGGCTGGCAACCAAATTTACAGCAAAGGCCTTTTTTTTTATATTTCTAGAACTGATTTTAGAAAAAAATTACGTGGGGACTCCGCCATATTTTTGGACCAGCCAGGTACAACTTGGCAGCTATGGACTGCCACCAACCCCCAGCTGCCTCGTTGTACCTGGCTGGCAACCAAAAATACAGTGAAGCCCATTTTTTTCTTATTTCTAGAACTAAGTCTAGAAAAAAAAAATGATGTGGGGCGCCGCCATATTTTGGTCCAGCTAGGTACAACTTGGTAGCTACAGACTGCCACCAACCCCCAGCTGCCTCGTTGTGCCTGGCTGGCAACCAAAAATACAGCTAAGCCAATATTTTTTTATTTCTAGAACCAATTCTAGAAAAAAAATGACGTGGGGCTCCGCCATATTTTTGGCCCAGCCAGGAACAACTTGGCAGCTGGGGGCTGGAATCCTCAGCATGGAGAGGTCCAAGCATTCTGGGCCCCGCATGCTGCGAATTGCAGCTCACAGCCGCCCCAGAAAATGGCGCATTCATTGAAGCGCCATTTTCTGGTGCTGTAACCAGGCTCTGCCAGTTGCCCTGGTGCTGGTGGCAAACTGGGTAATAAAGGGGTTAATGCCAGCTTTTTATTGGCAGCTGGCACTCAGCCCGAGATTCATAATGTTGGGCTAATGTTAGGCCTGGCCATTAGGAATCTCTAGTAAATAGTCAAAAAAAATACACCACACAGAGAAAAATCTTTTTATTTGAAAAAAAAAACACAAACAAAATTTGGACTCCATCTTTATTATAAAGATCCAACGTAGTCCACAACGATGGTCCCACGATGCTCGATCGCCTCTGCTCAATCCAGAGACTGCAGCAAGGGATCAAGTGTCCTCTTCCTACAGTCTCTGGGGTCAGAGTTATGGTGCACTGTATGGCAATGATCTGTCATACAGTGCACCATGACTATGATCCCAGAGACTACAACAAGAGGACACTTGATCCCTTGTTGCACCCATCCATCCAACCATGCACACATCCATCCATGCACACATCCACGTATGCATCCACATATCCATGCATGCATTCATGCATGCACACATCCACGCACACACACATCCATCCATGCATGAACACATCCATGCATGCACACATCTATGCATGCGCACATCCATCTATGCACACACCCATCCATCCAACATCCATCCATGCATGCACGCACGCATCCAAACATTCACGCATGCACACACACATCTACCCATGCACACATCCATCCATGCACGCACATATCCACACATCCACGCATGCATCCACGCATGCACACATCCCTCCATGCACGCACACATTCATCCATGCACCCATCCATGCATGCACACACATCTATCCATGCACACAAACCATCCATGCACGCACACATCCACGCACACACGCATGCATCCACACATGCATTCTCGCACGCACACATCCATGCATGCATACATCCCTCCATGCACGCACACATCCATCCACGCATGCCCACATCCACGCATGCACACACACATCTATCCATGCTCACATCTATCCATGCGCACATCCATCCATGCACGCATGCATCCACACATCTACATATGCACGCATCCACACATCTATGCATGAAACCACGCATGCACACATCCATGCATGCAACATCCACCCATGCACGCACACATCCATCCATGCACACATCCACGCATGCACACATCCATTCACCCACGCATGCACCCATCCATCCACCCATGCATACATACACCCATCCATCCACGCATTCATGCGCCCACTCACCCATCCATCCACCCACGTATGCATACATGCACCACTCACCATCCATCCATGCATACATGCACCATCATCCATCCATGCATGCATGCACCCACTCACCTTATCCATCCACCCATGCATGTATGCACCCACTCATTCATCCATGCATAAATATCCATCCATCCATCCATCCATTCATTCCTTTATTCTTACCTCATCCAGGAGGAGGAGCCCAGGAGAGGAGGAGGGGCCCACACCGGAGCTGGCCGGCGGGTGCATCAGCGGGTGCAGCCTGCCTGGAGGTGGGGGGAGACACGGGGCACAGGGGGGGATGTCAGCTTCCTCAGCCCCCTCCATGATCGCACCAGGAGGGGGCTGAGGAAGCTGACCGGCGGGTGCACAGGCAGGTGCAGCCCGCTGTCGGTAACAGTCATTTACTGATGACTGTTACTGTTGGATGGAGGGGGTAGGAAAGGCATCGGTGGGGGGCTCATCAGCCCTGGAGTGGGAGGGGGCTAGGAGGGGGAGGGCACCTGCCATCTCGCCCCTCCAGATCTGATTGGAGAGCTCCAATCAGATCTGGAGGGGGTTACTCGCTCTGATTGGCAGTCTCAATTTCAACAGCCCAATCAGAGCGAGTTTAGCCATGGGGGGTGGCTTAGCTTAAGTGGACTAAAGTATGGGTCCTTGCGATCCTGCAGCTCCGGTGACTTGTCACTGGCCCTGTCACCGGAGCTGCAGGAGCGCAAACAACCCATGACGTTATAGAGACGTCATGTCATAGGTCGGGAACGCACCGGCTTTCATGACGTCTCTATAACGTCATAGGTCGGGAAGGGGTTAAGGATGATTTTACGTATAAACAGACACCTCCCCCTCGCTTATTTGTAAGGTAATTTCTGAACAGACTATAGCCCTGTAAATTAACAGCTCAGTCATGGCTCTCGTCCAGCCACGTCTCCGTCTCCGATATCCCCACCATGTCATAATTATTTTCCAACAAAATTCTAATTCCTTCATTTTGTTGGTAAGGCTTCTGGTAATAGTGTACATCCACTTCATGTATCTCTTTACCTCTATTCCTTCTTACTATATTTACTGTTCTAACCCACCCCCAATGCCCCCCCAAATTTAATTATTTGTGCCCAGGTTACTATTTACACTATCTTCTCCTCCTGTATAATGAATACCCTCCCCCAATCCCTAGTTTAAACACACCTCCAACCTTCTAGCCATTTTCTCCCCCAGCACAGCTGCACCCTCCCCGTTGAGGTGGAGCCCATCCCCAGCATAGAACCTGTAGCCAACAGAGAAGTCGGCCCAGTTCTCCAGGAACCCAAACCCCTCCTTCCTACACCAATTCCTGAGCCACTTATTTATCTCCCTTATCTCCGGTTGCCTTTCTGGTATGGCACGTGGTACAGGCAGTATTTCAGAGAATACTACCTTGGAGGTCCTTAACTTAAGCTTGCAACCTAATTCCCTGAAATCATCTTTAAGGACCTTCCACCTAACTCTAACTTTGTCTCTTGTGCCGATGTGCACCATGACCGCTGGGTCCTCACCAGCCCCACCCAGTAATCTGTCAACCCGATCAGCGATGTGCCAGACTTGAACACCAGGTAGGCAGCACACTGTTCAACAATCCCTGTCTTTGTAACAGATTGCCCTATCTGTTTCCCTAATAATTGAGTCCTCCACTACCAGCACCTGTCTGGCCTGCTCTCCTGTTTTCCCCCTTATTGAAGCTTACACTCCTCCGGCTGTCAGAGGACATACCTTTTTGCAGCAGTGCTATCTCTGTACTGACACCCCCCTCATCTGCCAACTTATCAAATTAGCCTCCCTGGCACTCTTCCCACTACCCCGCCTTCTAACTGTCATCCAGCTAGCTAGCTAGCTCACTGTCCTGCAGCTCCATGCTACCACCCTCCCCCACATCTATCCCAGTGAGCAGCTGCTCAGTGAGCAGCTGACTCCTTTCCATATTGTCTATGGATCTCAGTGTTACCAGCTGTTCATTTAGATCCAGTATCTGGACTTGCAAATGCACAACGTGCTCACATCTCACACAGCAGTATGCACCCCCGACCGGCTATTCAAGGATTGAATACATGTGCAAGATATACACTGGATGGCATTGTCAATTATGGAGCTCATTTCCTAATAGGGATTGCACCAGACAGAAATGTTAAGTAAAAGAAATGTAAAGTATTAAAAAATACAAACAGCAATTCAGTAATTCCTTCCTTGCAAACTTCCTGAATCCAAAGTCACTGAAACACAAGTCACACACTTCCGTACTCACTTACTCTCCCAGTCACACTTAGCTCATGTCAAACTTGCTAAGGAAGATTTAAAGAGGGTTTTTTTTTTGCCTTTAGCTGAAATCCAACCTACAGCTCAATGCACTTCCAAAGGACTGGAAGCCCCAACCAGCTGCTACTTATAAACCCTTAATTATGAACCCCCACCCTTAATTAACCCCTTGTGAGTATAGCTACACCACAGGATTTAAGTGCAATGTAGTTAACCCTTAAACTTACAGGTAGTAAAATAAGAGACTATAAACTTGTAGAGAGAAAAAAAAGTTAAGAAAGCCCAATAAAATTAAAAAGGTAGAAAAGCTCTCAGCAATTCACAATCCAGCAACTCTTAGCAATTCACACAGGTATTTGTTGCAGGATTCCCAAAAACCTCCTCACTGAATCACAAGTCACACATTTACTTCCGTTCACACTTACGCTCCTGTCATACTCAGCTCGTGTCACCCTAGCTAAAGGAAGAAGATTTAAAGAGGGTTTTTTTCCCTTTAGCAGAAATCCAACCTACAGCTCAATGACTTTCTCTACCTTTATTGTATTCAATCCATCCAGGTAACATTATTACATCTTTGAGTAATAGAGTGTAAATAACTTCTTGAAACCCGCATGTCAGAAAAATCAAGCGTTAAAAGTTATAGCAAAATGTATTTTCCAAAGAGATGTTCTCATGGCAGGGACAAAAGAATGTTTATAGGTTTGTACTTATCAAACACCTGTCTCTAGTATATGACCGTGGCCTTGGATTTGTTCAGAACTTGTATTATTAACATCTGTGACTTAGATAAGCCGGCATATTCTGGGAACAGTTCAAGACATCATTGTCACTTCAAGTATCTTTGTTTGACAACTAATATTCTGAGAAGTAATTATGCAAATAGATTTTAACAATTAGAAATAGACAAGTATGACTATTGTATGTTAAATTATGTTATGTTATTATTAGATAGACTACAGACTACAGCTTTGACCTCTTGTATTCTTGCCGGCAAGAATAAACTGCTTTTTACCTTTCAACTCAGATGTTCATGTGCTTCCATTGATAGATCCAGAGATTCTCCTGAGACAGTCAAAAAGAAAACATGAGGTTTCATTGGGGAAGCACATTTTTATTTTGCTACATGGTGAAAGTGTGGAAACAGTGCTGTAAATATTGGGAAAGTGAGGGGGACCATTTTGATGCAGATTTTCAAAATATACATAAAAAAGCATCAAATAAAGCATAGTGAGCACAGGATCTTAGGGTGCATACTCACGATCAGGGAACACAGCGTTTTGGACGCAGCATATTGCTGCTGCGTCCAAAATGCTGTGTTGTACAGTACCAGCATAGTGGATAGGATTTCAAGAAATCCCATTCTTGCTATTCTTCTCCCGACCGCAGTGTTATCCCAGGTGCAGTGCGGGTTGCCGCGCTCCCGCAACTCTGCAGCATGTTAATTTCATGATGCAGAATCTGAAACGGTCACCATCGGCTGCACGCAGGGATAAGCCACCCTGCACCTGTTATGGATTAATATTTTATAATAGTAACAAGTTGCCTGCTCCTGATCAAAATTATATAGACCAAGTACAGGTGTGAAAAGTAAAACACCAGACGCACAGAGTCAGATGTACACTCTTCCTTGGTCGGCCCCCAGTGTGGCTCCAAGTGTGGTTTATTTTAAGAGGCATGAGGTTTTTCCTCAGTAAGGGGCTTGGCCAGCCCTACTCAAATGTATTCATTGGTCAGTGGGTTAGTCCAAGGGCGGATCCATGAGGTCATCAGGGAGTGTGGTCTTGATCAAGGGTCTCCAGGTGATGTGGCATTCAGTGATTTCTGTGATTGGTCAGTCTTCCTCTGGACTCCAACTTCTTCCAGGAACAGGATGTAGTCATAGATCCAGGCTCCATCTTACACACCACGGCATGGTGTGATGAAACAGGAAAAGCAGCCATGTTTAAGTCACAATTATGATTATGCAATGTAAAACATTACACTCTATGGATTGTTTCTCCCATGCCCTTATGTCTTGAGGTTAAGTATTTCATCCTATGGCTCTCCTCAACACACCCACCACAGATCATGGACACAGGGTGGCTGCGGTCTCCTACGTGCACCCGCAGGTTCCTGCAGATCCGAAGGCACTGCGTCTCCGGATGGCGAGCACATACCCTTATGGAATCTTCTGAGGCCAGCTATAGTCATAGTTCTTACATCTTTAGTTTGTCTTTGCTTCTGAATAATGTTGATAATTAAATCCTTTCTAAGTTACAGCTTTGGTTTTCTCCATACATAATTTATTTATTACAAGTAGCTTAACTGATTAATAAATAATGTATGTTGTAATATATTCAATGAAGAGAGGTTGGAATGCTGCTTTTAAAAAAGTAAACATCTCTGTTTTTAACTCATTTACAACAGGTTTAATTTGTTGCCTTAAAGACGAATATGTACGGTATTTCATTTTTCCATTATTGCAAAAAAAATTAGATTTTTTTTATATCATTTTTCTGTCGCTGTATGACAGCTTGATTTTTACTACACAACCTTTTTAATTAACCTTAAATTTTGAGGGAAAAATTGGAAGAAAGCAATTCAAATTACTTTCTTTGCATTTTTCTATGTTGCTCACTATATATTTGAGGCCAAAGTTTACCTTTATCATGCAAGTTGTTATGATTGCAGAGACATATTTTGTTCAGTAGCACTTGGGAACTTGATATTGTTGAAGCAACAATCCAGTGTTTTGTTTTTTTTTACAGTGCAGTAGTGTCGCTAAGTCCCTCGCCCCCTTTTATATACTTCTAGCAGATTCATAGTTTTTGACACCACTCTGGTCCTGCGGTGCCATCATGTAACTGTAAACTGTCTAGAAATCAGAAGTTACAGCACAAGCTCTCAATGTGACTCTATGAGACCCAGAATGAGGCTCTCATAGGTTTACATTGAATTATGTCCTATGGTGCGCTTTAGTAAACTCTGGAGCTGTTGGCAGGTCAAAAATCACAGGAGACTGACTGGAGCAGCGCTGGATAAAAATTGAAGAATTTTGTTTGGTATATCCTGTAATAAAATAGCTTTTAAATACTGTTTACCCACTCCAATACTGATTAACCAGGAATAGCTTCTCAGTGGATGCAATGACCATTACAGGACTGTATATCTAGGTGTGGTAAATACTTCAGTACTATTACATACAGTTAACTGAAGGTAGGGGTAAGCGGCTACTGCCTAACGCAACTTTAAAAATAAAATACTGGGAAAGTAACAACTGAGAATCTTACATTTGCATATACTGATACCTTTTTGTATTGATGGCAACTACAGTGCGTTGTGAAAGTATTTGGCCCCCTTGAACTTTTCAGCCTTTTTGCCACATTTCAGGCTTCAAACATAAAGATATCAATTCTAATTTTTTTGTGAAGAATCAACAAGTGGGACACAATCATGAAGTAGAACGAAATTTATTGGATATTTTAAACTTTTTTAACAAATAAAAAACTGAAAAGTGGGGTGTGCAATATTATTCAGCCCCCTTGAGTTAATACTTTCTAGCGCCACCTTTTGCTGCGATTACAGCTGCAAGTCGCTTGGGGTATGACTCAATTTTGCACATGGAGAGACTGAAATTCTTGGCCATTCTTCCTTGCAAAACAGCTGGAGCTCAGTGAGGTTGGATGGAGAGCGTTTGTGAACAGCAGTTTTCAGCTCTTTCCACAGATTCTCGATTGGATTCAGGTCTGGACTTTGACTTGGCCATTCTAACACCTGGATACCTTTATTTTTTAATCATTCCATTGTAGATTTTGCTTTATGTTTGGGATCATTGTCTTGTTGGAAGATAAATCTCCGTCCCAGTCTCGGGTCTTCTGCAGACTCCAACAGGTTTTCTTCCAGAATGGTCCTGTATTTGGCTCCGTCCATCTTCCCATCAATTTTAACCATCTTCCCTGTCCCTGCTGAAGAAATGCAGGCCCAAACCATGAAGCTGCCACCACCATGTTTGACAGTGGGGATGGTGTTTTGAGGTTGATGAGCTGTGTTGCTTTTACACCAAACATATTGTTTTACATTGTGGCCAAAAAGTTTGATTTTGGTTTTATCTGCCCAGAGCACCTTATTCCACATGTTTGGCGTGTCTCCCAGGTGGCTTGTGGCAAGCTTCAAACGAGACTTTTTATGGATAGCTTTGAGAAATGGCTTTCTCTTGCCACTCTTCCATAAAGGCCAGATTTGTGTAGTGTATGACTGATTGTTGTCCTATGGACAGACGCTCCCACCTCAGCTGTAGATCTCTGCAGTTCATCCAGAGTGATCATGGGCCTTTTGGCTGCATCTCTGATCAGTCTTCTCTTTGTTCAAGATAAAAGTTTAGAGGGATGGCCGGGTCTAGGTAGATTTGCAGTGGTCTGATACTCTTTCCATTTCAATTTGATCGCTTGCACAGTGCTTCTTGAGATGTTTGAAATCTTTTTGTATCCAAAAACTTCGCCACAACAGTATCTCTGACCTGCCTGGTGTGTTCCTTGGTCTTCATGATGCTCTCTGCACTTGAAATAGAACTTTGAGACTATCAAAGAGCAGGGGCATTTATACGGAGACTTGATTACACACAGGTGAATTCTATTTATCATTACCAGTCATTTAGGACAACATTGGATCATTCAGAGATCCTCACTGAACCTCTAGAGTGAGTTTGCTGCACTGAAAGTAAAGGGGCCGAATAACATTGCACGCCCCACTTTTCAGTTTTTAATTTGTTAAAAAAGTTTAAACTATCCAATACATTTTGTTCCACTTCACGATTATGTCCCACTTGTTGTTGATTCTTCACAAAAAAATTAGAATTTATATCTTTATGTTTAAAGCCTGAAATGTGGCAAAAGATTGAAAAGTTCAAGGGGGCTAAGTACTTTCACAACGCACTGTATGTTTGTCTATACACACAGTCATGGAAAGAAATAGTACACCTGCATTTAGTATCATGCTTTAACTTGTCAGGGTCCGAGTGACAACTGCGTGGTCCTCACCAGCTTCTATAACAAACAAACAGCCCCTGGAGTTTATCATTAACTAAAAAGATATTTAGGTACCAAGGGGGAAAAATAAGTATGCTGGTAGTTCTTGGCTCTGGAATTGATGGTAAACTGCAAACAGTATCTGATAGATCATGTATTGTGAAGGAGGGGAACATGAGTTTATTACCCTGAGGGCTTTAGGTGATCTTACCCTGGAGGGGGGCTGCAGGTGATGCTACCTGGAGGGGCTGCAGGAGATGTTGCCCTGGGACTGCAGGGCATATTACTCTGGTTAAAAACGCAGCACAAAAACGGAGCAAAATGCAGTGTGTGTAATAGCCTTATTCTAGATTCGTACCATGTATGTTAATGTATCCAAGTTTATTACAAACACTAGACAAGTGATTCTAGAACCTGTGCAATTATATATTAGTTGTATAGCAGTTATATTAGGTGCGTTTAAAACTCAGCGATAGTAGTAGAATTGAATATATGCAAACAACAAAATAGGTATGTGTAAATTCAATATCATGAATGCTGTTATGGATGAAAATGCTGCTATTCATGGTGGAGTAACAAAAATAAACACATGATACAACAATAATTTTGTATCCAATGATTGTACTTTATTTGTTCTCTATTGTAATTACTTACTGTATATTTTCTGTACGCTAACCCTACATTGTAAAGCGCTGCGGAATATGTTGGCGCTATATAAATAAAGCTTTATTATTATTATTATATTAATAATGTCAGTACTCTGGAGAGTCGTCATAACGGTACTGGCGGTGGGATCCTCATCCTGTGACAGTCTGATAGATCTGTACTCCTTAGATTCGTCATTACAGAGGTGCCTGTGTGATGCTGCATCCTGTGACAATATGATAGATCTGTACTCCTTAGATTCGTCATTACATAAAACCTGTGTGATACTGCATCCTGTGGCAAACTCTTGTGAGGTCAGTAGCATAATTATACACAATACTTTGGATCTATCAGTATGGAAGTGATCAGCATGCACATCAAAATATAAAATACACTGATTCACAAAATTGTCACGATCGTCATTATATGTGAATGGTGCCAAATTAGGTGGACTAGCTGGTGGCGGTAGCCCAGAGGGTAATTTCAATTTTGCTGCCATTTGCATACTTATGTCATGAAAAGCCTGTCCATACTGGGCCTCCAAGCCAGCAAGTTTGCTTTTGGGTACTCAGGTCTTGTAAAGTTTGTCCAAACACTTGCCCATTGTGTTCAATGCCTCCACGTTTGTTTTCCAGACATTCCAAATCTTTCTGCAGAGATCTTATCATGGTGAGCACATGCTCTAATTTGGGTTCTGTAGTGATTGTTGCAGCAGACTCCTTTAGTGTTTAGAGTATCCTGTAATAATTAAAATGGATAACTCAGGAGTCTTTTCTGTGTGGAGCAAAGACATAACGGAACACAGTTTATAAATGAAAAAGTCTGTACTGTAAAGGGCCTGTCACACGTGTCAATGTCGCCCACGATATCGCTCATGTGTCACATATTATTCGTCGCCTGAGCGATGTGGAATTATCGCGGGTAAGATGTGACACGCGTCAATATGACCCAGCGATGCGGTGATGTCGCCATCTTGCGGACGATCCAGCGAGCGATTTTATTTAGTCGCTTGTACGGTGTCAAAATAGAAAATACGGCGCTGAGTTTAGTGTCACACGCAGCGATGCAAAAGGTCTACTGAGCGATGAGCAGTGAAGCGTCTGGCAGTGAAACCTGCGATCGGTGATATCGCTGGTTGCATCGATTGGTCACATGCTTCAATGTCGCTCCTACGTCGTTCCTACGTCGCTTGAGCGACTGAAAATCCGTGACGTATGAGCGACATTGACAGCGATATCGACGCGTGTGACATACCCTTAACACATGGTGATTCACAACAAAGTGCAGAGAAAAACTCCATAAGTCAATAAACACACCGTGAATGAAAATTTAATGAAAAGTCTGTTGAAAAAACTCAGAGAAAAATGCAATCAGCGGAGCAGTCTATAAGCGCAGTTTACACTTGGAGATGCTGTAACAAGTCTATGTCAGGTCCAAACATGGAGATGTATAAGCAAGTCCACATTAAATTATCCATGCATGCCTGAGAAGGAATTCTTAGAAAGTCCAGAACCAGATGCAGAGCAAATTACCAGAGTCCAGAAGTCTACAACAGTCTCATGCTCAGCATCTATTTAAATGTAGGAAGTGACAGAGCAGCAATTAGGAGATTCACACAGGTTTGCAGGAGTAGGTAGGGAACCAGAGAAGCCACCAGGGACAGGAAACAGGCAGAATACTCTAGAACTGACTAGAGGCTGGGGTGTGGTTTATAAAGGCAGGAAGACAAAGGGCACATGAGGCAAAGGACACCAACTTGGAAGAGGGCAAGAATGCCCAAAAGGTAATCAAAATATTCAGAGTCCTGAAACAGCTCCTCTCAGCCAGAAAGTTCTTTCTCAAGTTGTACACAATGTAAACTTTGTATAGGGACTCTTGACAAAGAATTCCTATATTGTTCCATCTTGGAGAATCTGCCTACTCCCATCGTCTTGGGCCTCCCTTGGCTGAAAATACATAATCCAGTAATCGACTGGCAGGCCAGGGAAAAAGTTAATTGGGGCTGCTTCTGTAAGAATAATTGCCTGGATGCTACTGCTCTGTCATGTTGGTTAAGTCTTCTCCTTTATCTCCAGCAGAGGTGCTTAAGAACCTAACAGAGAATAGGGGTAAAGCTCAACCTAATTCATAGGTTAATGCTAGGCCTAGACTCTGTCCTGGGAGGAGTGGCCAGCAGAGGGCTGTGACTTCCACTATGTACCCTGAGGAAAAGAGTCCTAAGACACAGGGAGATGCCTTTGTTGTTTGCCCTCCTAAGAAAGTGCCTCCGTCAGTAACATTATGAATGTAAATAAACTTTCAGATCCAGACCCGAGAGTGGATGATTTTGTGTGGGTGATTTCTAAACACATCAGGTGGAGGTGTGTAGCTGGGGCTGCTAGTTCTGCAGTTATTGATCCATTTAGTGTTTCGGCCATTGTCACTCAGGAAATGCAGAGCATTTCTGGATAGGCCCGGTTTGGGTCCGGAGGGCCTAATAAAGGGGTTAATGTTACGTGTAGATTGCTCTGCAGTCTTTGTGAACGTCTCCTCAGTGTGAGTAGCTAACTGGGAGTAAATTCCCAATTGTACCTTAAGGGTTCCTTTCTGTTGCTATGGCTCTGCAGTTTGAGTTGCTGTGGCTCTGCAGTATCAGTTGATTTGTTGACCAATCCCCCAGCCTTTAAGTAGTCCCATGACCCATCACTTGATGTCACTGATAGAGTTGATTCTCTGTTTTGACCCTGAGCTGTGTGGACACTGAGTGCAGTTTCTGCTGAAGCCTTCCTGAAGCCTTGGAGATTGCCATCTTGTTTGGGAGTTGCTGATTTTATTCTGGTCCCTTGGAGGAGGTGAGCGGGTATTAGCCTAGTGCTGGTCAGGAGCAGGGCAAGGGTGGCGGCAAAGATGTCCTCACCTTCAGAGCTAATTCTAGGTACAGAGTCAGCTATGGACTCCCAGCCTAAGTATTAGACTAGTAACCCCAATTACCTTTGCCCGTCACTGCCAACCCGCTATCTTACCCCACGTCCGTTATAACCACTTTGTGACCCATACACCCAACAGAGTGGCCAAGACAGAATGGTAATAGAGTCCGTTAGCAGAGCTTGCAAGCAATAGACGCTAGGATATTCCAGCCAAACCATGATGCTGCCACCACCATGTTCGACAGTAGGGATGGTGTTTTGAGGATGATCAGCTGTGTTCGTTTTACGCCAAACATATTGTTTTGCATTGTGGCCAAAAGTTTGATTTTGGTTTCATCTGACCAGGGCACCTTATTCCACAAGCTTTGTGTGTCTCCCAGGTGGCTTGTGGCAAACTTCAAACAAGACTTTTTATGGATATCTTTGAAAAATGGCTTTCTTCTTGTCACTCTTCCATAAAGGCCAGATTTGTGCAGTGTACGACTGATTGTTGTCCTGTGAACTTACTTTCCCACCTCAGCTGTAGATCTCTGCAGTTCATCCAGTGTAATCATGGGCCTTTTGGCTGCATCTCTGATCAGTCTTCTCCTTGTTCGAGATGAAAGTTTTAGAGGGATGGCCGGGTCTTGGTAGGCAATGATCTGATACTCCTTCCATTTCAATATAATCGCTTGCGCAGTACTCCTTGAGATATTTAAAACTTGGAAATCTTATTTCACTTGTGGTGGGACAGATCGTCCAGCCGACTCCCGATGTGGCGCTCCTCCTCTTAAACCTGCATGCATTCCCCTCGTGCTCTAGAGTGGTAACAACACATATTGTGTCGGCAACAAGACTCCTATTAGCTAAACATTGGAAAACAGACGTTTATTTTTGAAAAAATGTTAACCCACAAAAATGACGCCTTACAGACGTTCACCGGGGATTGGCAGGCTTGGGAAGCCATACAGTCAGCGAATCATAGTTAAAACAGTCACATAAAGGTTGGGGGGTGAGCCCTAGGGAAAAGAAGGTTGAGACCGGAGTGCTTTGGTTGTATAATTATGCATTTATGCTACATTGATCCCTGTTGCACACTTGTGCAAATGTATTATAATGTTTTCAATAAAGACTAATTAAAAAAACAAAAAAAAAAACCTTGGGAAATCCTTCCTTGGTCTTCATGATGCTCTCTGCACTTGAAACAGAACCCTGAGACTATGTCAGAGCACAATTGTGTCCCACTTGTTGTTGATTCTTCACAAAAAAATTAGAATTTATATTTTTATGTTTGAAGCCTGAAATGTGGCAAAAGGTTGAAAAGTTGAAGGGGGCCAAATACTTTCACAACGCACTGTATATACACCATTTTCATTTGTTATCCAAAACAAATACCTAGCCAGGTTATCTATAATTGAACAACTATGTACACTAACTATCGCTAACAAAAAGAATTACTCTTGTTTCCTCATAGGCTCAAAGGCTGGAAAGTGGCAACTTCCACCTCCAGGGAACAACTGTAGCTCTCCTCTTGATTCACTCTTCCATAGTATTCCTCGTCCACAGCCTGGTCAACAACGGGATCTAACATCCACTCCCCTGCCTCTTAGCTGTGCTGCTTTTTTGCTTTCTTGGAATTCTGGGGCCTCGTCGGGCTGGCCTGGAGTGGGTGGTGCAGGAGAGTACGGTGTCGTTGGAGGCGATGCTGCAGCCAGGGCTGTTGTGGGTGATGGCACTGCTGGGTTAGATGATTGAACACTCTGCACCTCTACTGCTGGCATTATTTTCAACACATTTATGGCATACCAACCCCATTGCCCAAAGTGGCGATGGTACTCTACCCATTCTCCTGGGTAGAGGTCTCGGCCAGGGGACCCCCTGCGTAAATGACTTTCCACAACCCTCCGGTTCACGAAAATGTCACTAAGTAGGTGGGGATCTTTGATGAAGCTCCATCTCTTGTGCAAAGTAAACTCCAGGATGGAACCTCTTTTTTGTTCTGTCGGTCCCACGGCCTGGGCACTACAAACCTTTTCCTTGGCCTTTAGGTCGGCATCCTTTGGAGACTGTCGCCTAGCCTGGGCCTCCCTCTGTTGGGCTTCATCTGCTGCCTGCTGTTGGCGACAGTACTCCTCCTTGGGCATTACTTCCAAGTCTCCAACTGTTCCTTGGCTGTCCCCTGGGAACCCCATCATATCATCTCCCCGCTGTATCCATCGGAAGTAGACGGTTGTGGCCTGAGCTTCTTTGGGGTCAGGCAAGAGTGCAGGTTGCAGCGGGGCCAGTAATCTGTCCCCTGGAGCCACTCCACTCTCCCAGTCTATCTCTTGGACTCAGGTAGCCCTGCTGGGATTGGTAGCAGGAGGCGCATCCATGGAGCCCACTAAGGTGGATGGGGCGATTGGGGTGACAGTCATACCTGTATCAGCTGCAACAGGTTCGGTGTCAGTTTCTCCTGGGGTTTGGAGCTCCGAGCTTTGCGCCTCTGGCATCTGGGCAGCCTTCTCCCTCAAGGCCTTCTGCCACTTGCTTATTTTCGCAGTTTGCAGATGGACAAGCTCCTGGCTAAGTTTCACCTCCATGCTTAGGAGGACTGGGTCCATAGGTGGCAGTGGTACCGGCGTCTTCCAGGGACAAGTGGATATATCCGCTTTCGTGCCTTCGAAGGTGGTGGTTTTCCTCCCTCATCCGCCATCATAGACGTATATCCATTTTCTGTTCCTACTGCAGCGCTTCCTCTCCCCCTCCCACACGGTCATTGTTTTTTCTCGCTCCCTGTGTTGTCGGCCACACCAGGAGGTGGATCAGTTTGGCTGACAGGCGTTTCATGACAGATTACAATGAATGCAAAGGGCGGAGGCTGATTTTGGTGCCACTGGCTGGTCTGGCCCATGATGGGAGGGCTGGATACTCCTCCTGGCCAACACATGGCGCTAGACTATGGCGGCCGCCATTAGTCTTTAAAACACAGTCTCTGCGGCACACACACCTGGTTAATGGGGGTCCGTAAATCCTGTTCATGACGCCAAAATGCAACGGCTGCAAGCGCCTGGGGTACTCAAAAAGCTGGGTGTACTCAGGTGGATGGCACGGTGGCAGTCTCAGTGGTCATGGCCCTGGCAGAGCATGTAAGGGGGTATTTACGGGGATTGAAATGTCTTTACGTGACACCACCTGTGGTACCTGATCAAGGATGACCAGCGCTGCTTAGATGAGCCCCCAGGGGAAAGATGTAGTCGCAGCCGGGATGAGGACACTCCCCACAGGTGGAGTGGGCCCCTGGGGTATGGTGAAAGTCTTTGGGAAATGATGGTGGTGGTAGTTATGGTGTGGGAGGTGGCAAGAAGGGCACATAAGATAAGCAGGAGGACACAAATGGGGGGCAGTTCCTTTACCTTTACTGGCAGTTCTTAGTAGTTCCAGCCCAATCGGGGCACTGTGTCCTTCAGGTCAGCAATCAGTCAATTCTCAGGCAGTTCAGGTTTACTACACCTTTTTATATGTCTGTCCAGGTTGCGCCTTTCTTCACTGGTTTTCACACCTACTCCTACCCTGCACCTTCGTGCTACAGGATCTCAAGCAGGTGGCTGCGAGCCCTGTCAAGCGACGGTTAACACGTCCTCTGGCTCTAGGCCTAGCCAATGTCCTGCGGGTTGTCCACCGTAGTTGGTCACTGCACATAAAGTGCAGTATCCTCCGGTTTCCTGACTCAAACTAGCAGTGTTGTTGCCAGATTGGGGCCGGTCCCTTCTTGCAACCAGTTCCTCCAGCAACAACCAATACGGTGGTTGTGGATTCAGGGTCCTACTGGCCAGGGTTCCGTGGCAACCTACCCACTGGTCGCACTCCTTCCCCTGACGCTACCCTACCCTGTAACTCCATCTCTCTTGGTGGTCCTTCTCGTTCCTCTCTCCAACTAACTAGCTAACTCCTCCCACCCCCTTCTTAACCTATTCCCTCCTCCAGCCAGTGATTGGGTCTATTCAATGGGAGTCTCTTCCGCCCATCATCCCCTGGCCTGGAGTTATAATGGATGTTGGGTACAAGGTGTGTGTGTGTCTCGGTATTGTGCCCCATCTTAACTTGGAGTGAGATACCACACCTATGGATTAGGTGCAGTACCTCTTTGGCGACCAGACCGCAGGGGTGCCACACATATACCACAGTCCCGGTCTCTTATGCTGTATGTCTCCAGTAGACTGTATGTGCTGCCATTTCATCCTGCTATATAATGTAGGAGACTTTGATCCAGTGAGTGAGGAGACATCCAGCTCTTGGAATAGTAGTATAAAATTTCTATTTATTGAAGATTTTAAAATAAAGCACGTACAAGTAACAAACAGACCAATCCATAGGGGTCATAGAATAAAAAAAGTGACCTATTTCGGCTATTTCCAAGCCTTGTTCAAAGTCTAATATTGGAGCAGAAATTTAAGGTATGAACGTATACTAGAAAGGGAAAGCTAACATATGATGACTATTAAACAAATGAGTGAATCAGCTTGTGCTTCCAATGGTTCGCACATATGTGTCTCTTATTCGACGTTTTAGTTGCACTTCTTTTTAATTTTCGGACAAGGAGAGATCAGTCAAAGAGTCTTCTAATGGTATAAATATAAGATTATTAGTATAGTTATTCATAAACTATAACAAATATGCTCCTAGAACAAATGCATAAAGAACTCTCTATAATCCTATTTATGATCTCCGTTTTTTATCTAAAATCCACAATATCTATGTTATATCTTATTAACCATTAATCCCCATTGACACCATTATTTCAAAATTAATAAATTTATGTTGCCATCTAGGCTTCACCTGACAGGATCCATGAGTAAATACCATTCACCCATAGTTTATTAGTATAAAGGTTAGACCTACTGTAGAATAATAATTTATTTTTTTCATATTTTATATATATTGCATATTCATATCTCCTGCAGGTTCAACCATCTCGATTGGACCAATAAACATGAATCATATATGCATTAAAATATGATTTTACTTCCAATAACAGTAAATGTAAATAAAGAAACAAAAGGGAAACACTTTTCAAACATTTCAAACGGTAAAAGATATTAATAGACCTTTGAAACAATTGATTTTATATATATATATATATATATATATATATATATATATATTACTTACTTTATGATCACCTTCTTCTCATACCAGTTTTCAGTCAGTAAATTCTTTTAAAATTATATATTTATTTCCACATGTATAAAAATCACACTAATGACATTAAAAATATTAAAATTAATTATGTAAAACTCAGCCACTACGTGACTACAATTAGAAGATTAGACAGTCTATATTGCTGGTCCTCTGTTATTGGGCCACAGTATTGTTGTTGATTGTTTCTTTGAAAAGATGTCTTCCTTTCTTGTGATAGAATTGATGAGCAATGAATATCTAGGAATAATCGCAAGGGAGCCAATTAGTATTACCCAATAGTCACAATTTTGGAGAATTTATGTTCTTTATATTCTTACCTCTGTTTAGTGGAGATAACATATAGTTGAGTTGTAGTGGCAATGTTCTCCTTATTTTGGCTTGATTCTAAATGGAGAGACCTCAATATTTAGTACTGTAGTTTTGCAGGGTTTAATTTATGGGATACTACATGCACAAATCATACACACCTGTAGTGTTGTTGCGGCGGGTTACAATGGATAGCGTGGGTTGATTGGATCTTGTAGATGGGTCAGGATCACAATTGCCTGTGTACAGCACTATATATTAGATTACATTAATCTATATTGGTTAGATTATGAGTGTAGCTTTTACCGACCTTATAGTGTTTTCTTTATGTGCTTGTAATGCTGCCAAGCTTGCCCTGTTTTAATGCTCTCCAATCATGTTTTAGTTGAAATGTTAATAGGCTTGTACTGTAGTTTTGATTTTAGCTGTGGAAAATACAGACAATTATTTGTATGTTCTTTCTCTGGTATAGTCTTTGAGTTCTTTGAGATTCCTATGTGTTTTTAACCTCTCTTAGATCAGCTGTTTTTTAAGTAATGCTTGTATGTTAGAATGCTCCTTTTGTGTGTCTTCCCAATGACTAGGAGCCCTACTGATTACATCTATATGTGATCCCACATGACACATTAAAAGCTTTTTAGCTTTTAAGTACTCACTATATGCTGCTTGTACTTGATGTACGCAGGTGCCTGTTCTCCCCAGTCTGTTTATCACTATACCTTGACAAGGTACGCGTCCGGGGCGGGTCTGCACACACCGTGGCTAACGGTGATGCGCCCGGCTTCCAGGTTGGTGACATTACCGGAAAGTCAGCGGTCAGATGTCTAGATGCGGTCACGTGGGTACGCTACGCAGTTATCACAGCGATCATGCAGCTTATGTCAGTCAGGGGGCTGGTTGTGGATACACAGGATTGGCGGGGTCTAGTGTTTTGTAGGTCATGTCCTACTTCATCAGGATACCCGCCCTCCTGTCTTGTGATTCTATTTATGTGAGCTCCTTGTAGCTTATTGGTTAGCTTGTTAGTGTATGTCTGCTTGGATTCTCAGCTTAACCCTTCAAATGATCCTAGGACATGTCTCGTCCATTTATTTATTAATTAAATGCTTCGTAAATGTTTATTTGAATTCTCAATAAAAGCTGTATGTATTGCTTCCTTTTAGTTATTCTTTGTGCCTTCCACACTTATATCTAAGTTGTTTGTTTGTGTCTCCTTAAAATCTACATTATACTCTCTATATTAGATCAATTAACTTTTATTTGCGTTTACACATAAATTATTTGTATGTGTCTATATGGACCCTTTATGCTAGCATATAAATTCGTTTTCTGTCTGTGTTAATAAATTATTTTCTCCTAGTCATATATCCAGAAGGATATTGATGAAAATATGTCGCACTCTTTCATGTTATTCTATAGTTTGGGACTTTCCCCCACACTCTTATGGTATATATATATACACTCAGAATGGGTCATAGTTAACAGTGGGGTACCACAGGGGTCAGTGTTGGGCCAGCTTCTATTTAATATATTTATTAATGACCCTGTAGGGGGCATACAGAGTAGAATCTCAATATTTGCAGATGACACTAAACTCTGCAGGGTAATCAATACAGAGGAGGACAATTTTATATTACAGGAGGATTTATGTAAACTAGAAGCTTGGGCTGATAAATGGCAAATGAGCTTTAATGGGAATAAATGTAAAGTCATGCACTTGGGCAGAGGAAACAAAAGGTATAATTATGTGCTTAATTGTAAAACACTGGGCAAAACTGTCACTGAAAAAGACCTGGGTGTATGGGTAGATGACAAACTCACATTTAGTGGCCAGTGTCAGGCAGCTGCTGCAAAGGCAAATAAAATAATGGGATGCATTAAAAGAGGCATAGATGCTCATGAGGAGAACATAATTTTACCTCTATACAAGTCACTAGTGCAACCACACTTAGAATACTGTGTACAATTCTGGTCTCCGGTGTATAAGAAAGACATAGCTGAACTAGAGCGGGTCCAGAGAAGAGCGACAAAAGTATTAGAGGACTAAGGGGTCTGCAATACCAAGACAGGTTATTAAACTTGGGGTTATTTAGCTTGGAAAAACGAAGGCTTAGGGGTGATCTTATAATAATGTATAAATATATGAGGGGACAGTACAGAGAACTTTCTAATGATCTCTTTACTCTTAGGCTTGAGACTGGGACAAGGGGGCATCCTCTACGTCTGGAGGAAAGAAGGTTTAATCATAATCACAGACGCGGATTCTTTACTGTAAGAGCAGTGAGACTATGGAACTCTCTGCCACACATGATGTTGTAATGAGTGAGTCACTACTAACATTTAAGAAGGGCCTGGATGCCTTTCTTGAAAACTATAATATTACCAGTTATATATACTAGATTCTTTGATAGGGCATTGATCCAGGGAACTAGTCTGATTGCCATATCTGGTGTCAGGAAGGAATTTTTTTCCCCAATGGGGAGGTTAGTGTTGCCACATGGTTTTTTTTTGCCTTCCTCTGGATCAACATGATAGGCTATGGGTTGAACTAGATGGACTTAAAGTCTTCCTTCAACCTTAAAAACTATGTTACTATGTATGTTGTATTTTGTTCTATAAATTGGGACGTCCTTCCTATTATTGATTATACTCAATTTTATTTGAACCCAAAAACTTCTGCATCCTGATTTAGCCCTTTTGGGGCTAGTGTATTGAGTGTGAAAATCCATCTGATTTCAATACGTGACATTTTCTCTGTGATTTCTACCTCTCCAATTTCTTTTTACATATTGTACTGTCATGAATTGTGAATCACTGGTGCTTGAATGATGTACTTCTTTATAGTGTTTGCTTAAAGAGTGTCCCTGGAAACCCCTTTTTATATTTCTGACATGTTCTGACATTCTCTTTGCTAGGGTTCTGGATGTTCTTCCCACATATATCTTATTGCAGGGACAGATAATGGCATATATGGCACTTGACGTATTGCACGATAGGTATTTTTTAATGTTAAATATTTGTTTCTCTTCCTTATTTTCAATTTGTGTATATAGGGTTCTTCTTATGTCCATATTTCGGCAAGCTATATACTGCTTACAGGGTCTAAATCCCTCTGTTAGTTTCTTTCCATCAATTTTTCCTTGCGTATGTATCTTGCGTGATTTTGGCTGCTTTATTGTAGGTACCACCATTAAGCTTAGGGATTGGGCTTTCTTGAAAACTAACCTGGGCTTCTCTGGTAAAAGATCTCCCACCGTTTTAGCTAATCTTAAGTAATGCCAATGTTTATTATTTTTCTGAACTTGGAGGAATTGTCATGATACTCCGTGATTATTGGAAGTTGTTCAATTTGTTCTTGTGTTGACTTTTTTGTTTTTCCAGTGATTTTTTGTGCTATTAATTCCGTTCTTTCTAGACTTTTGACCTGTTGTAGGTTTCTTATCAGTACATCCTCGTTATATCCTTTATGGATGAATTCTTATCTCATCTCGCTTTTTTTCAAAATCCTCAGTTCTTGTGCAATTACGCTTGAGTCTAATGATCTGGCTCTTTGGTACACTGATCAGCCACCTCTCCAGATGGCAACTCTCTATTGGGATATAGCTATTAGAATCCATGTCTTTTCTGTACGGTCTCGTCCCTAGTTTATTAGTATTATTGTTGTATATCTCTAGGTCAAAAAAGTTTATTTTTTGGATGCTTGTTGAAGATGTGAATTGTAGTCCATACTGGTTGATATCAATTTCTTTTATGAATTTTTGCAGCTCCTCATCCGTATTTTTCAATATAAAAAGGATATCATCAATATATCTTTTCCAAAGGAGGATACCTTTTTGTTAATTTGCCTTCAGGGCGGATTATTTCTTATTCCCATTTTCCGACGATTAGATTAGCATATCCCGGTGTGAATTGCGTACCCATCGTGGTCCCGACCTCTTGCCGATAATATACATTACCGAATTTAAAATAGTTGTGCGTTAAAATAAACTGAATACTTGTCACAATGAAACTGATCTGTTCTTCCTTCAATGCTGACATCTTCCTCAGAAAGTGGTCCACTGCCTCACACCCTTTCTGATGGTCGATGACCGTGTATAACGATTTAACGTCTAAGGTGCCTATTATATATCCTGGTTTGTAATTCACCTCATTCAGGATTTGTATCATGTGCGTAGTGTCTTTTAGATGGGTAGGTATTTGTTTTACAATATCTTGTAGGTACTGATCTATATATTTGGATAGATTAGCTGTTAGGTAATTGATCCCTGAGATTATGGGTCTTCTTGGGGGTTTGTTAGGATTTTTATGCACCTTTGGATTGTAGTAAAACATCGCCATTACTGGTGTGGTGTTCCTGATATAATCTTGTTCCTTTTTTGTAAGAACTGCCAATTCAGTTCCTTTTGCTACAAGTCCATCTAATTCTTTCATATACCTTTTGGTTGGGTCCAGTGGGATGATTTTATACCGTAGGTACTTTTATCACTTAGTTGTGATTCCGCTTCTGCCAGATAATCTTTTGTATCAAGAATGACGATTCCTCCCACTTTATCTGCCGGTCTGATGGTAATACTCTCGTTCTCTTGTAATTGTTTAATAGCCTCCTTTTCTTTTTTTGTTACATTTTTACTAATATATTTCATATTCCTTCTTTCAATTTTTCTTATATCTTGGATTACTAGAGTCTCGAACGTTGAAAAAGCTTTTGACTGTTCATTTATAGGGTCAAATCTGGATTGTTATTTAAAATTATTAATAGACCTGTTGTAACATTGCAATGGTAAAAACTAAAATAAACCTTTATGGGATCATATTTGTAATAAAAAAGTATTCGGAGCATATTTGTATTAGTTTATGAATAACTATAGTAATTATCTTATATTTATACAATTAGAAGACCGTTTAACCGATGTCTCCTTGTCAAAAAATGAAAAAGAAGTGCAACTGATATGTGCAATTAGAGACGTATACAGTATGTCAGTATGTGCGAGACATTGGAAGCAAGAGCTGATTCATTCACATTTTTATTCTATGACCACTATGAATTGGTCTGTGTGCTATATTTTTAAATTTTCTTCAATAAATGGAAATTTCATAACACTATTCCTAGTGCTGGATGTCTCCTTACTCGCTGGATCAAACTCTCCTTTTATAAGTGTATGCTAGCAGCGGCCAGCTGTGATCCGTTAAGAGAAGGAGGAAGACAGGAGAAGGAAGTTACAGGTGAACAGGACTCTGATTCTTATATTGTATACCTATATAATGTAGGTACTGCAGTTTCAGTCTCCTATATGATGTATAAACCACAGTCTCAGCCTCCTATAATATATATACTGCAGTATCAGCCTCCTATTATGCATATGCCACAGTCTTGGACTGCTATGATGTATACAGTGGCTACAGAAAGTATTCAGACCCCTTTACATTTTTCACTCTTTGTTTCATTGCAGCCATTTGGTAAATTCCAAAAACTTCATTTGTTTCTCATTAATGTACACTCTGCACCCCATCATGACAGAAAAAAACAGAAATGTAGAACATTTAGCAAATTTATTAAAAAAGAAAAACTGAAATATCACATGGTCCTAAGTATTCAGACCCTTTGCTCAGACACTCATATTTAAGTCAAACGCTGTCCATTTCCTTGACCTCCTTGATTTCTACTCCTTCATTGGAGTCCAGCTGTGTTTAATTAAACTGATAGGACTTGATTTGGAAAGACACTGACCTGTCTATATAAGACCTCACAGCTCACAGTGCATGTCAGACCAAATGAGAATCATGAGGTCAAAGGAACTGCCCAAGGAGCTCAGAGATAGAATTGTGGCAAGGCACAGATCTGGTCAAGGTTACAAAAGAATTTCTGCAGTACTCAAGGTTCCTAAGAGCACAATGGTCTCCATAATCCTTAAATGGGAGAAGTTTGGGACCACCAGAAGCCTATCTAGACCTGGCCGTCCAGCCAAAATGAGCAATCATGGGAAAAGAGCCTTTGTGATAGAGGTAAAGATGAACCCCAAGATCACTGTGGCTGCGCTCCAGAGATGCAGTAGGGAGATGATAGAAAGTTCCACAAAGTCAACCATCACTGCAGTCCTCCACCAGTCGGTCCTTTATGGCACAACTCTGTGACCATTCTTGACTGGCACAGACAGAGCCTTGACCTGAACCCAATTGAGCATCTCTAGAGAGACCTGAAAATGGCTGTCCACCAACTAATCACCATCCAACCTGAGGAACTGGAGAGGATCTGCATGGAAGAATGGCAGAGGATTCCCAAATCCAGGTGTGAAAATCTTGTTGCATCACTCCCAAGAAGACTCATGGCTGTAGTAGCTCAAAAGGGTGCTGCTACTCTATACTGAGCAAAAGGTCTAAATACTTATGACCACGTGATATTTCAGTTGCTTTTTTAATGAATTTTCAAAAATTTCTACATTTCTGGGGATTTTTTCAGTCAAGATGGGGTGCAGAGCGTACATTAATGAGAAAAAAATGACATTTTTGAAATTTACGAAATGGCTGCAATGAAACAAACAGTGAAAAATGTAAAGGAGTCTGAATACGTTTTAATGCCTACTGTATGTCACAGTCTGTCTCCTATATAATCTATAGTATGTGCCACAGTCTTGCCCCCTATATAATGCATGTACCACACTATCAGTCTTCTATAAACTGCAGTCACACATCCTATAATGTAAATAGTGCAATATTGGCCACGTATTATGTATATACCACTGTGTTAGACTCCTATTATGTACAATATATACTGCAGTCTTGGCCTCCTAGTGTTCACACTATATACACTGGCATATCTTTACACCAGATAGTACAGTCATGGCCAAAAGTGTTGCTCCAGAGAATTAAGTATTTACCCATAAAATTATTGTAATTACATGTTTTCTGATACAGTCAGAAAAAGGAGCGGCACTCACCGGGTTGCAGACATATGGATAATTTATTCAGTCCATATCTGGGTTACACATGCAGGGAGGGAGGGGGTGCAGAGCTGGACGACAATCGACTGTTTCACTCAGTCAGAGCTTCAACAGGTCCAACAGGTTTGGACCTATTGAAGCTCTGACTGAGTTAAGCAGTCGATTGTCGTCCTGCTCTGCACCCCCTCCCTCCCTGCATGTGTAAAGCAGATATGGACTGAATAAATTATCCATATGCCTGCAACCCGGTGAGTGCCGCTCCTTTTTCTGACTGTATTGACTATACTTGTGCTTGAGCTGAGCAACACCGTTCGGGTGTGTCGCAAAACCACATAATGGAATAATTGCCCGAAGATTGGATCCAGTGGCCGGTTTTCTTTCTTCAAGTCTGCTGTTTTTTGATACACATTTATTTCTTTTACGTTATGAAACAGCACAAAAAATGAATGAGAAAAAAGAAAAAATTGGTTAAAATTTCACACCAAACCCCAAAGTCAGACATAATTGTTGGCATCGTTTCAAAATTTTGGGTAAGCAACTTTGAATGAGCATCACATGCCTGAAGCAAACTCACCTGTGGCAAGTGACAGTTGTGGGCAATATGAAAACTACACCTGAAACCAGATAAAAAAAAAAGAAGAAATTGACTCAATCTTTGCATTGTGTCAGACAGACAGCTCTCTTTTTCTAGAAAGAGGAAAAGAGAGCTGTCTGAGGTCTTAAGAACCAAAATTGTTGAAAAATTATCAGCAATCAGTAATCAAAGTTACAAGACCATCTCCAGAGATTTTGATGTTCTTTGGTCCATGGTGTGCAACATAAAGAAGAGGTTTACTATCCATGGTTCTGTAGGTAATCTCTCTGGATGTGGACAACAAAGAAAAATTGATGAAAAATTGCAATGCAGGATAGTCGAGATGGTAGATAAGCAGGTCTAATCAGTTCCACCGAAATTCAAGCTGTCCTGGTGGCTCAGGGTGCAACAGTGTTTGCACAAATTATCCTTTGAGGGGGATCCCCCTGCTGACAAAGAGAAATAAAAAATACTAGAATGCAGTTTGCAAGGTGTACATGAATAAGCCAAAATACTTCTGGGAAAGCATCTCCTGGAGAGATGAGACTAAAGGCCGGGTTACACGCTTCATTGTGTCGGCGAACCGCCAACAATCTGACTTGATCTACATTGCTGGAACGACGTTCAATGATCGCTAGTGAGGTGTCACACGTACTGATATCGAGAACGACGCAGCAACGATTCCGCGACAAGTGAACGATACTTGCGGTCATTTGGTCATCTACGTCCTTCAGTTCTGAATTAGGCAAAGTCATAAACGACATCGTTATCAAGGTGTCACACACAGCGATAATGCAGGTTGGACAGGCGATCAACGACTGATTTATGGTCCGGTTCATAGACCTGCTGTAGTACAAATGTATCTCAGGGACTGGACACTAGAACAGTTAAGGGGGTTAAATCCCATGCCCATCCAGGAGAGGTCAGGACCTATTTTATATAAGCACACACAAACCTAGCAGTCACACTGACTCTAGTCTCCCCAGGGGGCCATGATGGGAAAAGCAGAGAGTGACAAACTTCACACACACACAGAGAGCTTCAAAGAGAAGATCATAGATAAGAGAGGAACCATCTCAGATAGTTAGCTTCAAACAGACCCACAGAATTGCAGGGAAATCAGAAGACAAAGAACATTTTTAAAACATAATATATGCATGGCTAAATGAGTGATCGTCCAATCATAGACCCAGAATTAGAATGTTACACTAGAAGGCCGGTCTAGAACCTGACCTCCAGTCTGAGTCTATATCTGGGCTCACGCAGCTACAGGGCCGTGATGCGTCAGTGAAAGCTGCTGTGATCATCCTTCCATATGTTTCCGCTCTCCCCATCGGGCAACAGAAGCAAAGTTTAGGTCTCTGTAAGTTTCTCCTTTTTATTTCATTGTTTGCATATGTGTATGTCATTTTATTATTTCTATTTTTATATCTTTTTCTGTAAGCACTGTACTTTTTATATTAAAGCTTAAAACTTTAATAAGCTGAAAGCTTGTATGTTCTAAAAGGATTCATAGCCCTCAGAAGTGTGTGATCCTGGTGATTGGCTGACAGTATTATTTCAGGGACTTACCACCCTGTATGTTGGTAAGTGGTGGCAGCATGTGTGAAGCAGGGTGCGCGGTCTGAGTCGGGGTGTGATTGATGCTCCCTTTCAGCATAGGACAGAGGTCGAGTGCTGGATTGAGTGAGAGGAGATAGATTAACCCTTGCAGGTGCAACCCCAAGTCACGTGCTGAGAAGTGTGTACGTGACACCTGCGATCAACGATCAGCTGACTTATCGCTGGTTGTATCGACATGTCATACGCAATGAAGTCGTTACGACGTTGTTTGAATGTCTCAAAACCTGTGACGTTTCAACGATATCGTGCATGATATCGTAGCGTGTGACGGACCTTTAAGATAGAGCTTCTTGGTAGACCACATCATTCTACCATCAAAACCCCAAATATACTGTAGTAGCGTTACAAAGATGTTTTGGAGCTGTGTAGCTGTCTCTGGTACTGGATGCCTTAACTGTATGTTGTGGCAGATTACCCAGTGGCGTAGCGTGGGAGGGGCAGCACTCGTGGGGTGGGCGGCACCGGCGTAGCTGCAGCAGTCTGAGTCTCCTCCTCTAACTGTGAGAGAAGCGCCGCGGAGGCAACTGAGCCAGGCCAGCCAGCCAGAACCTGTGTGTGTCTGTCTGCTCTGCACCGCGGGCGTGGCAGCGCACTTACAGTGATGCTGCTGGGGCAAGGTCGGGTGCGGCATGTGAGCCAGGTAACGGTTTCTGCCGGCCAAGACCTCTTTGGGTAGGAGCAGGCCGCACCGCCCCGGCCGAGTGCACAGCTGAGGAGTCTGCTGAGAGCGGACACCGGAGGAGCGGGCAGGAGGCGGCATCATCACTGACTGTCAGCAGCTAGTGAATTGACGGCAGCCAGCAGGAGAAGAAGAGACTCACTGAGGACGGCAGAGGAGAGGACACTGGACTGGAGGAGCGGGCGGGACTCGGGAGGCGGCATCACTGACTGACTCCTGCAGCCAGTGAACTGACGGCAGCCAGCAGGAGGAGAGGAAGAGACTCACTGAGCTGAGGACAGCAGAGGAGAGGACAGCAGAGAGGTCAGGAGAGCAGGTGGTGAGTGGCCCAAATCACAATCATCTATGTGGTGCTGATCGATGTGTTCTGGGCTCTGCTGTGTGTGACTGTCATGTGTGGCCCTGGCCCAATCCTCTATGTGGTGCTGAGCCTGATCCTCTTATGTTCTGGGCTTCCTCTGCTGTGTGTGACTCTCATGTGTGGCCCTGGTCCAATCCTCTATGTGTTGCTGATCCTCTTATGTTCTGGGCTCCCTCTGCTGTGTGTGACTCTCATGTGTGGCCCTGGCCCAATCCTCTATGTGTTGCTGATCCTCTTATGTTCTGGGCTCCCTCTGCTGTGTGTGACTCTCATGTGTGGCCCTGGTCCAATCCTCTATGTGGTGCTGATCCTCTTATGTTCTGGGCTCCCTCTTCTGTGTGTGACTCTCACGTGTGGCCCTGGCCCAATCCTCTATGTGGTGCTGATCCTCTTATGTTCTGGGCTCCCTCTGCTGTGTGTGACTCTCATGTGTGGCCCTGGCCCAATCCTCTATGTGGTGCTGATCCTCTTATGTTCTGGGCTCCCTCTGCTGTGTGTGACTCTCATGTGTGGCCCTGGCCCAATCCTCTATGTCAGAGGTCTCCAATGTCAGTCCTCGAGGGCCGAACCAGTGCAGGTTTTCAGGATCTCCTTAGTATTGCACAGCAGGCAATGATTCCAATCCCTGTGCAATAGTAAGGAAATCCTGAAAACCTGCACTGGTTCGGCCCTCGAGGACTGACATTGGGGACCTCTGCTCTATGTGGTGCAGATCCTCTTATGTTCTGGGCTCTGCTGTGTGTGTGTACTAATCCTCTATGTGCTGATCCTCTGTGTGTGACCCTCTTCTCCTGAGATATGTATAATAGTAGTAGTAGTATTTGTATGGGTAGTAGCAGTAGTATGGGCATTGTATGGCAGTAAATATGTAATAGCAGTGTAGTATGGGCACTCTATGGCAATAGTATTTATTATTATTTATTTATATATAGCGCCATTAGGTTCCATGGTGATTTACATGAGGTTTAGATGTGTAATTGCAGTATAGTATGGGCATTATACAGCAGTAGTATTTAAACGTGTAAATAATAGCATGGGCATTGTACGGCATTAGTATTTAGAATTAGATGTATAATGGCAGTATAGTATGGGCATTTTACAATGTAAACAATCCATTCACTGGACAGGATACACTATTTGTACAATTTGTACAGATATCTAAATAGGTATCCAAACGTGTATGTATATAGTGATAATCAGATAACTGAATCCAGTCATTATATGCTTCTTATTATATGCAGTGCACAACCCATTCATTAGAGGATACACTACTTTGCAGAGTGCAGGAATCTTAAGGAGGTATCTACGGTAAGCATATATGTATAACTATGTCTATGTATAAATAGATTAACCTGTTGAGCAGCAATGCCTTCTCAGTGGTGCAGGGCAGTGGCTAAACTTCACAGCTCCAACATATAATTTCAAAGAATTCAACTGCAGCACTCGGATCTGTTGTCATCAAAAGCGGTCTTTATTCCATCCTTACAAGGGACGACAGGAGAGGCCACGTATCGGGCACATGCGCCCTTTGTCAAGTCAAGGCTTGACAAAGGGCGCATGTGCCCGATACGTGGCCTCTCCTGTCATCCCTTGTAAGGATGAATAAAGACCGCTTTTGATGACAACAGATCCGAGTGCTGCAGTTGAATTCTTTGAAATTATATGTCTATGTATATATAGTGAGATACAAATCAGTGAATGAAGTCATGTGCTTCCTGCTGTACAAAGTAACTATAACCAATTCAGCTGGGAAATAACACTGACGGTGCATGTATCTAAGCATATATTTAGGAATGCTAAAATGTGTATGTATATGAGACATTTAGATCCGTGAATGCAGACATGATAGGCTTCTAGTAATGCACAGTGCACAGCCCATTCATCAGAGGGGATACACTACTGAACTGGGTGCAAGTATCTAAACAGATATCTAAGAACGTAAATGTATGTACTTTGAGAGATTCAGATCAGTGAATTGCTTAGGCTGGGCTCACACATCCCAGGGCTGTCCGCTCCCTGCCTGTGCGCTAAACATTTAGCCTCAGGAGCGGACACCCGTTCTCCCCGCCGGCAGCCTGTGACACGGTCTCTGGTAACCCGATGTGTATCGTGGTTACCAGTCAGACCTATTGCATCACAGTGTCTGCTTGCCTGGAGCAGACAGGGAAACGCTGCACGCAGCGTTTCCCTGTCCGCACAGCTTCAGTGGACACTGTGACGCGATAGCTCTGACTGGTAACCACGATACACATTGGGTTACCAGAGACAGTGTCACAGGCTGCCGGCGGGGAGAACGGGTGTCCGCTCCTGCTCCTGAGGCTAAATGTTTCAGGTATCTGAGCAGAATCAGATCACAGAATGAAGTAATTATAAGTTGGTATACACTTAAATCCTTTATGTCCTTACTGTGGCGTGAGGGTTTTACATAACAAGGTTGCATGTATCTAAAGATGTCCCCAAGCACTTCTCTTTCTAGCATATTGTCAGATCATTATCAACAAATGAATGGTACTATATACTTTATGTGTATCATAATTATTTGTCAGGGAAGAATAGATGCACTAAATAAGTGCAGGTATCTAGTTAATATGTTGGTTGGAGTATAATCAATGAATGAATGGAGATATTATATGCTTCAGGACATAAACATATAATATCCAATATAGTTCATAAGCACATTAGGATCTTTGTATCTAAGTGTATATCTAAGGCTGCCTTCACATTTGCGGTTTTGTCTGCATGCAGAGGGCATGCAGACACAAACGCAGTGATAAGCAGTGTCATTTTTTTTCATCCTGATGTCCTGAAGTGACCGCAGGGAGAATGTCCGCCTGCGGCCATATCACTATGGAGCCTGGGCAGCCAATCAGCTAACTCGGGGGGCGGTCCGAAGGCGGAGATCAGCGGCAGAGATCGCCCCTCACGGCCCCCGGTAAGCTTCGGAACGTGTTACTGGGGTTAAACAGCTGATTGGACAACTTGATTGGATCAAATAAATGAATGGAAGTCATCATATGGTTTATGCTTTATACAAATCTAATATTGTTGGTTAGTATATTACATAACAAGCTACATGTATCTAAGCAGGTATCTAAACACCAGTACTTATAGCACATTTCCATGGCAGTGAATGTAGGTGGGTATTACACTCATAATATTAACTAGGTAGGTAAGAAGTGAGGTTAACTAGACAGTGATGCAAGTATCTATGTATCTAAGTCATCTAAGTCAAAAGCAAATGAATGGAGTGATTGGGTTTGGCCTATGCTTGTATTTTCAAGAATCTTTGCATGCGCAGTAAGAGAAGGCGTCATAATGAAGAGAGTAAACAGAGAGCGGCTCGGCATTCCGCAAAAAGAAAAAAGCCAGAGAAGAGGAGGCAGCAAAGAATAAAGGCGCACAATTAAAGTTCATGCAAAGGACATCTACACCTGCAGCCGAAGTGGTGGAAACAGAAGACGACATTCATGCTGATACTGAAGATGTTGATATGGCTAACATTGATACTGCCGAAGGCGCCATTGAGAGTGTCGCTGCTGCGGAAACAGTCGGTGATGCAGAAGATGGTGCGCGTGAAGTTGAAGCATTGGAAGGGCAATCACTAGTCGGTCTGAAAACGGACGTAGCAACTGATTTACTGATGTTGGTATGTGACCTGTTAAGATTGACCATGAAGTTTGCGCTATGATTGTCCGGCAGGGATATGCTGCTGTGCAGCACCTTGAATGTGAATTCAAGGCAGTCACGTGACCAGGAACTAAAACAAAAGGTGACACAAGGAAACTAACAAAAACATGGTTTTATCGTGATTTGCGGAACGGAGAGAAAAGTTTGAGAACATGGATGGTGTATTCTCCTTTGAAAGAGGCCCTTTTCTGCTTTTGCTGCAGACTTTTTTCACCTGGGCTGTCCAGTTTTTCTGGTGCTGAGGGCTTCAGGAACTGGTGGAAATTAAATCCTAAAGTACATGAACACGAAGTTAGCACATCACATGCTCAGGCATTCCTCAACTGGAAGGAGCTAGAGATCCGGCTTGCCAAGGAAAGACTATTAACAAAGCTATGGAAGGCGTTATTGAGAAGGAGACTAAGAAGTGGTGAGAAATTCTAGCTAGATTACTGGATATCATCAGATTTCTTTCCAAGCAGAATTTGGCACTACGGGGTCACAGGCAAGACATCCACAAGGATGAAGGAGGCCAGGAAAACAGAGGCAATTTTTTGGAATTGGTTCATTTGTTGGCCAAGTATGACCCTGTGCTTCACGAACATTTAGTAAAAGTTAAGCTGAAAAAGAAAATCGTTACTTCTTATCTGTCACCAGAAGTTCAAAATGAATTTGTGAGCATTTTGGCAGAGCATGTGAGAAAGAAAATCATCGCACAGGTAAAGGAAAGCAAGTATTTTTGCATAATTTTTGAAAGCACTCCGGATATATCTCACAAGGACCAGATGAGCGAGGTGTTGCGCTAAGTGAAACTGGATGGAAATGAAGTGAAGGTGCAAGAGTCATTTCTACGCTTCATCGAGACAAAGGGTAAAAGCGCAGAGGAAATTTCCAGACTGATATTGGCAGAATTGGAGAACGATGGGCTTTCGATAGATGATTGCCGTGGCCAGGCATATGACAATTCTGCTGTTATGGCAGGCCATCGATCAGGTGTCCAGAAGCGCATCTCCGAAATCAACCCGAAAGCCCTATTTGTGCCATGCTCAAACCATTCCCTAAATCTGGCTTGTGTACATGCAGCTTCTGTGTCATTTCCTCTGTGACATGTTTCGGCACACTGGACAGGTTATTTTCGTTTTTTTCTGCATCTACTCATCCTGGGATGTTTTGATTCAGGTGACTGGGTAAGCATCAAACGGCTTGTGGAGACAAGATGGAGCAGTCGAGCAGATGCTGTAAATGTCGTGGCGAACAAATTATCAGAAGTCGTCACAGCCTTAGAACAGCTCACAGAAGAAGGAGAAAATCTGACGACAAGAACAGATGCATCTTTAATTCTCACCTCATTACTGTCATTTCCGTTTCTGTCGTTTCTGAGCCTTTGGAAATCTGTTCTACCAGAAATCAATGATGCCCAGAAGTATCTTCAAACAAAAGGGCTGGATCTGCACCAAAGTTCTGTCAAGCTCACAGCAATGAGAGATTACCTCCTCCAGAATAGGGAAGCGATGGTGGACAGTGCAATGCACGAATCCAAGAAGCTCTGCTCTGAAATGGGGATAAGCATGGAGCGTAGAATTCGCAAAAAGAAACGAATGGATGGTGAAGGATCGACTGATGCAGTGATGACATTTGATGCTGAGTTGAGACGTGAAATGCTGTCTGTCATAGACATGTTGACTGCAGAAATATACAGCAGATTTCAACAAGTTCATGATCTAGCAAAGAAATACGCTGTCCTTGCACCATCAAATCTCCTTGATGATAATTACGATTGCCAGCTCAGCGAGGTTGATGACGAGGTGGAAAAAGAGAATTCTTGGTTGAAAGGAGAAGATTGAAGTATTTTGTGGAAGCTTCAGGAAACAAAGGAATCGACGGACCTTTAGAAGTTTTGAGCTTCATACAGAAATATCGCCTTGGAGATTCTGTCCCTATTAATATTGTAATCTTGCTACGCATCTTCCTTACCCGCTATTGCCAGCTGCGAGCACTCCTTTTCCAAATTGAAGCTCATAAAGAACTATCTTCGATCTACAATGAGTCAAACAAGGCTTACAGACTTGGCAGTCCTCTCCATAGAGAGGGAGATTGCTGATGGTCTCAATTTTGATACTGTTATCAAAAACTTTGCCGAAAGGAAAGCACAAAGAGTTTGTTTGTAAATTTTGCATTGAGTTCATGCATTGCAGCATTTTTTTTTGGTAGTCAAGTTAACTATTGTGAACATGGCCTGAATAATGAATCATAATTGTTTTTGAGTGTTACGTGACTGTTACAAAAAAAACAAAGTTTCGAAAAAAAAATTGTACTTTCTGTTTTTTTTGCTGTCACATTAAAAATTATTATTAAAAAAGCCATTAGGTCTTCATCCAGCATCATCAAGCTAATACATACATATAGAGAACTGCAAGAGATGAAAGTCTAGAAATTTAGAAATAATAACAGCAGAGTTAGTAGCAGATTAAAAATTAGATCTTTGAGTGTAATGAGGGCTCTTCGGATACTTCTGGATTATCAATGGCCAAGGGGGGCGGCAAATTTTCCGACCGCCCCGGGCGCCACAAACTGTTGCTACGCCACTGAGATTACCAAAGGATTTTAAGCCGGAATGTAGGGCCCAGTTGAAAGCTGGGTTTGCCTCCTAGGTTTTAGGTCTTCCAGCAGAATAATGATCCCAACCATATATCATTAAGTACCCAGAAATGAATGGAACAAAGCGCTGGGAAATTCTGAAGTGGACAGCAAAGTGGAAAGATCTTAAAATTGCCATTGGGAGAAGGCACCCTTCAAATATGAGAGCCCTGGAGCAGTTTGCAAAAAGAAGGGTGATCCAAAATTCCAGCTGAGAGGTGTATGAAGCTTGCTGATAGTTACAGCAAGAAATTTATTGAAGTTATTTATTCCAAAGGGTGTGCTACCAAGTATTATGTTGAGGGTGCCAACAAATTTGTCTGAATTTTTGAAGTATAGTGTGAAATTATGTCTAATTTTCCTTTTTTTCTCTGTTTTTTTTGTTTCTGTCAGGGCAACCTTGCCTATTCTACTTCAGCGTGATGTAGTGGAGGCTATAATATCTTGCACGGAAAAATATGACAGCCACAGATTTGATTGTAAGTCAGTAAATTCCTGGAGGTGGCACCGCAAATAGGATTTATTCATACTCAAATGCTAATACATGAGTTCATACCACTTCAAAGTCATTGGTTACATTCTCAATTCTCCATGATAAAGTTCCCTAACAATATCTGCTATATGTTAATTGGCTCTATATGATGTCACCTCATGATGTCAAGAATTGGCAGGGTAGATGAGGTTATTGTGGGACACGGAAAGTCCCCAAAAACTCCAGGCAGGGTGTATAGCCTCACGCCCTTATCTTATCTTGACCAGATGGAGCCATGAAGGGACATGTCTTTAGACATGTTCAAAGTGAATATGCTCAGATGCCATCTCATGGTAAAAGACAAGATGCAGTCTTCAGTACATTCAAACAATACTCTATTACACACAAAGGAAATAGGTGTATAACAAAACATGGAGTTGCAATAATTTTCTGGGCAAAAATACTTCATTTTTTATAACTACTTCAAGGGTGCCAACATGTTCGGCCATGTCCGTATATTGTGGAGCTGTGTATTTATATATATTGAATGCATAGTGCCTTTCCAGTCCTGTATAGTAGAAGTAATTCTTGGTATCTGTATTAGAGTTTGTTAACCATCCATATGTCATGGGAGTGTTGAATACTTTTACCGCCAAGCATCCTTATGATACTATTCATATGCAATACGTTTTTTTTTCTTAGCAGCTATTATACTACAATCATTTACCGTGTTCCATACATATGGTCTGTATGATATCCATTTATTTTTTTGCGCCTATAGACTTGTATTGGTCAGTCTGGTACGCTTTTTCACGCTGCAATTTTTTCTTTAGGCCAAAAGCAGCTGAGGAAAATATTGTAGGTCAGCACTGCCTTATTGTTTAACATTGATGCAAGAGAAATCAGATTTTTTTGTGAGCTAACCTTTATTCTGTAATGTATACACTGCACAGTACCACTTTTCATGCCCTGTTGTTGTAGAGGCATTCTAAAGGACTTATTGGTGTTGTAGAGGACTTTGGGAGGGTCACTATTGGTTAATTATTGTCTATATTCCTATTGGAAAAAATCTATTCCGAATATTTACAGGATAGTGACTCAAATCAAAAACCAAAATAATACCACCCTCCTTAAAAAAGATACTTTAAAAGTCATCTCTAACCAGGATTTGGCCACCCCATCTGA
Source organism: Allobates femoralis (assembly GCA_033576535.1). NCBI lineage: Eukaryota > Metazoa > Chordata > Amphibia > Anura > Aromobatidae > Allobates > Allobates femoralis. The sequence goes on from JARQOC010000001.1 coordinate 449,781,768, forward strand.
TGATCAAGGGGCCAATAAATTGGCAATGTTCTGGCAGAGGACCACCTGCAGAAGAGTAATAAAAGAAAATATAAACTCTGTCACAGAATATTCTGGGGAGTGATTTTCTCGTAGAGGCGGTCTTTTGGAGATATTCATTCTTCTATGAGAATGTATAAAATGTAGTGAGTCAGATAAAAGGTTGACTCCAAATGCTCTGATCTCGTTACAACAGAAATGAAAACTTCTTATTATAAATTATGAATCTTTCATCTTCCCTTGCCTTGTGTATGGTATCCATATATCTTTGAGAAACTCCTCAGACACAACTGAAAACTTAAGCATATCTGTATGAGGAAAGATAAATTACAGGCTCCCCGGCAGTAGAGATCAGGGAACAATGGGGTTACATTCAACAATGAAATTGGGGAATGTCAAGGTAGCATGAAATATTCTGATTTATGTCTGGCCATATTTTACAGATTTATTACAGATTATTTTAGATTACATAAAACCATTTTGTCAAGCATTTCCAGACACCACAATAAAATCTGTGAGCTTAAACTAGAAATGCTAATGATTTCTCTTAATATTTTAATTGAAAAAAATAGATATTAACTATAGGTATGCAGAGAAGCTGGCCATCTAATATATAAAGCTGAATGTGTGTATGTGTAATGAGGTGTACAATTCAGATTGTATTATTGAAATTGAAACTGAAATGAATTGTGCACAGTCCGCACTTGTCCACCAGGGGGCATCAGTGGACTGTACAATCACAGAGCTGGGAAACTCCCAGCCATCTCTGTTGTTTAACCAGGAAGTGAAAGCAGAGAATCAGAGCAGTATAAATCCAGAGCTGAGAAGATCTACCTGCGGATGTCTGTTTAAAGTGGACTACTTTGCTACACCTTGCCGGAAAAATCACCCCGCAGAAGCCCCTGTGACTGATCCTGGGCCACTGGACTTTGGTGCTGTGACTCTGGCCGCTCTGCAAAACCTTGCCCGCCGAGCACCCAGAGTGCATGTGCTGGGGCCGTGACCGACATAAGGGAGCCATTTGTGCTGCTGTGATCTCCCTTCTGCTGCTGCTCTGTGTGCCCTGAGACTGGGAGAGACAGACTGTTACCTGCAGAAGGAGACCAAAGAAGAAGAGTGAGGAGATCCCCAGGCCTGCTACGTGGGAGCGACATCTTCTTCTGTGATAAGACTGGTACGTGATTTTAGGGAAAGTTAGGGAAAGATACCTTCATTGTTGTGTTTTCTTTTCTTGCTGCGTACCCGGAAGAAGTGAAGATCCAGAGACTCTAATATATACAAGTGCGCATATAGTTCGGTTGACTGTGAGATAAATATGTTTTACAGTAAAGAAATGTTATTATCGGTTAAACCTGAGTATGGGGATTCTGTTGAGAAAGATCATACACACACACCCGCGGCCTTACCATCGGTCGCTTCATCTGGCGTAGTCGGCAGGATGTGTGATCAACAGAATCTCCTCCCGGTAGTAGCTTATAACCAGACTTATACTACGGCCTGCAGGTCCATATCCGGTGCCAGCAGTCCGAGCAGTGACACGGAAGAATTGAAGCAGATAGTAGCAGAGTTGCAGAAACAGATACTACAGCTGCAGCTCATGCTAGACCAACAGGCGGACAGGCAAGCGAGACAGCAACCCAGTCGGCCTATGGGAAGGTGCTGGACATGCGGCGACCCCCGCCATAGGGCAAACCGTTGTCCGCATCCTCCACCCGTGGTCCGATATACCAGAACCAGCAAGCCATGCCCCACAACAGCAGCCACCTTTAAACTAGACGCCCCAGCCAAAGCGGTTCGCTCGGCAGGGGAGATCAGGGAAAAGGGTGTGAAGAGACAGAGCCAGACCGATAAGCAAGTACTGGCCACTCGGGTCCAGGGGACGGTGAAGTGGTTTAATGTCCGCGATGGGTATGGCTTCATCAACAGGAATGACACAAAGGATGACGTGTTTGTACATCAGACTGCCATAAAGCGTAACAATCCTCGTAAGTGCCTCCGCAGCGTTGGTGATGGGGAGGTGGTACAGTTTGATGTTGTGAAGGGAGAGAGGGGTACAGAGGCCGCCGACGTCACCGGTCCTGGGGGTGTTCCCGTTAAAGGAAGCAGATTTGCCCCAACCGGCGCCGCTACCGCCGGCGATCCTACTCTCCCCGGGTAGAAAACGTGACTGAGTTTATTGGAGATATTGTGAGCCCTGAACAAGGGAGCGAAGGTGAACGGGGGGATGACGGTTTCCCCCAACAGAGGTCCCTACTCCGCCGGAGATCAATCCCTGTGATATCAACGGCCATCACTGCCTTGGAGCCGATGGTTGTTGACAGGGACTGTCAACCTTTAAGTGGGGGGGTATGTAATGAGGTGTACAATTCAGATTGTATTATTGAAATTGAAACTGAAATGAATTGTGCACAGTCCGCACTTGTCCACCAGGGGGCATCAGTGGACTGTACAATCACAGAGCTGGGAAACTCCCAGCCATCTCTGTTGTTTAACCAGGAAGTGAAAGCAGAGAATCAGAGCAGTATAAATCCAGAGCTGAGAAGATCTACCTGCGGATGTCTGTTTAAAGTGGACTACTTTGCTACACCTTGCCGGAAAAATCACCCCGCAGAAGCCCCTGTGACTGATCCTGGGCCACTGGACTTTGGTGCTGTGACTCTGGCCGCTCTGCAAAACCTTGCCCGCCGAGCACCCAGAGTGCATGTGCTGGGGCCGTGACCGACATAAGGGAGCCATTTGTGCTGCTGTGATCTCCCTTCTGCTGCTGCTCTGTGTGCCCTGAGACTGGGAGAGACAGACTGTTACCTGCAGAAGGAGACCAAAGAAGAAGAGTGAAGAGATCCCCAGGCCTGCTACGTGGGAGCGACATCTTCTTCTGTGATAAGACTGGTACGTGATTTTAGGGAAAGTTAGGGAAAGATACCTTCATTGTTGTGTTTTCTTTTCTTGCTGCGTACCCGGAAGAAGTGAAGATCCAGAGACTCTAATATATACAAGTGCGCATATAGTTCGGTTGACTGTGAGATAAATATGTTTTACAGTAAGAAATGTTATTATCGGTTAAACCTGAGTATGGGGATTCTGTTGAGAAAGATCATACACACACACCCGCGGCCTTACCATCGGTCGCTTCATATGTCCGGGATTGGCATCTACACCGTCGCAACTACAGCCACAAAATTTTGCACAGTCACACGTCTGGATCTCGAGAGCGTCATAGGCTATGTTGTGAGGTGAAATTTTAACCCCGCGCGTTCCAATTCACCAAACAATTTTGGCCCTATCTACATAATGGAGAGAAAGTGACAGTTACCAGTTGACCGTTATGAATGAGGGGCTTAATGACAGCGCCAAAGACTAACAGCATATACCAGCATATAGTTACTAAGGTGGGGCCCTAACATGGAATATTCACCACGCACGGGGACATGTATACACACCACATGCACACACAGAGTAACAGTTAACGTGGAGCCCCAACATTGGATACTCACCACGCACCTGAACACAAACACACACCACAAAGAGACACACACAACACAGAGACACACACCACACAGATACCCCCCCACAGGGACACACACACACATACACACCCTAATAGGGACACATGCACTCACTCCACAGACACACACACACCACAGGAACATACACACCCCACAGGGACACAGAGAACACACACACACCACAGGAACACACAGACCCCAAAGGGATGGAGACACACCACAGAGACACCCCTCCCCCCACAAGGACACACACGACAGGGACACCCTTCCCCCCAAAAAGACACACACCACAGAGACCCCCCACAGGGACACACACACACCACTGGGACACACACACACCCTAGGGACACACATACCCCAGGGACACACACACCACACAGACAGACACAGATGTGCACAAATCGCCTCACACAACTCACCTCATACGTCTGGTATCTTTAATTTCCAAAAATATACATCTGATTAAAAACAGCCAATGTGCAACACATGTGCCATATAGGGAATTAAGGCAGGTGTCAGTCACATGAGCTGTCTTTATGTGTATGTGTGAGATTGACCGGCCTGGGGAGAGGGTTTACTGTTTACTGTTGGCTGGAGATTTATTAGGCTGCCTATAGCAACCAATCACAGCTCAGCTTCTATTTTCCTACAGTTCATTAATATGACATATTCAAATTCTATTTTGTCATAGCTAACAGCAGTTATTTATTAACCCAGGCGTAGCCGGGTAGTATAGCTAGTATATTATATTGATGCTTTTCAGCGCTGGAGTGGTGCTTTAAATTTACAAGTAAGTCCTCTGCCACTTGTCTTATACTTACCCTCCAGCGTTTTCATCCTTGTTCGGGGCAGCACTGGTCTCATGGTGCCAACTTGTGCTAGAAGTCAGAAGTTACGTCACAAGCGCTTAGTGCAAGTCCAGCCAGAATGAGGTCCTCATAAATTTGTACGGACTTGTAACCTCCAGTGCACTTCTTGAAACACTGAAGTTGCCAGCAAGATACAAAGTGCCAGAGACCGACCAGAGCATCAGTGAAAACAGATGAAGCTGGAAGGTGAATACAAGACAGGGGGAGGGGACTAAGGGTACTGTTACAGGTCGCAACATTGCATGCAATTTCACTTGCAATTTGCTGGTTGCAGTGAAATCATGGACACATTGTTCTATTTTGTTGCCATGTTCAAAATGGAACAATGTGTCCATGATTTCACTGCAACCAGTAAATTGCAAGTGAAATTGCATGCAATGTTGCGACGTGTAACGGTACCCTTAGATTTCAAGCACCATTAAGGTACCTTTACATGCCGCAACTGTGGCGAGAAATCTGACCGGCAATCTGTAGCCCCGTCATCATCGCCGTGAAATTGCCTCGAAATTGCGACGTGTTATTGGGGAATTTGGCGGCGATAAACAAGGTTGCGCCTGGTTCCGATTTCACAGCACTGCTCCAAAATCAGAGGCAATCATGAAGGCGAAATTCCCGGCTTTTGGCATGTGAACGGGTGATAGGAATGTAATCTGCGTTGCCTACTGATTTCCCGGAGGCGTGCAACAGCGTGCTGGATACCGCACCCAGTTAGCGATGATTGGTGGTGTTTACTGTGTTTCCATTGGCTGTCCCTTCACAGGGCGCCATATTTGAAGAGCTGTCACTTCAGCACCACACACATCTTCACCTACACAACCATCCACTACATCAGTACAATTACGCGCGCATGCTATAGCGCAAGCAATACTGGGCGCGTGTATTGGAAGTTGCACTGTGTCCACCAATACTGCCACATATGACAGTGCAGATGTTGGGCTACACATCGTACATGGGTGCCATGGGAAACGCATTGCAATCGTTAGTGAATTTGGTGACGCTGATGGCTATATTACGCTACTACCGCTCTGCAGACGGCGACCTTGTTAGCGTCCTCAATGTTGTTCGGCGGCGTTAGTGTGCATGATGACATCATGACGTTTGTTTTGGTTACTCCCTGCCTGCCAAGTGCCTGCCCCTCCCCTGCACATAGGAGTCATGGCCGCCGCACAGCGCACTGCCACATGGGGTCTGGCGGAGCTAATGCTCCTCATAGATATATGTGACCGCCATGACTACTGGTGTGTCCAGCGTCACCCGCACCCAAGGCTGCGCAAACGCAGCAAATCTGGAGGATACAGCAGGCCCTGATCACCAAACTGGGGGTTGAGAGGACCTGCAAACAGATCCCCCCAAAAATTGCAGACCTGACACATAAGTCCCCAGGGCGCATTGTGGATCTGCGTGCCAGGATTGCCAGGATACGTGGTGAGTATGTGGCAATGCCAAACACACACATTGCAAGCTAAATACTCCAAACATTACACAAACATCATGTGGTATTGTGCCATGCCACATACTGTGGCTTAAGTCACCATGTTGAGCTGTCACCAATGTGCATCTGCATGTTGGAGTACCACGATTTTGTTGCCTCCTCACCATGCGTCTTGGGGGCGCAGTGGACCCTGGTGTTGTCTTCTTGGGGAGCGACCATGCCGCCCCCATCTCAGGGACCCATGCACGCCTCCAGGACACGAAACATGACCCCCTCCGCGATGTTCCGCTGCTCTGGCTCCATGCAGGCCAGCATCTCGCTGGCAATGTACCCGAACCCAGAGCTGGGGGTCCTCTGACGAACAAGGAGGACCCGTTTCGCCCAGATACCCAGCTCCATGTTGGGTGGGGCCGGTGGTCTTCTACGTCTGATCTCAGAGCTGGGACCTGGACCCGGCCCCCCACCACTGGTCTCGGGCACAGGCTCTCCCGCAGATGTTGAGGGGAGAGCCTCGTCAGCTGCTGGCTCCTCATCATTGGAGCCAGGTGACAGAGGGGCCTGAAAAAGAAACAAACAAAAAAAAAAACATAAGCCACATGTTGCTATGTAATTTAAGCTAATACCACAACCAAACACCAAAGACAACATGGAGCCAATCTGTACAAGGCTAACACTAAAAGCCATAGGGGCAGAGTTTAGAGAAGAAAAAGCCTAACAAATAGACAAGTGCAGTATACTCACCTGAGGGTCCACATTGATATGTAAAGTGCAGACGCAAAACACAATCTGAGACAACATAGGCCAAAAAAACAGATAGAAAAGAACAGTGAACAAGATTGGTGTGTGAAAAGCACAATGGCGACTACCACATGTGCTGGAAACCCCACATCAGTGCAAACAACATGCTGGTTAGATAGATCACACAAACACATTTACCCACCGCCTGCGACAGGGCAGGGTCTTGGGCTGCGGCCACAGCTGGTTGTGAGCGGCGCCTGCTGAACATGTTCCGCGAGACCCCTCTTGGCCCAGGGTGAAGCTGAGGAGGTCATAGTACCAAAGAGTTGGCCTATGGACCTCCTCAGCTCCAGCCCCGGATCGGATCTCCATCCACCTTTTGTTTGTTTTGTTGAACACGGTGCGCAGGCTTTTAATCTTCTCCGCAACCAGCCCCACTGTCCAGTTTCTTTGTGGTTGGAGCCGGTTACACAGCTCCACCAGCAGCATGTAGGCCGCAGCCCGCGCTGCCTGGTTGTGATACGCAGGCAGCGACACCTGCCACAGGCATTCGTGTGCCTGGTACATGTTGAGGAGCTGTGTCACAAAATCGTGATACTCACCCATCTGAGAAAAAAATAAAAAAAAATAAAAATCATGCAAACAAACACATGGCTATCAGAGGTCACACCCTACTCTGTGTGTCCAGCCCATGTCCTGCAAGACTAATAACATGTTTTCTGGTAGTCAGGTTGGCTGGGGAAAATCATTATTGGCGTTAATATGTGTCCATACATGGGCCATGTCGGACAGGCGACGTGATATATGTATTTAGTCCAGAGCAGAAAAAATGACCGCACTCACCGGTAAGGATCTTGTCGACTTTATTTTCAGTCCATATTCATGAACATAGCATTCAGCATGGGAGGGGGTGCAGGGCGCAGGACGACGGCTCGCCGTTTCGCGGTGTTATGCCGCTTCGACGGGTCCTCTAGAGGACCCGTTGAAGCGGCATAACACCGCGAAACGGCGAGCCGTCGTCCTGCGCCCCTGCACCCCCTCCCATGCTGAATGCTATGTTCATGAATATGGACTGAAAATAAAGCCGACAAGATCCTTACCGGTGAGTGCGGTCATTTTTTCTGCTCTGGACTGTATATATTGCTATTAGGAGCCAGCACCGCCGGTGGAACGCTGCAGAGAAGTCACAGTTGTGACAGCCCGATCTAACGTTAGGTGCATAGTGCCAGTGTTTTCTATGTCTGGACGTTGATATATGTATTTGGGCCCACTGCAGTGAAATATCCCAAGGCCTATCATTACAAATGCCACACATTGTGTAACTAAGGACATTTCAACACACATCAGATACACACATATTTAGGTAGGACCAGTGCTTTTTTTGTAAAAGAGTATTTGCCGGTATGCACCGCTGAGGTGAGGAGCGGGGGGGGGGGGGGTGCTGTCAGGCACCGGGGGCCGAGATTGAGGGAGGGGGAGGTGCTGCTTTGTTTATTATATCAAGCTGTTAATACATCATGTATGTCCTACTGTCCTACCTGGCAGTATGTCCTGCCTGGCTATACAACGTAACTACTGCAATTTCAGCCCCGGACTGGTTATCTCCAGGACGTACGGCTGCTCTCGCTGCACGGTTTTAAATTAAAGCCCACTTATTTATCAAGCGGCATGGTGTACGCATGCGCGGTCCGGCTGTGTGCAGTTGCATTGTGGGAGTTGTAGTCTCGCCCACCGTTGAGCCGCCCTGGTCTGGACGTTCAGGCAGGCACTACAGTTCCCGTGATGCTTTGTGACTCGGGTGAGCGGGGCGTTGCTGTAGTGGTATATACTGAACTTGAATACCTTGGCGGGAAGGGCTTGTATCAGAGGGAGATGAGTGACGGGCGGTAGCTGCTCCAGGCCCTGCGCTCCGGGGACATGTAACTATCGCACTGTGTGTACTGCGCTCAGCCGCAGTCCTATGGGATATGGTATGTATCGCACTGTGTGTGCTGCGCTCTGCCGCAGTCCTATGGGATATTGTATCATACAATTCTGGTGCGAAGTGTGTGGGTGGCAGCAGCAGAGATAGCGGCGGTGCATTTTCCGGCACGCCGTACCGGTATGTACCGCCGGTCTTCAGATTTTCCGGCACGGCGTACTGGTATGTACCGCCACAAAAAAAGCACTGTTTAGGACTAAACATAGCGCTGGAGTACACATATTGTCGTGCCAAGAATCTCACAGAACATTATGTGTGCTACAGGCCACGGAGTGTATTTACGATGCGTACACATTGAAATTACACTTCTACATGACGCTACCTGAAGCAGGACATAATGCACACAAACATCAGCCAACATATGGGTCTACAGCACACAGAAAATAACGTCTAGGAGTGCCCAATAGCATGTGCCCCCACTTACAGTCTGTCCAACAGAGAACTTGTGAAGACACACTACTAGCACAATGCACATTCCAGTCAGAGCAGGTGTGGTGCCCCAGCACGTGCATATTTAAGCAAAACCTGACCAATCAAACAAGCGCAATGGCACTTAATCATTGGTCGCACTTGCGTACGCCCAGGCGGCAACGTCGATTACAGGACGCCACTGCGTTCTGATTGGTTGGTTAACATATAAAAACCGCCCAAGACCGAGGACAGTCACGCTTGCTGCCCAGAGTCATTAAGTAAGTACTGATGTGCGATCATCAACTGTGATATGGCTGTGTTGCGTTTAATGCCCCTTAGCTTTAGGGGTCGCTATTGTGTACTGTAGGTAACGCCCAAGTGGTGGGGTATGTTTGTACTCAAGTTTGGCTCACTATTTTCAAATGTGTCCTGGCAAATGGATGCATGAGTGTTTTCCCAACCCAAACCATATCTTCTTTGAAATGCCATTTTGCCTTTGCCATACAGGATCATGTTTGCAGGATGTGTGTGTCTTTAGTTGCGGGGAGCATCAGAATTGAGGACACATAGTACTGTCGTGGACCACACCCAATGGGACGTTTAAGGACAAAATCAGATGTGGAGTGGGGCGTGTGGCATCTGAGAATGTCTGGCTCTGAACATCCTGCATTCACAACACATCAGGGAAGTCTATTGGACATGATGAGTATTCAATAGTCTGGTTCGTGGCGTGATATTTTGAGCATGAGACACAAAGGCTGGGGTACGTGTATAATGAAATTGTACATATGCGTTAGTTAAAAATATTTTAATAATGTGAGCTATGTGTAGGGCCATGCCTTGTGGTCACACGTGAACATTATGGCCACGTATATGGGCTTAGCCTCATGATGTGTTGCATTTGACAAGGGAGATGTATTGTAGAGGAGGGCCAGGGGTGTAGAGTGACCAGGTTTGGGTATCAGCCAGTGCAATGTTGGGTTTGGCCCTGGAATGGGGATATACATGTATGTTTGTAGGCTGCTGTTCACAGTTGGGTATGCTGGGATAAAGTGGGCAGGAGATGTATAGGGAAGGAAGTGTTGTGTGTAGATGATGTGTGATGAAGTGTTCTTGTACTGATGTTTCTTTTTATCACTTTTGCAGGGGTTGGTACGTGAGATGATGTTCGACCCTGATGGAGATGCTATCGTGGCTCTTGCCTTGGTGGAAGAGCAATTGTGGCTGGAGAATAGAAATGAGAGGTTGCAGGCTTGCAGACCAAGGTGTGTGTGGGCTCGGGATTGGCGTTGCCGCCGGGACACCTGGAGCCACATGCAGCTGGTACGTGAGCTGGAGATCGCAGTCCGCCTGATTTCAGGAACTACCTCCGTATGTCTGAGGACTCTTTCGCATTCCTGTTGGAACGCATAAGGCCATTGATAGCCCCTCAGGACACTGTGATGTGTCAAGCTGTGCCACCTGAGGAGTGTTTGGCAGCAACTTTGCGGTTCCTGACTACAGGTCGGTCAAGGACCGACCTGCAATACACTTCACATGTATCAATGTCCCTGCTGAGCCGCCTGATCCCCGAGACGTGTGAGGCCATCTGGAGTAGTCTGCTGCCATCCTATATGCAGTTTCCATCAACAACCGCTGAATGGATGGATGTAGACAGAAGGTTTGAGGACCGCTGGCAATTTCCAAACTGCGGCGGGGCATTGGATGGTAAGCACATGAGGATCACTAAACCCCCAAACTCAGGGTCTTTGTATTACAATTACAAAGGATATTTTAGTGTTAACCTTATGGCCCTGGTGGATGCAAACTATGAGTTCCTCTACGTGGACATTGGAATGAACGGGCATATCTCAGATAGGGGTGTGTTCGCACACTGCTCCTTGGCCCAAGTCCTAAGGACAGGTGGGCTGAACTTGCCCTCAAATGAAGAGACAACCCATCATCTCAACTATGCGTTTGTGGGGGATGAAGCCTTCCCACTTCAGGCACACCTACTACGGCCATATCCCAAGGGGACACACTTCTGAGCAGCGCCTTTTCAATTACCGGGTATCCCGGGCCTGCCGTGTGGTTGAAAATGCGTTCGGGATCATGGCCAATACATTCCGGGTTTTTCATAGACGTCTGCATATAAAACTGGAATCTATTGATGTGGTAGTGCTGGCCTGCTGTGTGCTGCATAACTTCCTGCGTCATAGGGATCGGTCATCATACACGCCGGCAAGTTATGTGAATTCAGTGGACCCCACAACAGGGGATTGGCGTGCTACTAACCATGGTGTGGCGCCACTCCAGCCGCTGAGCCAGGGTCGGACCCAGCAGGATGCCAGGAACAGTAGAGACGCATACTGCTCCTATATTAATGGCTCTGGGGCAGTGGCCTGGCAGCACCAGCAGGTGTAGGGTGGCTGGTGCTGTGAGGCTGCAACATGATGAGGATGGTGTAGTCACCAGGGTGGCTGCACCATGAGGATTTTGTTTGGGCTTTGTGTGTGCACAATCTTTTGTTAGTTAGTTAGTGATGTTTTTTTTTTTTTTACTTTCACATGTTTATTGTTGTACATTATTTGTCATCATGTTCCATTTCTTTGTGTGATGTTAACACTTCTGTTTTCTGTTATTTTGTGTGTGTTGTTGTCCTTATTTTTTTGGTGCACAAACATATAAATTGTTAAAAATTGGATCCAAAAAACTACCTGTTGTGTCGTTACTTTGGGATACAGGGCAGTTGCACTTAGCTTTATGCTGTGCTATGAGGTATGTGACCCGTCAAAAGGTATTGATGGGTCCGTGAAACATTGTGTGGTAATATGCAGTACACAGGTTCTTCCCTTTGTGCCACAGTGTATGGCGCAACTGTGTGTACATATCCATGTGTGTGTGTGCACAGGGGCACGTGTCCACACACATTGAGCAAGCAATGGTGTTTGTGGGGGATGTAGGTACAGTACATTACACACAAACATGTGTACACACACATAGTTCAGTGGTGCCATGGCAGCTGTGCCATGGCATGGACTAATGTAGCCACATATGGGCAAAGTATTGTGTGTATGTTCCCACCTTCAGCTACAGACGCACACATAGCAAACCATTGTGTAGTGTAAGCCACTGTCCTGCTCAAAACCGCTTCTGTGTGACGCTCGAAAGTGTGTCGCAGCAGCCACTTGTCACGACACGAGCGTGTATTCATTCCAAACTCCGCGATAATGGCGTCACGTATTAGCCAGCCTTCCAGCGCAGGGTGGCCAATCAGGACGCTATTGCGTTGTCCAATGAGTGTGTTTGGGGCGCGGTGTAAAACAATTTGGCACGCCTATGTTTTCGCCGCGCTGAACAGGTACGCCCACATTCCTTTGGTGAAATTTTGGCATGTGAAGCGGCGATGGGAGTCTACCAGATGTTTCCCGTTGTTGGTGTAGCAACTTCCGGGGAGACACATCACCTTAGGTTGAAGGCAAAATTGCGGCATGTAAAAGCGCCTTTGGCGTTCTGAGGCAACCATGAAAAATGTGCACGCGCACGTTAGATTGCCTCCTAACGCTGCCAAAAGTTGCGGCGTGTAAAGGTACCCTTACACTGGTAAAATTTAAGAAAAAATAGAGTGGAGCTTTAATTAGGAAAATGCAAAGTGAATGTACAAAAGAGAAAACTAAATCAAATCAGTATTTGGCTTGACCACCCTTTTCTTTCAAAACAGTATAAATTCTATCTACTTTCGCACACAAGTTTTGAAGGAACTTGGCATATAGGTTATTCCAAACATCTTGGAGAACTAACGACATATCTTCTAGGCTTGCATAAATCCTTCTATGTCTTTATGTAATCTCACACAGACACGATGATGTTGTGACCAGGGCTGTGTAGGGGCCATGTCATTACATCCAGGACTCCTTGGTTTGCATTACATTGAAGATGTTTTTTAATGACATTGGCTCAATGTATGGTATTGTTGTCCTTTTCCGGATAAAATTTGGAGCCAATCAAATGTCTCCCGTATGGTTTTGCATGATGGATATCTATCTGTCTTTATTTTACAGCATTGAGGACATCAAGAAATGGGCAACATGGAGGAACGTACACACCATAGTTATACAAGGAAACTTAGTGCAGCAGATGAAAGACATATGTTTGCTTCCATTCAAAATTGGAAAATGTCCAGCAATACCATTACCTCAAAATTTGCAGCAACCAGTTAGACCGAGTTACACTCATCTATTGTTCGGAGAAGTCTGGACAGAAGTTGTCTTAATGGAAGAAATGTTACTAAAATGTATACCTTTGATATGAAAACAAGGCCAAATGACTCAATTGTACATGATAACGAAGTATTTGAGGCGGTGACATACATGGAAACCAGTGAACCTCAGTGAACAATTTTAATGTGGGTACCCACCTGCATCTTGGTCCAATGTATGGCCCCTTGTGAAGTTCTAAATCCTGTGCCTTTTCCAACAAGAATGTTCCGCATCCTGGGCCCTTTCCTAGTATAATGTCCCCCATACATGACAATGTCCTGTAATAATGCCCAGCATAATGTTTCCTATTCTGACCCCATTCCTGTAATAATATCCCCATTTTGGCCCCTTCCTGGTATAATGTCTCCCATCCTGTGCAATTCCTGTAATAATGTCCCCAACTTAGCCAGTTCTGGTACTAATGACCCCATCCAGGGCCACTTTCTGTGATATCCCCCATCCTGATGTAATGCCTCAATTTTGGCCCCTTACACTTATATACCCCTTCCACTTATATATGTCCCCAATCCTGGTATGGTCTCTACATTAAAGAAAAAAAAAAGACTTATCTTCCGCCGCACGAATGATGCACTGCGTCCTCTGTGGGGCAGAGGTCAACAGGTGATATTGGCATGCTTGCTATGGGTGACGCATGATGTCACTGCTATGTACTGCCTGTGACTGTCATGACAATATCAATGTCTGGCCTCCGATTGGCCGGCAGCATGTATTGCAATGCAAGTACTCAGCGGGTCACTGCGCCACAATAAAGGGTGGGCCATTTATATGGATGCACCTAAATAAAATGGGAATGGTTGGTGATATCAACTTCCTGTTTGTGATACATTAGTGTATGGGAGGTGGAAAAATTTTCCAGATGGGCGGTGACCATGGTGGCCATTTTGAAGTCGGCAATTTTAGATCCAACTTTATTTTTTTTCAATGGGAATAGGGTCAGGTGACATATCAAACTTATTGAGAATTTGATAAGAAAAACAATGGTGTGCTTGGTTTTAATGTAACTTTATTCTTTCATGAGTTATTTTCAAGTTTATGACGACTTATAAAATATGTTCAAAGTACTGCCCATTGGGTTGGATTGTCAATGCAACCCTTTTCTCCCACCCATGACAAACTGATAGTAACACCGCAGAAGAAATGCTAGCACAGGCTTCCAGTATCTGTTGTTTCAGATGCTGCACATCTCGTATCTTCACGGCATAGACAATTGCCTTCAGATGAGTGATGAGGCAAACTTTTTTGTGAATTGTGAAATTAACAAACAAAACCACTGCTATTTGTCTGACACTAACCCACAATGGATAGATCCCTCCAAGATTGTTGGGCCACAAAAATTGATGGTATGGTGTGCAGGGGTGCACCAAGCCCCTCTGCCGCCTGAGCCGCGGCACCGATTACGGGGGGGGGGGTGCTACCGGAGCCCAGCACTGCCGCCCCCTCTGCCGCCTGAGCCGCAGCACCGGCCGTCATTGCCGCCCGCGGCCGTGAGTACCGGGGGGGGGGGGTGCTGTTGACTCGCGGGCAGCGCTGCCGCCCCTTCTGTGCCTCTCTCCCTGGGTCGCCGCTTACCTCCGGTGCGCGGCCGGCGCCATGACAGGGGGAGGCTCTGTGCATGAGGCGCCGCCCCCTTCTGCACTGCCGCTCCCCCTGCCGGCTGCCGCCTGAATGACAGGGCTCACCTTGTCCAATGGACGGTGCGGCCCTGATGGTGTGGTATATGGGGTGCAAAGATAGTGGGCCATTCATCATCAATGGAAACCTCAATGGCACTGGATATCTGATATTGCTACATGATTCAGATATCCAGTGGCATTGAAGATTCCATTGATGAAGAATGGCCCCACTATCTTTGTACCCCATATACCACATCAATTTTCATGTTCCAACAGTCTTGGAGGGATCTATTCACTGTGGGTTAGTGTCGGACACGTAGATAGAGGTGATTTTGCAGGTCTCTGGCACTGATCCTCTTGTTATTCCTTGCAAATAGGAGGAGGTAGTAGTCTTGTTGCTGCCCTCCTTTGGCCCCCTCCACATCTCCTGGAGTACTGGCCTGTCTCCTGGTATCTGCTCCATGTTTTGGACACTGTGCTGAAAGACACAGCTAACCTTCTTGCAACAGCCTGCATTGATGTGCCATCCTGGATGAGCTGCGCAACCTGAATGACTTCTGTGGGTTTTATGGTGGGGTTACACGTAGCGATATCGTCCCGATATCGCATACAACGCCGCGGGAGCGCGCATTTTGGGAGCACTTTTCCCGATATCGCATCGCCGGTTTACACGCTGCGATATCGGGAAACAACGTCCCTCCGATGTGTACGCCCACCAACCCAGTAACGACCATTTAACATGGGAGTTAATGGGTGAGGTGCGAGTACAGATCGGAGTTGGGCTGTCACACGCAGCGATGCTGGTACAACGGGCCTTGCGATATCGGGGAGTTGAATAGCTCTGCTATTCAACTCCGATATCGTTTTGGCATCGTTCCAGCATCGCGTTGTACACTGAAACCGTACAACGCGCACCCGATATCGGATCCAACTCGCGACCCACGTGACTTTTTGTCGGATTTGGGTCGGAGTTGGACGCCGATATCGCGGCGTGTAAACCCACCATTAGACACTGCCTCATGCGGTAAGGTGAGAGCAATGACATAAATCAAAAGTGACTAAAACCACAGCCAAAAACGATGAGAACAGAGAAAAGGTCTGTACTCACCATCTGCAGAACCACTCCTTTATATGGGGTGTCTTGCTAATTGCCTATTATTTCTACCTGTTCTCTGTGCCATTTGCACAACAGCAGGAGACAATGATTCACAATCAGTGTTGCTTCATAACTGGACAGGTTGATTTCACATAAGTGTGATTGACTTTTAGGTACATTGTGTGGTTTAAGTGTTCTGTTTGAGCAGTGTATATTAACACAATACATATACAGTAATCTCCTGATTTTCAAGCCAGATATTTTATTTTTGAAAATAATAGATAAACTAATGACTAAGGTTTTTTTTTTCACATACTGCTATTAACCCCTTAATGCAAAATGATGTTCAGGTTCGTCAGCACAGGGATGTCCGTGTGTGGAGGGGTCATAGAAGCTAAGCCCTTTCTATATGTGGTAGATGTCAGCTACATATTCGGCATCTGTCACTGCAGCAGTGGCTTAAGCTGAGCTTCAATCGCTGTTGTTACATATTGATTTGTCACTGTGTATCTCTGACAATGGCGTTAAAATGAAGCGGTAGCAGATGGTCACTCCCATTGGCATCAGACCCCTTTGCTGCTATCTTGTATCTCCTTCTGTCAAGCTCATCCATATGATCATGTAGACCATGATTGTCACTACATGCTGCAATATTATGGTATTGCAATATAGAATATAAGCAATCAGGAGATCACATGTTGAAGATACTAAAGAGAACTAAGAAATAGAAGTAAGAATAAAAAATGTTAAAAAGTTAATGTTTGGTGTTGCTGAACTGTATAGTCTATCAACATATAGAATTAACTAGCCCGTAAAGTTGATGACCAAATAAGATGACTGCTCTAAAAAAAATAAATATTAATGATTATGAATTTGTTTTATTAATTGCACGATTATTGGGGGCATACATGTTACAGTTAGACATCTCTTCGTAAAAAATTGTGAGATAAAATATAAAACATTAAGAGTTTTTTTAGTGAGTCACTGCTTTCTAAGGTCAGCATCCAATGCATCAATGATGAACCGCAAGGTACGTTGGTAGATGAATGAATCCTTACTCTTTGGCTTGCAGATGTTTAGGTGGTTTACTTCTACAGGAACAATGTCACCAATACCCAAATCTGAACAAAAAGAATAAAAAAAAGAAGCATAATTTAATAATTATTTAATTTGCAAGTATGTGCACATTTGTCTCTGCTCTGAAAGCAAGACTGTTCCTGCTCATTGACAGCAGTGACGTTGCAGACCTTTTCATAATACAATAATTAAATAAGTGATTTTTTCATATGCTAAAAAAGAAAAAATACTTCCAGGTACAGTAACTGACTTTTCAGTTTTGCTGCATTAGAATAGGATCATTAATCAGGAATGACAAAATCACGGAGGTTAGTGTAAGAAAGTTATGTTCCTTGGAAGTGATGTAATGAAGCTGGACCAGTATTGGCCCGTGTTCACATCACATTAGTGGCTTTGCTTAGACCTTTGTCTGAAACCCTAAAAAAATAATTCAGGCATAAAAGATAAGGGATTACTTTAAAGGGGTTGTCCAACCTTAGGGTACAAGTCTGAAGTTACTCTATTTGACTGCAGATCTGTGAACCCTCATATCACTCAAATCCACTTTATTAGAGCTTAAGATGGTCCTAAAAAATTGAACTTGAGCACTATAAACAGACTGGACCTATGTATCCACTGATGTGTGGCAAAAACATGAAGTGAACCCGACCTAACAGCTGTGGAAATAATATTATTCATTCATTTATATGGCGCTATTAATTCCATAGCACTTTACATACATCAGTAATACTGTCCCTATTGAGGTTGACAATCTAAATATCCTATCAGTAAAAGTGGGAGGAAACTGGATTGCCCAGAGGAATCACACACAAATACTGGAAGAACATACAAACTCCATGCAGATGTTGCCCTTGGTGGGATTTGAACCCAGGACCCCAGCGCTGAAAGGCTGCAGTGTTAACCACTGAGCCATTGTGCCACCAGTATTATTCCAGTCAGACAGCAATGCCATGCAGAAGGTTTTAAAGGGAACCTGTCACCTGGATCTAAGCCCCTACACTATCACTACCTGTCCCTGCACCTTCCTAGCTGCTCCCTATCTATCCCTCTCTGAGCAAAATCCGCCCTATAAAACAGCAGAAAAATAACATAACTTACAGAAGTCCCTGAGGCTGGGGACTGAAAAGGCGGGCCCAGGCTCCATTCTGCCCCTCCTCAATGCAGCAGCACACGCCCCGTTGGGCGGCATTATTCTTTCCTCATCGCCTCCTCCTCCATTTGGAATCTCCCGCCTGCTTTACACCTATCATGTTATGGTGATGCGACCTCGATGTGTCCCCTGACCGGGACACAGCATATGGGAGATTGTATCTTCTGCTCAGTAGCAGCACACACAGGGTTAGCTGCTACTGGAGCTGAGTGCTGATTGAAAGCACTGACGTCCAGGTGTGCGGGTGAATAGGAGATGATATGAGCTGCCCTGGGCTGTGGGGAGGGGATGGAGTGTGTCAGAACAGCAGCAGGAGCTGCTGTGTAGAGAGCTGTGTGAAGATTTAACACAGCCTGTGAGCTCTCTGAGTGGACATTCATGAGGCTAATGAGCAGACGGTGAGGAGAGAAAGGTTGTGTGCTGACCTAACACAGCCTACCCGGGGGAAGGTACAGAGCTTCTATATCAGCTGTTGGGATTGTATGAGGTTGTACTCGGCTGCGCCCCGGAACCTGGAGGTCTGGGAATACCTGAACTGTGCCATTAAACTGTGTGTTGTGTGAGTAAATACCTGAGTCACTGCCTTCTGTCGTGCCGATCCTAACTGCTACCTTACAGTGAAAAGTGGGTGGGAGATTCCAAATGGAGGAAGTGGCGATGAAGAAAGAATAACGCCGCCCAGCGGGGCGTGTGCTGCTGCATCGAGGAGGGGCAGAATGGAGCCTGGGGCCGCCTTTTCAGTCCCCAGGCTCAGGGACTTCTGTAAGTTATAAGTTATTTTTCTGCTGTTTTATAGGGCGGATTTTGCTCAGGGATAGATAGGGAGCAGCTAGGAAGGTGCAGGGACAGGTAGTGATAGTGTAGGGGCTTAGATCCAGGTGACAGGTTCCCTTTAATGAGCATTTGCAATTATGCGGTAAACTAAATGAACAGTCATGAGAATATGGTCACATTTGCAGATACTTTTTACAGTTGTGTACAAAATAATAACAGTGTTCAAAAACATGAGTTAAGCCCAAAATCAAATGTTTTTTATTTTCATGCATTGGGAACTTTGCACACTGTTTTATAAATCAAGACATGAAGAAATGTATATACCGTATATACTCGCGTATAAGCCGAGTTTTTCAGCCCAAAATTTGGGCTGAAAAGCCCCCCTTCGGCTTATACGCGAGTATATATATATATACTGAGGTATACAGCAGCAGCCCCGGAGGTATACAGGCCCCCCATCAAGCTCCAGGGCCCCCCCCCTTGCGCGGCAGCCTGTAAAGGAAAATCATACTTATCAGTGTCCCGCGCTGTCCCGCTGCTCCCGACACACGATCCCGGGCTTCAATCCGTGTCTTCCGTGTTCCTGTGGTCGCGGGCAATGACGTCATTGCCCGCGACAAAAGGAAGCCGGAAGCCGGAAGATGCGGTTTGAAGCCCGGGATCGTGTGTTGGGAGCAGCGGGACAGCGCGGGACACTGATAAGTATGATTTTCCTTTACAGGCTGCCGTGCAAGGGGGGGGGGGCCCTGGAGCTTGATGGAGGTGCCTGTATACCTCCGGGGCTGCTGCTGTATACAGCCCTGGGGCTGCTGCTGTATACAGCTCTGGGGCTGCTGCTGTATACAGCTTTGGGGCTGCTGCTGTATACAGCCCTGGGGCTGCTGCTGTATACAGCCCTGGGGCTGGTGGTGTATACAGCCCTGGGGCTGCTGCTGTATACACCCCTGGGGCTGCTGCTGCTGTATACACCCCTGGGGCTGCTGCTGCTGTATACACCACTGGGGCTGCTGTATACTACCTAAGGGCTGCTGTATATACCTCTGGGGCTGCTGTATACACCACTAGGGCTGCTGTATATACCTCTGGGGCTGTATATACCTCTGGGGCTGCTGTATACTACCACTGGGGCTGCTGTATACTACCACTGGGGCTGCTGTATACTACCACTGGGGCTGTATATACCTCTTAGGCTGCTGTATACTACCACTGGGGCTGCTGTATACTACCACTGGGGCTGCTGTATAGTACCACTGGGGCTGTATATACATCTGGGGCTGCTGTATACTAATCACTGGGGCTGCTGCTGCTGTATATACCACTGGGGCTGCTGCTGTTTACTACCACTGGGGCTGCTGTATATACCTCTGGGGCTGCTGTATACCACACTGCTGGGGGCTGTATACCTGTGCTGGGGTCCACCCTCGGCTTATACACGAGTCAATAGGTTTTCCCAGGATTTGGGGGCAAAAGTAGGGGGGTCGGCTTATACACGGGTCGGCTTATACACGAGTATATACGGTAATTTTTAACTGCTTTACAGAAAATGACAAAAAATGAACATTGGCTATTCAAAAAAATGGCAGTGTCTACATTTGTCTTTACAAACTCAAAATATGTATTTTTTTTTTTTTAGAATTTAGCATTCCCATGAATCACTAACCTAATATTTAAGGTAAAAAATGTTTGTACCGTGTTAGCCAGTGGATAGAAAAATATTAGAATCTGAGAGTCCTCAGTGGTTGATACCTTTTAATGGCTATCTGAAAAGATGGTAAGCAAAGCAAGCTTTCGAGACACTATGGCCTCTTCATCAGGCTTATAATGACACAAATTCTGAAGACACATACATATATACATATAAAACCCGAAGGCCACATCCGGAAAAGGCCACGCCCACTTCCGTGATGGTCGTCGCCCAGGCTCATCCAGTGCACTGTAGCCGGGCTGCCCCCCTGCTACAGGCACCGGCACACGGAACGTTCCGACCTCGGACGTTCCGTGTGCCCTACAGCCTCTCCCCTCCATCCTCTGCCCTCCAGACACTAGCCTACATACCGGGGGGGCAGGGGGGCCCATTGCCCGCCACCTCGGGGGGCCACACAAGCCCTGGGGGTACCCGTGCTTCCTGCCCGTGCCTGGAGAGGGGGAGGGCGGGACTTCCTCTCCTGCAGCTCTGCCCGCCCCTCCTCTCCTCCTACAGTACACCTGATGGCCGGCCCGCGGTGAGTCTGCCCTGCCGGCTCCAGCAGCCTCTGCCCTCCAGCCTCCTCTGCCCTGGCCTCTGCCCTCCAGCCTCCTCTGCCCTGGCCTCTGCCCTCCAGCCTCCTCTGCCCTCCCCTCTGCCCTGGCCTCTGCCCTCCAGCCTCCTCTGCCCTTCACTCTGCCCTGGCCTCTGCCAACCAGCCTCCTCTGCCCTGGCCTCTGCCCTCCAGCCTCCTCTGCCCTGCCCTCTGCCCTCCAGCCTCCTCTGCCCTGGCCTCTGCCCTCCAGCCTCCTCTGCCCTCTGTCCTCCAGCCTCCTCTGCCCTGGCCTCTGCCCTCCAGCCTCCTCTGCCCTGGCCTCTGCCCTCCAGCCTCCTCTGCCCTGGCCTCTGCCCTCCAGCCTCCTCTGCCCTGGCCTCTGCCCTCCAGCCTCCTCTGCCCTGGCCTCTGCCTCCAGCCTCCTCTGCCCTGGCCTCTGCCCCAGCCTCCTCTGCCCTGGCCTCTGCCCTCCACTCCTCTGCCTCCACTCTGCCCTGGCCTCTGCCTCCAGCCTCCTCTGCCCTGGCCTCTGCCCTCCAGCCTCCTCTGCCCTGGCCTCTGCCCTCCAGCCTCCTCTGCCCTGGCCTCTGCCCTCCAGCCTCCTCTGCCTGCCTCTGCCTCCCCTCCTCTGCCTCCGCCTCTCTCCCTGCTCTGCCCTCCGCCCTCTGCCCTGGCCTCTGCCTCCAGCTCTCGCCTGGCCTCTGCCCCAGCCTCCTCTGCCCTGGCCTCTGCCCTCCACCTCCTCTGCCCTGCCTCGCTCCAGCTCTGCCTGGCCTCTGCCCTCCAGCCTCCTCTGCCCTGCCTCTGCCCTCCAGCCCTCTGCCTGGCCTCTGCCCTCCAGCCTCCTCTGCCTGGCCCTGCCTCAGCCCTCTGCCTCCAGCTCCTCTGCCCTGGCCTCTGCCCTCCAGCTCCTCTGCCCCTGGCCTCTGCCTCCAGCCTCCTCTGCCCTGGCCTCTGCCCTCCCTCCTCTGCCCTCACTGCTGCCTGCCTGCCAGCCTCCTCTGCCCTGGCCTCTGCCCTCCAGCCTCCTCTGCCCTGGCCTCTGCCCTCCAGCCTCCTCTGCCCTGGCCTCTGCCTCCTCTGCCCTGCCTCTGCCCTCCAGCCTCCTCTGCCCTGGCCTCTGCCCTCCAGCCTCCCTCCTGCCTCCACTCTGCCCTGCCTCGCTGCCTCTGCTCCAGTCCTGCCTCTCTGCCTCACTCCTGCCTGCCTCTGCCCTCCAGCTCCTCCTCTGCCTCCCTCTGCCCTGGCCTCTGCCTCCAGCCTCCTCTGCCCTGCCTCTGCCCTCCAGCTCCTCTGCCCTCCCTCTGCCCTGGCCTCTGCCAACCAGCCTCCTCTGCCCTGGCCTCTGCCCTCCAGCCCTCTGCCCTGGCCTCTGCCCTCCCCAGCCTCCTCTGCCCTGGCCTCTGCCCTCCAGCCTCCTCTGCCTGCCTCTGCCTCAGCCTCCTCGTTGCCCTCTCGTGCCTCTGCCCTCCAGCCTCCTCTTGCCCTGGCCTCTGCCATCCAGCCTCCTCTGCCCTGGCCTCTGCCCTCCAGCCTCCTCTGCCCTGGCCTCTGCCCTCACCTCCTCTGCCCTGGCCTCTGCCCTCCAGCCTCCTCTGCCTGCCTCCACTCTCTGCCTCTGCCCAGCCTCCTCTGCCTGGCCTCTGCCTCAGCCTTCCCTGGCCTCTGCCTCGCCTCTCTGCCTGCCTCTGCCCTCCAGCCTCCTCTGCCCTGGCCTCTGCCCTCCAGCCTCCTCTGCCCTCCCTCTGCCCTCGCGCTCTGCCCTCCAGCCTCCTCTGCCTGCCTCTGCCCTGGCCTCTGCCCTCCAGCCTCCTCTGCCTGGCCTCTGCCCTCCAGCCTCCTTGCCCTCCTCTGCCCTGGCCTCTGCCACTCAGCCTCCTCTGCCCTGGCCTCTGCCCTCCAGCCTTCCTCTGCCCTCCACTCTGCCCTGGCCTCTGCCAACCAGCCTCCTCTGCTGCCTGGCTCTGCCCTCAGCCCTCGCCTGGCCTCTGCCCTCCAGCTCCTCTGCCCTGGCCTCTGCCTCCAGCCTCCTTGCCTCCACCTCCCGCTCTGCCCTGGCCTCTGCCCTCCAGCCTCCTCCATGCCCTGGCCTCTGCCCTCCAGCCTCCTCTGCCCTGGCCTCTGCCCTCCAGCCTCCTCTGCCCTGGCCTCTGCCCTCCAGCCTCCTCTGCCCTGGCCTCTGCCCTCCAGCCTCCTCTGCCCTGCCTCTGCCCTCCAGCTCCCTCTCTCCTCTGCCTCCTCTGCCCTCGCCTCCTCTGCCCTGCCCTCTGCCCTCCAGCCTCCTCTGCCCTCCACTCTTGCCCTGGCCTCTGCCTCCAGCCTCCTCTGCCCTGGCCTCTGCCCCCCTCTCTGCCCTCCTCTGCCTGCCTCCACCTCTCTGCCCTGGCCTCTGCCAACCAGCCTCCTCTGCCCTGGCCTCTGCCCTCCAGCCTCTGCCCTGGCCTCTGCCCTCCAGCCTCCTCTGCCCTGGCCTGCCTCCAGCCTCTCTGCCTGCCTCTCCTCGCTCCTCTCTATGCCTCCTCCAGCCTCTCGCCCTGGCCTCTGCCCTCCAGCCTCCTCTTGCCCTGGCCTCTGCCCCCAGCCTCCTCTGCCCTGGCCTCTGCCCTCCAGCCTCCTCTGCCCTGGCCTCTGCCACTCAGCCTCCTCTGCCCTGGCCTCTGCCCTCCAGCCTCCTCTGCCCTGCCCTCTGCCCTCAGCCTCCTCTGCCCTCCGCCTCCTCTGCCCTGGCCTCTGCCCTCCAGCCTCTCCTCTGCCCTGGCCTCTGCCCTCCAGCCTCCTCTGCCCTCCACTCTGCCCTGGCCTCTGCCACCAGCCTCCTCTGCCCTGGCCTCTGCCCTCCAGCCTCCTCTGCCCTCCACTCTGCCCTGGCCTCTGCCAACCAGCCTCCTCTGCCCTGGCCTCTGCCCTCCAGCCTCCTCTGCCCTCCACTCTGCCCTGGCCTCTGCCAACCAGCCTCCTCTGCCCTGGCCTCTGCCCTCCAGCCTCTGCCCTGGCCTCTGCCCTCCAGCCTCCTCTGCCCTGGCCTCTGCCCTCCAGCCTCCTCTGCCCTCCAGCCTCCTCTGCCCTGGCCTCTGCCCTCCAGCCTCCTCTGCCCTGGCCTCTGCCCTCCAGCCTCCTCTGCCCTGGCCTCTGCCCTCCAGCCTCCTCTGCCCTGGCCTCTGCCCTCCAGCCTCCTCTGCCCTGGCCTCTGCCCTCCAGCCTCCTCTGCCCTGGCCTCTGCCCTCCAGCCTCCTCTGCCCTGGCCTCTGCCCTCCAGCCTCCTCTGCCCTGGCCTCTGCCCTCCAGCCTCCTCTGCCCTGGCCTCTGCCCTCCAGCCTCCGCTCTCCTCTCCCTGTCCTCTGCCCTCCAGCCTCCGCTCTCTTCACCCCTCCATATGCAATGTACAGTATGTGTGTATATGTGTGTATGTACGCACTTCTGTCACTTTGTCTACACTTCCCTCAACTTTGTACACACACACACATACACACACACACACAGTCCGCTATACTTACCACCGGCCCTGCGTCCGCTGCCTGGATCCTCAGTCGACATGTCGCTGCCCCCAAACTACTGGATCCAATATAGCGTCCAAGATGTCTCGCAAAACTACCCGGACAACATATTGGATCCAGTCGTCCGGGGGCGGCGACATGTCGACTCAGGATCCAGGCGGCGGGGAAGACGCAGGGTCGGTGGTAAGTATAGCGGAGTGTATGTGTGTGCTTACCACTCTGCCCACGGCGCTGCGCTGACCACTCTGCCCACGGCGCTGCACTGACCACTCTGCCCACGGCGCTGCACTGACCACTCTGCCCACGGTGCTGCACTGACCACTCTGCCCACGGCGCTGCACTGACCACTCTGCCCACGGCGCTGCGCTGACCACTCTGCCCACGCCGCTGCGCTGACCACTCTGCTCACGCCGCTGCGCTGACCAATCTCACCGAACTCACTGCTAACCACTGAGCCACCCCACTCACTGCTAACCACTGAGCCACTGCACTCACTGCTAACCACTGAGCCACTGCACTCACTGCTAACCACTGAGCCACCGCACTCACTGCTACCCACTGAGCCACCGCACTCACTGCTAACCACAGCGCCACCGCACTCACTGCTAACCACTGAGCCAGCGCACTCACTGCTAACCACTGAGCCAGCGCACTCACTGCTAACCACTGAGCCAGCGCACTCACTGCTAACCACTGAGCCACCGCACTCACTGCTAACCACTGAGCCACCGCGCAGTGCTAACCACTGAGCCACCTCTATACACACAATTTCACCGCACTCCCCTAACTATTACTAAATAAACTATATATGGATTCTAGACTACCCGATTCTTTAGAATCGGGCTGCCATCTAGTATATACATAAGCAGGGTGGGATGATGCAGTAAATACGACAGGTGACGTAAAGCAGAGTCAGTCTTGGGAGGGGGAGAGGACCTGGGAAGGTAAAATCAAAATTCAGAGATAAGAGGAACAGATTGTATTATTGTTCTATGATTAGTGGTCTGTGGAGACCTGAAAATCCCTATGTGAGTGTAAAAAGCTATAAATACATGCAAGACAGTTCACGTAAGAAGTGTCAAAAGTTCATTGTCCTCTAACTGGGTCTGTTCGAAGATGTGATATCCCCAAATGCCCTTTCAATTAATGTAAAAATGCATGGATCCATATGGCACATTCAATCCTGTTTTGAATGTTGTTATCAATTTGTATTCCCAAAATCTTTCTTTCTGAGATTTAAAGTTACTTTTTAAAATGAGCAGACTCACGTCTGTTACTCTGTGGTCAGAGCTGCAAAAATGATTGGCTACAGGTAGTTCCATACACCTTTCTTTTATTGTGTGGCGTTGAGAATTCATTCTTGTTCTGAAATGTAGTCCGGTCTACCTCACGCAAATGCCACCTGTTGGACATTTGGTACATATACAATACCGTTCAATCAAAAGTTTGGAGTCATTTAGAAATTTCCTTATTTGTTAAAGAAAAGCACATTTTTTTTCAATGAAGCTAACATTAAATGAACCAGAAATACACTCTATACATTGTTAAAGGGGTAAATGACTATTCTAGCTGCAAACGTCTGGTTTTTAATGCAATACTGTATCTACATAGGTGTATAGAGGCCCATTACCAACAACCACCACTCCAGTGTTTTAATGGTACATTGTGTTTGCTAACTGTGTAAGAAGGCTAATGGATGTTTAGAAAACCCTAGAAAACCATGCACGAGTATGTTAACAAGGCCGAAAATGGTTTGGTTGATAAGAGAAGCTATAAAATTGACCTTAATTTGAGCTAGTTGAGAATCTGGAGCATTACAAATGTTTGTTCTTCAAAACTCTCAAAATGGCCAGAAAAAGAGAATTTTCATATGAAACTCGATAGTCTATTCTTGTTCTTAGAAATGAAGGCTATTCCATGCGAGAAAATTGCAAGAAACTGAAGATTTCCTACAAGAGTGTGTACTACTCCCTTCAGAGGAGAGCACAAACAGGCTCTAACCAGAGGAGAAAGAGAAGTGGGAGGCCCTGCACAACTGAGCAACAAGACAAGTACAGTACAGACCAAAAGTTTGGTGACATCTCATTCAAAGAGTTTTCTTTACTTTCATGACTTTGAAAATTGAAGATTCACACTGAAGGCATCAAAACTATGGATTAACCCATGTGGAATTATTTACTTAACAAAAAAGTGTGAAACAACTGAAAATATGTCTTATATTCTAGGGTCTTCAAAGTAGCCACCTTTTGCTTTGATTACTGCTTTGCACACTCTTGGCATTCAGTTGATGAGCTTCAAGAGGTAGTCACCGAAATGGTTTTCACTTCACAGGTGTGCCCTGTCAGGTTTAATAAGGGGGATTTCTTGCCTTATAAATGGGGTTGGGACCATCAGTTGAGTTGCGCAGAAGTCTGGTGGATACACAGCTGATAGTCCTACTGAATAGACTGTTAGAATTTGTATTATAGCAAGAAAAAAGCAGCTAAGTAAACAAAAACGAGTGGCCATCATTACTTTAAGAAATGAAGGTCAGTCAGTCCAAAAAATTGGGAAAACTTTGAAAGTGTCCCCAAGTACAGTTGCAAAAACCATCAAACGCTAAAAGAAACTGGCTTTGAGACTTTGTGCAGCAGGCCTTCATGGTAAAATAGCTGCTAGGAAACCACTGCTAAGGATAGGCAACAAGCAGAAGAGATTTGTTTGGGCTAAAGAACACAAGGAATGGACATTAGACCAGTCTGTGCTTTGGTCTGATGAGTCCAAATTTGAGATCTTTGGTTCCAACCACCGTGTCTTTGTGCGACGAAGAAAAGGTGAACGGATGGACTCTACATGCCTGGTTCCGTGTAGCATGGAGGAGGTGGTGTGATGGTGTGGGAGTGCTTTGCTGGTGACACTGTGGGGGATTTATTCAAAATTGCGGGCATACTGAACCAGCATGGCTACCACAGCATCTT
Organism: Allobates femoralis; assembly: GCA_033576535.1. Classification (NCBI taxonomy): domain Eukaryota; kingdom Metazoa; phylum Chordata; class Amphibia; order Anura; family Aromobatidae; genus Allobates; species Allobates femoralis. The sequence goes on from JARQOC010000001.1 coordinate 449,809,383, forward strand.
GCAGCGGCATGCTATTCCATCCGGATTGCGTTTAGTTGGACCATCATTTATTTTTCAACAGGACAATGACCCCAAACACACCTCCAGGCTGTGTAAGGGCTATTTGACCAAGAAGGAGAGTAATAGGGTGCTACGCCAGTTGACCTGGCCTCCACAGTCACCAGACCTGAACCCAATCGAGATGGTTTGTGGTGAGCTAGACCGCAGAGTGAAGCCAAAAGGGCCAACAAGTGCTAAGCATCTCTGGGAACTCCTTCAAGACTGTTGGAAGACCATTTCCGGTGACTACCTCTTGAAGCTCATCAGGAGAATGCCAAGAGTGTGCAAAGTAGTAATCAAAGCAAAAGGTGGCTACTTTGAAGAACCTAGAATATAAGACATATTTTTAGTTGTTTCACACTTTTTTGTTAAGTAAATAATTCCACATGTGTTAAATCATAGTTTTGATGCCTTCAGTGTGAATCTACAATTTTCATAGTCATGAAAATAAAGAAAACTCTTTGAATGAGAAGGTATGTCCAAACTTTTGGTTTGTACTGTACATTAGAGTCTCTAGTTTGAGAAATCGATGCCTCACAGCTCCTCATCTGGCAGCTTCATTAAATAGTACCCGCCAAAGGTCTGCAATGCTGTTATTGCTGCAAAGGGAGGATTGTTTTGGCAAAAGCAAAGTTTAAAGGAGAAAATTAATATTTCAAATAAAAATCATTATTTCTAACCTTGTCAATGTCTGGACTAGATTTTATATTCATTTTGCAACTCATTTGATAAGTAAAAGTACGAGTTTTCATGGAAAACACAAAATTGTCGTGGTAACCCTAAACCTTTGAACAGTAGTGTAATTAAATATGCCACATTGCTTGTGGTGCAACTGAAGTTACCTGGGATCTTGTAGTCATGATCTGTCCTGGGAATCTTTATCTTGTCCGTTGTCATTATAGATGGACAGGTTTTGCACCTGTTCTGGTTGCAGGAAAAGCTTCCTGTAGCTGCTGGAGAGGACAGGGTGCATCTGACAATTATGTTTTTTTAGATTTGGAGGTTGTCTAAAACACAAGAGTGGGGGATCCGGAAATATTGATTTTAGTCGGGCATCTTTTTGTAGTAGTGAGTGTAGTTTCCATGCAGCTCCTCTTAGCACCTCCAGACTTGGATTGTAGGTGACTACAAGAGGAACTCTGTTGTTCTCTACTCTAGTTTTGTAATGTAGGAGATGATTCCTTGATATTCTGGTGGCTCTTGTAAACTGGTTTTCAATTGCTTTTGGATGGTAGCCCTGGTACAAAAAGGTCTTTCTGAGGTCCTCAAGGTGATTGTCTCTATCTGTAGGGTTGGAACATATCCAATTGTATCTGATGGCCTGGCTGTACACAATAGAGTTTTTTATGTGTTTTGGATGAAAACTGTCCCATTGGAGACATGTTGGACAGTCAATTGGCTTCCGGTTGAGGGATGTCTCTATTTCATTGCTCCATAGCTTAATGATGGTGTCCAAAAAGCTGATTTCAGTGCAGGCATAGTTGAGTGTTAAATTGGTGGTGGGATGAAACTGCTGTTGCCCATACTCTGTTCAGATGATTAAAATGTCATTGATATAACGGTAATAGGTCAGAGGCCTGATAGGACAAGAGGATAAAAAGTCACGTTCAAGCTTGGCCATGAAAAGATTTGCATATTGTGGTGCCATTTTGCTTCCCATTGCTGTGCCAGTCTCCTGTAAATATATGTTGTCATCAAATGTAAAATAGTTGTGTGTGAGGATGAATTTTGTAAGCTTCACCACAGAGTCAGCATCAATCCCTGTGGTTTCCAGGAAGGTTTTGCAGGCATTTAATCCATCCTGGTGTGGGATGTTGCTGTACAGAGATTCCACATCCATGGTGGCGAGGATTGTTCCTTCTGGTACAGGAACTATTGCTGATAGTTTATTCAATTGGTCAGTTGTGAATGTGTCCTGAATGTAGCTGGATGTCTTTTTTACCAGGGGTTTGAGAAAACCCTCTACCTCTACCTACCCAGAAATTTGTTTGGTGAGGGTGCCCAGACATGAAATGATTGGTCTTCCTGGATTTGCTGATTTGTGAATTTTGGAAAGCATGTACAGGGTGGGCCATCTATATGGATACACCTAAATAAAATGTGAATGGTTGGTGATATCAACTTCCTGTTTGTGGCACATTAGTATATGAGAGGGAAAACTTTTCCAGATGGGTAGTGACCATGGCAGCCATTTTGAAGTTGGTAATTTTGGATCCAACTTTATTTTTTTCAATGGGAAGAGGGTCATGTGACACATCAAACATTTTGAGAATTTTCATAAGAAAAACAATGGTGTGCTTGGTTTTAAAGTACCTTTATTCTTTCATGAGTTATTTTAGTTGACATCACCATTCATTCCCATTTTATTTAGGTGTATCCATAAAAATGGCCCACCCAGGCAATTGGGCCATTTCTAGTTCTGGACATCGTTTCTACTTAATTTTTATTTTTTTGGCTTTTATTTAATAGATTTTAAACTCATGTAAAGTTCCCATTTTATTTAGGTGTATCCATATAAATGGCCCACCCGGGCAATTGGGTCATTTATATGGATACACCTAAATAAAATGGGAATGGTGATATCAACTTGAAATAACTCATGAAAGAATAAAGGTACTTTAAAACCAAGCACACCATTGTTTTTCTTATGAAATTCTCAATACGTTTGATGTGTCACATGACCCTCTTCCCATTAAAAAAAAAATAAAGTTGGATCCAAAATGGCCAACTTCTAAATGACTGCCATGGTCACCACCCAACAGGTGGCATGCACGTAGTGTCATGTACATAGGGGAGACCGGACTACAATTCAGAACAAGAATGAATTCTCATTGTCATACAATAAAAGAAAGGAGTATGGACCTACCTGTAGACAAGCATTTTTGCAGCTCTGACCACAGGATAACAGACATGAGTCTGCTCATTTTAAACAGTAACTTTAAATCTCAGAAAGAAAGAAGAATTTGGGAATATAAATTGATAACGACCTCTGACACAATCAAAACAGGCTTGAATGTGCCACATGGATTCATGCGTTTTTACATCAATTGAAAGGGCATTTGGGGATATCACATCTTCGAACAGACCCCAGTTAGAGGACAATGAACTTTTGACACTTCTTATGTGAACTGTCTCACATGGATTTATAGCTTTCTACACTCACTGAGGAATTTCCAGGTCTCCACAGACCACTAATCAAAAAACAATAATACAATCTGTACCTCTTATCTCGGAATTTTGATTTTACCCCCCCAGCTCCTCACCCCCTCCCAAGACTGACTCTGCTTTACATCACCTGTCGTATTTACTGCATCATCCCACCCTGCATATGTATATATGTACTAGATGGTGGCCCAATTCTAACGCATCGGGTATTCTAGAATATGTATGTAGTTTACATACACATTATCATTTAAATCCTGCGGCAATATCACTGATTGGTCGCAGCCGGCCATGACCAGTCAGCGAAGACGGTTTAAATCCCACGCCAATATCGCTGATTGGTTGCTTCCACCCTTTTGAGAGGTGGTTGGGGACCGCCCCTTTAAGATGTGGTTGAGGACTGCCCCTTTAAGATGTGGTTGGGGACCGCCCCATTAAGATGTGGTTGGGACTGTTCCTTTAAGATGTGGTTGGGGACCACCCCTTTAAGAAGTGGTTGGGGACTGCCCTTTTAAGAGGTTGAGGACAGCCCCTTTAAGAAGTGGTTGGGGTCCACTCCTTTAAGACATGGTTGGGGATGGCCCCTTTAAGACGTGGTTATGTATAGCCCCTTTAAGAAGTTATTGGGGACTGTCCCTTTAAAACGTGGTTGCGGACTGCCCCTTTAAGACATGGTTGGGGTCCGCTCCCTTAAGACATGATTGGGTGCCGCTGCTTTAAGATGTGGTTGGGGACTGCCCCTTTAAGAAGTGGTAGGGGACTGCCCCTTTAAGAGGATGAGGACAGCCCCTTTAAGAAGTGGTTGGGGTCCGCCCATTTAAGAACTGGTTGGAGATGGCCCCTTTAAGACGTGGTTGTGGACCGCCCCTTTAAGACAAGGTTGGGGACTGCCCCTTTAAGACATGGTTGGGGACTGCCCCTTTAAATCCCACGCCAATATCGCTGATTGGTTGCTTCCGCCCTTTTGAGATGTGGTTGGGGACCGCCCTTTAAGATGTGGTTGAGGACTGCCCCTTTAAGATGTGGTTGGGGACCGCCCATTTAAAAAGTGGTTGGGGACTGCCCCTTTAAGAGGATGGGGACAGCCCCTTTAAGAAGTGGTTGGGGTCCACCCCTTTAAGAACTGGTGGAGCGACCCTTTAAGACGTGGCGACCAATCAGCGACACGGGATTTCCGTTACAGACAGAATTAGACGATTATATAGTAGATATTACTTTTATATAGTAGATATTACTTATTATTACACATGAATATACACTTTGTATTGAGTAAAGTGTATTTGAAATATGGCGCCATAGAGCGCACCGCTATTCTTATTGGTCGCCACGCTGAACGCGGCGACCAATCAGAATAGCGGCATTCAAACCGTGCGCCAAGCCGCGCTACTTCTCTGATTGGTCGCTGCGACCGCGGCGACCAATCTGAAGAGTACTGCAGCTTGGTGCGCGGTTTGAATGCTGCGAAGTGCATCACCGCTGCGAGCAGCCTGGAGATGACCAGCTGACGCCGGTCATCTCCTGGCTAGCTCGCCGCTGACCGAAGCTCAGCCGCGGCACAGAGATCAGCGGCTCGCCAGCCAGGCGGCTCGTCTCCAAGCTGGCTCGCACGTGCTGGGTCCACCGTTTGCCGGACCGTGCATACCTCTGGAAGCGGCGCTCATGCGCCGATTCCGCCAGGCTGCAAATTGGCACAAAATTTGAATGTTCAGCATGTGCTATATGCCTTCGGCAGCGGCCAATGAGCTGCCTCTGTGTGGCGCGCGATTTCGATTACAGACACACTCAAAAAACCCTTAGACAATTATATAGTAGATGTGTCTTCAGAATTTGTGTCATTATCAGCCTGATGAAGAGGCCATAGTGTCTCGAAAGCTTGCTTTGCTTACCATCTTTTCAGTTAGCCATTAAAAGTTATCAACCACTGAGGACTCCCAGATTCTAATATTTTTCTAACCTAGAATATAGTTGCATAACCACAGTTTTTTAGAACTGCTTCACATATATGTTGCATAAAGTCAACCAACTTTTGGCACCAATCAACTGTTATTGCAGCCCAGGATGCTTTGACTTCATCCCACAATTTATTTGAATTTGTTGTCGTTGCATCAGAAATGGCTTTTTTGATATATGCAAACTGGTCCATCATCCCTGCGGTAAATAGGCCCAGCACCATAGTAAGAGAAACATGCCCATATCATGCTGCTTGCACCACTATGCTTCACTGTCTTCAGAGTGTACAATGGCTTGAATTCAGAGTTTGAGGTTCGTCTGACCAACTGTCTGTGGCCCTTGGATCCAAAAAGAACAATTTTACTTTAATCAGTCCACAAAATGTTTCTCCATTTCTCTTTGTTTTCTAACAGTGGGACTTTGCGGGGACTTACTAACAGATTGGATTCGCATAGGCGTATTCTGTCACAGTATTCACCGATAACTTGAGACTGTCTTTGATCCTCCTGCAGATGATCATTAGCTAAGCCATTCTGGCTATTCTTCAATCCATTTGAATGATAGTCTTCCGTTTTGTTTCATGTCTCTCTGATTTTGCTTTCCATTTGAAAGCATTGAAGATCATTTTAGCTGAATAGCAGGGATGTAACAATAAGGGTTGCGGGTTCGCAACTGTGATATGGCCCAGGGGTACAGGGGCCCACGCCTGCTAACCTCAGCGACTGCATCTCATGAATGTGGGTTTCCGAGGATGCACATCCATGTCACTGCATGGCACATAACACGGCTGCTATGGGGCTCGTGTGTCACAGACCCTCCTGCATCCTTGGGGCAAGGTCATCCTTATACTTATACAGCCCCCACCCCTACCCATCACTTCCTCTTACCACGGCCTGGGTTTCCATGTGCTTTCCACAGTGGGGCACATATAGGAGGCTGGTGCCGCCTCCTCCACACTAGGAGAAGGTGGCAGTTTCTGCTTTATGCATTCCACTCTGGAATGCATGTAGCGGCCTGGTGCTGTCTCCTTCACATTAGGAGTAGGCGGTACTTCCTGCTTTATGCATTCCACAGTAGAATGCATGCCAGCACCACCTCTTCCTGTGTTTTCAGTTTTCGCAGGTAGACCAGAACTGTGGGGAAACTGGGAGAGATAAGTACAGATTTATTTTTTTTAATAAATGGGTACACGGTGGCCGGAGGTTTATGGGGTGAGGAGGGGGGTGCATTATACTATATGGAGACTTATGAGGCTTCATATATGAGGCTTCACTAAACTATATAATGGAGGACTATGAGGCTACATTACACTATATTGGAGGACTATGGGGCTGCATTGTACTATATGGAGAGTTATGAGGCTGCATTATACTGTATGTAGGGCTATGAGGCTGCATTACACTATATGGAGGACTATTATGACCCTGTATTATACTATATTGAGGGCTATGATGCTGCATTTTACTATATGGAGGGATATGAAGCCGCATTATCCTGTATGAAAGACTATGAGGCTGCATGATACTGTATGGAGGGCTTTGAAGCTGCAATATACTGTATGGAGGGCTATTAGGCTGCATCATACTATATGGAGGGATATGAAGCTGCATTATGCTGTATGGAGGACTATGAGCCTGCATTATACTATACTGAGAGTTATGATGCTGCATTATACTATATGGAGGGCTATGAGGCTGCATTATACTATATGGAAGGATATGAGGCTGCATTACACTGTATGGAGGACTATGAGCCTGCATTATACTATATTGAGGTTTATGATGCTGCATTATACTGTATGTAGGGCTATGAGGCTGCATTACACTATTTGGAGGACTATTATGACCCTGCATTATACTATATTGAGGGCTATGATGCTGCATTTTACTATATGGAGGGATATGAAGCAGCATTATCCTGTATGAAAGACTATGAGGCTGCATGATACTGTATGGAGGGCTTTGAAGCTGCAATATACTGTATGGTGGGCTATGAGGCTGCATTATACTATATGGAGGGCTATGAAGCTGCATTATACTGTATGGAGGACTATGAGCCTGCATTATACTACACTGAGAGCTATGATGCTGCATTATACTATATGGAGGCCGATGAGGCTGCATTATACTATATGGAGGGCTATAAGGCTGCATTATACTGTATGAAGGATAATGGGAATGCATCATAATTATTGGAGGACGATGAGGGCAGGAGGAGGAGGATCATATAAATCAGGATGAGGGACATATATACCAGGATATGACGATAATTGAGGGGGGAGGATCATATATAGCAGGTTGAGGGACATTAATACATAATGAAGGGGGGAAAGGGGTCAATTTATGTGTCTTTATAGGATGTACATTACCGGGGGCCCATACATCTGATTTTTTTACACCCGTGCCCATCGGACTCTAGTTACTGCACTGCTGAACAGCCTATCATTGTCGGCACTTCTTTATACGTTTTACCCTCTCCAAAGTACACTGTTCTGAAGAATGTCTCAAACAACCCATATTTCTCAGGTTTTCAAGGAGAAGTGCATGTATATGATGTGCTGGTTTCACCCTTAAATAAGGGCCACCTGTTTCTTCACAGAATGATTAATCTCACTAATTGAACTCCACACTGCTATTAATTTGAACACACCCCTTTCAGTAATTTATTCAAATACACAAACTCAAAAACATGCAGTTCATGAATGCTGAGCCTGTTGGTTTTCTAAGAATCTACTGCACCAACTGGTAAATTGTTTGACATGAGGTAATATAATTTATACCAAAAACAGTGAATAATCTGGTTAGTCATATTGGAGTGCTATTATTTTGAACACTACTGTATTACTGTAAATTGGCTGGTTAACCATTAAAAAAATATTGTAGGTGCATTTCTTAATACCAGCAAAACCTCCTTACACAATGATTAAGAACATAGGTTTGTATATATACTTACCTGCTGAAGCTGCTGGCACCACATGTAATCTCATCATTCTGCCTATTCGTGTTGGCAATGTTTCTGCAAAGCTGACAACTTTGAAGTCCTTGTTTTTGGCAAATTCTAGAAACTCTTCATTTAGCTCTTTCAGTGCAGGAGAATCTTTCAGAAAATGTACAAGTTAATTAGATGTATACCTGTCAGTACATTCTGAAAGAACGAAAGTTAAAGTATGAACAGGAATATCAGAAAAAAATACATTTTCCTGATGAATATTTTTTACATTTTAAAGAAAAATAATATATTGCATATGTTCCAGCTATATGTAGCGGGTTATTGCATACAGTACTATCCTATTTTTGATTAAAAATATACCGTGAATCTTCTCAACAAAAAATATCAATTTTAGTAGCCTCTTTCATACTGCATACTTAATCTTGTACTTGTTCTTAAGTACGGGTGCTACCTTCTAAAATGTAACCTTTATTGTTTTAATTAAAACACGGATCTACTCAAGATACCATACACAGTGTAAACTTGTGAAAGAGGGGATGAGGGGGATGGATCACCCTGTTCTCTCCCTATGTACCCCTGCCTAACAGCGGAGTTTTCACCTAAAAACCCCCCAATGGTGTCCCCGCTCCACGGCGGCTAACCCTTCTGGTCCTCACCTAAGGAAGGTATAATTGTTACTGGGCTCCCCCTATCCACAATATATCTAAGGGTACCAGTATTTCAATAGGTGTACCATATATCAAATTCAATATAGTGTTTCTGTTAATCTTGTACTTGCTAAATCAGAAAAACTGTCAACCATTGACCTTTGTTTTTGAGATCACAGTACGTTAAAGGGAACCTGTCACCTTCTAAAACACCATGTGGTTGCAAATTATAGGTGTAATCTGCAGATAAATAATTTAAATCTTACTGAAGCAGCAGATAAAGGGGGAAAATTAAATTATATTCTCCCTGAACATGTTCACACCCAGCCATTATGGCAGTGCAGAGTGACACCAGTCACTATACAGAGAGTGCGCTAGGAACTTTACCAGACACATTGATTAACATCCGCCTCTGTACACACATGCTCCACACACATGCTGCAGAGCACGCTGTCTATCAAGGTGCAGGGGGAGCAATTTTAGGGAGCTAACTGGGTAGTGAGTGGTGACTTACAGCTCCCTGCACCAAAGGTTGTGGAGTCGGTAAACCAAACCTCTGACTCCTCAATTTCCCTGAATCCCACACTCCAACTCACTCATACATGGTTCATGGTGTATTGATAAATGTATTGTAGTACAATGTGAGCATAAGGCTTTTAATCATTATTATGATGCAATAATCAAGCTATTTAGATAGAACATAAGAATAATTCATAATAATATTCAGCATATACTGAATTTAACTACTGTTTATATTATTTTATTATATATTTTGTCATAAATGATATTTATTAACTTTTTGCAAACATAAGCATCATAACATACAGAGGGAGGGGATAAACAGCCCCACACATATCACATGTGTCCATATGGCAAAGGTTGCAAAAAGGCGAGTATTTGGTGGGGGGGAAGGGAGAAATAAAACACACAAGGACAAGAGGGGGCAGCCGGGGATGTCAATAGAGAGGGAAAGAAAAGAACAAGCAGAGGAAAAGAGAGAGAAGAAAAGATCAGAAGAGAAGACAAAGGGCCATCATCCAGTCGCAGAAATCAGATCAGCTTTTCAGTATCCATCCTAGGTGTCCCCTCCCGAAACTCCATAATCCCCCTAGGAAGGGGGGAAGCCAAGGGATGGGAGGCCCAACAGTCCCACGCGTCCCCCACATATCTCTTGTGTCCAATATCCATTGCGAGAAAGTACTCGTATGTAAACATGAGGTTTAGCCGGGACGTCAGATCATTCAACGCAGGAGGGTTAGGGGATCTCCATTTTGCCGCTATGGACTGTCTAGCCTCCACCGTCGCTGGACAGCCAGGAAACGTCACCGGCCCCAGCGATTCGGCGGCCAGAAGGTCTCGGAGAGAGCCCCCCGGGATCTGCGCCCCCTCCACCCCCGCCCACCCCAAAGGCTCCCCCCCTCCACCACAAGCGGGAGACCTCTAAAATGGAGGCCCGGTAATACGAGACCACGTCAGGCACCCCCATTCCCCCTCCAACATCTTGCTATACATTATCCGTTTATGCACCCGGGGTCTCCCCGCAGCCCAAACGAAATGATTCACCCCCCTCTGTAGCTGTGCCAGCAAGCGTGATGAGAATACCAAGGGGATGCACCTGAACAGGTATAGTAATCTAGGTAACCAAGCCATTCTAAACGCCTGAATCCATGCTATCCATGACAGAGTTTTCAGCAGTCGGGGGTCCGACGCCCTTCCCAACGCCTCTAAAAAGGAAGACGCATTCCGCTTCACCACAATAGCGCAGGAGCACAGAGTGATCCCTAGATAGGGTATACCCTCCAGGGACCATTGGAAGGGGAGAGACCCCGACAACGCATCGGCCATCTCCTGGGGGACATTGACAGGAAACACTAGAGATTTCGAGGCGTTCAGTTAGTAGAATGACACTTTCGCAAATGCGTCCAGCAGAAAAAAAGGGCCCTCGGCAGCGGATCAGAGCAGGAGATGATCACATCGTCAGCGTACAAACCAACAGTATGTCTCTCCCCACTCGTCAAAATCCCCTTCATAACAGGGTCAGCACGGAAAGACGCTGCCAGTGGCTCAATCACCAGAGCATAGATCAGAGGGGACAGGGGACACCCCTGCCTGGTCCCATTCGTGATCGTGAAAGGGTCCAAGAGGTACCCCGAGGCGAATACTCTGGCAGAGGGGTTCGAATATAGACTCAGGATCGAGGAAAGAACCGGACCCTCCAGCCCAAACCTCTTCAAGACCCCGGCTAGGTACCCCCAGTGTACCCTATCAAACGCCTTTTCGGCGTCCAGTGACAGGAATACACTGGGGCGCCCCTCCTCTCCGCCAGCTCAATAAGGTTCAGCATACGCCTCGTACCATCTCTCGCCTGGCGATGAGCCACGAAGCCCACCTGATCCGGCCGCACTACCAAAGGGACCACCTCCGCCAAACGCATCGCCAAAAGCTTCGCAAAAATTTTTACGTCTGTATTCAATAACGAAATCGGGCAATAGCTTTCCGGCTTCTCAGGGTCCTTCCCTGGCTTGGGAATAGTAACAATCGTCGCTTCTAGAGCAAGCGTCGGGATAGTGCTGCCGTCCCTCCAGGCTGTAAACAAGCGGAGGAGATACGGTGACAGGGTGCCTCTGAACGTCTTAAAGTAGTCATTAATAAACCCATCAGCCTTGCCTGACTTCAGAGACGAGATCACTCGAGCAACCTCCTGCAAAGTAAAGGGGCGGTTGAGGGTCTCCAGAGACTCAGAGGGAATCCCCGGTAGCTCCAACCCATCCAAGTACGCAGCAATTGACTCCGCAGAAGGCTGAGGAGTAGTGGGGTCTCCAGACAGGTTATATAGTTTAGCATAGAAAGAGGCAAACGTCTCTACTATCTGTCTTGGGTCTCTAACAAGTCGGTTCGCGGAATCTCGCATAGCAGTTATGGTAGACTGTGCTGCACGTTTCTGTAAGCGTTTAGCGAGGAGGCGGCCTGCTCTGTCGCCCATAGCGTAATAAGTCGTTTTTATTTTATGCAGGCCCGTCTCATATTGGCGCAGTAAAAGAGAACGCAGTGCGTGCGAAGGGTCGTTATTTGCGTCAGCAGAGTCGGGGACGGGCAAGTCTTATTAGCTGTTTCTAGACGTTGTATTTGATCAATCCACGACTTACGTTGTGCATCTCCGGCCCTCTTGAGTCTCGCTGCCTTTTGAAGCAGGAGACCTCTCATGACCGCTTTATGGGAGGCCCATAAGGTCGCGTCAGAGACCTCATCGTTATCATTGATCGCAAAGAAGGATGTAAGATCTTCCTCAATAGAAGCCACCGCTCCCCGGTCCAGAAGAAGGTCCGGGCCTAAATGCCACCTCTTCGTTGTTGACCCCCCACAGCCCAGAGCCATCTCCAATGACACCGGCGCATGGTCTGACCAAGTAATTACCCCCACCTCAGCACTCCGGCACACCTCCAGGGAACCATCACCCACCAGGAAAAAATCAATCCTGGAGTAGGTCCCATGGGGGCCAGAATGGAACGTATAGTCCCTCTCTGCTGCGTGGAGGTATCGCCAGATGTCATGAAGGTGGAACTCTTGAGACAGCGAGAGAAGGTCTCCCCGTGGTCGGGCCAATGTGGCCGAGGAGTCTAATTGCGACTCCATTACAGCGTTGAAGTAACAATATATTATGAGGTGACCCACCACTGCATCCTGGATCTTGGCAAAAGTGGACCTGAGGAACCTCCCTGGGCCTGGTTTGGGGCATATACTGTTGCTAAGGTATACAAGACGCCAGAGATGTCACACAGCAAGATTATATACCTGCCCGCTGGGTCCACTAAAACTTTCCTCTGCTCAAACTGTAGAGATGCGCTAACCATCAGGCATACCCCTGCTTTTTTTGCGTCGTGATTAGAAAAGTAAATATGGGGGTCCCTGGGATTTGACAGTCGTCTATTATCCGCTTCTAGTAAATGTGTCTCCTGGACACAAACTACATCTGCTCGGGCCCGAGACACCTCCCTCCACAAGAACGACCTCTTTGCCGGGGAATTCAATCCTTTGGCGTTAATGGACACAATCTTAAAACTCATGGCGAGTTTGTGAGAGACGGTGATGGGATTAACTCGGCTTCAGCCGAAGTCAACCGGCTGGACGACAGTTGTGAGAGAAACTACAAAGAACATGAAAGGAAAAAAAAAAAAGAAAGAGCTAGCTGGCAGGGAAGAAAAGCAAGAAAGACAATGGCAGGAAGAACGAAAGAAAGTAAAGAGGGCAAGAAAAGAGGGGGGGAGGAGGTGGATAGACTAAAACAGAAGGGGGAGGGGAAGGGGAAACGGGAAGCAGTGTAGGAGAACAGACAAAGAAATAACCAAAGATAAGACCAGAAGGAATAAGACCGAAAGTATGTAGCAAGAGGGTCAGGGGTAAAGAGAGAACAGAAGTGGGATCAGGTAGGAACAAGACAACTACCCACAGACACAAGTGTTAACGACAAATTGCTCACAAAACATGAGCTAAGGGGGAAGTACACCCGCGTAGGAGAGACACACCTCCCCTAACAACTCTCGAACACCCACAAGGGGCAGAGAGGCAAAAGTCAAGCGGGGTACTTAAGGACTAGCCAGTCGTCTCCCAGAAAGATTGGAATCGGCAGGCAGTCCAAACAGAAAAGCCTAACTCTCGGCAGAGGTGAACCCCCCCCGTACTCAATCAAGTAACGCAGTCCCGTCAGATAGAGTTAGCAAGTCGACCTCGGCTTGCCGAGGGGGTGGAGGATCTAGGTGAAGCCGTTTCCTCTGCTCCCATCAGGTGCCAGTCCAGCAGTGCACTCCTCAATTTAGTCGGGGAGGAGAACGATTGACAGGAGCCCTTGTACCGGAAGGTGACGCACACCGGGGTCCCCCAGGCGTACTGAATATTTTTGGCTCTTAGAACCGCGCAGTATGGGGCAAAGTCGCGGCGTCGCGCCAGCATCCCCGGCGAGAGATCCGGAAACATAGACCAGGAGTTGTAAGGGGTTTCTACGATCGGGCTCCGATGCAGAGTATGCAGGAGAATGTTGCGCATCTTCGGCGTCGCTAAATGCACCATGACATCTCTAGGAAGATCCTTGTTGATCTTAGAAGAGCGAGGCAGGCGGTAGATCTTTTCCACACTGAGCTCTGTCGGAGCAGCGTCCAGCACAATAGTACGGAAGAAAGGCAAAACAGTCGCCTCAGATATCTCCTCATCTTCCGTCTCCGCAATCCCTCGGATCTTCAAGTTGCCCCGACGCAGCTTGTCCTCCATGGCCCACATTGATGCTTTTAGATCACGCACATCGACTCCCATGTCATGAAAGTCGTCAGCCATAGCATTGTGTACCTCCGCTAATTCAGCCATCTTGTTCTCTAGGTGACTCGTGCGCTCACCCATGGCGGCAACATCCGCTCTCAGTTCATGCACGATGTCCCGGACATCCTCCCTCATAGAGCGGCGTATGGTGTCCAGTAGTCCCCGTATGGAAGCATGTGTGACCGGGGGTTCATCTTCTCCCGTTTCTCCCCATGCCCGCTCGGCCTGCTCGCGGGGGAAAGCGAGGGGCCGGTGTAGAGCGGGAAGCAGCAGCAGTCGCCGGCGCCATTTTGGAAGGCGAGGGGACGGGGCGCTTAGGGGTGAAGTAATCTGTGACCCTTTGGGAGGTCGTACGGGACCGAGAGCCGGTCCTGGGCATCCTGGGTGATAGAGGAAGCCGTAGGCACCGAGATGGAGTCGTTTCGGGCGGTATGTCGTCGCTAAACACCGAAGAACAGCTCACCTCCGCCGGAGCTCACTGTTCATGCGTCCTTCATGGTCTGTGTAAGAGTCAGAGTCAGTCCATTTTATTCTGACTCCACGGCCCTGCCTGCGCCACCCGATGACAGGAACAGAGTAGCTGCAGGGAGAAAATTGTTTCATTTTTTCCCTAAAGCTTGCATCACAGTAAGCAAGTCAGTTAAAAATTGAAACACTATTTACATGCAGATTGCCACTATCTCTGTAGGTAAAGACGTTTTTGGAAGCTACAGTTTCCCTTTTTATATGGAACATGTAAATCTAATTTGCTTACTTTTTCCTCGACTTTTCTGTTTAGAATGAGAGAGGTGGTACACAACAAGTACAACCTCGTATTATCAGCAGATGTATCTGATCATGCTATGTAACAAAATAGTTTTCTTCTCGAGGGAGGAACCATCCCTGTCCATCACATTAGCACACAGTATTGATAATTCCCGACAGACCTGACTAGCGGAAAGAGAGCTGGCCACCACAGGTCCATACGACACTTGCTCACTGTCCACACTTCCCCGGGGCATATCCCGGGCAGAGCCTTTTATACAGTCCATACAGGGCTCCTCCTGGTGGCCAGAGGAAGAGAGGAAGATACCTCAGGTTTCGTCACCTGTACACTCACACATACTATCCCACTTGATGTTGCATCCCTAACACACATTACTTGATCTTCTTGCGCGTAGTGCTGCAAAGGCATGCCAGCTGTGGATCGGGTCGTTTTTCTCCCAGAAGAGCTGGATTCTTTCCAGTGATGATGACAGAAGGAGCCAGTGCAACACTCCTTCCTGTTGACCTACATCCAAAGGTGCGGTGGCTGGAACGGACACCTGTTCTTGTTCTCCGTCCCTAGTAGAAAGCACAGGATACACAAAACCTCTCTTTGGGGGCAATACTACAACTGGGGAATGATCAGCAGGTGAGGCAATGGGCACAACCCACTAGTCTACATCATTGGAGGCTTCCATTACCTGGGGTACAGACTCAGGCACCTAGGGGACTAACACAGGATCTTCAAACTGTCACCGTCATAGGATAATGTGTTGGAAATTACGAGTTGGTCCTCCAGTTCCCACAGGTTCCACCTCATACACAGGGATTCCAGGGCCCACCCTTCTTCTTACTACGCACTGTGTCACTTTCCACTGGTCACTCTACTTGCCAGACCAATGTTTAACCCTCACCGGTACTCTATCTCCAGGGGAGAAAGATTTGGTCAGTACTGGTCATGTGTCTTTATGAGCCATCTGGTTTAGTTAGTCACCCATCAGATGTACCACTCTTAACTGTCATCGGTGCTCATGGGCCCACTCAGAAGCAGTTTACATAGGGTTGACAGAAGGGTCTGGCATATTTAAGTCCTCAATATTCTTCACCAGGTCTCCCAAACATCAGCATGTGTGGGGAGTACCCGGTGGTATGATACATTCGATTGTTACAGGCTCACATTAACTCAGAAAGATACTCAGACCAGTGGGCTCACTGTTCAATTTCCAGGGTACTCAGCATTTGCAAGAAGGTGAGGTTGAAACACTCACAAGCACTAATACCCTGTGGTTGGTAGGGTGTTGTCCTCGAATGCTCGATACCCTACAGCTGGTATATTCATTTATGAGTACACCCTGGAAACATGCCCTCTGGCCTGAGTGCATCCTTTTTGAGCACCCGGACACCTGAATGAAGTTTCAACACACTGTCTTAATGGCAGACATTTGTTTTTGGGTCAGTACTGCCACCACGTACTTGGTGAAGTTATCAGTCATGACCAGGCAATAAGAATACCTTATCTAAACATAGTTAATCATGAGTATCTCTAAAGGAGCCAAAGTCCTGATGGGCTGGACAGGAGCCTGCTGTTCGGGGCCCTTACTCAACCCACACTCGACACTGTTGACACACTTTATTGACCATTTTCTCTAAGCCGGGGCAATACATCATCCTTTGCAACCATTAAAGTGTTTTCTAACTTCCAAAGTGGACTCCTTTTAAATAAGAGTCACAGGCAACCACAGAACCAAGAGACAGGAATATCATGAGCTGATATGTGTTGTTCTAGTTAATTATCAAATATTATTAAATAGAAGCGGGCCCAACACTGACCCCTGTGGTACCCCACTGTTAACTGTGACCCATTCTGAGTGTGTTCCATTAATAACCACCCTTTGTTTCCTATCACTAAGCCAGTTCTTAACCCACTTACACATATTTTCCCCTATCCCCATTGCCCTCATTTTATGTATCAACCTTTTGTGTGGCACCGTATCAAAAGCTTTTGAAAAGTCCATATACACCACATCCACTGCATTTCCTTGGTCCAGTCCAGAACTTACTTCTTCATAGAAGCTTATCAGATTAGTTTGACAGGAACGGTCCCTCGTAAAACCATGTTGATAATGGGTCATGAGGTTATTTTTCTTCAGATACTCCAGTATAGCATCTCTTAGAAAACCCTCGAGGATTTTACCCACAGTAGAGGTTAAGCTTACTGGCCTATAATTTCCAAGTTCAGTTTTTGTCCCCTTTTTGAATATTGGCACCACATTTGCTATACGCCAGTCCTGTGGTACAGACCCTGTTATTATGGAATCTTTAAATATTAAAAATAATGGTCTATCTATGACAGTACTTAATTCCTGCAGCACTCTGGGGTGTATCCCATCCGGGCCCGGGGATTTGTCAATTTTAGTGATTTTTAGACGATGCCGTACTTCCTCTTGGGTTAAGCAGGTGACATTTAATTGAGACTTTTTGTTATCACTGATCATATTGTCTGTCATGGGATTTTCTTGTGTAAATACTGTTGAAAAAAAGTCATTTAGCATATTGGCTTTTTCCTCATCCTCATCCACCATTTCACCCAGACTATTTTTAAAGGGGCCAACACCATCATTTTTTAGTTTCTTACTATTTATGTAGTTAAAAAATATTTTGGGATTCTTTTTACTTTCTCTGGCAATGAGTCTCTCTGTCTCAATCTTTGCTGCCTTGATTTGCTTTTTACAAATGTTATTTAATTTTCTGTATTTATTTAATGCTTCATCACTACCTACTTGCTTTAATTCCCTAAATGCTTTCTTTTTGTCACATATTGCACTTCTTACCGCTTTATTTAGCCATAGTGGTTTCCTCCTATTTCCAGCATGCTTATTCCCATAGGGTATATATTGTGCACAGGTCCTATTCAGGATGCTAATAAACATCTCCCATTTGTGTTGTGTACTTTTATGTCTCAGGACATCGTCCCAGTTTATTGCACTAAGATCATCTCTCAACCGTTGGAAATTTGCCTTCCTGAAGTTTAGTGTCCTTGTAGCCCCTCTACTACACGTCTTAGTAAAGGATACTTAAAAGCTTATTAAGTTATGATCACTATTACCCAAGTGACCTCCCACCCGTATATTTGATATGCGGTCCGGCCTGTTGGTTAATATTAGGTCCAGCAGTGCCCCCCTTCTTGTTGGGTCCTGAACCAGTTGCGAAAGGTAATTGTCTCTCATAGTTTTCAAAAACTTATTACCTTTGCTGGAATTGCAGGTTTCTGATCCCCAATGTATTTCAGGGTAGTTGAAGTCCCCCATAATAATGACTTCTCCCTGAGTTGCTGCTTCATCTATTTGCTTTATGAGGATCTGGTGATTGACTTGGCCATTGCAGAATGTTCCACTTTTTTGCACTCATGAACTCCTGGGTAGCTTTGGCTGTATGCTTGGGGTCATTGTCCATCTGTACTATGAAGCGCCGTCCAATCAACTTTGCAGCATTTGGCTGAATCTGGGCTGAAAGTATATCCCGGTACACTTCAGAATTTATCCGGCTACTCTTGTCTGCTGTTATGTCATCAATAAACACAAGTGACCCAGTGCCATTGAAAGCCATGCATGCCCATGCCATCACGTTGCCTCCACCATGTTTTACAGAGGATGTGGTGTGCCTTGGATCATGTGCCGTTCCCTTTCTTCTCCAAACTTTTTTCTTCCCATCATTCTGGTACAGGTTGATCTTTGTCTCATCTGTCCATAGAATACTTTTCCAGAACTGAGCTGGCTTCTTGAGGTGTTTTTCAGCAAATTTAACTCTGGCCTGTCTATTTTTGGAATTGATGAATGGTTTGCATCTAGATGTGAACCCTTTGTATTTACTGTCATGGAGTCTTCTCTTTACTGTTGACTTAGAGAAAGATACACCTACTTCACTGAGAGTGTTCTGGACTTCAGTTGATGTTGTGAACGGGTTCTTCTTCACCAAATAAAGTATGCGGCGATCATCCACCACTGTTGTCATCCGTGGACACCCAGGCCTTTTAGAGTTCCCAAGCTCACCAGTCAATTCCTTTTTTCTCAGAATGTACCCAACTGTTGATTTTGCTACTCCAAGCATGTCTGCTATCTCTCTGATGGATTTTTTCTTTTTTTTCAGCCTCAGGATGTTCTGCTTCACCTCAATTGAGAGTTCCTTTGACCGCATGTTGTCTGGTCACAGCAACAGCTTCCAAATGCAAAACCACACACCTGGAATCCAACCCTGACCTTTTAACTACTTCATTGATTACAGGTTAACGAGGGAGACACCTTCAGAGTTAATTGCAGCCCTTAGAGTCCATTGTCCAATTACTTTTGGTCCCTTGAAAAAGAGGAGGCTATGCATTACAGAGCTATAATTCCTAAACCCTTTCTCCGATTTGGATGTGGAAACTCTCATATTGCAGCTGGGAGTGTGCACTTTCAGCCCATATTATATATATAATTGTATTTCTGAACATGTTTTTGTAAACAGCTAAAATAACAAAACTTGTGTCACTGTCCAAATATTTCTGGCCCTAACTGTATGTATGTGTTATATACTGTTAACTTTTTGGGCATCCAATAAAGCCTTAATATTGTGGTTTCCTCACCCTGTGTTGTCTGAGTAGTGTTCCGCCTACAGTTAAGGAGGTCGGGTGTTCAGTTGGGTTAAGCCCTGGTCCTTGTTGTCTTTCTAAAGGTGGCTAGGCCAGCGGACGAGAGCACCCACTTACCCCATGTCTCCACAATTGGTGGTAGCAGTGGGATACTACTCAGCTGGTTTATCCAGGGGTATACAAACAGCAAATAGCGGTGTAAATGAAGCGCTGAGGCAAAGGGATAAGGATTAAAATATACACCTTTAATACAGCTTTACACTCTCCCAACCGCGACGCATTTTGATAGCAAACTATCTTCCTCAGGCAGGCAGGTTTGAGTCACATGACCACAACCCCTGGAATCAGGGAGCTGTGACCAGCATTGATCCAGCCTGAAGGCTCTTACTGTCCAGGAGTTTACCTCAGTTGTGCAGGGTCTGTGCACAACTGGTCAAGGTTAGTGAACCTGCAAACATTGATTACACCATCCCCCCGAGTCCTCACTATAGTGCTCTTTTCTTTCCTTTATTTACATGGTTTATCCAGGGGAGCTGCAGGGAATTGGTGTTCGCGGACACTGCCTAAGGGCTCAACAACATGGGAGGCACATATGCATACCCAGCAGGCCATAGGTTAGGCATACAGAATCAGCCATGGGACAAAAACCAGAACGAAAGTACAGCTGCTATAAGAAACTGCAACTACAGGTGGCATGTCAGTTCCGACAAATCAAATTCAGGGACACTGCCACCAGGTCGGATTTGATCCAGAAATTAGTCCATTGGCATGCCCAGAAGGATGCGGAGAATGAGGACAACGCTGAGATTGACCCAAAAGAGTTTAACTGTGTGCCACATCATGGATCCAGTGAGAGTGTGGAATCAACCTGGTTCCAAGCAGTCCGAGTCAAGGAGTTGTTGGCTGTATTGGGGCCCAAAGCCTCAAAACAAGAGAGGGCTTGGGTTCTGGAATATGCTTTGGTAATTCCATCTGGCCAACTGCTAGCACCAGCTGCTCGGGTAGGATAATTCTGCTACCCAGCAGAAACCCCACCAGGACAATGGTATACAAAAGGGGCCTGTGACTTGCCCAATCCACGGTGCTGTTATACGTGTTGACGCCTTGGAAATAAGGATAAAGATTGTCTCCAAAGTTGGGCCTCATGCCTGGAGTCTATTTGCCAGCACAGCCAGTCCAGGTCAGTCACATACAAGCCCTGGGACTACAAGAAACTGATGCTGTCAACACCCTAGTAAGCCCAGCTATTGTTTCCATAGACCATTCACCATGTTCCCAATTATCCATCTTCCTGGTGGAGGGTCAGTGCTCGGACATCCCTCTGGCAGGTGTGTAGCTGGACTGGGGCGACCGACCAAGGACAGGGTGAGTGGAGCTTATAGGCGGCGTCCAATCTGCTATTGTGGAGACTGACCAGGAAGAGGTTGATGTGGGATTTGTGGACAGCCTTCCCACACCTGTTGTATCAGGGGCTAACCTTGAGGAGGTTGAAGTGGAGCTCATGGATGGCCCCCCACATCTGTTGTTTTGCGGGCTGACCCAGGACAAGGACTATCCAGCCAGTTTGTCACAGCCATCACCCACCACCCACATCCAAGAAGCCAAGCAGCACCTTGATGTGGATCTTGCTGCCACACCTTCTGAGAATAACCCATATTCCCAGCCCCCATTATTCTCCTCTGAGCCATCAACAGTGAGTAAACCTAACCAGACAGTGGCCATTGACTGGGGGGGGAATTGACAGCAAGAAGTTCATGGAAGCCCAACACATGAATCCCATTTTAGTGCTTGTCCATAGTATATCTGCCCAACCTGGGGGAGGAAATCTGGGTGGCTGTATAGATGTAAGTCCTGATTGCTGCCCTCACCACTAATAAGGACAATGCCACCAAGAGGAAAAGGATGACCAGTGACTTATCACACCTGGTTGCCCGATCTGGCTAATTAAAAAGGGGGAGGAATGTGACGACATGGACTTTTTCAATGCATACTAAGAGTTAAATTCTCACATTAGCTAGATGTTTGTATTTATTTGCTAACTTGTGATAATCCACTCATTGTTTCTACAAGACTTGTAGGAGTCTGCTAGTGTTTAAAGTGTGTAATGTAATTATCTCACCCCTTTGTCAGGGAAGGTCAGACACTCAGAGAAATTAAATATGCAAGACTTAAATTGTATTGCTATGTGACTCTATGTAGCCTTATTGCTGACTCTATGTAGCCTTAGCCCCTTTCTTTCCACGTCATTTAAATTAACATTATCCAATTGGCTTGAAATCTAGTCAATGAGAGCACAGTCTTAGTAACCCAATCGTAAAATTCCTAATGTTCTGAATTGATTGCTCAGGGGTATATAAGAAGGACTGTTCATTTGACCAGGAGTTAATCTACATAGGACCAATACCAATCTAGAATCTGCAGATCCGATTGGCAGGCCATAACCCGAGGCCTAGGCACTTTGGTGCCGACCAAGTGGATCAGAATAATACTTGTCCATGTAATACTACATGGACTTCAGCATCAATGCTAGGATTCGGCTGGGATATCAAAGACTACATAAGGAAGAAATCCAGGTTCGGACAATCCAGTCACCTGGTTACAGATTTTGCTGTGCTCGCTCAGTTTCATAAATCTGTCATTATTCCTTTCTCGGTGGGTGCCCTCTGAAAGCGGAGTGCTTCTGGTTTGGAGTAAGTAGCCCTGGAAGCTCTGAGGCAAGAATATTCTAATCCCTGGTGAGCCAGCGGGGGGCGAGAAACTGTTGCCTGTTACATTTTATGTTTTGCTGGTTATGTGTTATATACTGTTAACTGTTTGAGGATCCAATAAAGCCTTAATATTGTGGTTCTCTCACCCTGCATTGTCTGAGTAGTGTTCCGCCCACGGTTAAGGAGTTTGGGCGTTCAGCTGGGATGAGCCCTTGCTGTCTTCTAAAGGTTGCCGGGCCAGCGGACGAGAGAATCCACTGATCCCCATGTCCCACAGGCACCAAAAAGTTAGTTCTCACAATTCACGCTAAAAAGGGGGTGTGCGGGGCCCGAGCTCTGGATGTACAGTTAGTGCTATGAATCCAAGGAAAGCAGGTCCACAAGTGTTCTGTCCAATAACAGAGAAAAACAACAGTTTCTTCAGTGACCAAATTGCCCCAACCTGCCTCCTAAAATACAGGATGAACCATCTGGCCTCATGTTGGCAGCACCCGGAGACATCTCTCAGGATGCGATACTCCATCTGGCAGCAACCCCCTGCTTCTTCTCGAGGGAGAAACCATCACAGTCTAAAAAGCTGACCAGCAGAAAGAAAGCAGGGAACCACAGGCCCACAAGCAACTTGCTTGCTGTCCACACTGCCTCAGGGCAAATTCGAAAAATGTTGGTCAAACAAGCCGATATTGATGGATCCGTTCAATACTTTACCATGTATGCATGCGAAGGACAATTGAGTGTCAGAGAACATGTAGAATGTTGGAAAGGTTCAATTTTGGACTGCCAATAGCACTGTTCTCATGGAGGTAAGCTGGCGGCAGAAATGTCTGTCGACGGCTTTTGCATACAGAATACCGAAGCGTTCTGCCTCATTTTTATAGATGTCTTAACAATTATATGCAAACAAAAAAACAGGCTACAACACAGACACTTCAAGAAGGAAACTCAAAGTAACTCGGGTGACTGAATGAATTTTGGTCTAAATTTTTCAAGACAACATAATTATTGCAGGAGCTTGAAGTATCAAGTTCTACCGTATCTAGTTCTTCATCACTATGCCATGAAATGCAGTGCAAGAAAGAAGCCCCTACTACAGAAACTTCATATAAATGCCAGATTGATGTTTGCTATGGTCAGTGCTATGTATGGAGGAATAAGGGTGAGGCTTTTATTCCAAAGAACACCATCTCTACTGAGAAGCATCAATAAGAATATTTAACTAGAAAACTGTAGCAGAAAAAAGTGAAAGTATTAGAGAAGATAACATAGCCCTTACATAAAGCCTATAGGATATTTGCGGACTGAACTGAAAAAAGAAACATCCCACCAAAAGAAAAAAGGCAACAAACTGACTTTTCAGTTCTATCAATAGGAATGTACAAAAAGTTCAGTACATCACTGTGATAAGGCTGAAAAATTATTATCTTTAGTATCACTATAAGATCATCTGATTTGTAATATATTAAGTTATTACCGTCTTACCTTTGCTAAGTTCCTTAACTTCTATAGATGGAAAAAGTAGCAGTCTTGCATTGACTGAATATTCTGCCAGTCGAGAGCCATGGTGGGGAACACTATAAAATGCAATTCCTCTGGTGTTCTTTACAAAATCTTGCAAGTCTTTGTCCTTTGATGCATTTACCAACATCTTTTTAACTAGCAATCCTGAAGGAAAATGACTAAACTTAATCTTCAGTGTTATTTCAATCATGAGCAACGGGTAACGCTTTTAAATTGAGAAATTAGTAAAACCTCAGAAAAGTACAGAAAGCAAGTCATAACACAGTGACAGGTTACCACTTTGGTCCCCCATGAGTGTAAGGAACAACTTTTATAAATACCACAAAAGGTAGGCATTTTATTTATTCAAGTGATAGATCCTCTTTTTAAAGTGAACCTGACACCTGTTTTGGGTGTTATAAACCATGCCCACCACCTTTAACATACTGTAATTGGGGTTTGTGTAACCTTTTTAAATGTCCAGACGTGCCGCTGCATAGCTCATAAATGAACTTTTAATGTGTCCCGCGCTGTATGTGTGGAGCCCACTGGGACGGGGTACTCTGTATCGGACCGGGGTATCACGGGGGGGTATCACGGCGGTCTTGGTCCGGACCGTGTCTCGAACCCACAAGTTAAGGGGTTATTTACAGGGATTGTCGTGACGCCACTCACTGGTTGTGGTCAATGGAGGACCACCGCTGCCACTTGCTTCTGCCAGGAGGATGGATGGTGCTGCAGCTAGATGGATGAGCCTGCCGTGGGTTGGGCTGCTCCTGACAGGGTGTAACACAGTTTAACATGCAGAGAATCACACACGGGAGACTCTGGCAGAGTTCACCAGGTTTTACTCAAGTTCTTCACAGTTCAGTTCACAATTCAACCGGTGCACAAAGCTGTTCCACACAGTTAACTCCACACAGTCAATTAACCCTTCTGCAGCCAGGTTCCCGCCTTAGACCCTTCTCCTGCTTGATTCCTTTCAGGCCCTTCTAAACTTCTCTTCTCCTTGTGTGCTGTATGGTAGTTCAATCGGGTCCTTGTTGGCTTAACCCTGTGTACGGGTATGTCTAAGCTCTGGAGCCCTATGAGCCACTGTACCTCCTGCACATGTGTTAGGAAATCAGACTTGGAATCTCAGCTCAACGTCGGTATGTTGTGATCCGGCTTGTAGCTGCGGTCACCTCAGAGCCGACTCTCTGGTCCCGGCCTAGCCTTTCAGTGTCCCTATATTTCAGGGGATCACCAGGCTCTTTCCTACCCATGTGTCTACGGAATACATAGGGGGATCCTTTCCTCCGGTCGTCCTCTGGCACCGCTGCCGTTTTTTTCTCGGTCCCAGCTGCACTGGTCCGGTGCTCAGCTCCTCTTAGTCTACTCAGTCTTTGCTGCTCGGCACCCTCTGGCCTACTTGGTCTTTTCTGTTCGGCACCCACCGGCCTACTAATGCTACTTCCTGGTTTTCCCCTTATGTACCCGGTCCGTCACCTTGCCTACGTCCCACCCACTGTGACTGGCCCTATCACCCCTTGCCCGCCTAGAGTCCCGGGCTCTGGGTTGGGTCTTGTGTCTGTGGGTGTGTTTGTGAAGGGTCTTTGTAGAAAACTGTCTCCACCTTCCTGGCTGCAGTTCTCTCATGTGGGCACCCTGTACACAGGGATACCACATTCCCCCCAAGTTAAACCGGCGTGTCCCCACGCCGACCGGTATGTTTCCCCTGAAAGCATTTTTTATTATATATAACATTAAGAAGTACTTTTCTTCTGGTTAAGGAGGTACGGTATTTAAACGTTGCACAAATTAACCCATATTCATTTCTAACACAGGCTTTTGCTCTTTTACTGGCTATAAGTGCTAAGGCATACAGGCCCTCAGGTCACCAAGTTGTGGTCAAGGTGTTGCTCTCCATGCCGGCATCTTATAGCACACTTTCTTTAACCCTTTCTGAACCCGGGTTACATATTTTTACGGTTCAAGTCACAAGAGTCTTGTGGTATAAATATACTGGGTCTCTAACTTCTAAGCACACTTATCAAGTGTAAAATACTTCAGAACATTCAACGATAAAAGTCACCTTACTTTCCAAAAAAGTCATAAAAGACTCTAAAAGTAGGCAAAAAATGTTTAAAAAACCATTCAAAAACACGTTTAGCAGCCTCAGTCCAAAGTTCTTTTCCAAAAGGAACAACATTTTCACAGTTCTGACTATAAAACCAATAGAGAGCACACAAAGCACTCTAACTATATACACGAAATGTTTCTATCACTCATTATTCATGATATCAATGTCTTTTCATACACATAGGACAAACAGGGGATGGTGGGGTTATTGGGGACTGCTGCAAGGGGATGATGGGGTTATTGGGGACTGCTGCAATGGGATATTGTGGGCTGCAAGAGGATGATGGGGATATTGTTTGCTGCAAAGGGATGATGGGGATATTGTGGGCTGAAAGGGGATGATGGGGATATTGTGGGCTGCAAGGGGATGATGGGGATACCATATTGGGGGCTGCAAGGGGATGAAGAAATAAGACATCCCCTGAAAATAAAACATAGAGCATCTTTCCGGGAAACAGGGTACTAAACGCCACCTCTTCTCCATAGCCGCACCCATATGATCAAAGCCCCGTCCCTGCTGGGCCCCGGAAGAGTGGTCTTGGATAAAGCCGCTCCCCGATGCAAAAAAGGTTGGGGACCACTGATTTAGACTATATTTTTGTACCTAGAGTTATGCTTCCAAACGCCAAATGTTCAGAAATATCCCCTCCCCTTTTCTCTGATCATTCAACAGTCTCAGCCGACCTGATTCTTTCCTAACCATTCTCATACACTAGGTCCTAGAGACTAAATGAATCTATTTTAGATTCTCCTGCAAATAAAACGCGAATATTAAAAATACTTTCCTCCTACTTTGATTTAAATGACTTGGGAGAGGTGTCTACCCCAATGCTTTGGGATGCCCATAAGGCAGTAGTCCGGGGAGAATTGATATCTATTACTTCCTTTATAAATAAGAAGAAAAATCAGAAACGTAATGCCTTGTATACAGAGATAGCCTCCCTGGAATCTCTCCACAAAAGATCTTTAGAGCGACAAACCCTGCTAGACTTAACGGCTAAAAAACAACAGCTAAAAGACCTTCTCAATTTACAATCGACTAAAGTTTATGCATCCTTCAAAAAACGCATTTATGCTCATGGCAACAGAGCATCTAAGCTGACTCTCTCCCTAATTCGGAAGCGTCAAGCCCGAACTTTTGTACATACAATAGCCACAGTCTCTGGCACAAAAACTCAAAACTACACTCAAATTGGAGAGGAATTTTTACAATATTATAAAAGCCTCTACCATATAAGACCCGATGAGTCTGAGGACCAGTTAGCACAACGGAGACAGGCTACCATAACATTTTTAAATTCACTACACCTCCCTAAACTCTCCACCTCACAAAAAGAGCTTTTAATTAAACCTTTCTCACTGGGGAAGCTTCAGTCAGCCCTGTTGAAATGTCCTAAAGGAAAGGCTCCGGGACCTGATTCAGCCCATTACTATAAATCTTTCCCCTCTGTCCTCTTACCCAAGTTACTCGACATGTGTAATGCAGTGTTACAGGGCAAAAAATTACTGTGGCAAATGCCGGCATCTCGCTTATATACAAAGAGGGCAAAGACCCAGAGCAGTGCAGCAGTTATAGACCGATATCGCTGCTAAATGTAGACTTGAAATTATATGCGAGGATGCTGGCCAACAGAATCGCATATCTAAAAACCAAACTGGGTTTGTAAGGAGGAGAGAGGGCAAGGATAACACACACAAAATATTACATTTACTGCAATATACCAAATCACGAAATATACCTTTTGGTACTCTTGGGAATGGATGCTGAAAAGGCCTTCAATAGGGTCGATTGGATCTTCCTCAGGGAAACCATGACCAATTTCAATTTTGCCCCAACAATAATTCAAGCCATAATGGAGATGTACACAACCCCCTCCATATATAAAGAAAACAGCGCCTCTTCAGCTAATATTATCTTCAATGCTTTATTCCGTCATTCCAAATAACACACGACGTTTCGGTCAGCAGACCTTTATCAAGTGTATAACCCTCCTATTATCTTAACATCCTTATATAGTGCAAACTCCTCCCCCCAATATTTGTACACCAATCACAATTTCACAAAATGTAAACAATGTTAAAAACACCCCAAACAGAGTATATGATAATCCATCTTATACTTCCTCTCTATCAGTACATTAGATCCACACCTTCAGTATAAGTCGATCACTCATCAACATAATTTCAGTCCCACAATCTTAAGAAGCAGTTTCTGAGCTTCAATCAATCTTTGGCCAATCACAGAGTTGTATTCTCGGGTTTCATGATGATCTGTTATGTCATCAGAGTTACCGGACTACAGCAGCCTATCACAGCCTGATCTTCATCTGTAGCTTCCGGTTCATCCTGGGCATGCGCCGGCGTCCTCTCACAATAGGTTGTGGCGCATGCCACTCAATAGTACCTACGAAATCAGCGTATGACGCAGTTCCTCTCTGCATATGTCCATAAGCAACTCCCAGTTTACACAACGCAGATAGCGCAGGATAATAGCGTAAGTCCCGGAGATAGAGAAAAAAGGCATCTAATGTACTGATAGAGGGGAAGTATAAGATGGATTATCATATACTCTGATCGGGGTGTTTTGAACATTGTTAACATTTTGTGAAATTGTGATTGGTGTACAAATCTTGGGGGGAGGAGTTTGCACTATATAAGGATGTTAAGATAATAGGAGGATTATACACTTGATAAAGGTCTGCTGACCGAAACGCCGTGTGTTATTTAGAATGACGGAATAAAGCATTGAGGATAATACCAGCTGAAGAGGCGCTGTTTTTTTTATATATGGATTTGCTGTGATCCAGGTGGGTCTCCCTGGTTGTGGACGTGCGTCTAGCTATTTGGGGGTCAAGAGGGGGCCTTACTCCACAGGATACTGTGGACACCATCGTTTCTATTGAAGTACACAACCCCCTCGGTGAGGATCAGGCTCAATGGCTCTCTCACTAACTCATTCCAAATGTATAGAGGGCTGCCCTCTGTCTCCTCTCCAGTTTATGCTAGCAATGGAACCCCTTCTTCGGGCCATATAGCGAAATCCTGAGATCAGGAGAATACAAATAAACAAAGCACATTATAAAACCACACTATTCGCCGACGATCTCCTGGTCCGCCTGACTTGACCAGGTAGAGGTATCCCTGCTCTATTAAGACTTTTAGACAGATACGGCAGTTCATCCAACTTTAAAATTAACATGAGTAAATCTGAATCACTGGGCTTGAGACTCCCAGCAGGGGCAGAGATAAGATTTAAATCCTCCTATCCATTCAAATGGCCCTCACATTACATAACTTAAATTTTAAACCCCTGTTAGCTTCTACACAAAAATACATCAGTTCTTGGAGAGATCCTTTCATCTCCTGGATGGGGAGAAAGAATTTACTAAAGAGTCTTGTCTACCAAAGTTCCTCTATCTTTTCAACATGTTACCCATCCCGATCCCTCTTTCATTCCTAAATAAAATTCAGTCTCTCTTCTCCAAATATATTTGACATAAAAGTAGACCACACATTAACATTAGGACTCTCACTCTTACTAAACATATGGGAGGTATTGGTGTGTCTGACATAGTCAAATACAGTCATATGAAAAAGTTTGGGCACCCCTCTTAATCTTACTCATTTTTTTTGTTTAAAATTGGGTTTTTGCAACAGCTATTTCAGTGTGATATATGTAATAACTGATGGACACAGTAATATTTCAGGATTGAAATGAGGTTTATTGTACTAACCGAAAATGTGAAATATGCATTATTTCAAAATTTGACAGGTGCAAAAGTCTGATTTTCATGATTTGAATACTCCTAACTACTTTTTACTGACTTACTGAAGCACTAAATTGGTTTGGTAACCTCATTGAGCTTTGTACTTCATAGCTCGATGTATCCAATCATGAGAAAAGCTATTTCAGGTGTCCACTTGCAAGTTGTTCTCCTATTTGCATCTTCTCTGAGGAGTGGCATCATGGGCTCCTCAAAACAGCTCTCAAATGATCTTAAAAAAAAGATTGTTCAACATAGTTGTTCAGGGGAAGGATACAAAAAGTTGTCTCAGAGATTTAACCTGTCAGTTTCCACTGTGAGGAACATAGTAAGGAAATGGAAGACCACAGGGACAGTTCTTGTAAAGACCAGAAGTGGCAGGCAAACAAAAATATCAGAAAAGCAGAGAATAAGAATGGTGAGAACAGTCAAGAACAATCCACAGACCACCTCCAAAGTCCTGCAGCATCATCTTGCTGTAGATGGTGTCACTGAGCATCGGTCAACAATACAGCGCACACTGCACAAGGAGAAGCTGTATGGGAGAGTGATGCGAAAGAAGCCGTTTCTGCATGCACGCCACAAACAGAGTCGTCTGAGGTATGCAAAAGCACATGTGGACAAGCCAGTTTCATTTTGGAAGAAGGTCCTGTGGACTGATGAAACAAAAATTGCGTTGTTTTTTGGACATACAACAAGGCGTTATGCATGGCGCCACAAAAACACAGCACTCCAAGAAAAACACTTACTACCCACTGTCAAATTTGGGGGAGGGACCATCATGCTTTGGGGCTCTGTGGCCAATGACGGCACCGGGAATCTTGTTAAAGTTGAGGGTCGCATGGATTCCACTCAGTATCAGT
The DNA here is from genome assembly GCA_033576535.1 of Allobates femoralis. Classification (NCBI taxonomy): domain Eukaryota; kingdom Metazoa; phylum Chordata; class Amphibia; order Anura; family Aromobatidae; genus Allobates; species Allobates femoralis. The sequence goes on from JARQOC010000001.1 coordinate 449,839,761, forward strand.
AGATTCTTGAGAATAATGTTCAAGATTCAGTGTCAAAGTTGAAGTTACTCCGGGGATGGATCTTTCAGCAAGACAATCATCCAAAACACCGCTCCAAATCTACTCAGGCATTCATGCAGAGGAACAATTACAATGTTCTGGAATGGCCATCCCAGTCCCCAGACCTGAATATCATTGAACATCTGTGGGATGTTTTGAAGCGGGCTGTCCATGCTCAGCGACCATCAAACTTAACTGAACTGGAATTGTTAAGGAATGGAATGGTCAAAAATACCTTCATCCAGGATCCAGGAACTCATTAACAGCTACAGGAAGCGACTAGAGGCTGTTATTTTTGCAAAAGGTGGATCTACTAAATATTAATGTCACTTTTCTGTTGAGGTGCCCATACTTTTGCACCTGTCAAATTTTGAAATAATGCGTATTTCACATTTTCGGTTAGTATATTAAACCTCATTTCAATCCTGAAATATTACTGTGTCCATCAGTTATTACATGTATCACACTGAAATAGCTGTTGCAAAAACCCAATTTTAAACAAAAAAAAATGAGTAAGATTAAGAGGGGTGCCCAAACATTTTCAAATGACTGTACTTACAAGCTGCACAGCTAGCCCGAATTATTCATTGGTTTAGAGACCCAGATGAAAAACAATGGGTCAGGATAGAACAAACTATGTCACCTGTCTCCTTATGCTCTCTCCCATTGTGACAGGACTTCCTTCCCCCCTTTCCCATGCTATTTATTTCATCCTAAAATCATATTGGACATTTAGAAAAAGACGTCTACATCCCTAGCCCCCCCAATATCCCCACCTGCCACCTTAGCGGACTTCATGGACTCATTACCCCTCAAATCTGTGAAAATAACACTTGATAATCTCTTCTTAGATGGTGTACTTTTACCTCTGCAAGAAATGTGTAAATTTCCAGGCCTCTCCAAGCTGACGTTTTTACACTATGAATCTCTTACCAACCGATTACAAATGCATTTTCCAAATCTTGATCCAGTTAGACCCCTCAGTCCTTTATGAAACCCTCTGTGCCATTTTGCGACCACTGAGGAAAGTACTCTCAGTAATTTTTCAAATCTTAATCAGAGCTGACGCCTCATTGAAGTGTGCGTATCTTGCTTATTGGGAGAGAGATTTAAATATCAAGCTCACTGAATAAAGCATATACATATATATATGCATTCCCATGGCCCATCTTCATGCGTCCGCATTCAAGAAAACTCATATACAATAATCACGAGGTGGTATACTACCCCGGAGCAAGTACATAGTTAGTATCGTCCCTCTTCTGCCCAATGCTGACATTGAAAAAGGCACCTACTTTCACGTTTGGTAGACCTGCCCTGCCATTCAACCCTTTTGGGAAATGGTGGAAGAGACGATTCTGGCAGTTCTAAATAAACAAGTCTGCCTTACTCCGGAGGTAGTATTTCTACATTGCCCACTTTGGCTGGAGAACGAAAAAGCATCTAGGCTGGTAAGCTTCATTCTAGCAGCAGGGAAGTCACAAATCCCCACATTCTGGCGTTCTCCCACACTCCCCAATAAATCACAATTACTCCGTAAAATAGACATTCTCTATAGACATTTGAACCTGTAGCCACAGTTAATCACACCTTACTATCATTCTATGACTCCCGGATACCTTGGACTAAATATAGGTCTCTTCCTCTATTTCACACATATATTACCTCTTAAACTTGTCCATATAAGCCCACCCGAGGTGCTCTCCTCGCATCCCTTTCCCCCCCACACACTTATCTCTCTGCACTTCCTTTTCTAATTCCACTGTCTGGAATAGGGACTGACTCTTCCTAATATACCGGACATATGATCATACAGATCTCCTTCTACTTCTCAATGCCTATTGCTGACCTGGAAGGAACTTCTGTTTATAACAGATATATTGATGCCTTCCATTTTCAAATATGGTCGCTCTGTTTCCCTTATCAAGCGACCAACTGGAGAGTCATTGACCCTCGACTTTTCTTCCAGACACATTGTTATGCCTTAATAGAATTCTGTTCTCATTTAAGCGTATAATTTTCTTGTTAACTAATTCTTATTGTATTTTCTTCCTACTTAAATGTTTGTATTCTGCATCATTCTTTTACAATAAAAAGAACATTGAACAGAAAAGAATGATTGCAGAAAAAAAGAGTAATAAAACTCCTCAAACACAGGGAAGAAGATGATTGATGTATGCAGCACTACTCGCTATTTGGGGCTGTTATTTTTTTCCTCCTCTGTGGGATGCCTTTTAGCTGTAAACCAAACCCCTTCCCTCTTGTCTCTTTCAGTTTCTGGTTCCTGTGCACCGTCGCTATACTCCAGTCACAGGGCGCCTGACAAATCTGAAAGTAGACTGAAAGTAGAAATGAAAGGGGGAGGGAAGGGTTTGGCTTACAGCCGAAATGCATGACCACAGAAAGGAAACAAAAACAACACCAAATAGTGACGCAGTGCTGCACAAATCAGTCGCCTGCTGCCCTGTTTTCCAGGAGTTTTATTAATCTTTTCTCTGCAATCAAACATGGAATCATTCAGTAAAAGTATGATTGCATTCAAAGTCCAAGTGCCTGTAAGCCCTAAACCCTGCTAGTTGGTTTCCTTTAAGGGGTGCAGTTTCCAAAATGAAGTCCCTTGTGGAGACTTCCACTGTTTAGGCACATCAGAAACTCTGTAAACACGACATGGTGTCAGCTATCTATTACAGCTAATTTTTCACCACATATGGAGTATTGGCCTACTCAGGAGAAATTGCACAATAAATTATACAGTCCATTTTTTTCTATTACCCTTGTGAAAATATGAAATTTGGGGCTAAAGCATTTTTGTGGGAAAATATGATTTTTTATTTTCACAGCTCAGCGTTATAAAATTCTGTGAAGAACCAGGGGGTTTAAGGTTCTCATCAAATGCCCTAGTTAAATTGCTTGAGGGGTCTAGTTACCAAAATGGGTCACTTCTGGGTGGCTTCCACTGCTTATGCTCGTCAGGAGCTTTGCAAATGTGATTTGATGTCCACCCTTGATTCCAGACGATTTTCCAAAAGTCAAATGGTGCCCCTTCCTTTCTGAGCGCTCAAACATATAGGTTATCGGTGTACTCAGGAGAAATTGCTCAACACATTTTGGGGTCCATTTTCTCCTGCTAATCTTGTGACAACACAAAATTTAGGGCAAAAGCTAATTTTTTGTTGGAAAAAAATGTTGGAAGTTTTCTCCCACATTGCTTTAATTCCTGTAAGGCACCTATAGAGTTAATAAACTTCTTGAATGTAGTTTTGCATACTGTCATATAGGCCTCTCAAAGTCACTTCAAATGTAATGTCGCACCTAAAAAAAAGTTGTTTTTTGTAAATTTAGTTGCAAAAATAGAAATTGCTGATAAACTTTTATCTCTTCTAACTTTCTCCCCCCAAAAAAAATTGTTTCAAAAATGGTGCTGAGGTAAAGTAGACATGTGGTAAATGTTATTTATTATTTTGTGTGAGATAACGCTTTGGTTAAAGCACATACAAATATAAAATTTTGAAAATTACTAAATTTTTGACAAATTTCCAATACTTTCACAAATAAATGAAAAGAAATATTGTCTTAAATTTAATAGCATCTTAAATTACAATTTGTCACGAAAAAAATTCTCAGAATCACTGGGATCCATTGAAGCATTCAGAGTTACTGTATTATCTCATGAAGTGATATTAGTTAGAATTGTAAAATTTGGCCTTTTCAGGAAGGTGAAAGCAGGCTGGGTGTGAAGGGGTTAAAGGTTTTAAATTTGAATATCAGGGGTATTAAGAAATTCCATAAAAATGATAGCACGTAAAATATTTGTATCATGCAAAAATAAGTCTATCGTCTAACCAAGAGAGCAATAGTTGTGTAAATTTTAATTGTTAGGAAGAATTTTTTTGGATGCTCTTTATTAGTTATGATCACGGTTGTCGTGATTTAAGCACCAGCAATAGTCTGCTGTCAAGTCTGTGTTCAATCTGCCTTTGTGGCGCCCCTGCAGACTGGTCGCCACAGTAACATTGCACCTACTCCACAGGTGTGGTGTTACCACTCTCAGGTGAGAGGGGTTGCCAAGCCAAGGCACATTCACTTGCTCCCAACACCATCTCCCACTCTAGGCCAGGAGACTGAGGAAGAGATTGCTCCTTTGGGAAAGCACAGACCCCATCTGCTGGCTGGAGGAGGGAAGATGTAGAGGGGGTGGGTCAGTAAGTTAGAAAGGGAGTAAGAAACAGGAAGAAGTGGTTCAGACAGCAGGAGACATCTTGGGGACTGGAGCCACTGTGAGGCTTGTCCCAGGGCAGGAGGGAACCAGAGGAGTTGAAGTTGAGATGTCGAGCAGACAGGAGGCCTGCTGCTGAGGGGGTTCTAGGGGGCACGAGTGTGGAGGAACCAGCCGTGGCACCCCGAATCCACTGCCAGACGCTGGTGAGTGGAGGGAATTGGTCACAGAAGGGGACCGGCCCCTAACTGGTGGGAGTGCTGCATGCCTCAGCTAGAAAACCGGAGGCCACTGTGTCTGTAGGAACAGTGGCCACAAACTGTGAATACTCACGGAGAAGGTGGCCAGACCTAGGGCCAGGGGACTCTTGGGTGTCGCCCGACAAGGTCGCCGGACACTGGATTGGCACACTGCCCACGAAGACGCAGGCAGGAGAGAATAATAGCCAGCGTGGGAGACAGGCAAGAAAGGTTCACAAAAGGTGTCTTGGTGAAGCAGCTCCATATCATCTGAGAGCTGGCCAAGCTGCACCATGGAGGAGCACAACACCCGGCTGGGTGGACTTGAGTGATTGCCAAGTAAAAGGTAAAGAGCTGCAACCTTGGTCTCCTCCAGTTATTTTTCGCGCCTTCTTGCACTGCTACATAGACTACACCGGTTGCCCTGGGGCGCCGCTATACCTGTGGGGAGCGATACCATTCACGCTGCATCACCATCGACCCCAGAGGTCCCAAAGCAGTGCTGTTCACCCTGACCAGAATAACCACAGGTGGCATCACAAACTTATCCCTTGTACATATTCACCTTTTCCTGCACGCCCAGGGCCACGAAGGGGGGTCAACGCCACTGTGAACTCCTAAAGGACTGACCGACCCGATTACTGAGTATCCCACGGCCCTGCCGGGTGTCGCACCTTCATAGCTATGTTCTATAGCAGAGGTCCCCAACTCCAGGCCTCGAGGGCTGCCAACAGGTCATGTTTTTAGGATGTCCTTAGTATTGCGCAGGTGATAATTTAATTACCTGCACAGGAGAAGATTCCAAACCCTGTGCAATGCTAAGGAAATCCTGAAAACATGTCCTGTTGGCGGCCCTCGAGGACTGGAGTTGGGGACCCCTGTTCTATAGTTCTAATGTCTTGGTGAAAGCATTCTCCTTATTCTTGCCTCACAACTCCAAGATTGGAGGGGAAGTAGCTCAGGTGGCTATGAAGGAAATGCAAGTTTACAATCATGTTTGCTCCTTTATTTGGGTGATGAAAATGTAACAAAATATATCAGGATTATTCCTGCTCCGTCTGCAAACTGTTCAAGTGATGGATGACATATTCAACAGTAACCTTAATAACAGAGTTTAGGCTGAGTTGACATGTCCAGAGATCATCCTGCCAAGATCAGCTGGCAAAAAAGTTGTGTAAAAACAATTTTTTGTGCGTTATGAAATAACATATTTCTGCAGGATCCATTTTTTTAATACTGGAGTCTACAGAGAACTAATCTGTTAACAGACTGCTATTTAGACATTCATTTTCCTTTCATTTGTAAAAGATATGTTTTTTGCTTAGAGGATCCATTTCAAACTCTGCACGTGGCTCGCACTGGGCCGAGCACCAAGTGTATCCAGCCACAACAATACTCACTCCAGTGCTTGGGAAACGGAAAGCACATGGACTCCAACCACGGACAGGTTCAGTCATCTCTAGCAGTAAGCAAAATTGTTTTAGTGAAGTGTAATTTATTAATGACAAATCTTTTGTGAAGATATGGTGAACAGATTGTGCACTGACAATGAGGTGTCAACCACGGAAGAGGGAGTGTCCGGCTGCCCTGCACATGACTTTGTAGTCCTGAAATGCTAATACCAGACAATAGGTTACATATACAATTACACAGACCCTAAAAAGAGGAGCACTGTTGCTTTTTATTTTTCTTTTAACCTTAAGCAGCATGCTGTCATCAGCTTACATCACAAAAACCTGCTGACAGGTTCCCTTTAAACATCATGAGTTGCTTCACACAGCATAAAAACAGCTGTTAAAGAAAGTATGTCAAAACGTTGTACCTATACTGACCTCCCATGCTATGTGACACCCATATTATTGGCCGTTTCCCAACACCTGCCATCTTGAGTTTATTAAGGAGTTCAGCACTTCTGTAAGCCATAGATTTCCTGTGCGAGATATAAATGTACTTCAGCATTACATGTGTTTTAGAAATGTGCAACTAAACTGTAATCGTTATATAATGAAAATCTACGGCGTTTTCTAACATTCTTCCTTTTTCAATTACTGTCAGTGAATTGTAAATTTCTTAATTACATCACATCTAGAGGCTGAAAACCCATACAGACTTAAATTCTACCCACGACTGATTGTCTGCTAAGGGCCCTTTCACATCAGCGTTTTTTTAAATTTGCGGCAGATGCGGTGAAAAAACCGCATCTGCCGCAACTGCCGCATAACGGTTCCACTTGCGGCACGGTTGCGGTTTTTTCCATAGGAAGTATAGGGGGACTTGCGGCAGATGCGGCAAGTGCGGTATTGCACTTGCGGCAGGTGCGGCAGAGAAAAAAACCGCGGCTTACTGCGGTTTTTTTCTCTGCCGCACCTGCCGCAAGTGCAATACCGCACTTGCCGCATCTGCCGCAAGTCCCCCTATACTTCCTATGGAAAAAACCGCAACCGTGCCGCAAGTGGAACCGTTATGCGGCAGTTGCGGCAGATGCGGTTTTTTCACCGCATCTGCCGCAAATTTAAAAAAACGCTGATGTGAAAGGGCCCTAAGGCTTCTTTCACATCAGCGTTTTACGCTGATCGCGGCAGTTGCGGTGAAAATAACGCAACTGCCGTGATTACCGCATAACGGCAGGCAAGCCCCATGCAATGCCTATGGGACTTGCGGTAAGTGTGCGGCAGGTGCGGCAAGTGCGGTTTCGGCACTTGCGGTAGATGCGGCGCGAGAAAACTGCGGCTGACCGCGTTTTTTTTCGCGGTCGCATCTGCCGCAAGTGCCAAAACCGCAACTACACCACACTTTCCGCACCTGCTGCAAGCCCCATAGACATTGCATGGGGCTTGCCGCAGGTGAACCGCAAGTGGTTTTTTTCACCGCAACTGCGTAAATCGCTGATGTGAAAGCACCCTAACATATTACTAAACGTTTATTCCAATATTCATTGATGGATATTTTTAGTACATGTAAAAACATGAACTTTTGCAATTGACAGTTTAATGTAATTAGCAAATATTTTAGAGATTTTAATATTCAATTTTTGTAACAGTTTGTTGCTTAGGAGACCATCCATCGCTGCTGCCTAGTTTATAAACAGTATGCTAAAACTGGCGGGATTAGGAGGAAGCAGCATGCTCCCACAAACCTACTACGACATGACCACCAATCTAAATGGCTATACATAGAGGGCCTGAGGAGGCTATGCACTGGCAAAGGCTGTATATAGAGCCTTATATAAGGCTGTATATAGGAACTGTGAAGAGCTATATGATAAAGGAGGCTGTATAAAGAGCAAACTGAGAGGAGCAATGTCATGCTAGAGGTACCTATAAATAGTAGTGCTCATGAGAACAATGTGCAGAAAGATTTTGCTTATGGCAGCCCTAAGAGTAATGACATTCTGCAGGGAGGTGGCTGTATATCCAGGAGGCTGAGAGGAGTGATGTACTGCAGGATTGTACTGTATACAGAGGTTCTAAGAAGAAAATGTGTTGGGGCATGTTATTATTATTATTTATTTATATAGCGCCATTAGATTCCATGGCGCTTTACATGTGCAAGGGCAGACTTGGACAAGAACAATAATTGACGGCAATCAAATCATACAGGTACAGTAGGGCAGAGGACCCTGTCCACGAGGGCTCACAGTCTACAAGGGATGTGTGGGGAGACAGTAGGAGGTTTTATCAAACAGTTATATAAAAGTATTATAGGTTCTCCTTAGTTGTCTTGTTAGTGCTGCCTTCTGCACAGACTACACAGCTCTCCTTATTTCTCAAAATGGCTGTTGATGGAAGAATTTTTCCATCAGCTGCCTCCATTTCAAAAACAGCTTTTCTATACATATTGTTTTTCAAGTGAGAGAAGGTTAATTGAAAGGTCAATTTATTGCCATTTTGACAAAGGTAGAGGTACCACAAATGAGGAGAACCTGTAAAACTCATATGTTAATAAGTTACATGTTACACAAAATCAAGTATTCAAAACATTAGTTAAAATAAATGTACAGCGGACAATTCCGTTAACATAAGAAATAGATTTAAAGAGTATGTGATACCAAGGCTAAAAGCTTGGGTAGGATTCGATTTCAGGAGTGTTCTTTTCAGCTCATAGCTGACTTATCAAGATGCATCCTCCAAAAGTGTAGGGCTCTCTTAGAAGAACTGAGGCAGAGAGACATTACATACTCATGGGGCTTTCCCTTTCGCCTTCAGGTGCACTGAGAGGGACTGATCCATATCGTCACACATCCAAGGGACGTACCAGCCTTCGTTTCAGCTCTAGGCCTCTCCTCAGTCATCATATCTATGGACGAATGGACAAGCTTCTTTGGAGGACCTGAGCTAGCGTATGCTCCCTTGAAACAGTGGATCCGGAGGAAAAGGAGAGGCAGAGAATCATCTAGATGTGGGGGTGGGGGGAAGATGAGGAGGACATCATTTGGTGAGGGCTGACGTTTTATCATTTGAATCATTAGGCCAATAGTTGAGATGTGTAAAAGGACTTACACAAGACTTCCCTTGATGTAGCTTACACCAGAATTGCTCAGAGTTTGTTCCCACAGGGGTTTGTTATGCTCTGTTTTTTTTTTGTCTTACCCATTTTGGCCAGCCGACGGTTAGTATCCCAATGCCAGTCTATTGGGATCATTACAGATATAGGCGTTTGATCTGACTTATAATATAAAGTAATACAATAACATTGTTCTCCGGTTATTGTATTACTTTTTTTTTGTTCTTTCTTCTTTCCTTTCCTCTTTACACTGGATTGCTCTACTCTGTACTCTTATATATGTGATAGTAAGGCTCATGATGGTGGGGGGGAGGGGAGCCACAGGTGCAACGGTCACGCACCATTGGGGACCCGTACTCTGCAGGCAGGTGTGGAACTGTCGTACAGACTACCCTGAACCGCTATTCCGGATTAATCTGGGAAAACCACTTTTATCTTCCGAACACTTAACTCTTTTCTCTCCCTTATATTCTTCTGACTTTTCCTACTTTTTGCTTCAACCTTTTCTTTAGTCCGTGTTCTTTCTAACCTCTAACATTCACCCTCCAACCCCTCACACCCCATCCTCCTTCACTTCGACTCCAATCTCCATTCCAGCAATGTCAACTTTAAAGATATGCTCTCTCAACGTATGGTGCTTCAACAACCCTCAGAAAATATCCCATGTTTTATACTTGGCACATACAGTTAGGGCCAGAAATATTTGGACAGTGACACAATTTTCGCGAGTTGGGCTCTGCATGCCACCACATTGGATTTGAAATGGAACCTCTACAACAGAATTCAATTGCAGATTGTAACGTTTAATTTGAAGGGTTGAACAAAAATATCTGATAGAAAATGTAGGAATTGTACACATTTCTTTACAAACACTCCACATTTTAGGAAGTCAAAAGTAACATAGTAACATAGTAACATAGTTTTTAAGGTTGAAGGAAGACTTTAAGTCCATCTAGTTCAACCCATAGCCTAACATGTTGATCCAGAGGAAGGCAAAAAAAACCCCCATGTGGCAACACTAAGCTCCACATTGGGGGAAAAAATTCCTTCCTGACTCCAGATACGGCAATCAGACTAATTCCCTGGATCAACGCCCTATCAAAGAATCTAGTATGTATAACTGGTAATATTATAGTTTTCAAGAAAGGCATCCAGGCCCTTCTTAAATGTTAGTAGTGAGTCACTCATTACAACAGCATGTGGCAGAGAGTTCCATAGTCTCCCTGCTCTTACGGTAAAGAATCCGCGTCTGTGATTATGATTAAACCTTCTTTCCTCCAGACGTAGAGGATGCCCCCTTGTCCCCGTCTCAGGCCTAAGAGTAAAGAGATCATTAGAAAGGTCTCTGTACTGCCCCTCATATATTTATACATTATTATAAGATCACCCCTAAACCTTCGTTTTTCCAAGCTAAATAACCCCAAGTTTAATAACCTGTCTTGGTATTGCAGACCCCTCAGTCCTCTAATGACTTTTGTCGCTCTTCTCTGGACCCGCTCTAGTTCAGCTATGTCTTTCTTATACACCGGAGACCAGAATTGTACACAGTATTCTAAGTGTGGTCGCACTAGTGACTTGTATAGAGGTAAAATTATGTTCTCCTCATGAGCATCTATGCCTCTTTTAATGCATCCCATTATTTTATTTGCCTTTGCAGCAGCTGCCTGACACTGGCCACTAAATGTGAGTTTATCATCTATCCATACACCCAGGTCTTTTTCAGTGACAGTTTTGCCCAGTGTTTTACAATTAAGCACATAATTATACCTTTTGTTTCCTCTGCCCAAGTGCATGACTTTACATTTATCCCCATTAAAGCGCATTTGCCATTTAGCAGCCCAAGCTTCTAGTTTACATAAATCCTCCTGTAATATAAAATTGTCCTCCTCTGTATTGATTACCCTGCAGAGTTTAGTGTCATCTGCAAATATTGAGATTCCACTCTGTATGCCCCCTACAAGGTCATTAATAAATATATTAAATAGAAGCGGGCCCAACACTGACCCCTGTGGTACCCCACTATTAACTGTGACCCATTCTGAGTGTGTTCCATTAATAACCACCCTTTGTTTCCTATCACTAAGCCAGTTCTTAACCCACTTACACATATTTTCCCCTATCCCCATTGCCCTCATTTTATGTATCAACCTTTTGTGTGGCACCGTATCAAAAGCTTTTGAAAAATCCATATACACCACATCCACTGCATTTCCTTGGTCCAGTCCAGAACTTACTTCTTCATAGAAGCTTATTAGATTAGTTTGACAGGAACGGTCCCTCGTAAAACCATGTTGATAATGGGTCATGAGGTTATTTTTCTTCAGATACTCCAGTATAGCATCTCTTAGAAAACCCTCTAGGATTTTACCCACAGTAGAGGTTAAGCTTACTGGCCTATAATTTCCAAGTTCAGTTTTTGTCCCCTTTTTGAATATTGGCACCACATTTGCTATACGCCAGTCCTGTGGTACAGACCCTGTTATTATGGAATCTTTAAATATTAAAAATAATGGTCTATCTATGACAGTACTTAATTCCTGCAGCACTCTGGGGTGTATCCCATCCGGGCCCGGGGATTTGTCAATTTTAGTGATTTTTAGACGATGACGTACTTCCTCTTGGGTTAAGCAGGTGACATTTAATTGAGACTTTTTGTTATCACTAATCGTATTGTCTGTCATGGGATTTTCTTGTGTAAATACTGTTGAAAAAAAGTCATTTAGCATATTGGACATAGTAATTGGACAAATAAACATAACCCAAACAAAATATTTTTATTTTCAATATTTTGTTGCGAATCCTTTGGAGGCAATCACTGCCTTAAGTCTAGAACCCATGGACATCACCAAACGCTGGGTTTCCTCCTTCTTAATGCTTTGCCAGGCCTTTACAGCCGCAGCCTTCAGGTCTTGCTTGTTTGTGGGTCTTTCCGTCTTAAGTCTGGATTTGAGCAAGTGAAATGCATGCTCAATTGGGTTTAGATCTGGTGATTGACTTGGCCATTGCAGAATGTTCCACTTTTTTGCACTCATGAACTCCTGGGTAGCTTTGGCTGTATGCTTGGGGTCATTGTCCATCTGTACTATGAAGCGCCGTCCAATCAACTTTGCAGCATTTGGCTGAATCTGGGCTGAAAGTATATCCCGGTACACTTCAGAATTCATCCGGCTACTCTTGTCTGCTGTTATGTCATCAATAAACACAAGTGACCCAGTGCCATTGAAAGCCATGCATGCCCATGCCATCACGTTGCCTCCACCATGTTTCACAGAGGATGTGGTGTGCCTTGGATCATGTGCCATTCCCTTTCTTCTCCAAACTTTTTTCTTTCCATCATTCTGGTACAGGTTGATCTTTGTCTCATCTGTCCATAGAATACTTTTCCAGAACTGAGCTGGCTTCTTGAGGTGTTTTTCAGCAAATTTAACTCTGGCCTGTCTATTTTTGGAATTGATGAATGGTTTGCATCTAGATGTGAACCCTTTGTATTTACTGTCATGGAGTCTTCTCTTTACTGTTGACTTAGAGACAGATACACCTACTTCACTGAGATTGTTCTGGACTTCAGTTGATGTTGTGAACGGGTTCTTCTTCACCAAATAAAGTATGCGGCGATCATCCACCACTGTTGTCATCCGTGGACACCCAGGCCTTTTAGAGTTCCCAAGCTCACCAGTCAATTCCTTTTTTCTCAGAATGTACCCAACTGTTGATTTTGCTACTCCAAGCATGTCTGCTATCTCTCTGATGGATTTTTTCTTTTTTTTCAGCCTCAGGATGTTCTGCTTCACCTCAATTGAGAGTTCCTTTGACCGCATGTTGTCTGGTCACAGCAACAGCTTCCAAATGCAAAACCACACACCTGGAATCCACCCCTGACCTTTTAACTACTTCATTGATTACAGGTTAACGAGGGAGACACCTTCAGAGTTAATTGCAGCCCTTAGAGTCCATTGTCCAATTACGTTTGGTCCCTTGAAAAAGAGGAGGCTATGCATTACAGAGCTATAATTCCTAAACCCTTTCTCCGATTTGGATGTGGAAACTCTCATATTGCAGCTGGGAATGTGCACTTTCAGCCCATATTATATATATAATTGTATTTCTGAACATGTTTTTGTAAACAGCTAAAATAACAAAACTTGTGTCACTGTCCAAATATTTCTGGCCCTAACTGTAGACAAAAGTCTCAAATTTTATTGCTACAGGAGACTCATTTTAAGACATGTTCCAAGTCTTCGTAACAGATATTTTCCCATCTGGATACACACCACAAATCCAGAGGTGAGAACGAAGGGGGTCTCTGTTGCTATACAAAAATCTTTGACACACACGATTCTAGACACCTGTTTTGATACTCTGGGCCGCTTTGTGTTCCTTAAGATTCATATTGAAGGCTCTCTATTAACCATTGTCAATTGGTATTTACACAATAGATACCAAACCAAGATAAGCAGACTGGTCCTGACCAATCTAGCTGAGTTCACAGAGGCGTCAACTATCATCAGAGGGGACTTCAACTTCACTCTGAACCTGCGGCCGATTCCTCTTCAGGTAAGGGCTCCATCCCAATTAAAAAGCTTAGGTATCTGAAAAGGTTTTTCCACACTCTGCAGTTGATAGACATTTTGAGGATATTAAATCCGCAGGGGAGAGACTATACGTAGCACTCCCCAATACATAACTCCTACAGTAGGATCGATCTTTTCCTTACCAGTCACCGACTTTTGTCATGGGACCCTTTAGTAAACATAGGCGACATTATCCTCTCAGATCATGCCCCCATTTACTTATCCCTAACATTACCTGACTCAGCCCGTAGACAGTGTACATGGAAACTAAATAGTCATCTTCTAAAAGATGAGGCATGTCTGTCCGATGTGAAGGACTCTAGTCAATCTTTTACTTGAGACCACGCTTCAGACCCCACTCCACAACCCATGAAGTGAGAGGCGCTGAAATGCGTTCTGAGGGGGGTCTTCATAAAGCATGGCTCCAGACTGAAAAAAAGCTAAGTCTATGGCAGTGAATGACCTTCTTACGCAGATTCAGTTGCTAGAGACTAACCACAAACAGACTCTCTCCCATTCGAGACTAACAGATCTAAACTTGAAAACAAGAGAACTCAAGGACTTATTAGACCAAAAATACCAGAGGTATACTGAAAGGACTAGGAGCTACTATTACTCAACTTCAGATAATTGTGGACGCCCTCCCGTCCGTCTACTTCATCCACGTCTGAATCCGCCATTCATCTCCTGTATCAAAACGAGAACGGGAAGGGACACCTACAACCAGGCTGAGATATTAGAGGAGTTTAGATCCTATTAGGCCGATCTATGTAATATATGGGGACAATTCTCAGACCATTCTCTATTAGAAGTGTCTGACAAGATTAAACAATATGTCGAACGCACGGTTGTTCCAACATTGGATGACCGAGTCGTAGCGGCTTTAGAAGAGGACATCTCTGAAATGGAATTATTGCAAGCTATTTAGTCCACATCGTCTAATAAATGCCCTGACCCTGACGTGTTCACCCTAGTTTCTACAAAGCCCTCAAATCCCAACTGACCCCCCAGATGCTGACCACCTTTAACGCTGTGATTAACAGATCACACTTCGTGCCGAAATCTTTGGAAGTGCATATTAGCGTTATCCCCAAGACAGAGAAAGATCCATCTTCAGTTTCGAACTGCAGGCCCATTTCATTACTGAATGTGGATATTAAACTTTTCTCTAAAATACTCGCAGACCGCTTACCGTCACTACTCCCTTCTGTGATCAATGTGGACCAGGTGGGCTTTGTTAGAGGCCGTGAGGTGAGAGACAATACCATTAGAACTCTGCTCTTGATAGCTAAAGCCAAAAGTAGCTCGACTCCACTCAGTCTGGTCTTGGTAGATGCGGAAAAGGCCTTCGAAAGAGTCCTCTGGGGGTTCATGAGGTAAGCGTTGATCCAACTCAGTATAGGCCCCAGATTCCTGCGTGGTGTCCTTTCCTTATATTCCACTCCCACAGCAAGAGTGAGAATCAGTGGGATCTTGTCCTCTCCGTTTGCAATTAAGAATGGAACCAGGCAGGGATGCCCACTGTCCCCCTTCCTTTACATCACTGTAATAGAACATTTTGCTATTGCCATTAGGGAAAACAAGGACATCCATGGGATTAATATAGGACAGGTCCATCATAAAGCAGCGTATTTTTGCGAATGATCTTTTGCTGTACGTCTCACAACCCCTGATTTCTATTCCCCCCATCCTTCGAGAGTTTGAACAATTCAGCCAACTGAGCAATTTCAAAGTTAATTGCTCTAAGTCCAAGGCTCTGAACATTTCGTTACCTCGGGAAGACGTCTCTTGCATGATGACGAATTTTCCTTTTAAAAGGAAACCAGAGATCATAAAATACCTGGGTGTGTTCATACCCTTGGACTTGTCAAAATGACCTCAACTGAACTATCAGTCCTTACTAACCAGTATAGAGACAGCGTTTATTTCTTACAAAGGCCTTAAACTATCTTGGTTCGGTAGAATAAACATAATCAAGATGGACATCCTGCCTCGCCTCTTATACATTTTCCAGACGGTCCCTATCTCACCCAATAAGGGATTCTTTCCTAGGCTACAGACTCTGGTAACCAAGTTTGTCTGGGTACGAACTAGGCCCAGGATATGCATATCCTCACGCTGCCACAGTCCAAAGGGAGGCCGGACTCCCTAACCTGAGGACATATATCTTGGTCTCCTCTATTGCCAGGGTTATTGACTGGCATTTTGGTCCCGCATCTAGACAGTGGGTGACCGTAGAACAAAACGGCTTAACAATCCCTCTAAGACATCTTCTTTTGATCTCTCACTCTGACTTGAGTAAGGCAGGATCGCTATCTGATATGACCAGAGAGACTCTGAAAGTCTTGAACTCTCTTGTGAGGGCCCAACCTACAGATGAAAAACTCAGCCCGCTCATTCACCTCTTATCTAACCCGGCTTTTCACCCGGGCCTTAATACGCATTCTTTCCTGTGCTGGCAAAGTGTGGAGGATTACCTTCTTTTGAGGACCTTCAGTCACAGTCCCAAGTGAGAACGCGTAGATGGTTTGAATTCGTACAATACAGATCCTTCTTATATTTGGCTGACCACGGTTGCCAGGTGAGGTTGATGCCTACTCCGTTGGAAGACATTTTTCTTCAGGACTCTTCCCCCGTGCCACAGGATTTCTATTTTATATCGCCTCATAACTGACATGAAAGGTAAAGGAACACACCACGTTCAACTTCTTACTTGATTTTCTCCAATGCTGAGGTACTCACGTCGTGCCCCTATGCGGAGGGGGTGAGACGAGACACTCCTTATTACCATCAGGAGAAGGAATTAGGGATAGGGTATTAGCTTAGACTCTGATTGGAATTCCCACCTCATGTTTCTTGGTCTTTTACGGGGCTTTATTATATTGTCATGAGTCCTACGAGGGTTACTACCCCCCCCCTTTTTTTTTCATAAATATATGCTCTCCTTATGCAGTACTACTCTTATTTGCAATTTACTGAATGTTTTTGTTATTATTGAATATGCTTATTTACGCAAAATTTCGTTACTAAACAGAGCTTGACTATAAAGGATTTTTTTTCACAATAGTTGAAGGGATGTCATGTCAGATATAACATGTTTCTCCTGAATTTATTTTTGACATACAGATTACTATAGCTGCAGGTAATCTGACTAACTATATATATCCATTTTAAGAGATGTGCAATTTTATAACGTAATGTATCCTAAACATGGAAAGTAATAATATTAGACAATTGTAGGAAACCAGGTATAGCCTACTTTTTATTGTAGCACAGTCAGTAATGATGGGATAGCTTTTACTTAGAGGTTGTGCTGATGTTAAAACTTATCCCTAATTTGTGAATAGGTGATAAATGTCTGATCACTGGGAGTCCGAACATTGGGACTTCAACTGCCTAAGAACTGGGGTGCTGCATCCTGTTTTGATTGTGGAATACCCACATAAATGAAGTTTGTGGATTCACATCAAAATTACCTGTCATTGTCTGCAGGGCATTTGGCTTTCCAGTCACTTAGATGAGTGTCATATTCCACTGAAATAATTCTTAAAGCAGGACAGTCTTCTGACAGCCAGTCCTAAATAATAAGAAGGGATGTTCAGATGAAGTTTAAGATACAAGGAAAGGGGAGGGGAGCGCACATAGAGTAGTTACTGGGGGACACCAAAAATAATGCTTCAAGGATCCACTCACCTCCTTTGGTTGTGAATACCCACAACTGGTTTATAGAGCCTGGCCGCTGCAGATCCCATGAAGGAAAGGATGCAAGAGTTTGTAGATTTTTCGGGATGTACTCCGCGCTGACCACAAGAGATTAAGTAAAGAAGAATCTTTATTTACCACCAATACACCCCACACAGGAATCGCCAACGCGTTTCATGGTCACCTGACCACTTCATCAGGGCATATATTACAGTTCATTGATCACAATTCCATCTATATACATATGTTTTTGATGTCACATTTTGAGTGCCAGAGGGCCAGTTCCGGTAAAAACGCCCCTTTCCATTGTAAACTACACTTTTACATTATGCCAACCTGATATAAGATAAGGAAAGATGGTGTGGTGGTAACGCATTGGACCTATAACATCAGTCTCCGAGAGGTTTGGGTTCGAATCTAGGATGGTTTTATAATTCATTATAGTTTATTTTTGTTCTTTTTTATTTCTGTTAAACATTATAATGTGTGAAAAGACTTGTATAAATCAGTATAAAGCTGCATGTTTTTATCTTATATCAGGTTGCCACAATGTAAAAGTGTAGTTTACAATGGAAAGGGGCGTTTTTACTAGAATTGACGCTCATCACTCAAAATGTGACGCCACAAACAGATGTATATAAATGGAATTGTGATCAATGAACTGTAATATATGCCCTGATGAAGTGGTCAGGTGACTATGAAACACGTTGGCGATTCCTGTGTGGTGTGTGTTGGTGGTAAATAAAGATTCTTCTTAGGTTAATCTCTTGTGGTCAGCGCTTAGTACATCCCGAAAAATCTACAAATTCGTGCAGATGAAGTTTAGAAATAAAGGCAGGCTTCAATTGTACTTCCACCTTTAAATTGAATGCAGGGACACGGCATTATTCCATGTTCTCTGGAGCTGCCTGCCCACTTGGCACCCGGCTCTGAGAATGGAAGAATCCCAGTCCCAGTGCGGGGCTTCAAAATGCCAGACAATGCCCCCTGCTGGCAGCACCTATGGCAAATGTCTCACGCACCAACTTCATAATTACACCTTGCTTTGCAGGCACCTGTCATGGAAGAATCTATTTACAGGCCAATATTTGCAGAATGAGTTGTTCATAAGAAAATTTCTTGCTGATCATTGGCCTATAAAAACAAGACAGTAATCAACCCCCAACCTAGAAAAATGCCTGTTCGTTGGCTAATAGCATTTTTTATGCAAATAATAAAATAGTCATTGTCAGTAACACATTTTCTGTGTCAACAGCTAACGATGATATGCAAGATATGAAAACTGCATTAGATAGATCATAAATAATAATTTATCCCCAGACAGTTTCATTTTCACTGTGCAATAAAAGTCCTTAAGAGAACATTTCTTGATCCCAAAGCATACCTTCATAAGCCAGCAACTCCTAGGAAGAATAAAGTTAATTTCCTCCTGATAGCCGTACATTCTTTTACGCAGTTGGAAAACATTGTAACTCTATTATTATATGCAGAATACCCCTTACCCTTGATGTCCGTTTTCACCTTCTTGACAAAGCCCCCATTTTCAAATCAGACTTATCACTTTATGTAGTAATATCTTTGGAGTGCTTCTACATATCCCAGCGATTCTCAGAAGACTGTTTTTTTATGGCACACTGAATCTAATGTTAGTCGTGAATGCAGATCGATAAAATTTGTTTATTTATGACATCATAAATTTAGCAAAAATGTGGTAAAATTAGCAATTTTTAAACTGTTATTCCTTAACATACCATAACGCAAATTTCCAAAGGTAGAAAGTACAACACACTAAAATTAGGGGTCATACTTCCAAAGCTACTCCACTAATCATTTAAATCATAGAAAAGGAGTATAGGCTTTAATTTTGCAAAAGTATAAAGTATTTTATTTAATGACAAAAGATCAAAGGACATAGGAAGGGGAGTTGTAAAGTGCTCCGTGCATACAGCAAGCATATGGCATATAAAACGTACAGTTAACCAAGAGAACTGTGCCAGTGAGATATTCCCTGATGAAGTGACCGCTACAGTTTCGGTCACGAAACGCGTTGGGGTCCTCTGGTCCAGACCACCTCCCCTCTCCTCCCCTGTGGCACCGTGCTGATGGCCAGCGATGGCCCTGGTAACTATAGAAATCTGCATACTTTTCTGAACTATGTGCCCCCTTGCATCTATCATCTGGTATAGCCTGCCATTGTGCCCTGCATCTGTTTGTATATTAGGATTCCCCTCAGAAGGTTGTTTAGGGGTATGGAACATGTATATACTGATATGTCTATATTATGTTAAAACCTTTAACCTCTGAGAGAGGTCATTTATAAAATACCCTGTATGTACATTGATGTATATTGGGTCTCTGTGCAGACACCATTTGTTGATTGCGAATAGATGAGATTTATATCTCACTGGCACAGTTCTCTTGGTTAACTGTACGTTTTATATGCCATATGCTTGCTGTATGCACGGAGCACTTTACAACTCCCCTTCCTATGTCCTTTGATCTTTGTCATTAAATAAAATACTTTATACTTTTGCAAAATTAAAGCCTATACTCCTTTTCTATGATTTAAACATACCATAGTTGACAGATACTCATATTACTTATAGTTAATAAATGACACTTCCCATATGTCTACTGCATAATTTATGAAACCTTCTTTTATTTTGTTATGATGTCAGAAGTGTTAAAAGTTTAGCAGAAATTTTCATTTTTTCAACAAAATTTATTTTTATTTTTACAGACCTTTTCAGATTGTAAGTAGTTTTGAGGGGCCTATACAGTGGTGTAAAAAAATGTTTGCTCCCTTCTTGATTTCTTTTCTTTTGCATGTTTGTCACACTTAAATGTTTTAGATCACGAAACAAATTTAAACATTAGATAAAGATAACACAAGTAAACACAAACTGTAGTTTAAAATGAAGGTTTGTTCACCAGTACACGACTCTTATAGTCGTATTGATTATTTTCTACTTAGCCATGCAGCATTAGGATGGAATCCAGTTGTTAAGATTGGCGATATCCTGCTCTCTGACCATGCACCTGTTTTTTATCTCTAATATTGCCAGACACACTCCATACATCGCGGACATGGAGGCTTAATGGCCATCTCCTAAAGGACAATCTATGTCTAAAGGAATTAAAGGAGGATATCGCAAATTTTACGAACTCACATGTAGATGATAGCACAGCTCAACCTTTTAAATGGGATGCTTTAAAATGTGTACTAAGTGGAACCCTTATTAAGCACGGCTCGCGTCTTAAGAAGGCCAGGAATGAATTGATCCATGATCTATTCGGACAGATTACTCAATTAGAAACTGCACACAAGCTAACGCTATCCTGCACAACCTTGGCTGATCTTTGTAAGAAACGCCAAGAGCTCAGGGAAGTGCTTAATCGGAGCCATCATGGACAAACAGAACGAACAAAGAGCTACTTTTATAGATTCTCTAATAAATGTGGACGTCTTTTAGCATGTCTTCTCCATCCCAGATCGAGCTGCATCCATGTACCAAAGATTAAGCTATAAAAATTGGAGATTATATTGAGGCGACTGCTATCCCCACTTTGACAGAATCTGAAGTGACAGCCCTAGAATCAGATATAACGGAGTCAGAACTGCTGGACGCTATTAAAACTACCCGCTCTTAAAGTGCCTGGGACCAGATGGTTTTACCCCGGTTTTTTATAAAGTCTTACAATCTGCACTGATCCCTCACATGCTTGCACATTTAATTCTATTACAGGAGCCGTGGATTTTGCACCCCAGTCACTAGCAGCTCATATTATTATATTACCCAAACCCGGGAAAGACCCACCTTGGCGTCTAATTACAGATCCATCTCGCTATTGAACGTGGATATCACATGGTGCAGCTGCTCCCCTCAATTATCGACTTAGACCAGGTGGGCTTTGTTAGGGGCAGAGAGGCTAGAGACAACACGATTAAAACATTGCTTTTAATCAACAGGGCTAAAATCAGGAATTGCCCGATGGGTCTGTTGTCAATAGACGCCGAAAAGGCCTTTGATAGAGTCCACTGGGGCTTTATGGGGAAGGCACTGCGGCAGATTAGAATGGGTTTATGATTCTTAAGCAAGATCTTAATTCTATATTTCAAACCATCTCTAAAGTTCGGGTTAATGGAGCTCTATCGGACTCCTTTAGCATTAGGAACGGAACGAGACCGGGGTGCCCTCTTTCACCGCTCCTGTATATTATCATTATGGAACACTTAGCCATAGCTGTGCGAAAAAATGTTGACATACACTGTATTCGGATTGGACAACATCAGCATAAAGCTGCTTTGTTCGCTGACGATCTTTTGTTGTATGTGTCCGAGCCCCATGTCTTGTTCCCAAACATCCTGAAGGAGTTTGAGACATTTGGAGCTTTAAGTAATTTTAAAGTTAATTGCTCCAAGTCCGAAGCCATGAAGGTGTCTCTTCCTCCTGGAGAGGTCTCACGTCTCAGATCTAATTTCCCCTTTCAGCGGCGAAATGAATCTATTAAATACTTGGGAATACATATTCCAGCAGATTTGACTAAATTGTGTTTGTACAATCACATGTCTCTACTGTCGAGAGTTAAAAACTAGCTAACCTCATATAAAATTTTAAAGCTGACTTGGTGGGGGAGGATCAACGTTTTTCGCATGGATATTCTCCCTCGCTTTTTCTATTTTTTTCAGACGGTCCCAATCTCCCCTCCAGGGAATTTTTTTTCCAAACTTAATTCGGTCATGACTCGGTTCATCTGGGGCGGTGTACACCCAAGAGTAAAGTTGAGAGTTATGATGGCTCCGAGAACGTATGGAAGCACGGGCTTACCTGATTTTAAGGCCTACTTCCAAGCCACAACTTGTACACGGTTCTTGGACTGGCAATATAAATATGCCACTAAGAAATGGGTGATGTTGGAACAAGAGTGCATATCGGTGCTGTTACGTCATCTTCCTTGGTTAGACCCACTAGACACTAAAATATTGGGTTCAGACTCTGAATTTACCCGTCCATCGTTGAGAATGTGGCATGCCATGCAACAGTCCTCTAATGAGGATGGGACTCTTAGCCCCCTGACTTCACATTTTTCTGAACCCATCTTTCTCTCCTAGTATGCATGGGCGCTCGTTCCTGGGCTGGACGAGTGAGCAGGATGTTAGGCTCGGACAGATAGTAGAAGAGGGCGCATTACCTTCACTTAATACTCTCCAGCAGAGGACTCCAGCATTGCGATTGAGTTGGCTTGAGTATGCTCAGCTTCATTCCTTCTTAACATCGGCAAACGTGCCATGCAAGGTTCGTCAGCTTCCTGTACCTATGGAACAATTGTTCCTCAACGAATCCCCACCTGACCACGCTATTTCTGTAGTTTATCAGATTGTTCTGTTACACAAACAGAAAAAGAAACATCCATTCCAATTGGCCTGGGAGCGGGAACTGGGCAGAGAACTTAAGGGTACTGAATGGCAAAAGAGCTTTCACTATACCCATGCGATGGTATCACCGTGCATGGCACAAGAAAGGAATTAAAAAGTTCTCTCTAGATGGTACTTATGCCCAGACCGTCTCTGTAAGATTTCCCCATCAGTTTCTAACAAGTGTTGGTGATGTGAGGCAGCGGTCGGTACAATGTTGCATATACAGTTTTGGCCAAAAGTATTGACACCCCTGCAATTCTGTCAGACAATACTCAGTTTCTTCCTGAAAATGATTGCAATAACAAATTCTTTGGTATTATTATCTTCATTTAATTTGTCTTCAATGAAAAAACACAAAAGAGAATGAAGCAAAAAGCAAAACATTGATTATTTCACACAAAACTCCAAAAATGGGCAGGACAAAAGTATTGGCACCCTCAGCCTAATACTTGGTTGCACAACCTTTAGCCAAAATAACTGTGATCAACCGCTTCCGGTAACCATCAATGAGTTTCTTACAATGCTCTGCTGGAATTGTAGACCATTCTTCTTTGGCAAACTACTCCAGGTCCCTGAAATTTGAAGGGTGCCTAATCCAAAGTGTCATTTTTAGATCTCTCCAAGGTGTTCTATGGGATACAGGTCTGGGACTCATTGCTGGCCACCTTAGAAGTCTCCAGTGCTTTCTCTCAAACCATTTTCTAGTGCTTTTTGAAGTGTGTTTTGGGTCATTGTCCTGCTGGAAGACCCATGACCTCTGAGGAAGACTCAGCTTTCTCACAGTGGGCCCTACATTACGCTGCAAAATTTGTTGGTAGTCTTCAGACTTCATAATGCCATGCACACGGTCAAGCAGTCCAGTGCCAGAGGCAGCAAAGCAACCCCAAAACATCAGGGAACCTCTGCCATGTTTGACTGTAGGGACCGTGTTCTTTTCTTTGAATGCCTCTTTTTTTCTCCTGTAAACTCTATGTTGATTCCTTTGCCCAAAAAGAAAGAACATTCTTCCAAAACGTTTTAGGCTTTCTGAGGTAAGTTTTGGCAAACTCCAGCCTGGCTTTTTTATGTCTCGGGGTAAGAAGTGGGGTCTTCCTGGGTCTCCTACTATACAGTCCCTTTTCATTCAGACGCCGACAGATAGCACGGGTTGACACTGCTGTACCCTCGGACTGCAGGGCAGCTTGAACTTGTTTGGATGTTAGTCGAGGTTCTTTGAAAGGAAAAAACAATCTTCCGCACAATCTTGCGTTGAAATCTCTCGTCAATTTTTCTTTTCCGTCCACATCTAGGGAGGTTAGCCACAGTGCCATGGGCTTTAAACTTCTTGATGACACTGCGTACGGTAGACACAGGAACATTCAGGTCTTTGGAGATGGACTTGTAGCCTTGAGATTGCTCATGCTTCCTCACAATTTGGTTTCTCAAGTCCTCAGACAGTTCTTTGGTCTTCTTTCTTTTCTCCATGCTCAATGTGGTACACACAAGGACACAGGACAGAGGTTGAGTCAACTTTAATCCATGTCAACTGGCTGCAAGTGTGATTTAGTTATTGCCAACACCTGTTAAGTGCCACAGGTAAGTTACAAGTGCTGTTAATTACACAAATTAGAGAAGCATCACATGATTTTTCTAAGGGTGCCAATACTTTTGTCCACCCCCTTTTTTATGTTTGGTGTGGAATTATATCCAATTTGGCTTTAGGACAAATCTTTTTGTGTTTTTTTCATTGAAGACAAATTAAATGAAGATAATAATACCAAAAAATTTGTGATTGCAACCATTTTCAGGAACAAACTGAGTATTATCTGACAGAATCACAGGGGTGTCAATACTTTTGGCCATGACTGTATGGTGGGATTGTGTGAGAGTTCGAAGTTTTTGGGACAGAGTCTTCAGGAACTATACCCTAATCACGGGTAATGCCATTACTGGGTCTCCTGAGGTGGCACTCCTGTCAGTGTTGCCAGGCTCCATGAGTAGGAATAAGAAAGACATCCTTCGCTTCTATGTGTCAGCAACCCGAACGGTCATTCTCAGGCTCTGGAACTCTCCAGAACAACCGTCTATCCGCAAATGGTAAGTGGAGATGAATAATATTTACCGTATGGAAGAGCTGGGCACTGAAGAGACGGGGTCCCAGGAGAGGTTTAACCTGATTTGGTCTGAATGGATCATGTTTCAGGACTCTTCCAACTTTCAGGATTTATTTGCCTAAAATATTAAGTATTTTGATCTGATAGATATGTTGTACTAATTGTTCCCACCAAGGACCTTTCCTCGACCTACCCTTCCCTGGATCCTCCCCGCCAGATCCTCCCATTCTATTCTTCCTCTCTTTGTTCTTTTTTTCTTCTCTCTTCTTTCTTTCTTTCGCCTCTTCAAGTACTAAATTTCTTACTATTATGGCGATAGCCATATTGTTAATATATTGATTATTTTTTCCTATATATATTGTCTTGATACAATCGAGGACATACAATTCTTCCTGACCTAGAACGATTTATTCATTGGATGTTCCGGATCTAGCCAGACTTGATATTTTTGACCTTTTAAAAGAACTTTAGAATCGGATTGATATGACGAGATAGCCTTACTGGTACTAGAGTTGAGAAACTAGTGGACTACTCTGTTTTTAGGCTTCATTGTTTCTTACTGTACACTTCCGTTGGAAAAGTGACATATTTTTTTAAACCATTTTTATTTTCATTTTGAATAGAACACGTGACAATAAAATATCATTTCAAAATGACATCAAATAGTCTAACATTAAACAAAACTTAGTAAGAATCATCAAAACCAGTCCAAATTATGAGACTGTGGGCGAGCCACCCTAACCATGCGGGTTAGCTCCTTCACAGTTGACAACCAATTAACTTACTATTGTTAGCAAAGAAGAACCATAACGAGAGAATAGGAGAAGGGAGGGGAGGGGAGGAGGAGATAGATCAGGGATAGGGTGAACAACTAGCTATACTTCTAAAGACAGTGGGGGGGGGGGAGAAAAATTCAACACATGAGGGTAGAGAGGGGAAAGGAAGGGGACTCGGCTGATATGTTCTTGTTCTTTAATGTATGAGACTCATCAAATGCAAGGTTGTAGCATTTCAGGGGTGAAACAGGATCCACTATCAGATTACAGTTCCATATACCCAAGTCCACAAGGAGGTCACAGGCGATGCCTTTATCCCTGTCAGACAGTAATTGTATTATAAGGCGAATCAATCCACAAATCCCACCACTCCAGGACTTTTGCACGTCTCTTGGAATCATGGGCCAAAAGTAGTTTGTACTGAAAGTGGGAGTTAATCGCTTCCACTACCATTCTCCTGGGAGGCAATGACGGTTCCCTCCAAAGACCAGCCAGGCATCTGCGGGAGGCCGTTAGAACATTCGCCACTATCGGTCGGACCGGGGTTGGCCACTCAGCTAGGCCAATGCTTAACACTGCCAGAGGTGCTGTGAGTTCAAACCTGATACCTGTAAGGGAAGTAAGAAGAGCTTCAATGTCTCTCCAGAACTTCAACACACTAGGGCAATACCACCAGAGATGCGGTGTATCACCTATCTGGTTGCACTGCCTCCAGCACTTTGGCGAAGTCTGGGGAAGTTGTTTAGAGAATCTTGATATTTTCAGTGGGGTAGTGTACCAGTCCATATGTATCTTTTTAATCTGTTCAAAGTGGTTGATACATCTAGAGAATGCCAAAGCCCGAGATGCAGCTTCCTGCCAGGTAGAAAGGTCAGAGACGAACGACAGGTATTGTTCCCACTTTAACACATATGGGAGTTTGGTTGTGTTACTAGCAGTTGTCAATGCTCGTTAAAGGAGAGCTATCCCATGGTCATTTGAATGTGAAGATTTAATATGTCTCTGAAGCAAGCCATCAAGCCCACTAGTGTCTACCAATGGAAGATGCAAAGAATCAATGAAATGTCGGGTCTGCAAGTAGCGGTAAAAAGTAGTGCGGGGGACACCAAAGGATTCCATCAGCTCTACAAAGGGTTTCACCCCAGGCCCCTCCCTAATCTGGCGAAGATTTATCAATCCTCTACTTCTCCATGGGGAGAGGGAAAGGGACTCCACCGATCGCTCCACTGCCTTAAGCGAGATATGATAGTGTAAAAAGTTCAGTGTGCTTCGGTTATGTCGGCACCACACGTCCAGCAGGGCTGTCATAGATCTCAGGAATGTTACTTCATGTCGTGGCGTTAGGAGAGTAATTTCCAACAATAGTCTAGTGGAGTTGTGTGGGGCAAAGGATTGTTCAATTTGTTTCCAAAGGGGGACCATACCGTCCGACCACCAGGCTCTTGCTGCGGACAAGTGAATTGCAGAGTAGTAAGAGTGCAGGTCCCATACCTCCCAAGGCTACCGGGGACATGAGTACCTTGGCCCCTATCCGGTGAACCCCATTATTCCATATGAACCGGTTCAGCAGTGATTGTAAAGAAGAGATGAAACGTTTAGGGAAAAGTAAAGGAATACATCTTAGGAAGTAAAGAATTTTAGGCAAATATGTCATCTTTACGATCTGAATCCTGGCAATCCACGAAAGGTTTAGGGTTCTAAGAGAATCCAGCCCCGTTTTGTTTTCACCAGAAAGGACCTCAAAGTTACGGTGAACTAAGTCCTTAGTGTTCGTTATTTGGATTCCCAGATATGGAATCCCCTTAGGGGACCACACAAAGGGGAATTTTGATTGGAGTAGAAGTTGCTGTGACTGAGAGATGTTAATGGGATAGATAAGAGACTTGGCAGCATTAAGTTTATAATAAGAAATCTCAGCAAATTCATTAAGCAATGCCATTATTCTGGGAATGGTCTCCTCCACGTCTGAACAGACAAAGACGACATCGTCTGCATAAAGCCCCATTTTATGCTCAACCTGCTCTATCACAGGGCCAGAGATACCACAGTCCGCTCTCACTCTGGCCGCCAGCGGCTCCATTATCAAGGCAAAGATAAGCGGGGACAGAGGACAACCCTGCCGTGTGCCGTTAGTTATCCGCAGCGCGGAGGAGACAAAACCCGAAGCCCGCACCTTTGCATTGGGGGAGGAGTATAATGCCATTATTGCCAATTTAAAGTCTCCCACCAGACCGAATCTCTCCAGCACTTCCTCTAAATACCCCCAGTGCACTCTGTCAAACGCCTTTTCAGCATCTAAAGACAAGAGTGCACCAGGGGCACCACTCCTCTCCATGATCTCCAAAAGATCGATAATACGCCTGGTTCCATCTGAGGCTTGCCTGGCCGGGATAAATCCAACCTGCTCTAAACCAATCAGGGAGGAGATGACACCCATGAGGCGAGTTGCTAAGAGCTTTGCATATATTTTTAAATCGCAATTTAGAAGGGCGATTGGTCTAAAATTCCCTGGAGTCGTCGTGGGTTTGCCAGGCTTCGGAATCGCAGAGATTAAAGCCTCTAGGCCCTCTGGACGGATCTCCCCCAAATCTCTCCAAAAGTTAAACAGTGCCAATAAATGCGGTAGGAGGAGGTCAGTAAAGGAAGTATAATACTGGTAAGAGAAACCGTCAGGCCCCGGGGTCGAGCTTTTTTTCATGGATTTGATGACGTCTCGAATTTCTGAGTCTAAAAAGGGGGCATTTAAGGCTGATTGTTGTGCCGGTGTCAGGGAAGGCAGCCGTACCTTATCTAAGAATTTGCTAATCGCTTCCTTCGAGGGCTGGGGTGTCTGTGAGTCAGAGTGCAGATTGTACAATTTCCCGTAATATGTTTGAAATTCCTCTGCTATCAGTAAAGGATTGCTTATTTTCTGCCCTGTCGAGGTAATCAAGTGAGAGATTTTGGAGACTTCTTGTTTTTTCCTAATACGCCTGGCTAGTAGAGTGCCTGCCCTATCACCCATACCGTAAAATTTGGCTTTGCTCTTTTCAAGGTTAAATTCCACTTTAGTTAGTAAAAACGAGCAGAGATCTTGTCGGGCTCTTGAGAGCTCCGCACCTGTGGACGCGAGGGGGGCCTGTTTGTGTAAGGTTTCTAAATCTACTATTTTGCGCGTGAGTGTTTTAATCTGGGTCTCTCTTTCCCTTTTGAGCCTCGAAGCTAGTTGTATAAAAGATCCTCGAATGACCGTTTTATGAGCTAGCCAATTAATTTCAGGGTTCGTCTGTTCACTGTTGTTAAGGGCAAAGTAAGTTTTAATTCGGTCAGACACTACTGCAATATTATCAGGGTTTGCTAGTAAATATTCATTCAGTCGCCAAAGCGAGGTCGGGGTTACCTGCGTGGAATCCGTGATCTGCAGGGAGACTGGAGCGTGGTCCGACTAGGTAATGTTTCCAATATTGATTGACTGACATCTGGAGAGCATTGGGTCATTAATCAGAAAGTAGTCTAGTCTACTGTACGTGTGGTGACGTGAGGAGAAGGTGAAGTCCCTCTCCCCTCCGTGTGTGTAACGCCATATGTCATGAAGATGGGAAGCAGAAATTAGGTTGCCCATATCACCACGGCAGTTGGAGATGGCTGAACAGTCTAGGCGTTTACTTACTGGAAAGTTAAAATCACCCGCCATTACAGTGAGACCCCTAGTAAGGGAGGCCAGCCTTGGGAACAAAGAGCGATTCTGGATGGATTTTAGCGTCGGGGTGTGGAGGAGGTCTATTTTGAGCTGATCCCACTGTCGCAGCAGATCTTCAGCTTGCTTCGGAGAGTGGCACACATGAGGAATAACAATAAACAATGCGTGCTAGGGCACTGTCAACCCGTGTCTAATTGCACTTAGTCCATTAGAGTGAGCGGCTCCTATGAGCGGCGGTGCACGTGTGAAAAACAAGGCAGTCCTAAATCGCAGTAAATGAAATAAGTAAACACGGCAACTCACCGCAAGCGGAGTAAATCTTCAAAGCTTTAATCCATGCGATTTGACACAGATAACAAGCAGGGGAGGGAGTGCAGAGACTTGGTGACGGCTCACCGTTTCGCAGCACGACTCGCTGCTTCCACGGACCAAACCAAGTCTCTGCACTCCCTCCCTCCCCTGCTTGTTATCTGTGTGAAATCGCATGGATTAAAGCTTTGAAGATTTACTCCGCTTGCGGTGAGTTGCCGTGTTTACTTATTTCATTTACTGCACACATGAGGAACATTGTCCTTTTTGATGATGAGTTTCACGGGGTATCCCCAGCGATACTCCACCTGACGCTCCCTCAGCAACTTAGTGGTTTCTTGAAAGGCTCGTCTTCGCGCTAGTGTACCCGCCGATAGATCTGGAAAAACTGCGATATGTTGATAAGATTCTGGCACCGTGGCTCCCGCCCTGAGCGCTCGCATGAAATCCTCTTTAACTTCGTAGAAATGAACCCTAGCGAGGACATCTCTGGGGAGGGTAGGATCCAACTGCGATGGTCTTGGGAGGCGATGAATCCGGTCAATGATGACGTCTTTAGGCCTTATGTCAGGGAGCATTGCAGCAATGAAGTTTTGTAATAAATTTCTCAAGACAGTGGAGGGGATGCTCTCTGGGATACCTCTTAGTTTTACATTGTTTCGACGGGATCTATCCTCGAGATCCAATGTTTTGAGGGTGGTTTTCTCTAGTTTGTCTTGTAGGGCATAGTGGGCATCAAGCAATTCATTATGCGAACGCACCAATTCCCCATTTTGTTCTCTAAATGTGTTGTACGAGACGTTAGATCCGTAACTTCTCCCCTCAACCCCTCCATCATAGACCGCATGTCTTCCTGTAGTGAGGAACGGAGTCCAGCCAAGAGGTCTCTCATAGCTGTGTGGGTGACCGGGGCTTCAGCCAGTGCTCCTGTGCCCGAGGAAGCAGAAGAAGTGGAGGCCATAGAGTTGCGGCGTGAAGAACGAGTGGAGCGCTGTGGGGAAGGCTGCTGGTGTGCCATTTTAGATGACCCCACTAATTGAGGACGCGTAGGGGCATAAAAGGCCGTCAATCTGTTGGAGGGGCGGTGTTGGCTCGGTCGGGCTTTGGCCATCAAATGTGTAGCAGATGTGGTGATGATATCACGTATTGGCATATACTGGTTGGGGATACTGCAGTCCTTAGCAGATCTTAGGCAAGTTTGTGCTTTAAGATAGTTTGCAGAGAGAAAAGGCACTTTAGGTATTAAGGGAAGAAGTCTGCCAGGAAGTGCTGCAGAGCAGAGTCCAAACAGTTAAACACCTATGTCCCTGGGCTGCCTGCTTGCACGTTCTGGTGCCTCCTGGTTCTGTCCCTGTTAGGAGCAGGTGTAGTGTGGTATCCTTTTTGCCTATTCTGTCCTGTCTAGACGATTTTAAGCTTTAGCGTTTTTGTTGTAGGAGCCCTGGCTGTGCCAGGAAACCCCTCCGGGACCCAGGCTCCGCCGCCGCCTCCCGCCAAGCACCCCGCACCACAACTCACCGCCGCCGCCCAGTGATCTTCAGGCTACTAGGACCGGCTCCCGTCTTCTCCCGGACGTGCCCGCCGACAGGATCGAGTGTGCTCCCGCGGTAGGCAGCGTTGCCGCGCTCTCCAGGTCTTAGGATCAATAAGGGGGGAGCACGCTGGAGCAGCCGGAAGTCTCCCTCTTCAGTGCCCTGCGGCCCCGCAATCCCTCGTGGCGGGGATGCCTCGTGACAGCCTGGGGGGGTAACAGTCAGCTTTGATGGGGAGGTTGATCACACAGCTTTGGGGCCACAATAAGCCCTGATCCCAGTACAGCCCAGACAGTTCTTACTTGATGGGGTCAGCTATACCCCAGATCGGCGGTGATTGCTGGTGGATGCCAGTGGATTGTGCCTCTGCTGCTCAACAATGTTCCAGCTCAGCTCTCTTAGATCCGTCGGTGCTCCAACTCTTCCTATTACCATCTACAATCTCCTGATGGAGTTAGTATAGGCTTGGCGGGGTTTTGCTTCTGTGAAACGCTAAATGTCGCTTTAGGGCCCGTGGGTCTCGGAGCTCCTGTATTAAGCATCTTTTTGTTGGAGTGGTTGCAGTTTCCGTGCAGCTCCTCTTAGCACCTCCAGACTTGGATTGTAGGTGACTACGAGAGGAACTCTGTTGTTTTCTTCTCTAGTGTTGTAACGTAGGAGATGAATCCTTGATATTCTGGTGGCTCTTGTAATCTGATTCTCGATTGTTCTTGGATGGTAGCCCTGGTTTAAAAAGGTCTTTCTGTGGTCCTCAAGGTGATTGTCTCTGCAACCACTCCTACAAAAAGATGCCCGACTAAAATCAATATTTCCGGATCCCCCACTCTTGTGTTTTAATCAACCTCCGAATCTAAAAACCATCATTGTCAGAAGCTCACTGTCCTCTCCAGCAACAACAGTAACCTTTCCCTGCAACCAGAACAGGTGCAAAACCTGTCCATCTATAATGACAACGGACAAGATAAGGATTCCAGGGACAGATCAGGACTACAAGATCCCAGGTAACTTCAGCTGCACCACAAGCAATGTGGTGTATTTAATTATATGTACCAAATGCCCAACAGGCAGCATGTACGTAGGGGAGACCGGATTACAATTCAGAACAAGAATGAATTCTCATAGCCACTCAATAAAAGAAAAGCGTATGGATCTACCTTTAGCGAACCATTTTTTCAGCTCTGACCACAACACAGAATCCGATATGGGGCTGTTCATTTTAAAAAGTAACTTCAAATCTCAGAGAGAGAGAAGAATTTGGGAATACAAATTGATAACAACGTTTGACACATTCAAAACAGGATTAAATATTTCACATGGATTTATGGGATTTTATGTAAAACTAGCTGTACTACCCGGCTTCGCCTGGGTTAATAACTGCTGTTAACAAAATAGAATGTGTTAACAAATGTATTCAGCACACAAAAACCACAAAACAAATCGATAGAAATGTAATTATTAAAAGGCAAAAAATAAGCTAATAGAAGCATTTCACAACATATATTTCAACACCACAGATATTCCACAGTTTCTATATCCTCTCACATAGAGGTAATGTGACTGACATCAGCCTTTCCACCAACACACCCTAACTGACATCCTATTACCTCACAGACATCCTGTTACCTCACAGAAGCTTTACTGAGAATGTCCTTTGTTGTTTATATTAACCAATAAGAGCTCAGATTAACAGTAGCAAAATAGAAGCTGAGCTGTGATTGGTTGCTATTGGCAGCCTGATAAATCCCCAGGCAACAGGAAACCCTCCCCCCTGACAGTATATATTAGCTCACACATACACATAATAGACAGCTCATGTGACTGACAGCTGCCGTATTTCCTATATGGTACATTTGTTTCTCTTGTAGTTTTGCTGCTTATTAATCAGATTTTTATTGTTGAAGGATAATACCAGACTTGTGTGTGTTTTAGGGCAATTATGTGGCGAGGCTGGTGTATGTGTGGTGAAATGTGTGCTGAGGGTGGTATATGTGTTCAAGCACGTGGTAGTGTGAGGCGCATTTTGTGTGTGTGTTCATATCCCCGTGTGTGGTGAGTATTCTATGTCGGGGCCCCACCTTAGCATCTGTATGGTATATACTCTTTGGCGGCATCACTCTCATTCTTTAAGTCCCCCTTGTTCACATCTGGTAGCTGTCAATTTGCCTACAACACATTTCCTTTCACTTTTCCCCCATTATGTAGATAGGGCCAAAATTGTTTGGTGAACTGGAACGCTCAGGGTTAAAATTTCACCTCACAACATAGCCTATGACGCTCTCGGGGTCCAGACGTGTGACTGTGCAAAAGTTTGTGGCTGTAGTTGCGACGGTGTAGATGCCAATCCCGGACATACATACATACACACATACATACATACACACACACATTCAGCTTTATATATTAGATGAACGGACATTTGAGGATAGCAAATTCATGCATTTTTATATAAAATGAAAGTGCATTTGGAGACTTCTTGCAACACACTGAAATTATAGGACTATGAACTCTTGACACTTCTGTGAACTGTCTCACTTAGAACTCTGTTCTCTACAACTTAACTACTAAGTATTTTCAGGTCTCCATGGGTTGCTAACCATTTACCTAATGCAATTGGTTCCGCTTATCTTAGAAATCTGGTTCCTCTGTCCCTGCCCCTCCCCCCCTCTCTAACCCCACTCTGCTTTGCGTCACCTGTCATATCCACCAGAGCATATAACACTGTTATGCTTTTTTTCTTTCAATTGCTTATGTATATATGTATGTGTCTTCAGAATTTGTGTCATTACCAGCCTGACGAAGGGACCACAGTGTCCCGAAAGCTTGCTATGTTTACCATCTTTTCAGTTAGCCATTAAAAGGTATCAACCACTGAGGACTCTCAGATTGCAATATATTTTTCAACATATCCTAGTGATTCCAAGACTGATTATTCATGACATATTGAACTTCATGTTAGTAATAAATTTAGGATGATATTTTCAGCATTTCTTTGACCAAATAGAGTGTTTACATGCAGTGACAGTTCAAAGCCATGATGGGTATAGTCATCATAGGTCCTTAAGGGGTTAATATATAAATTAACTGTGGTTTATCACATCTTTGGTAAGCTGAGTACAATTTATCTAGCCACACTCAAGCCTGATTACTGCTACACTTGTTCTCAATCAAGAAATCACTTAAATAGGGCCTGCTTCACAAAGTGAAGTAGACCAAAAGATCCTCAAAAGCTGAACATCATGCCACGATCCAAAGAAATTCAGGAACAGATGACAAACAAAGTAAGTGAGATCTATCAGTCTGCAAAACGTTATAGTGTCATTTGTAAAGCTATGGGACTGCAGCAAACCCCAATGACAGTCATTATCTACAAATGTTCAAAACAAGGAACAGCAGTTTCCTATATGTGGCTGATAGGCTTATGTCTTTCATCAGAACACTATTACTATAGCTCCGGGATTCGACTATACTCCTGGACCACTATTAGCCCATATATTTGTTTTGTTGTTATAGATCCTGCTGAAGAAGTTATGTTGGAGACTTTCTCTGGTTCATATGGTCCAACTGCTGCTTTCAACTGTTAATGTTTTCATACTTGTGACCTTATACCATCAGCTACAGGGAGAACCCCTAGATGGACTACCCATATACTGATATTTAAATGCAATAGCTCTAGAGTTGATATCAATGTTTATATTACTTAATTTGCTGCGGGGGCAGGTGCTGGGGGTTGCGACCCTCTTGGGCTGACACCTTCCCTCGCTAGTGCTGGAAAGCTTAGATGCCTTCCAAAAATTGCACATATATAGGCCATTTGAATGTTATTTTCCTTCATTATATGCCTAACCTCTCTTTCTTTTCTATATGCTTTTCTGCCCAACTCCCTCCCTTACCCGTCACATACCCTTCCCCACGCCCGGGGGTACACCGATGTTTGACTAAATCTGCTTCCCTCTTACAAATTCCTCATGGCTGACCTAACCTTTTGCTCCCATAATGTCAGGGGATTGAACCAACCAGAAAAAAGGAGGCAGATCACATACGCCTCTCATAAAAATAAAGTGGCAATATTACTCCTTCAAGAAACCCATTTCAGGTCTGACTCAGTACCCAAATGTGAGACAGGGTATTACCCGACTTGGTACCATAGTACTAACCCATTAGCAAAATCCAAAGGGGTCTCTGTGGCTTTTCACAGGTCCTTTACTCCGATGATTCACAAGTCTTTGATAGATCCACAGGGCAGGTTTCTATTTCTGCAGGTGTCATGGCACCTCAACATGTTTGTCATTGCCAACCTTTATTTCCCTAATAGTGGCCTCAGGAGGTTTGGAGCGGACTGCCGCAAGAAATTAGACGAATTTGCAGGCTCGTGTCCGGTTATCCTTGGAGGTGACTTCAATTTCCCAATGCAGCCAAGCATAGATGTTTCCTCGGGTAAGTCCAGTCATACTGCGCCTTCTCTCCACCGCCTTAGACGTCAGTGGGACACGTTGCATCTGGTAGATGTGTGGCGAATTCTTTATCCAGACACAAAAGATTACACCTTTTATTCCCTGGTGCAATCCACCTATAGCAGAATTGACAGGTTCCTAATTTCTCACGGGCTCTTGGATAGAAATGTGGAGGCAAAAATTGGTGCCATTTTATGGTCTGACCATGCCATCTTTCTTACCCTCGACCTGGGAGATGGTGCTAAACCTGCCTATACGTGGCGCTTCAACGAAAATCTACTTCACGACCCAGAGTGCATACGGGACCTTAGGGACGCAGTCCGCCACTTCTCCTCAGAACACTCTCTGGACGCTACGTCCCCCACTATACAATGGGAGGCTCTCAAATGTGTGCTTCGTGGCATTTTTATTTCGCATGGCTCACGCCTGAAGAAATCCAGAATGGCGGACATAGCTTCCTGTTGTCCCAGATAGCTTTATTAGAATCACAACATAAACAAAACCCTACCGCTCAACAGTTTGTCCAACTGACCGCTTTGAGGCGTTCTCTCCTCTCGATCTTAGATCAGAGGGACAGAAACCGTAGAGACAGATTGAGGGCACGCTTTTATAGACATGGAAACAAAAGCGGACAATTGTTGTCCCGAACACTCCACCCTCGCACCGCTCGTACATACATCTCTTGCATTAAAAATGATCAAGGTGGAATTGCCCACAAAACCTCTGAAATTCTGTCCTCTTTTAAACAATACTATGCCTCGTTGTATAATATCAGACCTGACTCCCAGGGCCCAGACGTTTCTCAGCGTACTATTGACATGACTTCCTTCCTCCGTAGACACCATCTACCACCTCTCAAGGCAGAAGATTCCTCCGCCCTCGAGGCACCATTCTCTATGGAGGAACTGGCGTCTTCGATCAAAGAGATGAAAATGGGCAAGAGCCCGGGGCCGGATGGCTACTCAGCCGGTTTTTACAAGACACTGGCTGACCAGCTGACCCCGGCCTTATTGGGTGCCTTCAATCATGTCTCGATGGGAGGAGCTTTCCCTTCTCAGGCCCTTATGGCTCATATAATCGTACTCCCAAAACCGGGCAAGGATCCAACCCAATATGGTAGTTATCGCCCAATCTCACTCATCAACCTAGATGTTAAGTTGTTTGCCAAGCTCCTGTCGAATAGACTGCGCACATATCTCCCCGCAACAATTAGCACAGACC
Organism: Allobates femoralis; assembly: GCA_033576535.1. NCBI lineage: Eukaryota > Metazoa > Chordata > Amphibia > Anura > Aromobatidae > Allobates > Allobates femoralis. Next base: position 449,876,511 of record JARQOC010000001.1, read on the forward strand.
AAGTGGGCTTTGTTCCCGGCCATGAGGCTAGAGATAACACCATTCGTTCCACGGCCCTGATTGATAGTGCCAGACGCGGAGGCATACCCATGTGCATCCTGTCCATTGATGCTGAAAAGGCATTCAACAGGGTGCACTGGGGCTTCATGTTTCAAGTCTTGGAGTCGTGGGGCCTGGGTGAAACCATGCTGCGTAGAATAGGGGCCTTGTACGCCTCCCCAACGGCACGTATTAGAATAAATGGATCCCTTTCTGATTCTTTTAATATACGCAATGGTACACGCCAGGGTTGCCCCCTGTCACCAATACTGTATGTCCTGACAATGGAACATCTGGCGGTGGCTCTCAGGAGCGATCCTGGGGTACATGGTCTTCGCTCCCTCAAAAGGGAACATTAATTAGCACTATTCGCGGACGATTTGCTATTATATATCACAAAACCAAACATCAGTTTACCTAATATCCTTACAATTCTTCAGTTGTTTGGCAAATTAAGCAATTTCAAAATGAATTCCACCAAATCTGAGATGTTAAATGTTTCCCTGCCTCGAGACATGGTCGTAGCCCTGAAGGCCTCGTTTCCGTTTATATGGAAATCGGACTGCCTCAACTACCTCGGCATTAAGTTGCCCTCTGATCCCGCACGCCTATTCAGTACTAACTATCATGGTCTCCTGGGAGTGGTGGATGCCGACCTACACAGATGGAACAAACTTCACCTGTCATGGTTAGGTAGGGTCAACACAGTTCGAATGGATCTCCTTCCACGTCTGCTATTCTTCTTTCAGGCATTGCCTTTACTTTTGCCCGCTTCTTTCTTCTCCAGACTCAAAAGTGCTATTATTAAGTTTATTTGGTCCCATAACAAATCGAGACTCTCTCACTCCATTCTCACTAGAAGTGTGGAGAGGGGAGGAGTGGGCCTACCAGATTTCCAGAAATACCATCATGCAGCCTTGAGCGCGTGTGTATTAGATCTGTTTCATCCATCTAGGGGGAAGAGTTGGGTAGACGTGGAAATGTGTAGTTGCGCCTCCAATCCCCTGGCCAAGATTTGGACACTCAGATCCTCGGATGATAAATCCTTGCCCTTTATAACGTATAATCTTAAATTGTTTATGGTCCAAGCTCGACTATTATACGGACTGACATCTGTCCCAGGACCACTGACCCCGATATTCTACAATCGTGACCTGACTCTTGACCGCGGTCGCACTAGGTTCCTCCATGCACATAGAGACTCCTACCCAACATTGTCCTGCTTCACGACTTCATTAGGGATTCGACCCCTCCAGAGTCTCTTCCCGGCCTCCCAGATCCCATGAGATGCCTGGTTCCAAATGAGCATGCTCCGCAGCTATATCTCGACATTACCTCATTCATGTATATTTCGGGACCTGCTCCCATTCGAGGAGCTGTGTGTGGAGAGCCGCCCTCCTCATCGCCCTGTCTCATCGGTTTACAAATTGCTCCAAGAACTATCTATTCCAATACAGGGGGGCACACCTCCATTTATTTACAAGTGGGAGCGAGATCTCAACAGATCATTCACAGCTTCTGAGGTGGGGACTCTCCTCCTCTGCACGCGCAGCTCGTCTATATATGCAGTGTCCCAGGAGAGGAATTACAGGGTGGTGGCGAGATGGTACAGGTGCCCTGCGGAGATCCACAGGATATTCCCCTCAGTATCGGCGTCATGCTGGAGATGCTCGGCTGCAGGAGGAACTTATTTGCATGTTTGGTGGTCCTGTCCCACTATTCAGGTATTTTGGCAACAAGTCTTTGCATTGTATACCGCGGTGTGTGGTCAACCGCTCTCCCCGTCTTCGGAACTGGCCCTTTTAAATTTACCACAAGGTTCTGTCTCATCCTTCAAGAAGGGGCTGTTACGTCATTTTTTGACGGCAGCTAGGAGACTTATACCAAGATACTGGAAACAGACCAGATGCCCCTCCAAGGAAGAACTGGTGACAGAGGTTAGTGATATTTGTAGGATGGAGGACCTGTTACACCAATCTAGCTCCACGACCCAGGATACTGACAGATTTTTCCGGACCTGGTCGTCATGGCTTATGTTTAGGGAATCCCCTGCTCTTGCCTCATGGCTTGCGGCATAATCCTTGATCTACAGATATCGGCTATCCCCCGGGCGTCCCCTATCCTGACCCCTTATTGTGAACCCCCTGCTCCATTTTGTCTTTCTCCTCCCTCTGCTACATTATACCCCCTCTAGGGTCCTTATATCCCGCTATTCCCCCCTCTCTTCTCTCTTTCTCTTTATCCTTACTTGACCTCCTTTTCCTCTTCTTTTTACCTTTTTGAGTATGCTTGATTGCCTCTATTCGGTTTATCGCGTGGATTTTAGGTATGTTCCGGAAACCAGCTTATGAAGAATTGGGACTAATAATGCTCTGGACTCACTACCACCACAGGAACTTACATGGCTTTGTTTCCATGATCTTACATGTTACTCCTGTCAGGTCATATTTTTCTTTTGCCTCCACAGCGATGTTCAATACGCTGCACATTATGTTGATGCACTATGCTTCAAATTGTTGTGTTATGTTGTTTCATACTTTAATAAAAAAAGATTTACCACAAAACAAGGAACAGTGGTGAACCTTCCTAGGAGTGACTGGACGACCAAAATTACTGTAAGAGTGCAGCGCAGACTTATCCAAGAGGTCACAAAAGACCCCACTACATCTTCCAAAGAACTGCAGGCTTTACTCGCCTCAGTTAAGATCAGAGTTCATGACTCCATCACAAGAAAGAGAGTGGGCAAAAATATCCCGCATTGCAGAGTTTCAAGATGAAAAGTATTGCTGCGCAAAAAGAACATAAAGGTTCGCCTCTGTTTTGCCACAAAATATCTTGATGATCCCCAAGATATTTGGGATAAGACTATGTGGACAGACGAGACAAAAGTTGGAACTTTTTGCAAAGTGCATTACATCTGGCTTAGACGTCACACAGCATATTCCGAAAAGGAACATTATACCAACAGTAAAATATGGTGGTAGTAGTGTGATGGTTAGGGGTTGCTTTGTTGCTCCAAGACCTAGAAGACTTAGTGTGCTAAATGGAACCAAGAATTCTGCTGTCTACCAAAAAAATCATGATGGGGAATGCTCAGCCATCTATATATAGAGCTCTGTAGGGTTGGATTTCTTTTTCCCTTAATAATAAAAACCTTCATTTATTAACTGCATTTTGTGTTTACTTGTGTTATCTTTCTCAAATATTTAAATTTGTTTGGTGATCTGACACATTTAAGTGTCACAAATATGCAAAAGAATAAGAAATCAGGAAGGGAGCAAACACTTTTTCACATCACTCTATGTCAGAAAACTCCCAAAATAGACAGCAATTTCAAAATTTTGCTTTCGATATATTCAAAATTGCATTTAGGAAGGTTGTTAACCCTCAGGTTCTTCACATGAATTAATACAAATTGGAATAAAAAATTCAAATTACACTCTTTCAACTGATATGCAATTTTAGCCTAAAATATTTAATTCTCACATTCTGTAATGAAGTAGAATGCATTGAAAAATGTGTTAAGCAATTTCTACTGAATGCACTAATACTCCACATATTGTTGGATACTACTGTTTGGTCACTCGGCACAGACAGAAGGGAAGGAGCACTATTTGAATTTTGAAGCGCAATTTTGGTTACAATGGATTCTGGACACCTTGTCACATTTGCAGAGCCCCCAAGAGGCCAAAACAGCAGAAACTCTGCACAAGGGACACCATTTTGAAAAATACAACTCGCAAAGAATTAATCTAAGGGTGAATTGCCCTTTTGGAGTAACAGTTGCTTTATAACATTGGGATGTAAAAATTAAAAATGTATTTTTTTCCACGAAAATATTCTTTTAGCCTTAAATGTTTCCGTTTAACAAGGATGGCAGAAGAAAATGGAACACTCCATTTGTTTCACAAGTTTCACTAAATAAACTGATAATACCGCATTTTTGGTCACAAATTAATTGTTAGATACATAGTTTGGCACAGGAAAGGAGCACTATTTGCACGATTTTGGCTGAAATAGATTGGGGTCATCTATGTCAAATTTACAGAGCTCAAAAAGAGGTAAAACAGCAATGATAAAATGCAAACCTTGCAGGACTCACAGGTTCTTCCAAAAAGTTGATAACACTGCAGTGTGAAAATAAAATCTTTCTTTTTAACACAAAAATGTTGTTTTAACCCCTCTTCATAAAGGTAAAGAGATAAAATGGAACAAAAAATTTGTAAACCAATAGAGCATGCAGATACCCTATATATGGTTAGCAACTACTATATGGGCACATTGTCGGAAGCAAAAGGGAAGGTTCGTTATTTGACTTTTGGGGTGCAATTTTAGCTGGAATAAATTGTGGATGCCATGTTGCATTTTCAGTGCCAAAACCAGGAAAAAATAATAAATTACTGATAGGGGTTTGTTATAAGTCCCCAACAATAAAGGAAGTGGAGGAGAATATCCTCATAAAGCAAATAGATGAAGCAGCGACTCAGGGAGAAGTCATTATTATGGGGGACTTCAACTACCCTGAAATACATTGGGGATCAGAAACCTGCAGTTCCAGCAAAGGTAATAAGTTTTTGAAAACTATGAGAGACAATTAATTACCTTTCACAACTGGTGCAGGACCCAACAAGAAGGGGGGCACTGCTGGACCTAATATTAGCCAACAGGCCGGACCGCATATCAAATATACGGGTTGGAGGTCACTTGGGTAATAGTGATCATAACATAATAAGCTTTCAAGTATCCTTTACTAAGATGTGTAGTAGAGGGGCTACAAAGACACTAAACTTCAGGAAGGCAAATTTCGAACGGTTGAGAGATGATCTTAGTGCAATAAACTGGGACGATGTCCTGAGACATAAAAGTACACAAAGCAAATGGGAGATGTTTATTAGCATCCTGAATAGGACCTGTGCACAATATATACCCTATGGGAATAAGCATGCTAGAAATAGGAGGAAACCACTATGGCTAAATAAAGCGGTAAGAGGTGCAACAAGTGACAAAAAGAAAGCATTTAGGGAATTAAAGCAAGTAGGTAGTGATGAGGCATTAAATAAATACAGAAAATTAAATAACATCTGTAAAAAGCAAATTAAAGCAGCAAAGATTGAGACAGAGAGACTCATTGCCAGAGAAAGTAAAAATAATCCCAAAATATTTTTTAACTACATAAATAGTAAGAAACTAAAAAATGATGGTGTTGGCCCCTTTAAAAATAGTCTGGGTGAAATGGTGGATGAGGAAAAAGCCAATATGCTAAATGACTTTTTTTCAACAGTATTTACACAAGAAAATCCCATGACAGACAATATGATCAGTGATAACAAAAATTATCAATTAAATGTCACCTGCTTAACCCAAGAGGAAGTACGGCATCGTCTAAAAATCAATAAAATTGACAAATCCCTGGGCCGGATGGGATACACCCCAGAGTGCTGCAGGAATTAAGTACTGTCATAGATAGACCATTATTTTTAATATTTAAAGATTCCATAATAACAGGGTCTGTACCACAGGACTGGCGTATAGCAAATGTGGTGCCAATATTCAAAAAGGGGACAAAAACTGAACTTGGAAATTATAGGCTAGTAAGCTTAACCTCTACTGTGGGTAAAATCCTAGAGGATTTTCTAAGAGATGCTATACTGGAGTATCTGAAGAAAAATAACCTCATGACCCATTATCAACATGGTTTTACGAGGGACCGTTCCTGTCCCTAAAACTAATCTGATAAGCTTCTATGAAGAAGTAAGTTCTGGACTGGACCAAAGAAATGCAGTGGATGTGGTGTATATGGAATCTTCAAAAGCTTTTGATACGGTACGACACAAAAGGTTGATACATAAAATGAGGGCAATGGGGATAGGGGAAAATATGTGTAAGTGGGTTAAGAACTGGTTTAGTGATAGGAAACAAAGGGTGGTTATTAATGGAACACACTCAGAATGGGTCACAGTTAACAGTGGGGTACCACAGGGGTCAGTGTTGGGCCCGCTTCTATTTAATATATTTATTAATGACCTTGTAGGGGTCATACAGAGTAGAATCTCAATATTTGCAGATGACACTAAACTCTGCAGGGTAATCAATACAGAGGAGGACAATTTTATATTACAGGAGGATTTATGTAAACTAGAAGCTTGGGCTGGTAAATGGCAAATGAGCTTTAATGGGGATAAATGTAAATGCACTTGGGCAGAGGAAACAAAAGGTATAATTATGTGCTTAATTGTAAAACACTGGGCAAAACTGTCACTGAAAAAGACCTGGGTGTATGGGTAGATGACAAACTCACATTTAGTGGCCAGTGTCAGGCAGCTGCTGCAAAGGCAAATAAAATAATGGGATGCATTAAAAGAGGCATAGATGCTCATGAGGAGAACATAATTTTACCTCTATACAAGTCACTAGTGCGACCACACTTAGAATACTGTGTACAATTCTGGTCTACGGTGTACAAGAAAGACGTAGCTGAACTAGAGCGGGTCCAGAGAAGAGCGACAAAAGTCATTAGAGGAGTAAGGGGTCTGCAATACCAAGACAGGTTATTAAACTTGGGGTTATTTAGTTTGGAAAAACGAAGGCTTAGGGGTGATCTTATAATAATGAATAAATATATGAGGGGACAGTACAGAGAACTTTATAATGATCTCTTTACTCTTAGGCCTGAGACTGGGACAAGGGGGCATCCTCTACGTCTGGAGGAAAGAAGGTTTAATCATAATCACAGACGCGGATTCTTTACTGTAAGAGCACTGAGACTATGGAACTCTCTGCCACATGATGTTGTAATGAGTGACTCACTACTAACATTTAAGAAGGGCCTGGATGCCTTTCGTGAAAACTATAATATTACCAGTTATATATACTAGATTCTTTGATAGGGCGTTGATCCAGGGAACTAGTCTGATTGCCATATCTGGAGTCAAGAAGGAATTTTTTTCCCCAATGGGGAGGTTAGTGTTGCCACATGGTTTTTTTTTGCCTTCCTCTGGATCAACATGTTAGGCTATGGGTTGAACTAGATGGACTTAAAGTCTTCCTTCAACCTTAAAACTATGTTACTATGTTACCACTTGCAGAGTGCCCATTGTGCCAGAATAACAGAAAACCCACAAAATGACTCCATTTTGGAAACTAAAACATTCCCCCATGGGAATTCATCTAAGTTTGTAATAAGCTCTTATACACACAGATGTTTCACCGACTTCTTTACCATTTCGCCATGTGAAAATTAAAAAATTACATTGGTTACAATAATAACTAGATTTAGATGAAAATGTTTCCTTTTGCACCAAAGCTAAAGTACCTCGCCCACTTCTACCAACCCGCGCCACGTTACACTGGTAAGAGTAAAAGTATCCTGTAATTTCAGGAGGTCTTGATGCAATGGTGTTTATTCAGGGGTCTGATGAAGGAGCTGGGACAGCACCTTAAACGCGTTGGAAATAAACACCACTGCATGAAGAACTCGTGTGGTCCTTTTTTCCTGAAACAGCAGCGCGGATTGTAGAAGCACTATTGCTTGGATTTCTGTATTTTTAGAAATTAGTATGTAGTGGATGTTGAAGAGTAAAAATTGTAAATATGCCCTTATAGTGCCCAATGCAAAGTGCTCAGCTTGTGCTTCCGGAGATACGTGCTTCACAAATTATTAAGTTGGTTGTCCAGGACCCAACAATTGATGATTTAACTCATATATGAGATTGGTCGGGGTCCAACACTGACGATCAGTTGAAAGCTGCTTTGACAGTGCCTTGAATTAAGTTTTGTATGTGCTGAATAAAGAAACCCTGTACATTGCTTGATTGGCATTGCTTAGTACTGCAGTACACTCACTTTAAGTGGAGAGGATGCACAATACTCGTTTGCATCCACTAAACAATGTTCGAGGTGGTGTATCTCACCCATATATCGCTTAGTTCTGGCCATTGCCTGAGCAGTTTTTCATTGATTTGTGTGTGTGCCAGATCTTATACAAATCACCTAACAGGCAGTTAGATCATCAATGATTAGACCAGGAGAACTCCTTTAAGTGGGTTCTTCCCTCTGCAGGAATACATACATAGCATACATGTTAATGTAAACTGTCCTTCATGAAGAGAAGTATATCTTTGGAACTTACAACATGTAGCTGCTACTGCACATTTGTCACCCGTATATTTTATCCTGTATGCACTTTATGTAAATAAATGGAAATTTTGGGTGAAGATTCTTGTGGTGAGTGCCATGGATATTCTTCTCTTCATGAAGGATTTTGTTGTATCTCCCTGATATGCACAGAGCACCACCTATTTTTAAAGGGACACTGTCAGATAATTTTTCAGTATGATACTAATATTACCCTTGAATACGGCCTGGGCAGACCTTTTAAAAACATGTAAAACCATTATTGTACCATTTGTAATTTCCATGTTAGGCTGCTTTCACATCACGGTTTTCTGAAATCCGACGCTGTCCGTTGAAAATCGGACAGCATTGGATCCAATTTTGGCCCCATGTAATCTTATGGTGACGGATTGGATTTTCTGCAGCAGCCAAAATCGTAGAGTGCTGCGATTTTGGACTCTGCTGCAAAAATCGTATCGGATCCGATTATAATATGGGAGTCTATGAGGATCGGATCGGATGGAAAATCGGATCCGATCTCGCACCCGATTTCTGTATTGAGCATGCTCAAACTCTGAGACCTCCCACAGCCCTCCCCCATTTAAATCGGATACGTTAAAAAATGGGATCGGATGCCATCGATCCGATTTTTTATCGGATCCGATAAAAAATCAGTCCGGTGGCATCCAATTTTGAGCATCCGATCCGATTTACAATGGACAGCGTCGGATTGCAGGAAAACGTGATGTGAAACCAGCCTTACTAGCACTGGCAGACCCTGCAGTGAGCTCCTGCATTAGTCTTCTTCATTATGTTACCAGTCGATTAGTCCAGTTGCTGTATAAGTGTTATTTAAATATCCACACCCATCCAAGCTTGTGTTCACTCCCTCCCTCCTCTGCTCTGATCTGCGAGGGGGGATGTGTTTTGTCCTGCACTGTGCTATCTGTAAAGGGGGTGTCACACGCGTCAATATCGCCTGCACGATATCGGCTGCGCGTGACGTTGCAGCGATATTGACGCGTGTGACATACTGCATCAACCAGCGATAAATCGCTGGTTGATGATCGCCAGGTTTCAGAACCAGCTCTGAAACCTGGCGATTGTCGCCCGGTGGACACGCAGCATCGCTGCGTGTGACACCGGGAGCGAGCGATATTCCAGCTCCCAGCGCCTGTCACAAGCGCTGGGAGCTGGTCTCCAAGGTACACTGCGGGTAACTAGGCAGCGCGCGCTGCCTAGATACCCGACTGTGTACCCAGCCTCCTCCGCTCACCGGGTGAGCGGAGGAGGCTGGTAACTAAGGTACACGTCGGGTATCTAGGCAGCGCGCGCTGCCTAGTTACCCGCAGTGTACCTTGGAGACCAGGCTGCTCCCGCTTCCAGCAGGCTGGCAGCGGGAGCAGGACATCGTGGAAACGATATTTAAATCGTTTCCATGATGTCACTGGTCAATTGATCGCTGGTGAGTCTGTCTGTGTGACAGCTCACCAGCGATCAGCCGTCAATGTCGTCAGCGATCAGATCGCTGACGACATTGACGCGTGTGACACCCCCTTTAGATTTCTACTATATAAAGGTTGGTTTTCCTGCAGACAAGTAATGTGTGTATCTGCTGCGCACATAATCAAATGTTCTTATAATAACATGGAATATATCTGACTGCACACACTACACATGTCTAAGATACAAACAATGACATGAAGAGCTCAAAGCTGCTGCAAAGATCACTCCTCCTCTCTCCTCCCTTCTCTGTCTGCAGTGAATGAGTCACACAACAGACAGATGTAATGAACAGTGTCATGAAGTATGAATATTCATGTTTTTGGGGAGTGGGCAGCAGAGAGCTCACTGTGATTGACTCACTGTGATTGACAGAAGGAATTAATCTTTTATTTTTGAAGTTTATAAAAAATAGAAGGGAAGCATAAATAATGTAAATATATGAATAGAGAGAGCTTAGAGAAAGGAATTAGAATATGATACTAGTTACATATGGATTTTTGGCCTGACAGATTTCCTTTAATGTGGAGATCTGTAAGTTTTGGATTTATGGCTGAAAAAGTAGTGCCGGCCTTATTTTATTGTTGAGGTAATATAAACAGCTGTTTCGTTATGTTGCAGGGATCAGAAAGAACCATTTGGATCTGGGAACGTGGATATTACGTTATTGGTTTTTGGGAGTCATGTTGCTTTTCCAATGCCTTTGAACTACTAATAACATCGAAATCTCAACTTTTTTCCATTGACAGATTACAGATCTAAGTGGGGCTCTTTTTGCGGGATGAGTAAAGTTTTTATTGTTGACCTTCGAGGCTACATAACATTTTTAATAACTTTCTGTCATGAAACGGCCCTCTGGCACCCCCTTATCGCCAGGACAATTACGGAATTGACTGAGATAGTGAAATGAGGCTGCGGCTGTTTTGTCTGCTATTATGCCAATTATGAGCTGCTCACGGAGAGGGTATTGTATATATATATATATATATATATATATATATATATAATATATAAAGCTGAATGTGTGTGTCTGTATGTATGTGTGTATGTATGTATGTATGTATGTATATCCGGGATTGGCACCTACACCGTCGCAACTACAGCCCCAAAATTTTGCACAGTCACACATATGGACCCGAGAGCGTCATAAGCTATGTTGTGAGGTGAAATTTTAACCCTGCGCGTTCGAGTTCACCAAACAATTTTGCCCCTATCTACATAATGGGGAAAAAGTGAAAGGAAAAGTATTGGAGGAAAATCAACAGCTGCCAGCTACAGCCACAATATTTTGCACAGTCACACATCTGGACCCCGGGAGTGTCATAGGCTATGTTGTGAGGCGAAATTTTAACCCCGCGCATTGCAATTCACCAAACAATTTTGCCCCTATCTACATAATGGGGAAAAAGTGACAGTTACCAGTTGACAGTTGTGAATGAGAGGGGCTTAATGATAGCGCCAAAGACTAACAGCATATACCAGCATATAGTCTCTAAGGTGGGGCCCCGACATGGAATATTCACCACGCACGGGGACATGTATACACACCACACGCACACAAACAGTAACAGCAAGTGTATAGTCGCTAAGGTGCAGCCCCAACATTGCATACTTAACACGCACCCGAACACACACACCACAAAGAGACACACACAACACACCCTACAGCGACACATGCACTTACCCCACAGGGACACACACCACAAAGAGATACACACAACACAGAGACACACACACACCACACAGACCCCCCCACAGGGACACACACACATACACACCCTATAGGGACACATGTACTCACCCCACAGGGACACACACACCACAAAGAGACACACACAACACAGAGACACGCACACACCACACAGACCCCCCCCCCACAGGGACACACACACACATACACACCCTATAGGGACACATGTACTCACCCCATAGAGACACACACCACAAAGAGACACACACAACACAGAGACACACACCCCTATAGCGACACATGCACTCACCCCACAGGGACACACACACCACAAAGACACACACAACACAGAGACACACACCACACAGACACCCCCCCACAGGGACACACACATACGCACCCTATAGGGACACATGCACTCACCCCAAAGGGACACACACACCACAAAGAGACAGACACACACCACACAGACCCCCACAGAGACACACACACATACACACCCTACAGGGAAACATGCACTCACCCCACAGGGACACACACACACACACCCCAGGGACACAAACACCACACATACAGACACAGATGTGCACAAATCTCCTCACACAACTCGCCTCATACGTGTGCTATCTTTAATTTCCAAAAATAAACATCTGATTAAAAACAGCCAATGTGCAACACGTGCCATATAGAGAATTAAGGCAGATGTCAGTCACATGAGCTGTCTATTATGTGTATGTGTGAGGTAACATATACTGCCCGGCCGGGGGAGGGATTACTGTTGGCTGGAGATTTATCAGGCTGCCTATATCAACCAATCACAGCTCAGCTTCTCCTACAGGTCATTAATATGGCATATTCAAATTCTATTTTGTTATAGCTAACAGCAGTTATTTATTGACCCGGGCGTAGCCGGGTAGTACAGCTAGTATATATATATATATATATATATATATATATATATATATATATATCTCACCAGTTTTAGCACATGGAATGTATATATATACCTCAGTACAATCACTGTCAAGCTCCACAATAACACAAGAAAAATAAACTACCACCACCAGTCGTATAGTAGGCAGGCTGGGCACCCATTACTGATAACGTTTGATTCGGGAATGCAGGGTATAGAGCGAGAGGATTGATGCAATTATATTTTATATATTTAATGCAAAAGAGTAGGCAGTGTTTATAAAAATATATACAAACTTTTCCAAAAGGGAAGCAATACAAAACAGTATAGACAATCACATAAAATAAAAAGGATAAACAAAGAAACTTATTACATCTGTGCCACTGAAATGGCTCAGCTATATGGAGGGAGGTACAATTTCCTACACAGCAATGTATATCTCCAGGCATCAATCCAAATTATAATGTGGCATTTTCTTTTATTAACCCATGTTACAATCACTAACCTCCCTTCTGGTGAGCTTATATGGGTGCTGTTTGTGGAATATCATACTTTTTATCATGAATTTATCTTTTCATGGACAGGAAACATGGCATAGCTATCTAACTGGCCAATATTAATTTGGGGCTGATAGGGTTTGCACAGTTCAAAAAAATATTAATGTTCATGGTCTTGTGATCGCGGTGTCAAAGATGTATCTCTTCTAACTATAGGATCTATGTATACCCCAATATTAATATTTTTCTCCTGGTGCCTGAATGTCTGACAAAATTCTGTGATCTATTACAAAAGCAGTTTTCTACGTTTCTGCAAACATAACCCAGTTTAATTGTCTCCAATGCCAGATTTAACACACAAAGGGTCCTGAGCTTCAATTAACCTTTCTCTGCTTAATTATTTTTTCTCACTTAAAGTGATCCTAAACCCAGAAACTGACCCCCCTGTATCTTTCTACCTGTCCCTGCACCCCCTCTTATAATTTCTAGCCATCCCTTTTGCATAAAAAATCGCTTTTGTAAAGTAAGAGAAAAAGTTATATTACTTTGTCCTGTGTGAGCTCTCTCTTTCTGACGAAGCCGCAATGGGCGGGGCCTGTGTGATGCTACCTTGTAATTATGCACACCCTTCTCTGCTTCTAAGAGCCTGGCCGCGTCATGAAAGGGGCGGGGCTAAACTGCGTCAAGCCAGAGCCCCGCCCCCTTTCATGACGCGGCCAGGCTCTTAGAAGCAGAGAGGGGCGTGCATAATTACAAGGCAGCAGCACACAGGCCCCGCCTATTGTGGCTTGCTCAGAAACAAAGAACTCACACAGGACAAAGTAATATAACTTTTTCTCTTACTTTACAAAAGCGATTTTTTCTGCAAAAGGGATGGCTAGAAATGATAAGAGGGAGTGCAGGGACAGGTCTAAAGATGCGGGGGGGTCAGTTTCTGGGTTTAGGATCACTTTAAGCATTTGCGACTGATCCCATATGCTCAGTGAGTAAGGGTGAATGGATGTGTCTCATCCAGTGTCAAAAATCTCAGGCACTTATGATTTGCTCCATGACACTTTCAATTCCTATTTTCGGTAAACAGAATGAACAAATAAACAGCAATTCAGGAATTTTAATTATTTCTATAATTATGGCTAAACGTACCACATGATCGCAGTTGTGGAACACCAATAGGGACAAAGCGGGAGTCCCCTCCCTCAAATAAGCAGATAGATGTATTTACATCAGGAGGATTACATGGCCGCAATTGGTGCTAGCACCGACATATACAGTTCAAACCAGATGTTTACATACAATATATAAAAAGACACATATGCAAGTATTTCTCACGTTCTGAAATGAAATCAGAATAAAGCTTTCCCGTTTTAGGTCAAATAGGATTACCATAATTATCGATATTTGCCAAATGCCGGAATAATGAGAGAATGTTTTAAGTGATTTTTATTACTTTCTCCAAAGAAACAGTTTACATAAATTTCGTTAGTATTTGGTACCATTGTCCTTAAACTGTATGACTTGAGACAAACATTTCGGATATCCTTGCACAAGCTTCTCACAATAGTTGGTAGGAATTTGGGCCAAGTCCTCCTAATAGAACTGGTGTAACTGAGCCATGATTGTAGGTCGCCTTTTCAGCTTTGCCCATAAATTTTCAATAGGGTTAAGATCAGGGCTTTGTGATGGCCTCTCCAAAACATTGACCTTGTTATTCTTAAGCCACTTTGTAACCAGTTTGGCAGTATTGTCCATTTGAAAGACCTATTTCCGCCCAAGCTTTAACTTACTGGCTGATGTCTTGAGATGTTACTTCAGTATTGCCACATAATGTTCTATCCTCATGATGCCATCTATTTTGTGAAGTGCACCAGTCCCTCCTGCAGCAAAAGAACCCCCCAACATGATGCTGCCACCCCTGTGTTTCACAGTTGGGATTGTATTCTTAGGCTTCCAAGCTTCTTCTTTTTCCTCAAAACATAACGATGGTTACTATGGCCAAACAGTTTCATCAGACCACAGGATATGTCTCCAAAAATTTAGGTTTTTCTTCCAGTGTGCTTTTGCAAAAATTAATTTGGCTTTTTTATGTTTCTTTTAGAGTAGTGGATTCTTTCTGGCTGAGTGGCCTCTCAACCCATGTTGATACAGTACTTGTACACAATCTCACCAGCTTTAGCCATCATCTTCACAAGATCTTTTGCTTTTGTTCTTGAGTTGATATGCATATGTCAGACTAAAGCATGTTCATCTCTTGGACACAGAACCTGTCTCCTTCCTGAGCAGTATGATGGCTGTACATTCCCATTTTGTTTGTACTTGCATATAATTATTTGTAAAGATGAACAAGGCACCTTCAGGTATCTGTAAATTTCACCCCAGGATGAACCAGACTTGTGTAAGTCCCCAATTCTTTTCCTGATATCTTGACAGATTTCATTAGACTTTTCCATGATGCTACACAAAGAAGTAGTGTGTTTCAGGTATGCATTAATATATATCCACAGGTGTGTCTCTAATTAACTCAGATGTTGCTATTAAACCTATCAGTAGTTTCATAACACATTATCATATGAGCTCCCATAAATTGTTTAAAGGTATAGTAATCTTAGTGTATGTAAACTTGTAACTTTGCAGAAAATAACAATAATGCCTTAAAACATTCTCTCCCTCTCTTTATCTCTCTTATTATTCTGACATTTGGCATTTCTAATTATAGTAATCCTAATTGTCTTAAAATGGTAAAGGTTTATTCTGATTTCATGTCAGATAGTGAGAAAAACATGCATGTGTGTCTTTTTATATAGTGTATGTAAACCTCAGGATCCAACTGTAGCTAACCTGCTGATAATTTGACTGGCTCTGTGAGCCAGCAAAATCATCATGCTATAAATGTATGGTAATATGAAGGGATGCACAAGTAATATCGATGGCAGGATGAGGCTAACCATATATCTACAGGTGAATAGATTTGGGGACACGATAGGTTCCAAAAATACAGTGGGTACATATACCAAAAACATAGAAAAAACAGGATAAAAAATCTAAGAAGATGCAGTAATGAGAGACCACCACTTATTATACCTAGTGAGCAAACCCAACTCACCCTACCTCACTGCGGAGATATGATCACCCTACTTTTTAGTGGTGTCCCCGCTCACCAGAGGCTCCCCCTGGGATTACTATGTCAAAGACTTCAATAGATGGCGTAAGAGCATACACATGATAAATTCTTGTCAAATTTAATGGAGTCTAACACAAGTGCTGATATCCAATCCATCACACTTAGATTAATATGCTCCTCCACTGGGAACAAATATATCCAGGTATCACGACTCAACGCGTTTCCCCCTTTGTTAATATGTATTGTCGGGTTCTTCTGGAGGCAACAGAGTGAGTACACAAGAATTTCAGATATTCATTAAATTTGACAAGAATTTATCATGCGTATGCTCTTCATAAACTGGAACAATGTCGCATTTTTATTCAATTTGCAAAGATGTTGCGTGTTTCTGATTTGATGATCTATGCATCTTGATAGACTAGAGATTTACCAAATGGTCACCACCTGTTGGAGCCTTTGACATAGTAATCCCAGGATGAGCCTCCGGTGAGCAGGAACACCCCTAAAAAAGGAGAATTTTGTGTACTCACCATAAATTCCTTTTCTCTTAGCCTCTCATTGGGGGACACAGGACGATGGGTTATGCTATTCTGCCACTAGGAGGTGACACTAAGCAATCAAAACAAGCACAGTGGCTCCTCTCTGCAGTATATAACCCCCTGACTGGCACAGTCTAGCCAGTTTTGTGCTAAAGCAGTAGGAGTAAAAAACTACACAAGCCAATAAGGCAACCAAAAACTCAAGAAGGCCCAACAGGCCCAGGGAGGGAACTGTGTCCCCAATGAGAGGCTAAGAGAAGAGGAATTTACGGTGAGTACACAAAATTCTCCTTTTCTCCATCACCGCATTGGGGGACACAGGACGATGGGAAGTCCTAAAGCAGTCCCTGGGTGGGAACAATAAACATCCCAACTTAACAACACAGTCTACAAGCTAGCAGCCGCTGCCTATTGGATGCGTCTACCCAGACTCGCATCTGCCGAAGTTTGAGTATGCACTTGATAATGAAGGTGTGCAGACTGGACCAAGTCACCGCCTTGCACCCCTGTTCAGGCGTAGCCTGGTGCCTAACAGCCCAGGAGGCACCCACCGCACGAGTGGAATGAGCACGCAAACCCGAGGGAACTGTCAGGTTGCGTAAGGAGTATGCATCCTGAATGGTCAGTTTAATCCACCTTGAAAGCGTGGCCTTTGACGCGGCCATCCCCTTACGGTGACCCTCAGGAAGGATGAACAGCGTGTCCGACTTCCTGAACTGCGCTGTCCGAGACACGTATATCCGAAAGCACAAACCAGGTCCAGAGTGTGCAAAGCTTTCTCAAAAACGATGTACAGGAGCCGGACAAAAGGAAGGTAGAATAATGTCCTCATTCAAATGAAAAGAGGACACCACCTTAGGAGTGAAAGACGGTACTGGCCGCAGTACCACCTTGTCCTGGTGGAAAGAAAGAAATGGTGTCTTGTAAGAAAGCGCCGCCAACTCAGACACTCTTCAAATCGAAGAGATCGCCACCAGAAATACTACCTTCTGGGAAAGAAGGCACAACGAAACCTTCCTGAGAGGTTCAAATGGTGGCTTATGGAGACTTTCCAGAACCAGGTTCAAATCCCAGGCCTCCAAGGGCCTCCTATACAGTGGGACTATACGAGCCACACCTTGTAAGAAGGTACGGACTTGAGGCTTTGAAGCCAATCTGCGCTGAAACAGCACCGACAGAGCTGAAACCTGACCCTTAAAGGAACTCAAGGAAAGACCCTTATCCAATCCCGACTGGAGGAACTCCAGAACCACCGGGAGGGAGAAGCGCAAGAGAGAAACCTGCGCTGACTCACACCAAACAAAAAACATCCTCCAGGTTCTATGATATATCCGGGCGGAGACAGGCTTCCTTGCACACGCCATGGTGTGTGCAACTCCTTCCGAGAACCCTGCCTGAGTTAGAATTCTGGCCTCAAGGGCCACACCATCAAACTCAGAGCCCCGGAATTCTGATGCCAAATCGGACCTTGACACAGAAGAACCGGACGGACCGGCAACTGCCAAGGAGCGTCTGCGACGGGCTGAACTAGATCGGCGTACCACGACCTCCTGGGCCAGTTGGGTGCTATCAATATCACCTCCACTCTCTCCGACCTGATCTTCTGGACCACTCTGGGAAGTAGGGCCAGAGGCGGAAAAATGTACGGGAGGTGAAACTGCATCCAGTCCTGAACCAGGGCATCTAATCCCAGAGCCCTGGGATCGCGGGACTGAGCAAAAAAGTTGGGAACCTGGGCATTCATCCGTGACGCCTTGAGGTCCACATCTGGAGTCCCAAAGCGCCTGCATATCTGCGTGAACACATCCGGGTGAAGAGCCCATTCCCCGGACGTGAGCCCTTGACGACTGAGATAATCCGCCGCCCAGTTCTCCACCCCCGGATGTGCACTACCGACAGTACAACTCCTGAGGACTCGGCCCAATGTAGAATTGGTTCCACTTCTCGCATTGCTGTTCTGCTGCGCGTCCCGCCCTGATGGTTGATGTAAGGCATAGCCGTGGCATTGTCCGATTGGACGCGGACATGACAACCCATCAGGGAATGCTGGAAGCTCTTCAACGCCAAGTGGATGGCCTGAATCTCAGAAGATTTATGGGCAGAGAGGACTCCTGACGAGTCCATCCAACCCTGAGCTGTATAACTCCGGAACACCGCCCCCAGCCGAGAAGACTGGCGTCGGTGGTCAGAACAGTCCACCGCACTGGTAGGAAGGATCTCCCCCGTGAGAGAGATGACGGGGCCAACCACCATCGAAGAGATCTCTTCGTTGTCACTGACAGACGAAATAGGTGGTGAAGAGTGAAAGGGCTGCAGTTCCATGCCGACAACAGATCCAGTTGTAATGGCCGGAGATGCAGCTGCGCAAACGGCACTGCATCCATTGCTGCCACCATCTTCCCCAAAACGCGCATCGCAAACCGAAGGGAATGCGGATGAGGGCCTAGCAATGCGCGAACCGCACCTTGCAGAGACCGAAACCTTGTCCTGAGGAAGAAGTACTAGACCCTGAGCTGTGTCCAGGACCATCCCCAGGAACGTGAGTCTGTGGCTCGAAACCGGGGAGCCTTTGACCAATAGGTCGTCCAGATAGGGAAAAACCACCCCCCCCGACCGTGTAGAATGGTCATGACCGTGGCCATGACCTTGGTAAACACGCGTGGGGCAGTTGCCAACCCGAAGGGTAGGGCGACAAACTGATAATGATCCTC
Organism: Allobates femoralis; assembly: GCA_033576535.1. NCBI lineage: Eukaryota > Metazoa > Chordata > Amphibia > Anura > Aromobatidae > Allobates > Allobates femoralis. The sequence goes on from JARQOC010000001.1 coordinate 449,895,633, forward strand.
GCCCACCGCAAGCCGAAGGAACCTCTGATGAGGGCCAGATATCGTGACGTGAAGATAAGCGTCCTTGATATCTATGGAGGCGAGAAACTCCCCTTTGTGCATGGACGCAATGACGGACCGGAGACTCTCCATCCTGAATCGTCAGACTCGCACGAATCTGTTCGTTAGATCCAGGATGGGACGAAAAGAACCGTCCTTTTTGGGCACAATGAACAGATTCGAATAGAACCCCTGAAAACGCTCGTTTAGAGGGACTGGCACAATGACTCCTGCCCGCCTCAGAGACTCGACTGCCTGAGAGAAGGCATGTGCCTTTTCTGGCATTCTCGAGGGGTGAGAGAGAACAAATCTTCTGGGGGGGCGAGTATGAAACTCTATGTTGTATCCGGAAGACACCAATTCCCGAACCCACTGGTCGTCTGTAGCAGCGAGCCAGGCATGCCGAAAGTGGGAAAGTCGGCCGCCCACTTGGGAGGTGTCTTCCGGAAGTGACGAGTCATGAGAGGGGAATCTCTGAGACCCGGAGTCCTTGGATTTAGGTTGTTTATTCCGAGACTGCCAGGAAGAACCTGATTTATTGGGCGTATGGAAAGCCCTGTCCGTGCGTGATGCCCGATTCTGGGGAGGTGGACGGGAAACTGACCACCCAGACGAATTCCAAAAGGACCGGAATCTCTTCTGCTGACATATGGCATGCCCGTGAGGGACTTCTTGGAGGCCGAATCCGCCTTCCACTCCCGAAGCAGAGGGCCCGGCGTATCGCGATAGAATTAGAAGCGGCACTGCAGTGCAATTAGCTGCATCGTGGGAAGAGTGAATCAGAAACTCGACAGCCACAGAAATCTGAGTCGCCAGATCCAGTAACTCAGGATCAGCGTCATGACGACTTAAGGTGGAGTGTAAATCCCCAGCCCAGGTCATAATAGCCTTCACCACCCACATAGAGGCGAAGGAAGGGGACAAAGAGGCTCCTGAGGCCTCAAACACCGACTTAGACAGTTGTTCCAACTGGCGGTCGGCCGCATCCTTAATTGAGGCACCATCAGGAAGGGACATCAGAGTCTTAGATGCCAAACAGGACACCGGAGGGTCCACTGTCGGGGACTCAAGCCACGCTTTTGCCACTGTCGGCAGAAAGGGGTAACGGGCTGCAATCGCCTTCTGATTACTAAACCTCTTATCTGGGTGAGCCCAGTGCTTTTGAAGGACCTCTTGGATCTCAGAATGATCCGAAAAAAACTTCTGAGGTCTCTCGGGCCTCTTAAATGAGATCACATGATCCGAGACCGACACCGGGACTGGATCTGCCACCTACAGGGCCTGATTAACGGCCGACACCAGGTTATCCACCATGGCTAGAGTATCAGAGGATGTGGAGTCAAAGGATTCACCGTGATCCAGATCCACCTCAGATTCATGAAGCTCACCCGAAGAGTGAGAATCATGAGACCTACTCCGCGTATGGGAGATCACAGAGCCCTGAGATGGGGCTGAGGAAGAGCCTGTCCGGGACCTCTTCCTACCCACCTGACCAAGGGGAAGCGAGGTACTCGACTGAGACTGAGACTCCTCATGGTCGGAACCCCCCTCTATTTGGACCTGCTGGTCCGGGGACACCGGACGAGGTTGCACCACCCGGAGCAGTGTGTCGGAGAGCTGTTGTATAGCCTGGCTCACGGATTGCGACAGAGTAACTGCCCATTCTGGGGTAGCAGGTCTGGCAACAATCACCTCTATTCAGTGTTTGCCTGACTGGAGTAAGAGACACTAGGCTGAGGGGGGTCAGAGGCACAGGCCTGGCAGAGCGGGGACGAGCACCCACAGGGCAGCTCAGCTTTGCAAGCTGTGCAAAAAGCATAGTAAACAGTAAAGGCTTTTGGTGCCTTCTTGCCCTTGCTTCCCGGCATCATGCAGCTTTTCTCCACTGTGCTCAGACTACACACCACAGTTCAGGGGGTAGTATATGAGAAGGGAGCCGCAGTGATGCTGTGTCACCGCTGTCTAGGGCTATTGCAGTGTTAACCTCTGTGCCCGGTCACCTGAGAGGCTAGAAGCCGAAAAGCGCCCGAATCCTGTGTCCCCCTGGCGTCCTGTGCAGCAGCAATGGCGTCTGGGATAGTCAAATGGCGCCAAAAACGCGGAGTGGAGAGGGAAAACAAGGCCGTGCCCCCTCCCATGATGCCTTGCAGAGCCACCCACCCCTTGGCTGCTACTGGCCAGCAACGATGGCCGGGGCGGTCCCTAGGCAAGGCAGCATCACTGGAGGAGGGAACCTCCAGTAGTAGGCCGAAGCCGGGGGCTAAATTATTAGGGCCGGCTGCCTGTCAGCAGGGGTCCGGCGCGGAGCACTGGAAAAAAACTCCACGAACACAGGACGCAACAGGGGACACATAGCGCTACCTCATACCTTATGGCTCATCATCCTTCAGCCCCGAAGGGACAGGAGGGCGGACCAGTCATCCCCCGCAGCTGAATCCAAGCTGCCATGGTCAGGAAAAATCATAAAACATGCTGGTAGCCAGGGGGATACCTCCTACAACCCAGAGTCCCAACTGTGGGGTCTGGGGAGGGATGCTGCAAGAGCCTGCCATCACTGTAACACGGAGTCCCAATTGTGGGGTCCGTGAAAGGACGGTGCAGCGGTCCGATCACATCAGCTACAACCCAGAACCCCAACTGAGGGGCCTGTGGAGCACGACACAAAAATAGGATAAAATAATAAACATACAAAACAAACAGTGTCTTGCTTCCTATGACACTAAGCAAAAAACTGGCTAGACTGTGCCAGTCAGGGGGTTATATACTGCAGGGAGGAGCCACTGTGCTTGTTTTGATTGCTTAGTGTTGCCTCCTAGTGGCAGAATAGCATAACCCATCGTCCTGTGTCCCCCAATGAGGCGAAGGAGAAAGTAGGAAAGCTCCGCAGCGAGGTAGGGTGAGTTGGGTTAGCTCACTAGGTATAATAAGTTGGTGGTCTCTCATTACTGCATCTTCTTGGATTTTTTTATCCTGTTTTTCTGTTTTTGGTGTATGTACATACTGTATTTTTTGATGTCTGTTTTTTTTGTCTAAATAAAAGTTAATTTTTTTTATATACTTGTGGTTTAATTTTCTGGACATGATTTAGACTTTCACCATACTTCTATCTGAAAATACGGTTAGTGACATGATAGGTTCCCTTTAAAGGAAAACTGTCAGGTCAAAAATCCATATGTAACTGCTATCATTTTCTAATTCCTAGCTCTAAGCTCTCTCTATTTATGTATTTCTTTTATTTATATTCCCCTCATATCTTCTGTAAACTTCAAATCAAGAGATTCATTTCATCTGTCACTCACAGTGAATGATCCACTTATTCTCTGCTATCCACTCCCCATAAGATGAATATGCATGTCACATCACAGCACAGAACATCAGTGGGGGGAAGGCTGTATTCTCCTCTCTGCTCTCTGTGTCTGCAGCCAGGAAAGAGGTCACATACAACACAGAAACTGTCACAGCAGGGATGCCTGCTTAGAGAAACAAATGGAGTCTAGATAAGATAAGGTAGATCTGCCATAGCTCTCTCCCTGTGTCCTCAACAGAATAGATCTCCTGAAGGTGAAACCACAGTGCCCCGGAGAGCAGAGGCAGGAGGGAGTAGGGAGGCGGGAGGAGAGAGCTGCTGAGCGGGAGTGCATAATAACATGACAGTTTAACACAGCCAAGACTAATCGTCTCTGCTTAAAAAGGACAGGACTAATGCAGAAGCTCTCTTCATCTTCAAGGTCTGACAATGCTGATAGCATGGAAACTACAGAGGGTACAATAATGATTTCACATGTTTTTAAAAGTTCTGCCCAGGCACTATTCAAGGGTAATTTTAGCATCATACTGAAAAATGACCTGACAGTGTTCCTGTAAAGGTAACCAACCAACAGGATTTAGGGTTACAAAGTGAAACTCGTGCCTTACAGGCACTGGGATGCTGAATACAATCATACCTTTACTTGAATGATTACATGTTTAATTGCAGAGACAAGTGTCATACCACTCCTGGAAAACAGGGCAGCAGATGATTGATGTGTGTAGCACTGCATCACTATTTGGGGTTGTTGTTTTTTTCTCCTCTGTGGGCATGCCTTTCGCTGAAAGCCATACCCCCCTCCCTCTCATTTCTATTTTTAATTTTGTCATGCGCCCAGTGGCTGTAGTATAGTGACAGTGCGCATGAGCCAGAAACTGCCAGAAAATAAAAGGCCAGAGATCAACTCCTTCATCAAGAAAAACCACATTCCCTTATGTAATGTGATTGTTCCTGATGATAATTGATTTCTGAAACGCATTGAAAATAAATAAAAAATCCTGACGAATATTTGACTGAACTCTTTATTAATGGAAATAGCAACACAGTCATTTACACTTTTTCCTGTTTGATGACAGTGATCAAAAAGATAGTGCTGGTGATTGTTTAAAAAAAAATGATTTCCCGCTGCATTTTTCATGAGACATATACTCCCAAGTATATCAGTGTATATGTGGGCATAAAGCCCAATGGCTATAATGATGTTACAAGATTTTTCATCACTTCTGTGTAAATAAGATTTTGTACCTTCGGCCAACATTCTGTGTAGTCCTCTTCTTGAGCAGCACTTTCATCCAATGGTTGGTCGCGATCTTGCTGTCGCCAGGTTTTGAAAGCTGCTCCCAAGAGTCCATGGACAAAAAGAACATCTGCTTTCATAAGCTGGCTACAATTTAATGAAGGAAAAAAAAAGTTTAAAATAACTGATCCTAAGGAAAAAAACATACATTAATTTTATGCAAATAAAAGCACAAGTATAAAATAAAAACTATAATGAATGTACATAAATGGAAAAACCTCCCAAGTATCTCTGAGAAGTACTTTTATTTTTCAGACTTTTCATTTAAAATTTTCATAATCTAAAGAGAAATTTTATATCGCCGTTGATTGGAATATCAATGGAAATAAATTCTGCCAGATGTCATGTTGAAACGCTCCATCCTTGTAAGCTATTACTGTTGCTGTGGGAGCATTGACTGTGGATGCAATCTGTGTATTCAGGACAAGCCACGAAGATTACAATGGTATCAAGCTGCTACGAATTTCATCAGACCCAAACAAATAATTCAAAACTTTAAAAGACAGGAAAAAAGAGACACCGGTATGTTAATAAGATGGTTTTGAGGATATATATATATTTATATATAATACTTATTCATTTATATGGTGCTATTAGTTCCACAATGCTTTACATACATTTGCAACACTGTCCCCATTGGGGCTCACAATCTAAACATCCTATCAGTGAGTCTTTCAAGTGTGGGAAGAAACTGGAGTGCCCAGAGGAAACCCACACAAACAAGGGGAGAACATACAAACTCCTTTACAGATGTTGTCTTTGGTGGGAATTGAGCCAAGGACCCCAGCGCTGCAATGCTGCATTGCCAACCACTGAGCCACTATGCCGCCCCATGTACCTACACGTACGGTTTTGCTGCAGCAAAAATGCAGCAAAACCTTAGGGGGTGTGTCTAGGTTTCTCCAACTCCAGATTTCTTGGCAGGAAAAAACTCGAGATTCTTGCTGCATTTTATTGCGCGTTTTCAGTCGCTGCGTTTTTTCTGCCTTTTGCCCATAAAACCATGGCAAAAACACAGAAAAGAATTGACAAGCTCATTCTTTGAAAAACACAGCAAAACCAGTGGTGTTAACACTTTCTGCAGAGAAATAAAACCAATGTGTGTAGACAGCTTTTTTATAAATTGCATAGGATTTGTTGGAAACCAAAAATGCAGAATTAGATTAGCATAGCTTAGCATAAAACAAGGTAAGGCTGCGTTCACACATTTGCGTATTTTGCTGCGCTTTTTTGCGCGCGCTTTTTGCCGCATTTTTCGGCCGCGCAAAAAAGCGCAACAAAATACGCAGGGGCTTTCACACACTGCGCTTTCTTTACTCCAGAAAGCGCAGGTGATGTCACAGAGGGGAGGAAGAATCCTGCTTCCTCCTCCCCTCTGTGACAGCCCCATTAGATTTCACAGTGTATTAATGTACACTGTGAAATCTAAATTAAACAGAGGCAAATGTATGTAAAATAAAAAAGAATGAATACTTCACCTGTCCGACGCCTTCTCCCGCTGTCCGGTCTCCGGTTCTAAGTGAGAGGTGTACTGACAGGACCTGTGGTGACGTCAGAGGGGGGCGTTCCTGGGGCGTTCCCAGCGCTGATTGGCTGTTCGCGGTCATGTGATATGTATCACATGACCGCTAGTGCCCGGGAATGCCCCTCTGACATCACCATAGGCCCTGTCAGTACACCTCTCACTTAGAACCGGAGACCAGACAGCGGGAGAAGGCACCGGACACCGGGAAAAGGCGTCGGAGAGGTGAAGTATTCATTCTTTTTTATTTTTCATTCACTTGCTTTTATTTAATTTAGATTTCACAGTGTATATTAATACACTGTGAAATCTAATGGGCGGCCACAGCTGTCACAGAGGGGAGGAGGAAGCAGGATTCTTCCTCCCCTCTGGGAGAATAAGCAGGAGCAGCTGCGTAAACAATTGACATATCAATTTTTTACGGAGCTGCGCTTTCTCCCGGAAAACGCACTGCGTATTTTTGCGCAATGTCTGCACTGCAAAGTGAATTTCACATTCACTTTGCTGGCAGACAAAAGGCACATTGCGTATTTTGAAAAGCGCGCGTAAAAAAGCGCAGCAAAATACGCAATGTGTGAATGCAGCCTAAAACATGACCCCAAAAATGCAGTAAAAAAGCAATGTGTGAACATAGCATTAGGGAGGCTGAAGAGTTAAAAACCACGCTGCAGCATTCCACAAAACATCAAGGGGTGAATATAATATTGATTTACCGTATTTTTCGCTTTATAAGACGCACCTGATTATAAGACGCACCCCCAATTTTGGTGAAGGAAAAGAGAAAAAAATTATTTTTAATGTTAAATGGGGTCCATCTTATAATGCCAGTGTCCGTCTAACAAATCATATAGCGTATATGTCCCACATAGCCCCCTCATCCTGGTACATGGTCCCTCATCCTAGAATTAGCCCCCTTAATCTGGATATGGCACCCTTATATTGGATATAGCCCCCTTGCACTTGCCCACGTCCCCCATAGCTGGCCCACGTCCCCCACTGCAGGCACACTCCCCCACTGCAGGCACACGTCCCCCCACTGCAGGCACACGTCCCCCCTTGATGGCACACGTCCCCCCTGCAGGCACACGTCCCCCCCTGCAGGCACACGTCCCCCACTGCAGGCACACGTCCCCCACTGCAGGCACACGTCCCCCCTTGATGGCACACGTCCCCCCTTGATGGCACACGTCCCCCCCTGCAGGCACACGTCCCCCTTGATGGCACACTCCCCGCCTGCAGGCACACGTCCCCCCCTGCAGGCACACGTCCCCCCCTGCAGGCACACGTCGCCCACTGCAGGCACACGTCCCCCCTTGATGGCACACGTCCCCCCTTGATGGCACACGTCCCCCCTTGATGGCACACGTCCCCGCTTGATGGCACACGTCCCCCTTGATGGCACACGTCCCCCCTGATGGCACATGTCCCCCCTTGATGGCACAAGTCCCCCCTTGATGGCACACGTCCCCCCTTGATGGCACACGTCCCCCTTGATGGCAGACGTCCCCCTTGATGGCACACGTCCCCCTTGATGGCACACGTCCCCCTTGATGGCACACGTCCCCCCTTGATGGCACACGTCCCCCCTTGATGGCACACGTCCCCCCTTGATGACACTCGTCCCCCACTGCAGACACATGTCCCCCACTGCAGGCACACGTCCCCACTTGATGGCACACGTCCCCCCTTGAAGGCACACGTCCCCCCTTGATGGCACACGTCCCCCCCTGCAGGCACATGTCTCCCACTGCAGGCACACGTCCCCCCTTGATGGCACACGTCCCCTATTGATGCCCCCCCACTTAATACATCCAACCCCTCCATATACTGCCCCCATGTAATATGCTGCCCCCCCCCATTAGAAAGATGGCCCTCGCCCTGCACTCTCCGCATCATTAATATGCCCCCCACGTATTATGCTGCCCCCCCCCTCCATTAGAAAGGTGGCCCCTCGCCCTGCACCCCCCCCATCATTAATATGCCCCCCCACGCTGGCCGGCAGCAGATGGAATGAAAGAAATCCTCCTTCCTCACCCTCCGGCGCTCGCTAAGCTCAAAGCGTCACCGCCGGCTCCTCGTCTCCATGGTGATCGGCTTTTTCCGCTCATGTGTTCGGGCATACAGTGATGACATCATCGCCCGATCACATGAGCGGAAGAAGCTGATCACCATGGAGACGAGGAGCCGGCGGTGACGCTTTGAGCTTAGCGAGCGCCGGAGGGTGAGGAAGGAGGATTTCTTTCATTCCATCTGCTGCCGGCCAGCGTGGGGGGGCATATTAATGATGGGGGGGGGTGCAGGGCAAGGGGCCACCTTTCTAATGGAGGGGGGGGGGCAGCATAATACGTGGGAGGCATATTAATGATGCGGGGAGTGCAGGGCGAGGGCCATCTTTCTAATGGAGGGGGGGCAGCATATTGAGGGGGTGGGTGTATTATGTGGGGGGGGCCATATGCAGGACATGGGGGCATATGGAGGGGCTGCAGAGAGAGGGGGGGTGAGTGCAGGCTCATTTAATATGCACTGCTCCCCGCCGTCAATCTCTCAGTGCAACTTCAGCACTGAGAGGTGGACAGCGGCAGTGCATATTAAATGAGCGGGAGCAGGAGATCTCCCCGCTCTCTCTGCAGCCCTGCAGCCAGCCCACTCCAGCCCCGGACATGCTGCAGAGCTGCCCCCCAGCCTCCCCTGCCTCCCTATATTCGGATTATAAGACGCACCCCCCACTTTCCCCAAAATTTGGGGGAACAAAAGTGCGTCTTATAATCCGAAAAATACGGTACTAGTCAATGCGTTTCAGGGCTGCCTGGCCCCTTCCTCAGGACAATCATTATAATATTGCCATGTTTCAGGGAGCCCTGAAACGTGATGACTAATTCATCAATCTTATATTCACCCTTTGATGTCTTGTGGAATACGCAGCACAGTTTTTAACCCTTCATCCTCATTACTTTAATTCTCTGAGATAATGAAGTTTGGATTTTTATTGGCTGTAAGCCATAATCATCAACATTTACAGAAATAAACACTTGAAATAGATCCCTCTGTATGTAATCACTCTATATAATATATGCGTTTCAATTTTTGTATTGAATTAGTGAAAAAAATTAACTTTTTTGATGATATTCTACAATATTCATTGACATGCACCTGTATATACATGAAATGTTTTTCCGCTCAGCTATTCAAATAACTATTTCCATCTTTTTTTGTTTGTGATTTTCAGGGCTTTATTTCTATGTCATTATCATACTCTTTTTTTTTTTTTTTGCTCATATTGAGTGATATCAGTGGGAAAATAAAGGAAGTGCTCTATGTGTATCACAATTTTTATGGTAACAAAGGACCCCTAAAGGTACCGTCACACAGGGACATATCGCCGGCGATGTTGCCGGGGATCGCGGGAGCGCGCATCCCTGACAACATCGTCGGTGAGATGTCACACTGAGCAACTTACCGGCGATGTCGCCGGCTAGTTGCCGCGGCTATCGCTCGCTGGGTTGCCCAGCAACCCAGCAAGCGATCGCTCGCAATGTTGGAGATAGGCGGAATCGCCCGCAACATTGCAGGTTCAAGCGTTACACAGGGCGATCAGGCATGATTGCCTCAGCAACATCGCCAGGTTTCCCAACATTGTTGGGAAACCTGGCGATGTGACTCAGGCGATTCATCGCCTGATTATCGCCCTGTCACACGAGGCAACTCGCCGGCGATGTCGCCGCAACCTGGCCACGCCCCTCAGTTGCCGGCAACATCGCCGGCGATATGTCCCTGTGTGACGGGCCCTTAATGAGCATTCAAAACTGTGTTGTGCTTTCTGTAGTAATTATTTTTGTAAGTCGGACACACTTATTTTCTACAGGGCGGGGCACGTAACAGTGGATTCAATTGGCAGTGGCTTTTTTTTATTATTATATATTTATTTTCTGGCTGCTTTTTATTTCAAAGACATTTGGGAGGCATTTCTATATTTAATTATTTTTTTTACCCAATTTCCCCTGTAAGGGGAGTTAATAGGTTTTTATTGACATCTGGTGAGCAATTCATGCCGACATCAACTTTACATATATACTGTATTTACTTAAAAAATTGGTCACTTTTTCTATACTTATTTTACTCACTAAATATATATAAATAATATGACTATATCATTTTCATATATATTCTTACCTAGTTCTGTGTTGTGGGTGAAGAACATAAATCCCATCAGGGTATTTTTCAATACTTGTATCCCTGTCCAAATTTGCCAGGGCCCTCGCAGCGTGTGATGTCTGAATGACATAAGGAGATTTCATTGCCTCCGCTAGCAAAGAGATCCAGCCTTCATAAACAAACATATATAATATTCAGCATATGCTAGCAGTGGCCACGCACCAATACACTTGTGATTATTTCTGATGCCAGCCTCCTATGTGCCTGCAGATGGATAGCATCTCTACTTCAAATAACATTGTGGCAATGGAGACAGAATAGAATAAAAGGTATAACAGGCGAAGTCCTGTATCACTGTTGTACCATACTTCCCAAGATTGAGTTGTAGGAAAGAGGGACACGTACTGTGGCTCTTATAGTGCACCATGGCACTTTCTATTTTTTGGTAAGCCAGTACCCTAACCCCTCCTAGTCCTTTACATCTGCTCACACAGGAATATTGCTTATAATGAAGCCCATTAGTGTTTCTAAATAGTATGGTAGCAGTTGCATGGGTAACCACACACAGTACATTCACCCATAAAAAGCATAATGCTCCCCAGAGTACATTCATTCCCCCCAAATACAGTATGATGTTGTAATAGTACATTGCCTCTGACAAAGTATGATGTCTCCGACAGTATATTACACCACATGCGCCATAATGCCCCCACAGAACGTTCCCCCACACAAAGTATGATGTCCCCATGGTACATTTTCTTGCACAAAGTATGATGTTCTCATAGTACTTCCCCCCACACTCAGTATAATGTCTCTGTACCATATTGCTTCATACATAGTATGGTACGTTGGCGAGACGCACTGATAAACTGCATGTAGTGGTATTTTGGGGGATCATACACATGCTCTGATAAGGGCTTGCGGAGAGAGCGAGTTGTGCAGCCGACAATTTGCAGCTTGAACTTCTCGCAGGAGATTAGATATACATTATTATGTGCATGCTCTAATAGTTCATAAATGATTTATATTATGACCGTAGTTTGACTGTAAAGAAAAAAAAACTGTGTGTATTATCCATAAATTTGCATGCACCCCAAAACACACAAGAAAGAAGGAAAGTGAGGCAACAGCCTAAAGAGGAGGCCTCCCTAGCAATCACCATGTTTAAAGTGGTGCTCAACCCAGAGACAATGTGTCAATGAGGAAGGAAGAGAAAATTGGGAATTCTTTGAAGAATGAAGCCTACTAGCTAGAAGACCAAATGGCCTAAAGGATACAAGATGATCTTACCCTGGAGCATCAACACCGATATAACTGATCAATTATCCAAGATACAACTAGATACTCTTGTTGTCTAACTATGGAGTCTTACGGGCTGTAGAAGCCTAAAAAAGTGTGACCTGCCAGCATCCCACACTGCAAGGTAAAAAAGACTAGCTGAGTGAAACAAAATCGTTACCCCTGCTTCTGGAATTAGAGGACAGGTGATAATCAAAACCAAAAAAAGGAGATATCCTTCACTAGTGAGTCTGAATCACTCATATAGGTGGATAGACAGCTATATGGTTTACTTGTAAACTACACCCTACTGATGGCTCTCAGCTAGCTGGGCTAATACACCTACGATGAGGCTGGAGTACCCACTGGTAAATGTGTGCAAAATAATATAGAAAGCAGAGTGTATAGATGGTCTGATTCATCCCCTATGAAGAGGCTTGACCTTGTTGTCCTAGGAGATCCATCTTCTGCTCCATGCAATGCACCCAATTTAGAAGGTGGGCGAGTAGGAATCAAAATGCAAAGGATAGTCCACCTGAGTATCTGATCGCTGACTGCGTCAAGGTGCTATGGTCCTGGCATCCTGGCAGAGGATATGAACTGACCACTACAAGCTGTTCTTTTCCATTGCTTAGAGGAGTTATACAGAATGGCCCATCCCACTCTTTTATCCAAACCTAAAGAAGAAGGTATAAGGGTTCATGCACACTTCTGTGCTGGCCGAAACCTTAGCGTAGCAACATAATAGAAATATATGTAGCTATTTGGAGCTGTGACACTCAGGTCAGAAGAGCCGTGGGTGGTCCATGTCATTTTGTTCTGAGATGAATAGATGTCTGCATGACCACTAACAAGGTTTGCTATTTGCTAGAATAACCAAACACAAAAACAGATCTGAAACCCAGAACAGTGTCTGCTCTCTTTTGGGGAGGAGCCTCCAGGTAGCAGCAGACTCCATACATGGTATCTCATTGTTTCCTCTGTCCCTCAATCCCGCAATGTAGTGTCCAAGAAGAATAAGATGCTCGTATTGTACATTCCTCCACACATACAGTATGATTGTCACGCGCTTAGATGGCGCTGACATTATTGGATGCTGCTGTGTATGTTGTTTGTCTTTAAGAGCTGCATGGTTGATGGTTGTGAAGGTCCTTGCCTCCTGTGGCGTGCTCCAGAGCTGCAGTCACTATTATGTTCAATTGCTGGTTCAGAAGTTAATGTGTGACTCACATGGAATCCCCTCCCCCTGGCTTTAAATAGCCTTCCCTCTCCTCTTGTCAGGTGCTGCTGATAGCTATGTACTCTAGGTCTTGGTGCTGTGCTGATGCTTAGCTGCTGGGCTAAAGTCTTTCCTTGGGAGAAGCTGTGATTCCTGACCCGTGGGTTGAGGTAGGGGCCCTCAGCCTAGGGCTAATCAGGAGTTTTAGGGTACAGGGTGGCGGCTCGGAACTCCTCACCATCAGAGGTACCTCCGAGATCAGGGTGAGCCTGTTACCTGATTCCCTTACCTCCCAAGCGTGACAATGATATCATCTAAATCCCCCTCAGACATACAATATCATGCCCCCCCATAACGTATGTTACCCACAGGGGCACCCCACAAATATGGTATGATGTCCCACACTACATTAGTCCGCACAATATGATCCCCTGCACAGTGGCTATTACAGACACCATACACAGAATGATGCCCTCCTCATTTCCCCTACCTCAACCATAAAGTATGCTTCCAACAGAGTTCCCTTTACACAGAATGATGATGGATTTTTCTAACACACTATCATATTCCCACAATAGTATGATGCCCCTGCTGTACAACCGACACTGTATGATGCCCCCACAGAAACATCAAAGTTACCTGTCACAAACCTGATTGCGGCTCCTAATTTACTGTTCTTTGTTAAAGTCTAGGAGGTGCCTGAAAACCTGTCAGGTTTTGTGATACTCTCAGGTCCAGTTATGTGAAGATCCCTGTAGGATCTTTAGACTCCACCTAAATGGAATGGTGAAGCAAGGACTCCTTGCTCCACTGTTATCTTCAAATGTATCTATGTTCTGAGGACACACATACAGTTGAAGTTGGAACATACCCCTAACCATCTGGACAGTAGGATAGCTCCCAAAAATCAGATCTGTCCCACTGGTTACTGGTTGGTTGGGAGGTATGCAATATGTCAATGCCCATTAGAAATCTGTAGAATGAGAATGTGCAATAGGGTCTTATGTCCCAAGAGAGATTGATGGTAATAGACAAAATGAAAGCCGGTCACCTGGTTCAGTTGTGTCACCCACAACCAGTATGCTCACTCAAAAAACAATGCAGCTGCTGCAGGGACCGCACTTCCACAATTCGCTCTGGGATAGATCAGTTATCCAGGACAAAGTGCCTTCTCGTCCGCGCTGCTGCTCCAGAAAAATACCAGACCCACCGGGATATCTGGGAGAATAATAGCTTTAATTTTCCAACGTGTTTCGGAGCCCCTCCTGGCTCCTTCCTCAGGGAGATATATCCCTGAGGAAGGAGCCAGGAGGGGCTCCGAAACGTGTTGGAAAATTAAAGCTGTCATTCTCCCAGATATCCCGGTGGGTGTGGTATTTTTCTGGAGCAGCAGCGCGGACGAGAAGGCACTTTGTCCTGGATAACTAAATGCCCATTAGAAACTTTTTGGAAACATTGTGATAACACAGATAGGTGTACCAGAAAAATACCCAAACCAAGCAGAAAGGAAGGACATTCATAACCATTGACCACAGAGATCTGCATTGGTTTTAAGGATTGGCGTGGTCCTAACATGAGATTAAGTAGAAGGGAAGTGTTAGTCTCTACAACTGTATATGGATAAACATATACTACATATATCTCTATCTGTATAACAGAGGGTCACCCCCACACCATATGTGCTGGAATACAAAGACAAGGCCATGTGCTCGAAAACCAATTTTTCCACCTTAGGTCTCAGCGAGGGGGAGGAATTTTGGTCAATCTTTTGGGCCAATGATAGGGGGAAATAGATTATAGCACATGCCCTGTTTCTGTGGGTATAATTCTCAGAGCGACACACGTTGGGCACTTTTTTCCTTTTGCTTTCTTTTCTCTTATGAGGGGAGTATCAATCCCCCGTGTATCTTCCCTGTATTTATAATTATTAATCTGTACCTTCCCTGTAACTTCAACTGCATCTCACTGAAACTAACCCCCCAGATACCAAAATCTATCTATAGGGATAGTAAGCAGAGTTAGGTGGATTTCATGGTAACTGTGTGTATGGGTCTAGTTAATGTGGGTGAATATTATTGTTAAGAATTTGTGAGTTGATTGTGTATTAGTGTTGTGTACTATTTTGGTATATTATGCTATTACTGTGTTTTTGTATTGATGGTAGTCTTGGCTATGTATAATAAAAATTTCTATACTAGTACACGGCTTTTGTCTCAGTTAGCCACTGCTAATATATAATACGGTATATATTTATATGTAGCAAAGCAGCAGAAAGCACTTTAGTATTGGATATTGGTAGTCAAAACTGACAATAATTAATATCCAGAATTTCACTCTTTAACAGATTACTGCATTTGAATGAGCAAATATCTTTTCACAGGGATGAAAATATTGTACAGTTTTGCTCCTTATACAGTTCTATCCACTGAAATTAGTTAGATTTTTTTTATTGATTTATTTGTTATTTATTTACATAGAACCAACACAATCTGAAATGCTTTACAGAGATTATCATCAGCCACTTTGGTCCCTATTCTCTTTGGGCATGAAGATCTAATTTCTAAATTATCTATAAGTCCAGTATGTTTGTAGCATGAGGAAGGAAATAAAAGTGCCTAGAGGAAAACACATGCAAACATGAGAATTACATACAAACAAAATACAAAACTGTGACAATAATGTGTGACAATAATTTGAAAACTATGGCAGGTAATTTTTTTTAAGAATGATAAAGAATCTTAAAAGTTAAGAAAAAAATATATTACCTGAATCCACAATGCTCGAGTGCAAGTGCTCATGTAAAGCCAGGTTTCCAATTACACGCATTATACTCCTCTGAATTTTCTGAGAATCCTTCCGGAGCAGGTATATTCTCTGCAGCAGCTGCAGACCTCCATTCGACACTATGTGCTCAGCGTGGGTGGATATCTACATTGTAATCATACAGATATTATTGAAAACAAAGAAGTCAGATAAGATTTTTATTTCACAAACTAAAATTTTAAATAATTGTCCAAGAACTAAAGCAACACTTTTATAAAACAAATATTAAATAGGTTTCCATTTTCCTAATTTAAGGGGCATGTACATTTTTTGCAAGCAGTCTCGTTGCTCTCATGCAGAAAAAAAAACCTTTAGCTTAACTTAGTTTTTGTTTTAGTTTTTCAGAAATGTTCAGATATTTACTTGTTGGCATTGAAAGGAAACATTGGATTGTATGAAAACAATTGTGGCGCCCCACTGGTCAGACCACCAACAGGGGTACTGCACTCCTCCATTAGCAGGAGAGTAGTGCCCCTGTTCTCTAGGTACCTGGATGGTGAAGTTGAGACCCACAACACACACACACTTAGGACCCCATGATGGAATGGTGGGTGGACTAGGGAGGTGAAGGGCCCAGTCTCAACTAGGGGGAACAAGGAAGTGTAGAGTTAGTTAGTTGGGAGGAGAACACCAAAGAAGTAGGAGGTTGGAGTAAAAGTCGGGACATGGTGGAGGTATTAGCTCCTGTGGGCTAGAGCATGGTCACGCTTGCCCTGGGAGGGAGAGACTGAATGGTGTAGAGGAGGAAAGGAGCCCTAGGGGTGCAGAAGATCTACATCACCTGCATGCCCGAATCTGGCTGAAGGAACAGAGGGGCTGGTGGACAAACACAGGAGTCTGGCTCTGAACACGGTGCGGGGATTCATACCCAAACCGTTGAAACCGGAGGCCATGAGATCCTAAAGGAGACCTGTGACCACAAGCCAAGCATAACTCAGAGAAGGTGGCTGTACTAAGGCGTGGTACTAAAAATCGGTACCAATCAATGCTGTGGCTGTCAGTAGCGAGCTCTGTGTGCGGAGGCGCTGAGAGGAGAGGCAAGATGGGCTAGGAGTGCTGAGAGTACCACCAGTGAAGGAAACACCATGAGAGAGCAAGGAACACCTAGGGTCTCGACGACACTGTCCCGGTTCTAGAGAAACTGCTGAAACCATAGAATTGGCAGAGGGAAGCACCCGGTGGCCCGGTTGGAACATTACAGTAAAGGTACAGAACTCTAACAGAAGTGTGTGAGACTGTTATTAGCGGCGACCACTGGCTGCAGTGGCCGCATGACACCCTGAGGTGCTGATGACCCAATGAACACCGGCCAAGTAAAGAACTGACTGTCCTACCCCCTGCCCTAGGGAACCGCTCCGCCTGTGGGGAGCGAAACCATCTGAGCTGCCGGTCACCGTCCCCAGAGGTTCTGAAGCAGTGGCGGCCACACATAGCCACACACCACAAATGGCGTCACAAATACCCCTTTTTCTTTATCCCCTCTGTCATCTGAGACTGAACTTTTATTTGACACCGCCAGGGTCACGGAGCCGGGTGACCACCTTGACATCCCCCAAAATAACCTTAAGAATTGGCCCTGGAGTGGGGGTGTCACAATAGTGTTTTAAGATGCTAAGAATTCATCTCTGGCTCAACTTCCCAAGTACTAGTTGTCTTATATGCAGTTTTATTGTTATTCCAATCATTCAAACAGTTATATATTGCTGTAGATTTAGACAATTACAATTTTAGGAGGCATACATTACCTTAGAGTGTTTCAATAGAGCCTGTAGGCTATATACTTCCAGTTTCTCTGATGGAACAGAACTGAGACTTTCAGCATATGGAAGTCCATTCCCACCAAAGCACCACAATCCTCTCTGAAAAGGAAATATGTTGACTGCATTATTTAACATTCAAAGTTGAGACAAACATTGGAGACATGCAGTCTGTGACTTCGTCTTAATAACTGCGTTTTCCAGATAGATTCCGTATGAAATTTTCCTTAAAAAACTAAAGCAAAAGTGAAAATCGCCCAGAAATAAAGGACTCAATTAGTATAATATAGAGCAGGGGTGGGCAACTCCAGTCCTCAAGGGTAGCAAACAGTTCATGTTTTCAGGATTTACTTAGCATTTGACAGTTGGAATGATCTCCTGTGCAGAATATTAAATTACCAACTGGCAAATACTAAGGTTATTCTGTATAGAGTGTATTCAGAGCAAAAAAAAGCCTGAAAATTGGTCATAATCACTACTTGACATCTTTGGAAATGTAGAGCAGTTTGAAGATACTTAACAATGGACAGCAATGACATTTTGCATAGAAATGCATATATTCATTCTTTTGACCATTTTTTCAGGCAGGTTTTGGAGTTGATCCATCAATATAAGGCATCATGTACACATACATTGAAATGGGTTGTCCACTACTAGGACAACCCCTTCTCATTCTCCATGTTTGGCCCCAATGAAATAAAAAAAAGCTTCTACTCACCTTCTGTGCTGACGTGCTTCCAGTGGTGCCAGCACTCACGTTCCCGGGGTACATGTGAGGTTGTGATATCATGTGAGCCCTGCACCCAATCACTGTTGACGTCTCTCTACCCGCCTTCGAATATATTAGTAGTTAACAGGAAGTGAACAGCAGCCATAGCTCTTCTTGCTGATTATTTAAACATCCAAAGGTGGAGAGAGAGAAATCAGTGGTGATTGGGTGCATGGCTCATGTGAAGTCACATCCTCATGTGTAACCAAAGAACGTGAGTGCTGGCATCACTGGAAACATGCTGGCATGGGAGGTGAGCATAAGCTTTTTTATTTTAATTAGGCCAAACATAAGAAATGAGAAGGGGTCCTAGTAGTAGACCACCTCTATAAAGTATTAACACAATTAGTAAAATATTTTTGCCTTAATCGATTTATTACAAAAGAAAACTTGAAGAATACAACACAGGATGTCTGAATGACCTCTATAGTCCATATATAAATGTGCAATATGGCTATATGTAGTTGAGGTCATAGCTGTCTATGAAAACTTTTATGCTTAAAAAGGAATGGAAACATTACTGTACAAACAGGTTGAAAACGGGAGATATTATTAGATAAAGGGGCCCTGGATGATACACTAAGGGGCCAGGATGTGGACAGTAAATTAAGGGGCCAGGATGGGGAAAATTATGTAAAGAAAAAGGTCCCAAGATTGGGCCCAGAATGTTTGGTTTTGTAAGTTTTGCTCAGCCTTATTAAGATAAATGTATAACATTTGGATGGGTGGCTCATGGCTTTTTTGACAGATTACACTGACATCACTTTATATGTTTGTTTGTTTCTGCAGTATGATCTCCTTTGCACTAGCTCCGGAAGCTACAGATGCACTAGTGTGGAACTTCACATTAATGACAATATTAAGCAAGCTCAGGAAGAGGAAGATAATGTTCTATTTGACCAAAGGCAAATGTATAGAGCGTAATAATTTCCAGTGAAATGTGGTGGCTCCAACATCACATGGTTGGTTTCAAAATAGAGAACTCGGCTACTTTTTAACTATAAAACATAAATGTTGCTACTACTTAGTAGTGTAAAACTGTAGAGGAAAAACAAAATGGACAACCGCTTCAAGAACCATAAAAAGGTATATGACCATATAGTTTCTATTCTAAGTCTGCATAAAAAAATTGGACTAGCAGAGGCAAAAAGTGAGACAGTAAAAGAAGGTTATATGTCCCTGGTGTATTTTCTCAAGGACAATCATAAGCATCTTTATCTGTCATAACAGAGAAACTTTGTTCTCATCACAGTAAACCAAGTCCATGATGAGTTCACCTTGGTACTATACACAACTCCAAACACTCCACAACCACAACATACCATTGGTATAAAGACTGACATTGGATTATCAAAAAATAACGTCTTTATTAAAACCAATGAAAAATGGCATAGAATTGAATTAGAAATTAACTCATCTTGCTGATATCTTTCAAAGAGATAATGAATTGTCAGCCAATTACAGGCCAGTTTTAAAAATGCACAAATGTAAAAATGGTTTTCTTCTGTAAAAATAGAAACAAACCAAAAAAAGAGCGTATTTTTCCAATTTACTGATTTCTTTGATGCTCTAATCATTTCAAAACTGATGAAAAACTATATGACCGTCACTATCAGGAATAAGACCAGGCCTCACTTATAAAACATTTATCATTTAGAATCATAATGTAAATATCTTCACTTACCCTTTGGGCTACAAGTGAATGACTGCTCTCTCTCAATGCCAATGAAGTAAAATACTTTATGCACTGGTCAAGTTCCGTATGTGGAAGGGAGGACAGTAACTGGCGTACCTCATCCTCTATTGAATAATTCTGTAACAAATAAAAAGGTTGATAAAGAATAAAATAATATATGGAATATACAGTCATATGAAAAAGTTTGGGCACCCCTCTTAATCTTACTCTTTTTTTTTTGTTTAAAAATTTTTTTGCAACAGCTATTTCAGTGTGATATATGTAATAACTGATGTACACAGTAATATTTCAGGTTTGAAATGAGGTTTAATTGTAGTAACCAAAAATGTGAAATATACATTATTTCAAAATTTGACAGGTGCCAAAGTATGGGCACCCTTCTGATTTTCATGATTTGAATACTCCTAACTACTTTTTACTGACTTACTGAAGCACTAAATTGGTTTGGTAACCTCATTGGGTTTTGTACTTCATTGCCCGGTGTATCCAATCATGAGAAAAGCTATTTCAGGTGTCCACTTGCAAGTTGTTCTCCTAGTTGCATCTTATCTGAGGAGTGGCATCATGGACTCCTCAAAACAGCTCTCAAATGATCTGAAAAAAAAGATTGTTCAACATAGTTGTTCAGGGGAAGGATAGAAAAAGTTGTCTCAGAGATTTAACCTGTCAGTTTCCACTGCGAGGAACATAGTAAGGAAATGGAAGACCACAGGGACAGTTCTTGTAAAAGCCAGAAGTGGCAGGCCAACAAAAATATCAGAAAGGCAGAGAAGAAGAATGGTGAAAACAGTCAAGAACAATCCACAGATCACCTCCAAAGACCTGCAGCATCATCTTGCTGCAGATGGTGTCACTGTGCATCGGTCAACAATACAGCGCACACTGCACAAGGAGAAGCTGTATGGGAGAGTGATGCGAAAGAAGCCGTTTCTGCATGCACGCCACAAACAGAGTCGCCTGAGGTATGCAAAAGCACATTTGGACAAGCCAGTTTCATTTTGGAAGAAGGTCCTGTGGACTGATGAAACAAAGATTGAGTTGTTTGGTCATACAACAAGGCGTTATTCATGGCGCCACAAAAACACAGCATTCCAAGAAAAACACTTGCTACCCAGTGTCAAATTTGGGGGAGGGTCCATCATGCTTTGGGGCTGTGTGGCCAATGACGGCATCGGGAATCTTGTTTAAGTTGAGGGTCGCATGGATTCCACTCAGTATCAGCAGATTCTTGAGAATAATGTTCAAGAATCAGTGTCAAAGTTGAAGTTACGCCGGGGATGGATCTTTCAGCAAGACAATGATCCAAAACACCGCTCCAAATCTACTCAGGCATTCATGCAGAGGAACAATTACAATGTTCTGGAATGGCCATCCCAGTCCCCGGACCTGAATATCATTGAACATCTGTGTGATGTTTTGAAGCGGGCTGTCAATGCTCGGCGACCATCAAACTTAACTGAACTGGAATTGTTTTGTAAAGAGGAATGGTCAAAAATACCTTCATCCAGGATCCAGGAACTCATTAACAGCTAAAGGAAGCGACTAGAGGCTGTTATTTTCGCAAAAGGTGGTTCTACTAAATATTAATGTCACTTTTCTGTTGAGGTGCCCATACTTTTGCACCTGTCAATTTTTGAAATAATGCATATTTCACATTTTCGGTTAGTACAATAAATCTCATTTCAATCCTGAAATATTACTGTGTCCATCAGTTATTACATATATCACCCTGAAATAGCTGTTGCAAAAAAAACAATTAAAAAAAAAAAAAAAAAAAGAGTAAGAGGGGTGCCCAAACTTTTTCATATGACTGTAGAATATAAGGATTTCTTACTTTATGTAACATTGAATCAAATGTAATGATCTCAAAAATTTAATTTGACTGACACTGTCATATGGTGGGGGTGAAATTTTATTGATGAGCTATAAAGTTTGTGCCATTTGTTATGAGTAAGAACGGTATATTTTAAAAATGTGTCTACCTTATGTGATTCCTTGGCTTTCTCATACATATATTTGACATGCAACTATTTAGCATATGATTAGTTATGCAGATTTTTGTCATGTCATTGAATTGGTATTGTTTTACTCTTAAAAATCTAAATTTAAATTTTTATCATTTTGATAGCATTGTGTAAATTTCAACACTGCCTGAATCCTTCTGGGCATGCTCCTAATCAGATTCTAGCATGCAGCGACCAAAATCTGATCCCAGGTCTCTTTTACACATTCCCAATGTTAGTACATACTTTTTGACTCACTTGGGTATGTACACCTCTTTTTCTTTAACTCTACCCACAAATGTTCCATTGGGTTAAAGTCTGGGCCCTGTGGGAGCCAATCCAGCACTTCTACTTCATTGTCATTGAACCACTTTTTTTGACACTCTCGATATAAGCTTCACGTCATTGTCCTACTGGAACACTAGGTCATCCTTTCCAAACCCATAAGACTCAAGTGTACAAAGTACCGTATATACTCGTGTATAAGCCAACCAGTGTATAAGCCGACCCCCCCTACTTTTGCCCCCAAAACTTGGGAAAACCTATTGACTCGTGTATAAGCCCCGGGTGGACCCCAGCACAGGCATACAGCCCCCAGCAGTGTGGTATACAGGCCTCCCCAGTGGTATATACAGGCCCCAGCAGTGTTACAGCAGCAGCCCCAGTGGTATATACAGCAGCAGCCCCAATGGTATATACAGCAGCAGCCCCAATGGTATACACAGCAGCAGCCTCAGAGGTATATACAGCAGCAGCCCCAGTGGTATATACAGCAGCAGCCCCAGAGGTATATACAGAAGCAGCCCCAGAGGTATATATAGCAGCAGCCCCAGAGGTATATACAGCAGCAGCCTCAGAGGTATATACAGCAGCAGCCCCAGTGGTATATACAGCAGCAGCTTCAGAGGTATATACAGCAGCCCCAGAGGTATATACAGCAGCAGCCCCAGAGGTATATATAGCAGCAGCCCCAGAGATATATAGCAGCAGCCCCAGAGGTATATACAGCAGCTTTAGACAAAAAAAATCACCGAATTGGTACATAGAATAAATATATAGACAAAAACTCACCAAATTTTGGCCTCTTATAAATATCATTGCATTTAGCAGGATACTATCAGCCACCTCAGAAGCAACCCATATCTCTCAACACCGATGCACCATCCCCTACAACCTCGACACGGGGGCGGTTGTGGCACCAGCGACCATCCGTGCCACAAGGAGGAGACAGGTGGTGTCACTGGACATGAGATCACTACAGGGCGGCAGCCACTCTAAGAGTGAGGCATAAAGTCAGAAAGCAGCCTATTAATGACGCCCAGCTGTTAGACAAGGCGGGCTGCTCTGCAACAAAATATGCAACACAAGTGACTGTCTCCCCCTAGAGGACACAGCTGTAGACTGCAGATAGATAAAAAAATGCAATATAACTCTATAGATGAAAGTGAGGAGTTAGTTTGATATTTTGGACCAAAATAGCGTAAGCTCGTAGCCCCCGTCACGGGCCCTCACACCTACGAGTACCTAACCACATGTATAACACATGTATAATTTAGCTTTAGACAAAAAAAATCACCGAATTGGTACATAGAATAAATTTGGTGAGTTTTTTTTCTATATATTTATTCTATGTACCAATTCGGCGTCATTAATAGGCTGCTTTCTGACTTTATGCCTCACTCTTAGAGTGGCTGCCGCCCTGTAGTGATCTCATGTCCAGTGACACCACCTGTCTCCCCCTTGTGGCACGGATGGTCGCTGGTGCCACAACCGCCCCCGTGTCGAGGTTGTAGGGGATGGTGCATCGGTGTTGAGAGATATGGGTTGCTTCTGAGGTGGCTGATAGTATCCTGATAAATGCAATGATATTTATAAGAGGCCAAAATTTGGTGAGTTTTTTTCTATATATTTATTCTATGTACCAATTCGGTGATTTTTTTTGTCTAAAGCTAAATTATACATGTGTTATACATGTGGCTAGGTACTCGTAGGCGTGAGGGCCTGTGACGGGGGCTACGAGCTTACGCTATTTTGGTCCAAAATATCAAACTAACTCCTCACTTTCATCTATAGAGTTATATTGCATTTTTTTTATCTATCTGCAGTCTACAGCTGTGTCCTCTAGGGGGAGACAGTCACTTGTGTTGCATATTTTGTTGCAGAGCGGCCCGCCTTGTCTAACAGCTGGGCGTCATTAATAGGCTGCTTTCTGACTTTATGCCTCACTCTTAGAGTGGCTGCCGCTCTGTAGTGATCTCATGTCCAGTGACACCACCTGTCTCCTCCTTGTGGCACGGATGGTCGCTGGTGCCACAACCGCCCCCGTGTCGAGGTTGTAGGGGATGGTGCATCGGTGTTGAGAGATATGGGTTGCTTCTGAGGTGGCTGATAGTATCCTGCTAAATGCAATGATATTTATAAGAGGCCAAAATTTGGTATATACAGCAGCCCCAGAGGTATACAGGCCGCCCGCCCGCCCGCCACCATCAGTATACAGGCGCCCCCCCATCAGTATCCAGGGCCCCCCCTTGCAGCCAAACCTGTAAAGTAAGATCATTATACCGTATATACTCGTGTATAAGCCGACCCGTGTATAAGCCGACCCCCCTACTTTTGCCCCCAAAATCAGGGAAAACCTATTGACTCGTGTATAAGCCGAGGGTGGACCCCAGCACAGGTATACAGCCCCCAGCAGTGTGGTATACAGGCCCCCCCAGTGATATACAGGCCTCCCCAGTGGTAGTATACAGCCCCCAGCAGTGTGGTATACAGCAGCCTCCCCAGTGGTATATACAGGCCCCAGCAGTGTTACAGCAGCCTTCCCAGTGGTATATACAGCAGCAGCCCCAGTGGTAGTATACAGCAGCCCCAGAGGTATATACAGCAGCCCCAGTGGTAGTATACAGAAGCCCCAGAGGTATATACAGCAGCCCCAGAGGTATATACAGCAGCCCCAGTAGTAGTATACAGCAGTCCCAGAGGTATATACAGCAGCCCCAGTGGTAATATACAGCAGCCCCAGTGGTAGTATACAGAAGCCCCAGAGGTATATACAGCAGCAGCCTCAGTGGTATATACAGCAGCAGCCCTAGGGGTATATACAGCAGCAGCCCCAGGGGTATATACAGCAGCAGCCCCAGGGGTATATACAGCAGCAGCCCCAGGGGTATATACAGCAGCAGCCCCAGGGGTATACACAGCAGCAGCCCCAGGGGTATACACAGCAGCAGCCCCAGGGGTATATAGAGCAGCAGCCCCAGGGGTATATACAGCATCAGCCCCAGGGGTATATACAGCAGCAGCCCCAGGGGTATATACAGCAGCAGCCCAAGGGGTATATACAGCAGCAGCCCCAGGGATATATACAGCAGCCCCAGGGGTATATACAGCAGCAGCCCCAGGGGTATATACAGCAGCAGCCCCAGGGGTATATACAGCAGCCCCAGGGGTATATACAGCAGCAGCCCCAGTGGTAGTATACAGCAGGCCCCAGTGGCACTCGCCCACCCATCATGAGAACAGCCCCCCACACTTTGCAGAGCCCCCCCGCTGCATTATCTTACCATCCAGGGTCTTCTTCACCGCGGGTCCTGCAGTCCATCTTCGCGCGCTGTGTTCCCGGTCTCTTGTGACCCGGGTCGCAGTGGAATGATGTCATCGCGCCGGGTCACGTGAGACTGGAACACAGCGCGCGATGATGACTGCAGGACCTGCGGTGAAGAAGACCCTGGATGGTAAGATTATGCAGCGGGGGGGGGGCTCTGCAAAGTGTGGGGGGCTGTTCTCATGATGGGGGGCTAGTGCCACTGGGGGGGCTATCTGTATACACTGGGGGGGCTGTATGCACGGCTCTCCCTGCCGCTGTGATGGGCGGGGGTAGCCGTGCATATCTAATGAGCGGCCCCACGTGATGGGCCGCTCATTCAGCAGCCTCCCCCCACCTCCTCCAGCCTCCCCAGCACCCGGACACCATAGGATTACCGTATTGAATCGTGTATAAGCCGAGGGGGTGACTTTTCAGCCCAATTTTTGGGCTGAAAACTCGGCTTATACACGAGTATATACGGTACTTATCACTGTCCTGTCGCCGCCGTCCCCGCTGCCGACATCGCGCTCCATCGGCTTCATCCGGCTTCCCCTCTGGCGCAGACAATGACGTCATTGCCTGCGCCCATCGGAGGAAGCCGGAAGAAGAATGATGAAGCCAGAGGAGCGCGATGTCGGCAGCAGGGACGGCAGCGACAGGACAGTGATAAGTATAATGATCTTACTTTACAGGTTTGGGCTGCAAGGGGCGGCCCTGGATACTGATGGGGGGGGCGCCTGTATACTGATGGTGGCGGGCAGGAGGGAGGCTGTGTACTCGGCGTATATACTCGGTATAAGCCAGGGGTACTTTTCAGCCAATTTTGGGCTGAAAAACTGGGCTTATACGCGAGTATATACGGTAACTCTTTTTGTAGGATACTCCCATATACTACACATACGGTATATACTTTTTGTAGGATACTCTGCATTAAGACCATCATAGATCCTGGTCAAATATTCAACACCTTCAGCTGTGAAGTAACCCCATATCATTAGGTTTCCTCCACCGAAATTGACAATTCTATCAAATTCTCAATCGTTTAGCCAATTTTTCCCTTGTTTCTTCCACACCCATTTGCACTCATCAGAGCCTAGCCCATTGACTTTTGTCTCATCACTTCAAATCACCCATTTACAATCTTCTACTGTCTACTTTTCATGCATTTTTTTTTAGAGCTGACGCTTTTTATAATGATATTGAAGCCTAGGCTTCTTCACCTTTTTTGGGCCACCATTCCAGAATTGTTGTCACATGGTGGTATAAGGGATAGGAAATCAGGAGGCAAGATGGTAAGGTGGGCAAGAGCGTTCAGGGCAGCTAGTCAGGCCCTTGACTTGGGGTCCCTGATTAGCCCTGTTTCCGAAGGTACCTCTGAAGGTGAGGCGGTTCGGACTACTACCATAGCCCTTTCCTCCTGCTCAACCCTAAGCTAATAGCCCCTACCTCCACCCACAAACCGTGAAAAACCAGTAGCTACAATGGAAGTCAACGGCAGCAAAACCACAGCTCATCACAGTACTGGGTCCAAGTAGAAATGAGCTCTATCTGCGACACCTAGAGGAGGGAATTGGAGCTATTTTAAAGCTGGGGAACTGGAGGTCTGAATACTAAGACACACTCCTCCACCTCCACCCAAATGCTATGACTCACTTGTCCACCCGCAGAGCTGCAGCACAAAGAATAGACCAGTGATGGCGAACCTATGGCACGCGTGCCAGGGAGGGCACGCAGAGCCGTCTCTGCTGGCACGCGGCCTCGCCACTACACTGCCGCCACGCCGCCGGCAGATCAAAGCTGAGTCTGAGCAGAGGAAACATTTCTCCTCTCTCCGACACTTCTAGGCCCGCCCTCCCGGCCAGCGTCATGTGACAGCGGTCACGTGACGCGCCCGGCATTACGTGACCGCCCTCAGCCTGGAGACACACAAGATGCAAGCTGCAGCAGCAAAGGCAGAAAGGTGAGTATGACACTTTTTTTTTTTTTTTACCAGCAGCCAGGTTGGGGCCATACAAGGAGGAGGATGATGGGGCAATATAAGGAGGAGGAGGATGGGGCAATACAAGGAGGAGGAGGATGGGGCAATACAAGGAGGAGGAGGATGGGGCAATATAAGGAGGAGGAGGATGGGGCAATACAAGGAGGAGGAGGATGGGGCAATACTAGGAGGAGGAGGATGGATGATGGGGCAATACAAGGAGGAGGATGGATGGGGCAATACTAGGAGGAGGATGGATGGATGGGGCAATACTAAGAGGAGGATGGATGGGGCAATACTAAGAGGAGGATAGATGGATGGATGGGGCAATACGAAGAGGAGGCAGGATGGATGGGGCATACTAAGAGGATGATGGATGGATGGGGCAATACTAATAGGGGGCAGGATGGGGCATATTATGTCATGGGGCAGGATGGGGCATATTGTTATGTGATGGGGCAGGATGGGGCAATACTAACAGGGGGAAGGATGGGGCATATTGTTATGTGATGGGGGCAGGATGGGGCATATTATTATGTGATGGGGATGATGGGGCATATTATTATGTGATGGGACAAGGATGGGGCAGATTACTATGTAATGGAGGCAAGAATAGGGCAATACTACCAGGGGGCAAGTTGGGGCATATTACTATGTGATGGGGACAAGGGTGGTGCAATAATACCAAGGGACAAGGATGGGGCACATTACTGCTGGATGGGGCATATTACTACATGGGGACAAGGATGAGACACATTACTGCAGGATGGGGCATATTACTTCAAGGGGACACGGATGGGGCATATTACTAAAAGGGGAGAAGGATAGGGCATTACTGCAGGATGGGGAATATTGCTGCAAGAGGACAAGGATAGGGCATTACAACAGGATGGGGCATTACTACATGATGGGGCAGGATAGGGACATTACCACAAGGGGACAAGGATGGGACATTACCGAAGGGGACAAGGATGGGGAATACTACAAGGGGATTAGGATGAAGACATTACTACAAGAAGGGGGTCAGGATAGGAACATTACTGCCAGGAGAGCGTCAGAATGGAGCACAACTGCAAGGAGAGAGTCAGGATGGATCATATAGCTAGGAGAGGATCAGAATGGAGCAAAAAGCTAGAAGGAGAGGATCAGGATGGAGAACATAGCTAGAAGGAGGTGGTCAGGATGGAGCACATAACTACAAGGAGAGGGTCAGGATGGAGCACCTAACTACAAGGAGAAGGTCAGGATGGGACACATTACTAAATGAGAGGGTCAGGATAGGACACATTACTAGAAGGAGACATCAGAATGGAGCACATTACTACAAGGAGAGGGTCAGGATGGAGCACATTACTACAAGAAGAGGATCAGAATGGAGCACATTACTACAAGGAGAGGATCAGGATGGAGCACATTACTACAAGGAGAGGATCAGAATGGAGCACATTACTACAAGGAGAGGGTGAGGATGGAGCCCGTAACTAGAAGGAGAGGGTCAGGATGGAGCACATAGCTAGAAGGGGAAGGACAAGATGGAGCACATAACTACAATGGGAAGGTCAGGATGGGAAACATTACTACACGAGAGGGTCAGGATGGAGCACATAGCTACAAGGAGAGGGTCAGGATGGGACACATTACTGCAAGGAGAGGGTCATGATGGAGATATTACTACAAGATGAGGACCATGATTTCAGTATGAAATCTGCTTGTATTCCATGATAAAATTATCTCCTATCTGTCTAATAGTCTGCATTTTTTCCATATAGATCAGTCCACCTGCTGTTTCTAGAAAGGGCAGTGGCAGCGGCTCAGCTTCAATGTGCAGTAATAATAATAAAGCTTTATTTATATAGCGCCAACATATTCCGCAGCACTTTACAATGTAGGGTTAGAGTACAGAAAATATAATACAGTAAGTAATTACAGTAGAGAACAAATACAGTACAATAATTGGATACAAAACAATAGGCATAGAATCAATGTAAAAAAGAAAATACAATAAATAAAGCAAGAAATGAAGGTGACCCTGCTCAAAAGAGCTTACAATCTACAACGGGATAGGGGTTGCACAAGGTACAGGGGCTTATTGCACTGATGGTCCAGGCATCTTGAGGAAATGGGGCATAGAACTAAGCTTACATGGATGGTCATTATACAATCTGTGTAGACCTTTTTTGGTTTGGTGGAGTTTATAGAAGAGTAATGTCCAGAGGGATAGCCCATTCACTGTCTACAGTACAAAGGACTTCTATTAGGGAGTATGATAGGCCGCCTTAAAAAGATGCGTTTTTAGGGATCGTCTGAAGCCATGCAAGTTGTGGATAGTCCTGATTTCTTGAGGTAAAGCATTCCAGAGGTTTGGTGCAGCTCTGGAGAAGTCTTGGAGCCGGGAGTGGGAGGATCGGATTAGTACAGATGTCAGTTGAAGGTCATTTGAGGAACATAGAGAACGGGTGGGGTGATAGACAGAGATGAGGGAGGAGATGTAGGGGGGTGCTGCACTGTGAAGAGCTTTGTGGGTGAGAAGAAGCAATTTGAATTTGATCCTGTAGTATACGGGCAGCCAGTGTAATGACTGGCAAAGAGCAGTGGCATCTGAGTAACGATTGGCCAGATGGGTGATCCTGGCTGCTGCATTAAGGATGGACTGGAGAGGAGAAAATCTGGTGAGGGGGAGGCCGCTTAATAGAGAATTGCAATAGTCAAGGCGGGAATGGATTAGGGCCACGGTGAGGGTTTTTGTTGTTTCCAGGGTGAGAAAGGGGCGGACTCTAGAGATATTCTTCAGGTGTAAGCGACAGGAGCGGACGAGACATTTTGTGTGGGAGGAGAAGGAGAGATCGGTGTCAAACATAACACCCAGACAGCGAGCCTGCTGCCTAGGCGTTATCGTGGTGCCACAAACTGAGAGAGAGATGTCCGATTTAGGAAGGTTAGTGAATGGGGGGAGCAGAAGAAGTTCAGTTTTGGAAAGGTTTAGTTTCAAATAGAGAGTGGACATGATGTTGGAAACTGCAGCTAGACAGTCATTGGTGTTCTTTAATACCGCAGGGGTAAGGTCAGGGGCTGAAGTGTATAATTGTGTGTCATCAGCATAAAGATGGTACTGAAAGCCAAATCTGCTGATGGTCTGTCCAATCGGGGCTGTGTAGAGAGAGAAGGCCAAGGACTGAACCCTGAGGGACTCCAATAGTGAGGGGAAGAGGGGAAGAGGTGGAGCCAGCAAAAGATACACTGAAAGACCGGTCAGAAAGATAGGAGGAGAGCCAGGAGAGAGCAGTGTCCTTTATGCCAATGGAGTGCAGCATAGAGAGTAGGAGCTAATGGTCGACAGTGTCAAAAGCTGCAGAGAGATCAAGGAGAATAAGCAGAGAGTGGTCACCATTACGTTTTGCTGTCAGAAGATCATTG
Organism: Allobates femoralis; assembly: GCA_033576535.1. Lineage (NCBI taxonomy): Eukaryota > Metazoa > Chordata > Amphibia > Anura > Aromobatidae > Allobates > Allobates femoralis. The sequence goes on from JARQOC010000001.1 coordinate 449,926,473, forward strand.
GTCACTTTGATGAGGGCGGTTTCTGTAGAGTGAAGGGGGCGGAAACCAGACTGTAATGGATCTAGAAGAGAGTGAGTGGAGAGGTAACGGGTGAGGCGGGAATAGACCAGGCGCTCCAGGAATTTAGAGATGAAGGGGAGATTGGAGGCAATGGAAACACTCACCCGGTGGACACGACCACCCTCTCTAACACAAGACAAATCATTCCTCACAATTCAGTGGCTACCTGTAACCACTAACACCAGCCTGCTCAGCTAGGGGCCCGTCTATCGTCAATACACGACCCAGGGACCCTGCACGGCCAAAAGCCACACCTCCCAATCAACATTCTGAAGCTACAAGGATTCGCTTAGCAATCCAACATTTTCGCCTTCCAGCCGCCCAATCTCACCCAGGCAGAGTGAGCGTGGCGCAGTGGTAACAGAAGCCACTGTGGCATCAAAACACAGGTTTGAAACCAATTGAGGCCATTCCACAGTCTGTCAAGTGAGGTGTGGTTACCTCACAATATACCTGGAGCAAGGATCACTATAAGGTCGCTGAACAGACCGGCCATGGCCAGGTTGCCAGTCCACATCACAGGAGTGGACAGCTAGCCAGCAAACTTCCTAAACCGTAAGAGACTGTCCTCAGTGGAATGATATCTACATCCAGAAATCTTCCTAGACCTCACAGCATCCAGAATAAACTCAAAGGTCCCGAACTTCGTAGCCAGTTTCCAGGACCCGCAAGCACTCAGAACGGACTCGCTGGCCGTACCATGGCGTGAATCCCAACTTCCAGACATACTCAGGTTTTCTCTTCAAGAATTCCTCCGCCTTTTGATAAAGATTTTCGTAGGAAAAAGGCAAAGCCAAGTTCAAGACAATTTTTTGCATGCCCCAGCGTGCTGGGGCTCAACCTGTTCCCCTCTGCCGCTGGCCCTGCAGGTGGTCAGGACGAACAAAGAAAAAAGGAGTCAAACAGTACTCACCAACCAAGAATAGCAACAACGGCATAGTACGTAAAGCCCGTACAGCTTATCGCCAACGTGCCCTACATACTCCCAATCCGACCGGACCCTCTAACCCAGAGCCCCATTTGCCACAGGAACTCGGGAAGACCCCGTCTCTAACGAGGTGGCTATTTAACCCTAGCCTCAAACACAAACAGGTGTTTTTCAATGGAGGTCATAACCACCATAATTAACGCCAGGTCCTCATGCGTCTATCGACACACCTACACAACATTCCCCTGCTGGAAAAAAAAACCCCGCAATTTTAACCCCTAAACTCTGGCCTAGCACTCAGCTCCATCAACGGCCAATCCTCCGCCCTTAGCGTCCTATTCCAACGCAAGATGGCAACTAAACAACAGGACAAAACATTCACCCAAAGGGTCACACGCACACAAAACACCCTTGGCCATCTGGGACCTCCAAGGTAGTGTCCTATCCCCACCTCAATCAGGGCATTATCCTACCATCTTTTCGCCCAGCTTCGGCACACCACCTCAAACGCGGCTTCATACCCGGGACCTAGTAAAGGCCCTCACACGCTACAGCTCCCGTATAGTCTCAGTCCATTAAGCAGAAACGCTGTTTGTCGTCCCCAAAACACCTAGAAAAACAATAGCTGCTCCTAAACCCATATCGCCAATGTACATTCGCTCAGCAATCCAACAGTCCTAGTTTGTCAAATGCATGGCAATCCTAGTAGTGATCAGGGCTCACTCAACTAGGTCAGCCAACACCAGGCTTCAGGTAACTCAGGTTTACAAGACCACAACTTAGCCCGGCTGGCATACCTTTGCCTATTACTAAAACATCTCCACCCGGGCCTCCGCAGAAGCGAGCCTAGGTAGAAAGAAAAGAAAAAAAACAAAAAAAAAAAACTTTACAACCGTCAATCGTACATCTGTAGGCGGGTGACGCATAATTCAACTAATTCCCACCCAGGGACTGCTTTAGGACATCCCATCGTCCTGTGTCCCCCAATGATGCGAAGGAGAAACAGGGAAAATCCTTTTCTCCTAGCTCATCATTGGGGGACACAGCACCCGCCCTCTAAAACTTCGATAGTCTGTACAGACCTCGGCTCACGCCTTTTGTACCTTGTTACGTTAACGTACTCTCCTACTGCTTTGATACCAAAACTGACTAGCTACGCCCACGTACGGGTGTATACTGCAGGAAGGAGGGCTTAACTTTCTTCTATACTTAGTGTCACCTCCTAGTGGCAGAAAAGCATACACCCGGGCACCACCAGTCAGATCCCGCTCCCATGGAACTACGGATCTCAACTTTGCCTAAATTCCAAACCCCAATGCCCCACTGAGCCTACCGCTAACACAGTACCCAGTGGGTTTAAAACCCCCCGGACCCTGGCACTGACACAACAGGTCAACTCTTTTTATATAAATATAAGTAGCACTATTTAAGGATTAAATATAAAAAAGAAAATTGTAGCTAAGCTAAAAAGGTAAAAGAAGACACTTAGGCTAAGTGTCTTCTTTTACCTTTTTAGCTTAGCTACAATTTTCTTTTTTATATTTAATCCTTAAATAGTGCTACTTATATTTATATAAAATGAAACAGTGTTTAAGTGCACTATCACTGACTGAAATAGTACTGCATCTATAAAAATGTACAACAGGTCAACTCATTAGCCCAAAAGACGCAGTCGCTTCCCAGTGCACATATAGCCAGTGACAACAAATGTCACTGCCCTTACTCTGACAGGAAATTATTATTTATTATTAATTATTTATATAGCGCCATTGGTTCCATGGTGCTTTACATGTGTAAGGGCAGAACAAGGACAAAACATAAATAATGACATGTAAACCATACAGGGACATTATGGGAGGCTACCAGCCGGCAGTCCCCCTGCCGACCAGAAGACGAGGTCCAGCCCAGAGACGATCCCCTAACATGGTTCCTGTAAGGGTCATTCCATGTCAAGTGATCCAAAAATGAATTTTTTTTCCCTGACGTCCTCAGATATTTAAAAAAAAATTTCTATATGAAGAACAACTTTATCTAATTACAAAAAAAGTTTTGAATTTTTTCTTTATCAGTAATTTTTTTTTTTTTTTTCAGAAAATATGTTTATTAAGTTTAGCATAACAATTATCAATCAAGAAAGATGGTAATACATATCAGTTAATTTTTTACAGATTTTTAAAGTTTTAAAAAAGTGCGAATTTTGGCTTTACATTTTCTATCATATCTCGGGCTAGAAATAAGATAGAGAAACAAAATAAACACCAATCTACTCAGAACTGTCCAGGCTTTCATCAGATATGTCACAAGAGGATCTTTGTTAATATTTTACCCATGTGATCGCAAGCGCAAAACTTTAAAACGCATTTCTGAAAAATCGGCGCGCTTTAAATATTTAAAAAACTGCCCATGTGTCTGCTTTGCTCTTAGCCACATCTGTACCAAATTTCAAGTTGGGATCGCAATGGGATCATATTTTAACATATTTTACTAGTAATAGCGTCAATGGGTCATTCCATATCAAGTGATCTAAATATGAATATTTTTTTTTACCTGACGTCTTTAGATTTTTTTTTTTTTTTTTTCCTTTATGAAGTACTACTTTAGTTAATTACAAATTAAAAGTTTAGAATTTTTTTCTTCATCAGTTAATTTTTTACAGATTTTTAAAGTTTAAAAAAAGGGTGAATTTTGGCCTGGTATGACTTTACATTTTTTTAATCTCAGGCTAGAAATAAGATAATGAAGTGGGAGAGGCATCATTTTACTCAGAACGGTAACAGCTTTCATTTGAGATGTTACAAGACTATGTTTCTTTATATCAAATTCAAACTATTGACGGGCAATTGTGAAAAAATGACTGATTGTGTTCTTGGTGATTTTTGAATTGACACTATAATAGTTAAATATTTTGCACTTAGGTCCAATGAATGCGTCCATGGGGTCAAGCTGGGACAGAGTCATCACAAATTAGCCTTATTTGCAGATGACCTGCTACTTTACATCTCCCAGCCCCTGGTCTCCATCCCTTCGGTCTTAATGGAGTTTGAACGGTTCGGACAATTGAGCAACTTTAAAGTGAATTACTCCAAAACCGAGGCACTCAATATTTCTTTGCCTGGAGAATTGGTTTCTCATCTATCTAAACAGTTCCCATTTTGACTAACGCGGAATCGGCATTTACCTCCTATAGACAATTAAAGCTATCCTGGTTCGGGAGAATAAACGTAGTCAAGATGGATGTCTTGCCCCGACTCTTATATACTTTTCAGACAGTTCCTGTTCTATTGGATAGAGGCTTCCTCTCCAAAATGCAATCTATGATCCTTAGATTTGTCTGGGGGGGCAAGAGGTCCAGATTGCGAATGAATATCCTATCCTTGCCCAAGACCAGAGGAGGGGTTGGACTACCCAACATACGAGCGTACTTTGTGGCTTCCTCTCTTGTTAGAGCTCTAGATTGGCATTATCATGCGTCCTCCAAGAAATGGGTAGGGGTGGAGCAAGAGGGTTTGGGGATTCCGCTGAAACACCTGCTTTGGATTTCCCCTAAAGACTCCACAGACCTAGTACCTTTGACAGACATGACCAGAAACACCTTGAAGGTATGGCACCTAGTGACGAAAACCCTCCGCTTAAACGACAGACTTAGCCCTTTGACTCCCCTTTTTTCCAACCCATCTTTCCCACCCAGATTTGACAGGCAGAGATTTTTATGTTGGCGGATTGTGGATGACACCCGAGTAGGACAGACTCTGTCCAGTGGTGGTTTGCCCCCGATGGCAGAGCTACAACTCAAAGAACCTACGAGACCTCTTAAGTGATTCGAATTTCTCCAATACAGAGCATACTTATATTCAGCTGACCACTCTTGCAGGGTAAGATTGACACCCAACATATTGGAGAGGTTATTCCAACTGGAGGCTCCACCGAGGCGCAAAATATCAGTTCTATACCAGGCCTTAGGGTCCATGAGAGAGCAGGGCACCCTTTACTTCCAACGTGCTTGGGAGAGGGAATTGGGGTGTAGCATTTCAGAAGCTAATTGGCAGAAATGCTTCATATTTACTCACTCACTAGCTAGCGCTTGTTCTGCACAAGAAAGAAGCTATAAGCTGCTCACTAGATGGTACTTGTGCCCGACGACACTCCGGAACATGTTCCCTGGAACCCCTGATACCTGCTGGCGCTGTGGGGAAGAGAAGGGTACAATGATACACATTTGGTGGAGTTGTGGGAAAATCCGGCGGTTCTGGTCTGAGGTTTTCAATGCATACGCCCGGATAACAGGTAAACAAGCCGAATGCTGCCCAGAATCGGCAATGTTATCCATGTTTCCAGGTCCTATTGGGCTACAGAAGAGGGAAATTCTCCGCTTTTGCATCTCGGCTGCTCGTGCTGTGATCCCGAGGTTCTGGAAATCAAGCCGGGCTCCATCTCTACTTGATTGGTTCAAAGAATTGATGGACATATATGGAATGGAGGAGCTCGCAGCTGATGCGTCGGGATCTCGGAACAAATTCTTAGGGATTTGGGTTGAATGGATTCTTTTTCACGACTCTGCAGAATTTAGGAGTATCTTTTCCAGCACAGATAATATGGCTCGACCTCTGGCTGATGGGGAGCCAGTGGGATGAGTACCCTTTCTCCTTCCCATACCTCACCCGTCCCCCCCCCCCCTCCTTTTTTTCTTTTTTTCTTACGTGGCTTTTCTTTCCCAGTATAACTTTTTCTAATGGTTTTTGTTTCTCTTCTCTCTCTCTTCTTTTCTATCTCTCTTTTCTTCCCATCTGATACATTCAGTCTAGGTATTTCCTTTCTACACCTATACCTTCAGAATTCTAGTGAACATTAGACAGGTATCGGAAACTCTGAGCTGTGAGTAGATCATTAATATTTCGGCCTTCCTTTCCGGTACACCAGTCGATAGACTATTCCAACTAGGCCTCAACGGGTAATGACCCACTTACGTGGTCAACCTGTTAGAAGGGGCCAAGTGATAAAAATCATTCTGCTGGGGCTGCTTGTCCCCTTGACATCAGAACATCTCAAAACCCTGAGAAAGGTTGTATACTTGAGTGTTTGGAATTATATTTAGATTGTAGTATATATTGCACCAGAGATAAGCGCAAAAGTAAATTTGCAGCTTATCTTAAAGTTACTAATAACTTTGTGAATTCTCTTTTTGTATATTTTATATGTCTCAAGATTTTGTTAAAAATTGAATGTATGTCTTTCATATGCTTTTTTCTCAAAATTTAATAAAAATGAGATTAACCATAGTTAAATATTTTAAAATATGATCCCATCACGATCCCAACTTGAAATTTGGTACAGATGTGGCTAAGAGCATAAAAGACACATGGGCAGTTTTGGAAAATTTTTATTAAAACGTTTTTTCGGAAATGCGTTTCAAAATGTTGCGTTTGCATTCGCATGGGTAAAAAATTAAAATTAACAAATATACTCTTGTGACATATCTGGTGAAAGCCTGGACAGTTCTGAGTAGAATGGTGTTTATTTTGTTTCTCTATCTTATTTCTAGCCCGAGATAAAAAAATGTAAAGTCATACCAGGCCAAAATTCACCCTTTTTTTAAACTTTAAAAATCTGTAAAAAATTAACTGATGTAGAAAAAAATTCCAAACTTTTAATTTGTAATTAACTAAAGTAGTACTTCATAAAGGAAAAAAAAAAAAAAAATCTAAAGACGTCAGGTAAAAAAAAATATTCATATTTAGATCACTTGATATGGAATGACCCATTGACGCTATTAATAGTAAAATATGTTAAAATATGATCCCATTGCGATCCCAACTTGAAATTTGGTACAGATGTGGCTAAGAGCAAAGCAGACACATGGGCAGTTTTTGAAATATTTAAAGCGCGCCGATTTTTCGGAAATACGTTTTAAAGTTTTGCGCTTGCGATCACATGGGTAAAATATTAACAAAGATCCTCTTGTGACATATCTGGTGAAAGCCTGTATAGTTCTGAGTAGAATGGTGTTTATTTTGTCTCTCTATCTTATTCCTAGCCTGAGTTATGAGGAGAAACGTAAAGGCAGGCAACAGCGAAATTCACACGTTTTCCGAACTTTGAAAATCATTTAAAAAAAAAAAAAAATTTTTTTTAAATTTTTCTCTTCACATTTTGCATTGTCTGACATGCTATTATCGAATAACAAAATCTCAAAAGAATTAAAAATATAGAGGTAATAATCATTGGTTCACTTGACATGGAATGACCCGTAAGTGACACACCCCGCTCGTCGTTGCACCACTACCAGCCTGAGTCACCCTCCAAACAGGGACGCTCACGGCCGGGTTCGCCCCCAGACAGTCAGACAACAGGCACCCAGTCAACGATCGACAACCTCATCGAGGCCGTTAACAGAACACTACTAGTCAAATACTTCTCTACTCACGTCGACTGTAAGAACATAACCCGACATAATGAGTACTGGCCAGACAAGCGCTTAGCAAATCGCAGACTTTTCAAAGACAAATACCCCGTCGCCGCAGACCGTCATAAGCAACGTGCCAAGTTGCCAGCCATCGACCTCCAGCGTCGTGCCCAGCTAACAAAGCTCTGCTGGTGCTCTCAAACAGCTCGTTTACCAAAGACCCTATCAACCGCCAACTAAACAGCCTAGCACGCTCAGTATTTGGAGCTTCAGCGCCAGCCGCTCTCACCCCCCCTCGCGGTGGCGTAGGTCGCTAAAGCAGTGGTGTCCTAAATTGCGTGCTCTACGCACACTATCACAATCCACAACCACTCACAGGACAACTGATTTCCTACGCCGACCCTAAATGGCCCTGGAGTACCTCTTTGTACGTCCATTGACAAGCCAACTGTTATACGTTAGCAGCTGCGAACTCCATCTCAATGCGCTGAACCCCATAGATCAGAGGGTGGCACGCGGAGTCCACATCTAAAGGGTCCCTCATAAAGCTAGACTACCAAGGTGGTCACCTGTTAGATAAAAAGCTTATCCAGATAATTCCCAGAGCCATGCAGGGAAGGAAAGAGGGCATGCTTCTTCCCAACAAAGGCTTAAGCGGTCCTGTTGCTACCCATAGCCGTAGTCGCGACCAGCATCCCTCATGGAAAATTGGGATAGCCCTCATCAACCGCTAACACAGTCACAGTGCGGCCCACCCAAGAAAACCGACAAAACGACGTCTGTTGTTCAAGGCCGCCAACTCTCTACTCTGACCGGGGTCATAGCACCAGAATCGGAAACCTAATAGTATAAAAGCTTTCGATTCAAAGCTGTTTGTCGGCTACAAACTATTAACTTTCTAAAGATGAACTCGGACACCGCACGGGAGTTCCCCAAACCATCCACTTTAGCAGGGAAGTCCCAGAAGGAAAAAAAAAAAAAAAAAAAAAATTAAGAGGAAGTTTAATGGAGTGGGTTTACATTTCTGGTGATGCTGTTGGTGATATATTTCAATCTAAAGGCACATTACTCATCTTGAAAACCACAACATTTTTCAATGACATGCCTTCCCATTTCATTTGCACATAGTGGAACCATAATTTGTGTTCCAAAGGGCTATCTGACCAAGAGGTAGGGGAATGGAGTGCTGCATTAGATAATAAGTCATCTATAATCCTCCCAGATATTATGGTTTGGTATGAATTGAACCGCAGACTGAAGGCAAAGTAACCAGCTAGTGCTCAGCACCCCTAGGAAGTTCTTCAACACTGATAAATGGAAAATGAGCTTTAATGGGGATAAATGTAAGGTCATGCACTTGGGCAGAGGAAATAAAATGTATAATTATGTGCTTAATTGTAAAACACTGGGCAAAACTACCACTGAAAAAGACCTGGGTGTATGGGAAGGTGATAAACTCACATTTAGTGCCCAGTGTCAGGCAGCTGCTGCAAAGGCAAATAAAATAATGGGATGCATTAAAAGAGGCATAGATGCTCATGAGGAGTAGATAATTTTACCTCTATTCAAGTGACTAGTACGTCCACAATTGGAATACTATGTACAATTCTGGTCTCCGGTGTATAAGAAAGACACAGCTGAACTAGAGCAGGTGCAGAGAAGAGCGACCAAGGTTATTAGAGGACTGAGGGGTCTGCAATACCAAGACAGGTTATTAAACTTGCAGTTATTTAGTTTGGAAAAACAAAGGCTTAGGGGTGATCTTATAATAATGTATAAATATATGAGGGGACAGTACAGAGACCTTTTTAATGATCTCTTTACTCTTAGGCCTGAGACGGGGACAAGGGGGCATCCTCTACGTCTAGAGCAGTGGTGGGGAACGTCCGGCCCCCGGGCCGGATCCGGCCCGCCACGTTATCTCATCCGGCCCGCCAGGGCCGGGACGACAGCTAGGCGATCGACCGCCGCCCGGCCCTGGCGAGAAGCTGCGGCAGCTAGCTAGCGGTGGGCGCCGCCATGTTCTTTGTGGCTGGCGCCCACTAACAGTACAGCCGGTCAATAGAGGTTGAGACCTCTACACAATGGCCGCGGTCTCCAATTAGCCGCGGCCATTTTGTTGAAGTCTCAGCTTCCACCGAGCGGCTGTACTGTTAGTGGGCGCCGGCCACAAAGAACATGGCGGCGCCCACCGCTAGCTGCCGCAGGCCCGCAGCTACTCCCCGCAGGCAGCGTCCTGCAGATGTGCCCTCCGGGCTCTGGCACCCCTGCTCCACATCCACAGCTCAATGGTAAGTTTTGCTGGAGGCTGTGGGGGAGGCTGTGAGGGAGGCTGTGAGGGAGGCTGTGAGGGAGGCTGTGAAGGCGGCTGTGAGGGAGGCTGTGAAGGAGGCTGTGAGGGAGGCTATGAAGGAGGCTGTGAGGGAGGCTGTGGGGGAGGCTGGGAGGCTGTGGGGGAGGCTGTGAGGGAGGCTGTGAAGGAGGCTATGAGGGAGGCTGTGGGGGAGGCTGTGGGGGAGCAGGGAGGCTGTGGGGGAGGCTGTGAAGGAGGCTTGAAGGAGGCTGTGAGGGAGGAGGCTGTGAGGGAGGCTTGGGAGGCTGTGGGGAGACGGGAGGCTGTGGGGGAGGCTGTGAAGGAGGCTGTGAAGGAGGCTGTGAGGAGGCTATGAGGGGGAGGCTGTGAGGAGGGTGGAGGGAGGCTGTGAAGGAGGCTGTGAAGGAGGCTGTGAAGGAGGCTATGAGGAGGCTGTGGGGAGAGGGGCTGTGAGGAGGCTGTGAAGGAGGCTGTGAGGGAGGCTGTGGGGGAGGCTGTGGGGAGGCTGTGAGGGAGGCTGTGAAGGAGGCTAGTGAGGGAGGCTGTGGGGGAGGCTGTGGGGAGGCTGTGAGGAGGCTATGAAGGAGGCTGTGAGGGAGGCTGTGGGGGAGGCTGTGAAGGAGGCTTGAAGAGGGAGGCTGTGAGGGAGGCTGTGGGGAGGCTGTGAGGGAGGCTGTGAGGGAGGCTGTGAGGGAGGCTGTGGGGAGGCTGTGAGGGAGGCTGTGAGGAGGCTGTGAAGGAGGCTGTGAGGGAGGCTATGAAGGAGGCTGTGAGGGAGGCTGTGGGGGGAGGCTGTGAAGGAGGCTGTGAGGGAGGCTGTGGGGAGGCAGAGGGAGGCTGTGGGGGAGGCTGTGGGGGAGACAGGGAGGCTGTGGGGGAGACAGGGAGGCTGTGAGGGAGGCTGTGGGGGAGGCAGGGAGGCTGTGAGGGAGGCTGTGGGGGAGGCAGGGAGGCTGTGGGGGAGGCTGTGGGGGAGACAGGGAGGCTGTGGGGGAGACAGGGAGGCTGTGGGGGAGGCAGGGAGGCTGTGAGGGAGGCTGTGGGGGAGACAGGAAGGCTGTGGGGGAGGCAGGGAGGCTGTGGGGAGGCTGTGAGGGAGGCTGTGGGGGAGGCTGTGGGGGAGACAGGGAGGCTGTGGGGGAGACAGGGAGGCTGGCCCCCCGTGTACACGTGTGTCGTGTGCCTCAGGCCCCCGTGTACCCGTGTGTCGTGCGCCTCTGGCCCCCATGTACCGGTGCGCGAATTTATACGGCCCGCGAATGATATTCTAAATTTCCAAATGGCCCTTTGCAGAGAAAAGGTTCCCCACCCCTGGTCTAGAGGAAAGAAGGTTTAATCATAATCACAGATGTAGATTCTTTACTGTAAGAGCAGTGAGACTATGGAACTCTCTGCCACATGATGTTGTAATGAGTGACTCACTACTAACATTTAAGAATGGCCTGGACGCCTTTCTTGAAAAATATAATATTACCAGTTATATATACTAGATTATTTGATACGGCATTGATCCAGGGGACTAGTCTGATTGCTGTATGTGGAGTCAGGAAGGAATTTGTTTCCCCAATGTGGAGCTTAATTTTGCCACATGGTTTTTTTTTGCCTTCGTCTGGATCAACATGTTAGGCTATGGGTTGAACTAGATGGACTTAAGGTCTTCCTTCAACCTTAAATACTATGTTACTATGTTACTGTCAGAAAGCTATTCCAGGTAAATTCTTGATAAAGCTGCTTGAGAAAATGCCATGGGTGTGTAAAGCTGTCGATAGAGTGAAGGGGGGCAGGTATTTTGATGAATTCAAGGTTTAACACATATTCTGGTCTGGCTTGTTTATTTCTTTCTTATTTATTTCTTATTTATTCCTTATTACCATATGAGTTACTTTGTGGTTTTGCTTCCTTTAATCTGAATCAACAATGTGCACATTCTAATAAGGACATGGAAAACCACTGCATGATCAGGTGTATCTCAAATTTTGACCAGTACTGTAATTAAAAGTATATTAGATTTAAAATCTTTAATTGAAAAAGCATAGTGTGATGGCAAGTGGCCTGCCCATGGCCGAGTGAAGACGCAGGCTACTGGAGCTCCATAGACCCGGGGCCGAAATACAGCTTTCAGGACCTCCTCCTCCCCTGCTATGTCAAGGAGAATGAAGCCAGAATCCACTCTGACCCGCACACCATGGGCGGGGACACCGGGAGGCTTCTCAGGGCTGTCCAAGCTATTTGCAAACGCTGGGGCGTCTGGTTGGTGCAGGACAGCAATGGCGCCGAGCGCCCTCCAGCGTACGCCGCCCCCTCCTTCCCCGCTACAGCAGAGGAGCCCGCGCTCTAAACAGATCGCAGCACCGTTATCCAGGGCATCGTCCCTGGCCGTAGGGGAGCAGAGGGGATCACCTGAGCCAGGTGGTGGCGACTGGAGGATCCCCAGTGGACACCCAGAAGCAATGGAAAAGAGGGGTGAGTCGGAGGGGCCACGTGGGCCGGGAGGTCCAGAATCACTGTCCTACCCTCCCCCCATGCCTATGGCTCCCAGTCAGAGCTTCAGGAGATAAGGGCTCTTATACAGGCCCTACCATCAAAGCAGGACTTGGAGGCGGCTGTGAAAGCACTATAAGCCTCACAAGAAAGGGGGCTGAGTGCAATTACCAAAGACATTGACTCCCATAAAGAGAACGCTGCCAATGCAGAAGGGGCTGTCACTGTGCTGCAGGCCAGGGTGGCTGACTTAGAAAAAGAAGTGACCTGATTGCACTCCCTGAGTCAATTACGGTACATCAGAAAATCTCATGCAAAAAAAACCCTTGAGATTCTCAATATAGTCACTAGGAAGCTCCCTGGATCCAAGTATAAGATTAACAGACTACACAGAGTCTCTCGTGATGGACCCACAAACGCAGCCAACCCACGTGATGTTCTTTGCAGGCTTCACAATTTTACTGACAAGGATGTCATTGTTCAGGCTGCATGGCTATTTGGAGACATCACTTTTGAGGAGGCCAACATTCGCCTGTTCCCAGACGTCTCCAGCCGTACACTCTATATGAGACGTCAGTTGCATCCTCTCCTAGAGAGAGTTAAGGAAACCGGGGCTTCTTATCATTGGGGCCATCCCTTTCACTCAATTGTAAGGCAAGGGGCAAATTTTTCTACCTGTGGTCAAAAGAGGACTTAGAGGGCTTGTTTACATTTTTAAACATTCCACCATTCCCGATCCCGGACTGGCTATCGCTGGAAGGCTTCCTCAGAGCTACCCCAGGGAGGCTATGTTACCTGTCTCGTAATACATAATCTGCAAATTCAAGGCGCCAGCACAGACCATCCCGAGAGGACCCCCTGACTTGAATAAACTATGAAATCAGTTCCTGATCTCCTGGTGCCCTCCATTCTCCAAACATGCCATCTGTCTGGCATGGCGTAGAGGACACCCGTTGGCAGTGCAACTCTGTGAGAGGATTGCACCTTCATGCTCTAATTCCTGGGCTTTTTTCTGATTGTTTTGATGGCTTTTTGGGCATATGTGTGCCCCATTGTTGTTGATGTCCCAAGATGACTTAGAGTCCATTTCACCTCTGTTTTATATGGGTATTGAGATTCCTGGGGCTCCCTTGGGCGACGGTCTGAATACTGAACTCTGACGGAGCTCTGTTGGGGGATATCCAACTTGGGGGAGAGGTGTGTGGGGGTAACAAGTTGTTGAAAAGCTATGTATAGGGTTTACTTGTTGTTAAAATTATATTGTTGATGGGTCCCGGGTCTGCGTTGGACCAGCCCGTGATTGTCTACGACCCCTCGATCCTCCCTTTTTGTTTTCTGTGGCATTCGGTTTTCCAGGTCTGACTGGATTAGACTGTTAAAGTCTCTTTTTTCTTTTAACTACTCTTCTTTCTTTACTCCTTCCCCACTTCCTTTCCTCTCCCTTTCATCCTACCCCATCAATTAGGAAATAATGTCTCACAGCGGTTTATCAGAGCTGAAGATAGGAACGTTAAACGTCAAGGGCCTGCATGACCCAGGCAAAGGGTCTATTATGTTTAATTACCTAAAGTCCAACAAAATTTATGTCGCCTTTTTACAGGAAATGCATCTCTGTGCAGCCAAGCCATTTAGACTTTCGAACCATTGGTTTCCCACGGCCTATCACAGCCTCTCGCCTGATGCTGGTTCTGCGGGTAACTAGTATCGTGTTATCGGGTCTCTCCCTTGGGAATTCCTGGATTCTTGGGATGGTGAAGCGGGAAGGATGTTGTTGATAAAAGGTAAAATTGCATCCCAGTTATACACTTTCGCCTCGCTGTACCTTCCAAACACCGGTCAGATTCCTCTGCTGTTTAAATTTTTAGAGCTAGTAGAGGACTTCACTGAGGGGACCCTTGTCCTAGGGGGAGACTTTAATGTAGCTCTAGATCCAACTATAGATACTTTGGGGGGAAGATCTGCCCTGACAGGAGCAGCACAGCGACGCTTAAGACGGACCCTACATCACCACCAATTGCTGGACACCTGGCTCATGCTTCATCCCAGGGATAGGGATTACTCCTTTTACTCCACAGCACATGACTCCTACTCAAGGCTGGACTACATACTCATACAGCACTCTGACTTGACGCAAGTACAAGCTGCAAATATAGAAACGATTACATTTTCAGATCATGCTTTAGTTACGGTCTCGATCTTGGTCTCCTCTCCATTGCCGAGACAGTGGCAATGGAAGCTGAACTCCTCTTTGCTCAAAGACCCTGAAGTATGTTGGGACGTCACAAAAATACTACAAGATTACTTTGATACCAATGTACAAAATGGCTCTTCCCCTGTGATAGTGTGGGAGGCCCATAAGTGAGTAATTAGAGGTGCGCTCATAATACATGGGGTCAGATTAAAAAGAGAAAGGGACGCGGAGATTGCAGGTTTGCGCTCACGGCTGAAGACGTGCAGTCTCCCCTATATTTGATAACTGGCCATGATAATGCAGACAGCAGCAGCCTGATATTATCAGGCTGGGAAGGTCCATGGTTATTGTGCCATTCCTAGCCTAAAAATCAGAGATGGGTCGAGACATCCACCCCATGCTGTAGGCATCCACATCTGCGATTTTCCTGTCTCTAAAGCCCTCCTGCTAGGGTCTTCCAAAAAAATGCTCACATTTCCCATTGACTGGGATTACTAAGTATTGAAGTCGAGTCCATCTCAGCGTCCAGTCTGCTCGATTCCAGTTCTTCTAGTGCTTGCTCATCACTAATCACAACTCATACATTTGCATTCTTCTTTGAAACCTATAAAGCTGTTAACTCACTTACTTCATCTATTTTTGGCAGTGCTGGAGGTGGAAGGAGAAACCGCAGGTCTACATCATTGCTCCTAGCTAACCCAACAATGGTTCTTCTGTCACATGCTTGAGCCACTGTCCGATATTGATAATCTGGAAAAAAAAAACAACAAAAAACTAAATCTGACAAAATGTGAAGCTAGCTTGAGGAGAAGATGTTAATAGATTTGATAAAAGTTACAAATAAATTAAAGTGTTACTGTTACCATTTTACTATTTCAAAAACTTGGCAGATTATAGTTACGGCTGAAAGTATTTGTACCCTTGAAATTGTTCCAAAAAAAGAAAGTATTTTTCCCATAATTCCACATTTTATCATAGTCATGTTTATTTTGTGTGTATGTATTGGAACAACACATAAAGGGCACTTTACACGTCCCCATATCGTCGTCGAACTCCGATAAAAAGTCACGTGGCTCGTGCGTTGGCCCTGATATCGTTCGTGCGTTGTGTAGTGTGAATGTGCAATTCGATGCAAGAACGATGTCAAAACGATATCGGGGGGGAAATGAGCAGGCTCTCCAACTGGCCGATATTGGATGGACGATGTGGCAGGATCGTGCCGTGTGAAAACCCAACAACGATCTCGATCCTGATTGTATGGTTGTTCCAGGAAGTCCGTAGGCATTTTGAATGTTTAATTTTTAAGCCGCCCACCTACGTTGATTGGTGGCTAGGTAGGCAATGCTGATTGGATGTGCGTCGCCAAGTTGCCATTTTGTTTCTTTCTGGGGTTCATGTGGATGCGCGCTGCATTAGCATTGTCTTTGCGAGGTCCACAATGGTGCGGAAAAAGATATGTATCCAAGGCCAATTACAGAGCTCCTGGACTCCTCTAGCAAATAGTGTAGGCATCTTTTCACGACGCCACCACCATGTATTTGCAAATGTACGATCTGTTTATTTTCAAAGTGCCATGTGCTGAAGATATGATAGTAACTGTTTAAAATAGCAGCTCGCATCTCACAACTCCTCCGACATATATATATTTGTAAAGTACATCCAAAGTGCCTGAAAGGTTCGGCCACTGGCTGACCGACGCAATAGCGTTGTGCTTTGCACATTTCATGACGGCGTCGCATGCCCTGGCCTCAGCCACTATGTGTGGGCGACTCCTTTGCGGACAGACAAGTTAACACCGCACCCACAATCTGCGTCATGACGTCATCTTTCAGCAGGCACAGCCTTCTAGGTGGAGACCAGGCCCATGCATAAAGATGGCGGCGGAGCAGCGTTCAGCAGCATGGGGCGAGCCAGAGCTCCTACTGCTGTATGACTACTTAGACAGGCTGGGCTATTGGTGTGTCTTACCACACCAGCACCCCCGGCTGCATAAACTGCGCATCGTGCGCAAAATCCAGCGGGCCCTGCAGCGGAACCTCCAAGTGGAGCGCACCACAAAGCAAATTGTTAAAAAAATTGCCGACATGAAGTACAAGGCAAGGGACCGCATTGCCGCCATCTGTGCCCACATACAGAGTCTGCGTGGTGAGTATGATGTCATGACACATAGACACATGTGACATCAGGACACAATATAGCACATTCAGCCTCAATGAGAATTAAACATCGATTGTTGCCCAGTACTACTCCTTCTAGCATGTTTGTGGTTAAGTAATTGTTGGCAAGTGCTGGTGCCTATCCTTCCCAAACATACAGTGTGGCCACAAATATAACTCCCCAAACATAGGCCCCTTCTGTTGGTATTTTCCAAACTAATCCTCCTTGGCGCTAAAAAACATCTGACGCTGACATACCCGTGCAGATGCATTAAAATGTCCTCAGGGAGGGAAGGGCATAATGTATGTGACATGTTAGCTAGACAACAAAGCCCATTAGACACACAGTACACTATGTGCATATGTACACAAAAACGTTAATCAAATGCTCCCTTATAAACCAACAGATGCTGAGAAAGATCAAGAGGGCTCGCCATCAGCCTCACCATCAGCAGCCCAGCCCAGCTCACCGCAGCCATCACCTCACCCCTCCAGATCACCAGCTGACGTGTCTTCACACATTGTCTCCGGCCTCCCCACCACCAGCTCAAGGTGGCTCACGCCCTTGATCCACCCCAGCCTCACCGGCCCCACCTGAAGGAGACTCACCAGGGCCATCTCCAGCAGACTCCCCTGCACCTGCTGCAGCCACAGCACGTGGCAGGCTCAGTGGCCTACGGGCCAGAAGGTGAAGCACCACCACACGGCCAATCTGCCTTAGCCGCGATTATGGAGGCGTACTCCCCATCCCCCCCGACTGACCCATTGTCCAACATGCTGTCAGTGAGTCTGTTAAGTTTGCAATGCGTACAGGGCTTGTTCCTTAGTTTTACACTATTCCCGTCAATGTTATCAAACACAGACCTAACCTTCCTCGTTTGTGTCTTTTGACTTATTAGTGACACCAGCTGTCGGTTTGGGTTGGCAGATGAGCCAATCCCCCTCCCCGGAAAATGGTGACCCTCCAGTAGTTGGTAAGTACTCTTTCTTGGCACCCTTTAACATACTTAACAGACATGTTTGTATTTTGCGTCACTGATGTGTGTGTTCCCACACTCTAGGTGTAACATCTTACCTGGACCTCCTGAAGGCCCACCAAGACGCCGTACACAAGCTACGGGAGGCAACAACCCAGCTGGAGGTGGTGGGTGCAATGATGCACCAGTATTTCACCCACCAGACAAGGCGTGACCCTGTTGGCCCACATCAGTGACTTGCCCCTGCAATTTGCCCTCAGACGATCGCTTGATACAAACAGGTACTGAACTATGATGTGGTAGCTCTGTATGTAGAAACTGTATAAACTGCAGTACGTAATAGATCCTTGAGTATTGTTAGGTGGGTAATTTACTCTAATTAATGATGTATCACAGGTTCTTAGGATAGTAGCAGCAGTATCCTCCATTATAACACTGAGAGGTTGTTTAAGTCTGCACGCACAGGTGATTCTCATTTTGTGTAGTACATCTATATTGGATGTTATTAGATCCACACGCAATTGCTGTGTGACTGCACGTATATGGAAAGGGCTGAGAATTTTATGCATGGTTATATAATGACATGCTATTTTTATCCTTTGAACCAATTGATTACATCTCTATTTTTCTATAGTTGTAAATATTTCCCCACAAACCTCTATTGCTGTGGTAGGCAATATATACTACATGACAGTATACAGGATCATAGGTACTAATTAGTTCATACTGTTCTTTACCTTAAATTGATATATGTATGCTATTTGATAGGTAATGACTAATTATAGCTATATTCTATGAGTATACATGTATGTTGAAATTGAGAAATTATTTTGTATCATTGCTGGTTTTCTACCTTGCTCCCCCCCCTTGTACCGCACATTCTTTAATTAATAAAATTTACATTTTCATATAAATGACCATATGATCGTTTTTCTTCCCTTTGGGAAATCTTTTACATTAATTCTACGCGATCGGTCATGGTTTATTATAGGTCCATATTCATTCCAGTATTATTGGTTATATTCGTATATGCATTATTGATGGTATGGTATAGCTAGCCACGATGTACTGGATGCAAAAACTGTGGTGTTTTCTAATCCTACAATTTGGAATATTGGAATCCAACAACTAATTACAAGTCATGTTGACGTGTTTGTTTTTGGCATGTTGCCAACAGAATTTGTTCATGTGGACCATAATGTGTCCCGATTTGTGCCCTGACCAGGCCATTGTTTGTGCTTGTTTGGCCGTGTTGTTGGTTTGACACAATTTTGACCATTTTAAAAAATGTTTTGACACTTTTACATTTATACAGCAAGTTAGGTGTGTGGCTCGTCCTTTGCCCAAAGGCGGAAAATATAATCTTAAATCCACCACCAAATAACTTGTGTGCGTTTTCCTGTTCCTATTTAAAGGGAACCTGTCACCTGGATCTAAGCCCCTACACTATCACTACCTGTCCCTGCACCTTCCTAGCTGCTCCCTATCTATCCCTCTCTGAGCTAAATCCGCCCTATAAAACTGCAGAAAAATAACTTATAACTTACAGAAGTCCCTGAGGCTGGGGACTGAGAAGGCGGCGCCAGGCTCCATTCAGCCCCTCCTCCATGCAGCAGCACACGCCCCACTGGGCGGCATTATTCTTTCTTCATCGCCGCCTCCTCCATTTGGAATCTCCCGCCTGCTTTACACCTATCATGTTGTGGTGATGCGACCTCGATGTGTCCCCTGACCGAGACACAGCATATGGGAGATTGTATCTTCTGCTCGGTGGCAGCACACACAGGGTAAGCTGCTACTGGAGCTAAGTGCTGATTGAAAGCACTGACCCCCAGGTGTGCAGGTGAATAGGAGATGATATGAGCTGCCCTGGGCTGTGGGGAGGGGGTGGAGTGTGTCAGGACAGCAGCAGGAGCTGCTGGGATTGTATGAGGTTCTACTCGGCTGCGCCCCGGTGTAACAGGCCAGACTAACCCCCCCCGACCAGAATATACTCTGGGTTAAAGTAGCCTAGGCCAGATTATACCCCTCCGTATACCACAGCAGCTGTAGATCAGGGCCCCAAGCAACACATGGGGGCCCGAGGCAGCACAAAGTGGCCCCAGGCAGCAGAAAGTGGCCCTACACAACATACAGGGGCCCCAGGCAGTGCTACGGCACCAGGCAGTGCTAGGGGCCTTAGGCAGTGCACAGGGCCCCAGGCAGCACAAAGTGGCCCCAAGCAGTACAAAAAGGCCCCAGGCAACATACAGGGGCCCCAGGCAGTACTAGGGGCCACAAGCTACACACAGGATCCCAGGCTACACACAGGGGCCCCATGCAGTATACAAGGACCCCAGGCAGTGCACGGGGCCCCAGGCAGTGCACGGGGCCCCAGGCAGCACAAAGTGGCCCCAGGCAACATACAGGGGCTCCAGGCAGTACTAGGGGCCCCAGGCTACACACAGGGTCCCAGGCTACATACAGGGGCCCCATGCAGCATACAAGGGCCCCAGGCAGCGCATGGGGGCCAGAGGCAGCACACAGGGGCCCAGGCAGCACAAAGTGGCCCCAGGTGGCCCACTGCCTGGGGCCACTGCATATTGCCTGTGGTCACTTTGTGCTGCCTGGGGCTCCTGTGTGCTGCCTGGGGCCCTTGTATGCTGCATGGGGCCCTTGTGTGTAGCCTGGGATCCTGTGTGTAGCCTGGGGCCCCTGTATGTTGCCTGGGGCCACTTTGTGCTGCCTGGGGCCCTGTGCACTGCCTGGGGCCCTTGTATGCTGCATGGGGCCCCTGTGTGTAGCCTGGGATCCTGTGTGTAGCCTGGGGCCCCTGGTACTGCATGGGGCCCCTGTATGTTGCCTGGGGCCACTTTGTGCTGCCTGGGGCCCTTGTATGCTGGCTGGGGCCCCTGTGTGTAGCCTGGGGCCCCTAGTACTGCCTGGGGCCCCTGTATGTTGTCTGGGGTCACTTTGTGCTGCCTGGGGCCACTTTGTGCTGCCTGGGGCCCTGTGCACTTCCTGGGACCCCGTGTACTGCCTGGGGCCCTTGTATGCTGGCTGGGTCCCCTGTGTGTAGTCTGGGATCCTGTGTGTAGCCTGGGGCCCCTGTGTGCTGCCTCGGGCCCCATGCACTGCCTGGGGCCCCTAGCACTGCCTGGGGCCCCTGTATGTTGCGTAAGGCCACTTTCTGCTGCCTGGGGCCACCTTGTGCTGCCTCGGGCCCTCATGCATTGCTTGGGGCCCTGTGCACGGCTTGGGGCCCTGATCTACAGCTGCTGTGGTATACGGAGAGTTATAATCTGGCCTAGGCCTGTTTATACCCCGGGGTATAGTTTGGGCTAGGCCAGAATATACCCAGGGTATATTCTGGCCCTGGGGGGTATATTCTGGGCTAGCCCAGTTTATACCTCGGGTATATTCTGGTCGGGGGTTAGTCTGACCTGTTACACCGGAACCTGGAGGTCTGTGAATACCTGAACTGTGCCATTAATCTGTGTGCTGTGTGAGTAAATACCTGAGTCACTGCCTTCTGACGTGCCGATCCTAACTGCTACCTTACAGTGTAAAGTGGGTGGGAGATTCCAAATGGAGGAGGCGGCGATGAAGAAAGAATAACGCCGCCCAGTGGGGCGTGTGCTGCTGCATCAAGGAGGGGCAGAATAGAGCCTGGCGCCGCCTTCTCAGTCCCCAGCCTCAGGGACTTCTGTAAGTTATAAGTTATTTTTCTGCAGTTTTATAGGGCGGATTTTGCTCAGAGAGGGATAGATAGGGAGCAGCTAGGAAGGTGCAGGGACAGGTAGTGATAGTGTAGGGGCTTAGATCCAGGTGACAGGTTCCCTTTAAGTAAAAATAGCAAACACATTGTATTTTGGGCAACATGTTCATCACAAACAAAAATAGATCTATCTAAATTGTGGCCTCCAACGCCAAATAGGGCTCAGGCCAGCCACCTAATTTGTTTATGGGAACAGTGGGGCAAGACCTTGCCCCATACACAATGCAACATTGTGTTGAGGGCAAGCTAAGGGCCAAACATGTGTGGACAGCAGTGTTTACCTCTGTACACGCTTCAAAGTGGGAATTTGGGACTCGCCATGATTTGAACATTATGCATTAGCTTGTGTTTGGCCCTTCACAGCTCCTGGAAACACTATTTAGGATGCCAATCTGAAGATGAAATCTATCATCATAAAACATAACCTTCTGGCCCTGCTTGTATGTGTAAAGTGTATGGCCCAGCTGTGTGTGTCCTTTGAACCAAGGTACCTCTTTTCACATTGTGACCAAAATTTCAATGTAGCACATTAAATACACCGATATGTCAAAATATAATTTTAATACACAAATGCAGTTTGTAAACATAAAAAGGTTTTTAGCACCGTGAATAATTAAATGAAATTTGTAACAGCCAAAAAAAGGGCACCAACAAAATCATAATTGGTGGTAGCGTCCCCAATAATTATCATGGTCTGCTGCAGGATTGGCGATGGCAGACTCACCCACATCCCTTGCAGGAACTGGGTGTGGTCGGTGCCGAGGGAAAGGTCGAAATGGCTCCCTCGGCACCTCAGGAATATGTCCAGGGCCAAACATAGCCATTGGCGCCGGCTGCTGGGACACTGACGGTGGCTGGGGGGCTCGGCCAAGATGGTCTCCCCGGTCAGTGTCCCATTCATCGACGCCTCCAGGGCTAGAGTGATGATCCGCTCAAGGTGGGTCTTTTGGGGCCGGGCCAACTCGGCCACCCGTTCACTAACCATCAGCCCGATCCCAGTCCAAGGTACCCCCTCCAGGTTCAGCAGCACCTTCTTCGCCCAGTCACCCAGCTGGGTAGAGGGGGGAGCTGGTCTTCTTCGTCTCCCCCCCTCACTGGGCCGAGGGTGCTGCACAGCAGGACCGGGATCAGGCTCCCCCCCCCGATGTTGTGGGGGTCTCTTCCAGAACGGGCGGGTGGCTCCCCCTGGCTGGGCCCGGCGCCTTGAGGGTCCTGAGGAAACAATGGAGAAAAAAAAATATAAGTTCGACACAATCACATAACATCTATGCTATAGGAAGAAACATGCCTTGCCACAGTTTGAACGTGCAATGTAAGCTATCCTATACAAGGCCAGTACTCTCGCAACACACAGTGCTTACTCTGCTCACATAAGTAAGCACCATGGTCACGCATAGCTGGGGACACAAGCACACAAGGTAAGTTCGAAGGTCAACGAAAAACCAACACCATTACCAAATGTGCACTGTGGGAAAGAACACACGCTCATATGTTTGAGAAGTTACACACAACACAAGTGTTTCAAACCACCGTTGCAAACTGTGAGGAGCCCAAACCAATTGAACATACCTCTTGTGGCGGAGCTGGGACTTGGAGAGTGGCGGAGGAAGTTTGTGCAAGCTCCCTGCTGCACAGTGTAGTCGGAGGGAGATGCTGGTCCCGGAGGAAATGGAGGAGGTTATAGTACCACAAATGTGGCACATAAACCTCCCCCGTTCCACTCCCGGACCGCATAGATTTTTGGACTTCGTTCAGCTCCCTCTTGTACACTGTGCGCAGGTTTGCGATCTTATTCTGCACAAACTTCAAATCCACACTCAGCCCAGGGTTGTGCTGCAGGCTGAGTGTGATGAGCTGGTCATACGCCACTCTCACCGTTGCGTTCTTGTAGTCCGATGCTCTGGTCCGCCACAAGCACTCTAGCTCCTGGTATATGGCTATGAAGGCCCGGATATATTCCTGGTTGTCTGCCATCTGGGAACCAAAAAAAAGGCTGTAAACACACACATGCACGTATCATGTCCTTTCATGTGTGCATGCCTGGCTACATGTGTCCCTGTGCCCACATGATTGATGTGTGAAGAATAGGTGATAGATTACAATAGCCAAACATTACCCATGTGCCACTAAGGACATGAAGGCACATGGGCAAACAGTATGTACCTATAGCATCCATGGATGTAGGTCACATTATTTCCATGTTTAGGGTGGCAAGGCCACCAGCCAATGGACCCTCACTGAGGTGGGATGTATATCTCCCTCTACTCATAGGCATGAGGGATTTGGGTTTGGGTGAAAGACACATGGACATTCCAAAAACAGACATGAAGCTTTAGGTCATGTTCAAAAATGTTAGGCAAAGATGTTCGCTAATCATGTCTCTTACTAACAAAAGCTCCAGTATAATTCAATATACAAAGGTAACATGGGCCATTAGAACACAATGGTGGGTTCTGGCAATGGACTCCGTTGAAACGCAACAAAAAGACTGCCGAACTGGGGCCAAGCCACATATCCCTCCAGCCAAGGACGTTGCTTCGTGTTGTCAAGGTAATCGGCCAGGTGTTTCAGGTTCCCCCACCTATCACTGTCTGTACATGCAGCTTCGTAATACTAAGCTAATCATCCCGGTCTGAGCTCAGAGTGTAATGTGAAAGGTGACCATAAAGCATTTAGGCACTTTCATTTCCTTATGTAATGAGGCAGTGTGTCCACAGCTTGGATGACGGGAACTGTTTTGGCAGTTAATCGTTAGGATTACATTCTTGCCCAATAACATGTTTGGAGACATAATGTGAGGTCACAACCATGTGACGACAAGAGGCGGACCTATGTTCCCCGACAACATAATATGTTTGCTGGCTTAGTTACGGCCACTATGGTCACATGATTTTTACAACACACTGTTCCTTTATGTTTCAAAGGGTTGCATGTTCATTAACGATTATCCTGCCAGACACTCCCCCTTCTCCAAGGTGGGGACTGAAATGTAATTTGCAACATGTTTGGCCCCACAATTTAACCTTATACTATGATCTCACTCAGGGAGGATTCCAATACTATTTGTAAGCGGCAGGTACAGATAGTGATAGCTGGGGCACATAAACTACCAGACAGGTTCCATTTCACCCTTGGAGACCCCTCCCGAACCAGCATCTGCTTAGGCCTTAACAATGTCCAAAAAACACAGGTCAAAACAACAGATATGACAAGGGAATTAACCCCGACAGCTAGCCATCCACACACAGCTCAAACGGGGTATTGGCCCTCATCAGTGTTGTTTAGGCTTACTATAAGGTGGGGCCAATGGCTGGTAGACAAACAAGACTAAGCACTTAGGAAGTCCCAGTCAATGTGCACCAGGCTCCACTTGCCTAGTTTGGCAACATGTGGACAATGCATCATGGATGTCACTGTTTGGGACCAAAAAAGGCATCTGGCAACAGTGTTTCCCTTTGTCCGATGTCCATAACATCTGAATAGGCTTCGGGCCACAGGTGGTGTGAAGGCCACTTTCCATAGACACACATCTGTGTCCAACTTGTGGAAAGATATCTGGTTGCAGTTAAATCATGTACACATTTTGCCATTTTCTGGCATGGTCCAAAATGGAGCGATGTGTACATGGTTTCACTGCCAAACGAGATATGTTCCGAAGTTGGACACAGATATCTGTGTGTGTAAAGTGGCCTTCAGGGATGGGCCATTTAAAACAAATTATGCTATAATGGAACTTGAACAGCAGAAAAAGAAGTCATGACGAAGGTGAGTCACCAATACATACCGTCAATCCTGCAGTGCCAGAAGAGGGGACGCTACCACGTTGTGTTTCCGTGTGTTGGTGGGGGGATGATCGGAATGTCGTCTTTTAAAGGACACACAGCCAATGAAATGGTTGATTAGCTGACCAATCCACGACGTTGGGCGTTGTCCGTCAAGACGCACTACCATTGGATGGCGCAAGTGGGTTGTAATTGGTGGTTTCACACATAAAAATCCCACACAGTTGAACGTACTTAGGTTTTCTGCCCAGAGCCATTGGGGTAAGTACTGGTGCTCAGAAATGTCTGTGGGTGTTTAGCCATAATAACTGCGTTTTGAGAATGTACCTGCATGTACAATTGCCATTAGCCTTCATTATGAGCCTGGTCACCATTTGTGAAGTGTTCACATCTCCTTGACGTTGTGAACACAACAAATTGTGACTGTGTGTGCCTGTTGTAGTACCGGCGTCATGCAGGGCTTCTCAGGTGGTGTGGTCTGCAACATTGTAGTTCAGCTGCTGGAATTCAAAAACCCAATCATGGCCTACGGCCAAATGTGTGCAAATGTTTCAAATGGGTTTGCCCACACACATTTAATTTCTGCATAGTCCTAGGCATCCATCTGTCACGGGTGGCACGGATGACAGGGTGGAGGCCACGCGCAGACGATCCCAGCGTGTGGCCCACCAGCCATAATGGTGGAGGATGGTCCGTCTCTTTCAGGGGCATTTACCTTCTGTGTAGATGGAGAGAGGGTGTGATGGGATCTCGCTGTTATGGGGGGACGGCTGTGGAGGTCTTGTGCTCGGTCTGGTTTTATCCACCAATATTGTAGGTCACTAGGACCCAGCAGATTCCTTCCACTTTTATAAGGAGGTTCATTACCCTTCCTCGGTGCAGGTGATAGTTCCTTGTGCACTCATTATCCTTGCTCCAGCAGACGCGGAGGTTGTGGAGGTTGCTGATTCTGCTGTCAGATAAGTGTTTCCTTTTCCCAAATGTCTGTCTTCCCTGGTGTTTGTCTTTAGTTGATAGTGGAGGGGTCTAGTGAACCTCTCCATCTGATCCTTAGATAAGATAGTGCTAGGATCAGAGAGGGACGAGGTTCGTGGTCGGCGACAGTTGAGGAGACTGTATAGGGACGTTAGGGCAGACAGGGTCAGCTCTAGGAAGTCTAGGGGTCACCGTCTCCTTCTTGTGCCCTTAGCGTTAGGGACTCCTTATTCCCCCCCCCGTCGTTATCCTACGCTGGGTGTCTTCCCCACTCCCAGCGTGACACCATCATTGTTCTTGAAACATGTGCACATTTGGCTTGGCCATACAAATGCATGTGGCAAGTGTAGCCTCTTGGGATGTGTAATGTCTATACCTGGCCTTTTTCGGGGTAGGGGGGGAAAAAGCTTATCACGATACATATTTGCAAACATGTGACCTGTGCCTCCGTTTTGACCTTGAATGTGTTTGAACCTGGCCATGATGTCCAGACAGGACATGACTATAATATTGGGTGTGTCAGGAGATGGCTGTTGTACGTTTTGATACATGCCAGTCTGATTGTGTCTGACCTGCTCTTGATGTTGTTGCTGTTTTTTTGGGGGGTTTCATTTGCCAAAGCCATGTTTGGGGGAGCCAAGGGGGTTGTAGTGTGGGGACCCAGCGACAGCAGGATTGTTTGGGGGGTGTTTGGCCTGGTTTCTCCACACGGTGGTAGGACATTTTAGGTTCCAAGGCCACGTGTAATGCCTTTTTAACACTAGTATCTGTGCACCAGCACTTCACATACAGCTGCTCCATATCACTAATCTTTGTAGACTTTACTTACCGTATATACTCGTGTATAAGCCGACTTTTTCAGCCTTTTTTTTGGGCTGAAAAAGTCCCCCTCGGCTTATACACGAGTCACTAACTTAACTGACTTCTGACTTTCAATTGCTTCTCACCCTAGCTGTCTCCTAAACACCCACACAACCCCCCCTACAAGCACCCTCGCCCCCGCTGCTGCCCTTCAGTCAATACGGTACCTCCGCATCATCGCGCCGGCTGGGGCTGGCTGGGGCTGTGATGTGGTGGCCTGGATCCCTCCGCCCTGCTATTGCGATGTGCGGTTGGATCCTTCCGCCGCATCGCTCCTTCCTCCTGCTCTTGCGATGTGCGGTTGGATCCCTCCGCCGCATCGCTCCGTCCTGCTCGAGCGATGCGCGGCTTGGATCCCTCCGCTGCATCGCTCAGTTCTGGAGATGATTAGTGTCTATGTCTCCTGGAGATGACGGGCGGTAATGAATTTTCTTTATAAGACTTCATATCATGATGCAGACACAGGGATCGTCTGAGGTTACGTCCCCCGGGTCACCGCCTCCCTGCACACGGCCTGTAACACAAGTTAATAGCGATGTGGCGGCCGGATCCCTCGCTGCATCGCTCTGTCCCCCACAGCACTGCACACACAAAAGAAGTCCCCTGCGGCCGCACTGTGCATTAGGTGAATGTCTGGCCGCAGGGGACTTCTTTTGTGTGTGCAGGTATGGGGGGCTCTGTAGATATCTCTGGTATGGGGGGCTCTGTAGATATCTCTGGTATGGGGGACTTTAATTACGGTGCCATACTGTCCCAGTCTAAGGAAGGAGGTGAGGCACCATTAGAGTAATGCAATAGGAAAGCAATAGTGAGGGAAAGAAGAGCAGAGCAGGGGAAAGATATATTCTCAGGGAAATTACAGTAGTAATAGAGCAGGGGAAAGAAGACTAGTGAGGGAAAGGGGAAAGCAGGGTATAGAATTAGCAGGATACTTACCGTAGGCTGGTGTCACACTGGCGTTCCCCTCTGCAGCATTCTGTGGCTGGGGAATCACCATGTGAGCGCAGCCAGTGCAAGCCCCTATGTTTAGAATGGGGACGCACGGTGCTGCGCTTGACAGCGCATGACCGTGCGCTCCCATTCATTGCAATATGTGATCTGTACGCAGGCGGATTATGCGCACAAATCACACACTCTAGTCCGCACCAGGGACGCGACATGTTGCGTTCCTGGTGCGGCCGAGAGCGAGTGATTTCAGTACTGGTAGCTGCTTCATTGTCCACCCTAGGCTTATACGCGAGTCAATAGGTTTTCCCAGTTTTGGGGGGCAAAAGTGGGGGGGTCGGCTTATACACGGGTTGGCTTATACACGAGTATATACGGTACCTCACGCCAAACAGCCATCCAGGCACTTGTCCCCCTTCCACCTGTGCAAATATGGCCCTAATTGTTTTACATATGTGTTGCATGTTTGGCCAGAAATGTGCTACTGTGGGTGTGGGGCAGTAAATTTCAACCATCAAACATTATATGTTGTGTCTCATCATACAGCAACAATTAAACTGTGCCCTGGAGGCGGCTTTGGGGATGGTGGCCATGTTAAATTTGTGGTGGCATATTCATGTTAACACCGTATCTTGGTTTTTCTGACACATTTCCCTTTTTCATTTGCAGATCTTTGCTAACACTGATTGGACATCATGCATCACTCCGCAATGGCAGTAGTGGCTTTGTCCCTGGTTGAGGATGCCTTGGTGACAGATGAGAGGAATGAGAGACTACGGAGGCGTAGACGACGGCGTGTGTGGTCTCGGGACTGGCTCCTGCAAAGGCCCGACCTGACTCAAATGCGCCTTGTCCGTCAGCTGGAGGACACCAATTCACAGGACTTTAAAAATGACCTCAGGATGTCCGAGGATTCTTACAAACTGCTGTTGGACTTGGTTACCCCACATATTGCCCGTGAGGACACTGTGATGCGTCCAGCAGTACCAGCAGAGGAGCGGTATGCAGCTGCAGTCTCGCGCTCACTGCTGAGCAGCCTTATCCCTGAGACTTGTGAGGCTATTGTGAGGTGTCTCTTGCCAACCTATATGCGGTTTCCAACAACCCCCGCGGAATGGTTGTCAGTTGCCACTGGCTTTGAGGAGAGGTGGCAATTCCCAAACTGCGGGGGTGCATTGGATGGCAAGCATGTGAGGATCACACAACCCCACAACAGCGGGTCGTACTATTATAACTACAAAGGTTATTTTAGTGTGGTCCTCATAGCCCTCGTCAATGCCAACTACGAGTTCCTCCTTGTGGATGTGGGGATGAACGGGCGTGTGTCTGATGGTGATGTTTTGGCCCATACCTCATTTGGTCGCGACCTTGTGAGTGGATGCCTTAACTTACCCACCAATGATGACACCACTGAGCATCTCAACTTTGCTTTTGTGGGGGATGAGGCCTTCGCACTACACGCCAACCTACTACGGCCATATCCCCAGAGGAATCTGACCCCTGAGAAACGCATTTTCAATTACCGGCTATCCCGGGCACGTTGTATGGTTGAAAATACGTTCGTGATCATGCCCAATAGATTCTGAAACATGAATCTATCCGTATGGTAGTGATGGCGTGTTGTGTGCTACATATCTTTCTGCGGCGTAGGGATACTCAATCATACACGCCAGCAAGTTATGTGGATAGTGTGGACCCCACAACTGGGGATCTCAGTCCAGGTGATTGGCGTGATGACGAACTTGGTCTTGCGCCACTCCAGCTGTTGGGCCCAGGCCGACATCAGCAGGATGCCAGAAGCAGCAGAGACAGCTACTGCTCATATTTCAATGGCCCTGGGGCGGTGCCCTGGCAGCAACACCACATGTAAGGGGGGTGTGATGGGTCCACACTGTCCCATGTGTTTCAATTATTTGTATTTCTGTTTCACCAACACTGTATTGGCTAATGTTTTTGCAAATTTTGCCCTTTTTTCCTTTCTGTAATATGTGTGTTTAAGTTTTTATGGTTTTCGAATGTGTGTGGCCAGACTACTAATATATCTTTCTTGGATCCAAAAATTGTGTGTGCATATTTTCTTTATATGTGAAAGAAAGAATGCGCATATAGGGTCTTATCTCAATTAAACACTTTCACTTGTCGATGTGGAATTGCTCACCTTTAGCAGTTGTGAAACCCACAACTGGTAGAATAGCGTACAAGCAGATGCTGCAGGGACCGCACTCTCAACGGTGACCGTGGTCGTGATGTAGATTCTTGGACAAAGTGCTTCGGTGTCCCGCGCTGCTGCTCCGAGACCAAAGAAACACAGACACAGGAATGTCTGGTACAGCTACAGCCTTTATTTTCCGACAAGTTTCGGAGCCTCCTCCCGAGCTCCTTCCTCAGGGAACAACTGAGGAAGGAACTCGGGAGGAGGCTCCGAAATGCGTCAGAAAATAAAGGCTGTAGCTGTACCAGATATTCCTGTGTCTGTGTTTCTTTGGTCTCGGAGCAGCAGCGCGGACACCGAAGCACTTTGTCCAAGAATCTACATATTTTCTTTATAAGATGAGACGAGTATGTGACATATTGCATTATATGTTGTGCTGTGAGGTATCCTACCCCAATGGTGTTTATCTGTCCCTGCACCATTGTGTGCACATGTACAGTACACATGTATTTGGTTTCTCAACACACTGCATTTTCTAATGTGTATTTGTCTGTCCAGATTGAGGCATGTACACATTGCTGTGTCAACACACATGGGCCGTGTTTGGGTGTGTCATTCACACATATGCACACGTGTGAACACATACATACATTTACAAAAAAACAACGGGTGATAATGCTATGTGAGGTACATACACATTTGCACACTTCTTGTGTGTAGGTGACCAACTTGGCCAGTAGGCCTTTCAAATGTATCAATATGGAGCAGTTAAAACAATGCATATCATTAGCGTGCTGATGTGACACTTTCGCGACGCCACAGGGTGTTGAGGCAACTGCCACGCATCACATATTTAAGCGGTTTCCATTATCAGAGAATGGTAACGTGCATCCATGACGCCACCATGTTGTATGCGTTTAGTGACCAATCACGATGCTCGGTCGCCGTCCAATAGGATTGTTGTGGGCGCGGTAAAATTCAACATAATACACGCCTATGTCCTGAGCTTCGCGTAATCCACGCCCAGACTGTTTATGTGGTTGTGCTGTGTAAAAGCCCAACTACGATCTGAAAAGTCGGCGGCCCATCGGCCGCGGCCACTTCCGGATCGTAGGTTCGTCGTTGGTCGGAGGTGAAGTTGGTAAGTGTAACATCTCCTATGCGATCTTGGATTAGTGCCAAAAACGTGCGCGCCCCCCCACCGTTGTATACAATATCGGAACGATGTTGCGACGTGTAAAGTGGCCATAAAAACTGAGAAAAAAGGCAAATTGGACATAATTTCACATAACATCTAAAAAATGGGCCAGCATCTATTCAAAACTGCGGATAAACAATTTTGTTTCAAGCAAGTAATGCTCGTTCAACTCACCTGTGGCAAGTGACAAAGTGGCAGGTGCGGGCAGTATGAAAACAGGGCTGTGGAGTTGGTAAGCCAAACCTCAGACTCCGACTCCTCAGTTTCCCTTACACCAACTCCGACTCCCACATATATTGCTTATATTTAAGTGATAAATTTATTGTAGTACAATGTGAACATCAGACATTTAATCATTTTTAGGATACAATAATCAAGATATTTAGATAGACCATAAAATATATTTATTGGAATACTTTAGAACACAAAAAGCTGTAATAAATTGTAAATATGTCTTACACTATGTAATATAGATTACATATAAATATACACATATATTGTATATATATAACACTATGTAATACACTATGTAAGTGGCAAAAACCAGTTTTTAACAAAAACATACTAAATAACATTTGTGCAGTCTAAGAATTTGTTCTAAGAAACAGAATCGCCTCCATCAGATCCTTCTTCATAGATTACCTCAAATCTGACCTAATAATTTTAAGGCTAGAGAACAACCTCTCTACACTAACTTGAGTTGGAGGCAAAGCCGTAACCACATGGGCAATATCTCTAAGGGCCACTTTACACGTCGCGATATCGCAACGCAACATTGATAAAAAGTCATGTGGTGTGGCCATTGCAGTTGATATCGTTCATGCGTTGTGTCGTGTAAATGGGCAATGCGACGCGAAAACAACCTAACTACAATATTGCAAGAAGATTGTGCAAGCACTTCAACAGTACGATATTGTATAGGCGATTTGGCAGGATCGTGCTGTGTGACAGCGAAACTACAATTTGGAGGGCAACTTTCCCTATTCACTCCAATGTTAAATGGTCGTTTCTTGGGTTGCTCATACTCAGCATGGGAAAGGGGCGTACACCATCGTAGTTGCGTTGCCTGCCGATATCTCCCT
Source organism: Allobates femoralis (assembly GCA_033576535.1). Lineage (NCBI taxonomy): Eukaryota > Metazoa > Chordata > Amphibia > Anura > Aromobatidae > Allobates > Allobates femoralis. The sequence goes on from JARQOC010000001.1 coordinate 449,958,732, forward strand.
GTGTGACATCTACTATGCGATCTTGGACAAGTACCGTATATACTCGTGTATAAGCCGACCCGTGTATAAGCCGACCCCCCTACTTTTGCCCCCAAAATCTGGGAAAATCTATTGACTCGTGTATAAGCCGAGGGTGGACCCCAGCACAGGTATACAGCCCCCAGCAGTGTGGTATACAGCAGCCTCCCTAGTGGTATATACAGCCCCAGTGGTAGTATTCCAGCAGCCCCAGAGTATATACAGCCCCAGTGGCAGTATCCAGCAGCCCCAGAAGTATATACAGCCCCAGTGGTAGTATCCAGTAGCCCCAGAGGTATATACAGCCCCAGTGGTAGTATCCAGTAGCCCCAGAGGTATATACAGCCCCAGTGGTAGTATACAGTAGCCATAGAGGTATATACAGCCCCAGTGGTAGTATCCAGTAGCCCCAGAGGTATATACAGCCCCAGTGGTAGTATACAGTAGCCATAGAGGTATATACAGCCCCAGTGGTAGTATACAGTAGCCCCAGAGGTATATACAGCCCCACTGGTAGTATCCAGCAGCCCCAGAAGTATATACAGCAGCCCCAGAGGTATGGCTTATATTGGCAGCCAACCTACTTACATACACATACCCATACATACACACATATAATACACACAAAACACACACACACATACACATTATACACATACACACACACATACACACACAGCTTCCTACTTGTCCCCCGTTCTGCAGTGCTTTCCGGTGTCCTACGTGCTCCGTTCCCGGTCTGCTGGGCCTTGTGGTTCCTCCTGGTTCCTCCTCCTTCGGTTCCATCATGGGGCTGCCATCTTGTTTCTTCTCTCGCCTCCGGCCAGTGATGTCAGAGCAGGCCGCCGCTGTGATTGGCTAGCACCGATGACATGTGATCACGGGTGCTAGCCAATCACAGCGCGGCCTGCTCTGACATCACTGGCCGGGGGCAGAGAAGCAAGATGGCAGCCCCCATGATGGAACCGGGGAGGAGGAACCAGGAGGAACCACAAGGCCAGCAGACCGGAACAGAGCACGGAGGACACCGGAAAGCACTGCAGAAGGGGGACAACGTAGAGAAATATGCGCAGCGCCCCCACCCCGCGCCCCTCCCACCATAGGATTACCGTTTTGACCCTGTATAAGCGAGGGGGGGACTTTTCAGCCCATTTTTGGGCTGAAAAACTCGGCTTATACACGAGTATATACGTACCAAAAAAGCGCGCGCTCGTGAGATCATATGCAATATCGGAACGATATTGCGATGTGTAAAGCGGCCATAACAATCTCCGGGTATAAAGGAATTGCCTCATGCACAGTCAGTTTTGATGAACGGTTGAATTTTTCTATTTCTTTGAGAGCAAGTGAAAACTTTTGCTGAAATATGGTCAGTCTGCTTGCTATAGGAGACAGAGTGAAAACATTTTCCTTGAGGCAACGCTTTGCCTGCTCCATGTCATCCATGGAAAATAATTATGACATGGTGGGGATTTCGGAGACTTGGCTGGACGAGAGCCATGACTGGGCTGTTAATTTACAGGGCTATTGTCTGTTCAGAAATGACCGTACAAATAAGCGAGGAGGAGGTGTATGTTTATACGTAAAATCATCCTTAAAACCCATCCTGCGTGATAATATAGGTGAATCTAATGGAAACGTAGAGTCCCTGTGGGTGGAGATAAGGGAAGAGGGAAAAAATTATAAATTACTGATAGGGGTTTGTTATAAGTCCCCAACAATAATGGAAGTGGAGGAGAATATCCTCATAAAGCAAATAGATGAAGCAGCGACTCAGGGAGAAGTCATTATTATGGGGGACTTCAACTACCCTGAAATACATTGAGGATCAGAAACCTGCAGTTCCAGCAAAGGTAATAAGTTTTTGAAAACTATGAGAGACAATTACCTTTCACAACTGGTTCAGGACCCAACAAGAAGGGGAGCACTGCTGGACCTAATATTAACCAACAGGCCGGACCGCATATCAAATATACGGGTTGGAGGTCACTTGGGTAATAGTGATCATAACATAATAAGCTTTCAAGTATCCTATACTAAGATGTGTAGTAGAGGGGCTACAAGGACACTAAACTTCAGGAAGGCAAATTTCGAACGGTTGAGAGATGATCTTAGTGCAATAAACTGGGACGATGTCCTGAGACATAAAAGTACACAACACAAATGGGAGATGTTTATTAGCATCCTGAATAGGACCTGTGCACAATATATACCCTATGGGAATAAGCATGCTAGAAATAGGAGGAAACCACTATGGCTAAATAAAGCGGTAAGAGGTGCAATAAGTGACAAAAAGAAAGCATTTAGGGAATTAAAGCAAGTAGGTAGTGATGAGGCATTAAATAAATACAGAAAATTAAATAACATCTGTAAAAAGCAAATCAAGGCAGCAAAGATTGAGACAGAGAGACTCATTGCCAGAGAAAGTAAAAATAATCCCAAAATATTTTTTAACTACATAAATAGTAAGAAACTAAAAAATGATGGTGTTGGCCCCTTTAAAAATAGTCTGGGTGAAATGGTGGATGAGGATGAGGAAAAAGCCAATATGCTAAATTACTTTTTTTCAACAGTATTTACACAAGAAAATCCCATGACAGACAATATGATCAGTGATAACAAAAATTCTCAATTAAATGTCACCTGCTTAACCCAAGAGGAAGTACGGCATCGTCTAAAAATCACTAAAATTGACAAATCCCCGGGCCCGGATGGGATACACCCCAGAGTGCTGCAGGAATTAAGTACTGTCATAGATAGACCATTATTTTTAATATTTAAAGATTCCATAATAACAGGGTCTGTACCACAGGACTGGCGTATAGCAAATGTGGTGCCAATATTCAAAAAGGGGACAAAAACTGAACTTGGAAATTATAGGCCAGTAAGCTTAACCTCTACTGTGGGTAAAATCCTAGAGGGTTTTCTAAGAGATGCTATACTGGAGTATCTGAAGAAAAATAACCTCATGACCCATTATCAACATGGTTTTACGAGGGACCGTTCCTGTCCCTAAAACTAATCTGATAAGCTTCTATGAAGAAGTAAGTTCTGGACTGGACTAAAGAAATGCAGTGGATGTGGTGTATATGGACTTTTCAAAAGCTTTTGATACGGTGCCACACAAAAGGTTGATACATAAAATGAGGGCAATGGGGATAGGGGAAAATATGTGTAAGTGGGTTAAGAACTGGCTTAGTGATAGGAAACAAAGGGTGGTCATTAATGTAAAACACTCAGAATGGGTCACAGTTAACAGTGGGGTACCACAGGGGTCAGTGTTGGGCCTGCTTCTATTTAATATATTTATTAATGACCTTGTAGGGGGCATACAGAGAAGAATCTCAATATTTGCAGATGACACTAAACTCTGCAGGGTAATCAATACAGAGAAGGACAATTTTATATTACAGGAGGATTTATGTAAACTAGAAGCTTGGGCTGGTAAATGGCAAATGAGCTTTAATGGGGATAAATGTAAAGTCATGCACTTGGGCAGAGGAAACAAAAGGTATAATTATGTGCTTAATTGTAAAACACTGGGCAAAACTGTCACTGAAAAAGACCTGGGTGTATGGGTAGATGACAAACTCACATTTAGTGGCCAGTGTCAGGCAGCTGCTGCAAAGGCAAATAAAATAATGGGATGTCATGCACATGGGCAGAGGAAACAAAAGGTATACCGTATATACTCGTGTATAAGCCGAGTTTTTCAGCCCAAAAATTGGGCTGAAAAGTCACCCCCTTGGCTTATACACGGGTCAATACGGTAATCCTATGGTGGGGAGGCTGGAGGAGGCGGGGGAGGCTGCTGACTAAGCGGCCTGTCACGTGGGACCGCCCATTAGATATGCACGGCTCCCCCCGCCCATCACAGCGGCAGGGGGAGCCGTGCATACAGCCCCCCCAGTGTATACAGGCAGCCCCCCAGTGGCACTAGCCCCCCCATCATGTGAAGAGCCCCCCACACTTTGTAGAGCCCCCCCGCTTCATTATCTTACCATCCAGGGTCTTCTTCACCGCGGGTCCTGCAGTCACCATCACATGCTGTGTTCCGGTCTCACGTGACCCGGCGCGATGACGTCATTCCATTGCGACCGCCGGGTCACATGAGACCGGGAACACAGCACGCGAGGATGGATTGGAGGATCCGCGGTGAAGAAGACTCTGGATGGTAAGATAATGCAGCGGGGGGGCTCTGCAAAGTGTGGGGGGCTCTTCACATGATGGGGGGGGGCGAGTGCCACAGGGGCCTGCTGTATTCCCCTGGGGCCTGCTGTTTACCCCTGGGGGCCTGCTGTATGCCCCTGGGGGCCTGCTGATACCCCTGGGGCCTGCTGAATACCCCTGGGGCCTGCTGAATACCCCTGGGGGCCTGCTGTTTGCCCCTGGGGGCCTGCTGAATACCCCTGGGGCCTGCTGAATACCCCTGGGGGCCTGCTGAATACCCCTGGGGGCATGCTGTATACCCCTGGGGGCCTGCTGATACCCCTGGGGCCTGCTGAATACCCCTGGGGGCCTGCTGAATACCCCTGGGGGCCTGCTGATACCCCTAGGGGCCTTCTGATACCCCTGGGGGCCTGCTTATACTCCTGGGGGCTTGCTTATACCCCTGGGGCCTGCTGTATACCAATGGGGGCCTGCTGATAGCCCTGGGGCCTGCTGATACCCCTGGGGCCTGCTGAATACCCCTGAGGGCCTGCTGAATACCCCTGGGGGCCTGCTGATACCCCTGGGGGCCTGCTGTATACCATACTGCTGGGGCCTGTATACCACTGGGGGGGCCTGTATACCTCACTGCTGGGGGCTGTATATCTGTCCTGGTGGCTGTATACCATACTACTGGGGCCTGTATACCACTGGGAGGGCCTGTATACCTCACTGCTGGGGGTTGTATACCTGTGCTGGAGTCCACCCTCGGCTTATACGCGAGTCAATAAGTTTTCCCAGTTTTTGGGGGCAAAAGTAGGGGGGGTCGGCTTATACACGGGTCGGCTTATACACGAGTATATACGGTAATTATGTGCTTAATTGTAAAACACTGGGCAAAACTGTCACTGAAAAAGGCCTGGGTGTATGGGTAGATGACAAACTCACATTTAGTGCCCAGTGTCAGGCAGCTGCTGCAAAGGCAAATAAAATAATGGGATGCATTAAAAGAGGCATAGATGCTCATGAGGAGAACATAATTTTACCTCTATACAAGTCACTAGTGCGACCACACTTAGAATACTGTGTACAATTCTGGTCTCCGGTGTATAAGAAAGACATAGCTGAACTAGAGCGGGTCCAGAGAAGAGCGACAAAAGTCATTAGAGGACTAAGGGGTCTGCAATACCAAGACAGGTTATTAAACTTGGGGTTATTTAGCTTGGAAAAACGAAGGTTTAGGGGTGATCTTATAATAATGTATAAATATATGAGGGGACAGTACAGAGAACTTTCTAATGATCTCTTTACTCTTAGGCCTGAGACTGGGACAAGGGGGCATCCTCTACGTCTAGAGGAAAGAAGGTTTAATCATAATCACAGACGCGGATTCTTTACTGTAAGAGCAGGGAGACTATGGAACTCTCTGCCACATGATGTTGTAATGAGTGAGTCACTACTAACATTTAGGAAGGGCCTGGATGCCTTTCTTGAAAATTATAATATTACCAGTTATATATACTAGATTCTTTGATAGGGTGTTGATCCAGGGAACTAGTCTGATTGCCATATCTGGAGTCAGGAAGGAATTTTTTTCCCCAATGTGGATCTTAGTGTTGCCACATGGGTTTTTTTGCCTTCCTCTGGACAGCATGTTAGGCTATGGGTTGAACTAGATGGACCTTAAAAACTAAGTCAAAGTTAAATACCTCCTCTGATGAGGATGAAGATATGGCAGCAGTAGCACTGTCAGGACCCCAGTCCTCTTGCGCCTGGCAGTCCTGTAGGCCACTCATCCTAACTGCTACCTCCGTCAGACATTCTTTTCCTTTAGTAAGCTGATCATAAAGCAGTATATGATGACTTGGGTCCACATAAACAGCTGCCAGAAGAATTTATTTTCCAATAGCTGTGTCTCTCTCCATTTCATTGAAGTAGAAAAGCCATCTGCGATTAAATCTCCTCTTTTGGACAGGCAAAATAGCAAGTTCTTCCACTCCCTTATGAAAATGCCAGGAGTTAAATCCTCAGCTTGTAATGTTTTAGTCATGGTAAATGGGTGATTAAGCAATTCCTGCAATTCAGCCACCTGTGTCTATTGACCTTCATTTAGGGTTACCTGAGGGTTCGCCATATCTATAAGAAATCATTTTAGTTCAAGCAATCGCTCAATAATTAAATAAGTGTTGCCCCATCGAGAGGCTTGATCGACAATTGTCCCTTTCCCAGTATGTCTCTTCAAGATGGAATCAATTTTAGGGGTTCTGGCGGCAATAACTAGGGATGAGCGAGTATAATCGCAAATATTTGGTACTCGGCGAGTAATGCGGTACACGCGATACTCGGAACATAGCGAGTATTTCACAACTTGCCTCGCAATATTCGGATCTCCCGCCCAGCATTAGTCAATCACAGTAATGCCTTGCTTTCTTGGTTATGGCATTACTAAGATTGGCTGGCCGCCCAGCGTCATTATGAGTCACAGCCTATGACTCATAGACTCTATAAAAGTCATGCCGCTGTCATTTTCTGCACATTGCTAGTGTAGGGAGAGAGTGAGTAGCTGATAGGGAGAGTTGTGCTTGTGTAAATTGTACAGAAATCCTCTGTAAAACCCAAAAGCTCTTGTGAAAGCTACCAGTATTGAAGTACTAGGTGACTGTAGTGCAGGGAGACAGGCAGGAGCGTTACAGTACCACATAGTACAGTCAGCAATATTTCAGCTCTTCTTAGAGCTGAAAGTATAAGGTCAGGGAGTAGTGACAATTTTCCCAGCTATTTTTGGGGTCACATTTACCCCTGCAGGCTTAAATCTCAGGGCAATTTTTTGGTGCCGTTGCAGTGCTGTGTTTACACCGAATAGCACACACGGTACTGCACAACTGACACGCAGCCAGAACTGCTGTCTTATGCGGTGACTGGCGTGTGTAATATATCGACTTAAACCTCATGGCAATTTTTTTGTATCGTTGCGGTGCTGTGTTCAAACCGAATAGCATGCACGGTACTACACAACAGACACGCAGCCAGCTGTCTTATGTGGTGACTGGCACGCGTAATATATTGCCTTAAACCTCAGGGTAATTTTTTGGGTGCCGTTGCGGTGCTGTGTTCACACAGAATAGCACACAAGGTACTGCACAACTGACATGCAGCCAGCACCACTGTCTTAAGTGGTGACTGTTGCGCCTAATATATCGCCTTAAACCTCAGGGCAATTGTTTTGGTGCCGTTGCGTTGCTGTGTGTAAAACACAAAGCAGTACTAGGCTGTAATGCTACCTTCTCCAAAGCACTATCTGCTCCTTGTTCCTCAATATCTGCATCTGAACATCTGCTGCTATGTAAAAAAAAACAACAAATTCCTAAAAAGGCTGTTGTAAAGGGACAGGGACATGGACATGGGCGTGGGTATGGGGTTGTCAGTGGTGCCCGACAAGACACAGAGTCTGGGAGACAGAAGAAGGTTGATGTATCTATGTTACTGGCAATATTTTCCGGTCTGGTTCATAAATGGGTCTGGAAGCCAGAAGAGCAAGAGCAGATACTGCCTTGGATGGCTGATAAGGCCTCCATGAAATTTTCTAGCAGCACCCAATCATCCATGACCACACAATCTCCTATCCATACAGAGAACGCTGGTTCATCCTATTGTCAACCTGTTCCTAGTTCATCACCCTGTCAGGAGTCTCAGGAATTTAACCCCAACCTTGGCCACTTCGAGGATCTGTTTGGTATATATCCTTTTGTTGCCTCTGGCCTCTCACCGCGCGACATTGAAGAGGAAAGTGAACAGGTATCGTCTGCTCATGGCCAAATATTTGAAAACCCACAGCCAGAAAGAAGCCACTTCATCCACGCGATATACCAGGTGAAGAGGTGGAGGCTGATGGTGATGACACACAGTTGCCATCTGGCCAGCCGACAATATCAACACGGAAGGAGGATGATATGAACGAAGAGGTGGGCGATGAAAGACCACCGATCCGACCTGAACTGCTGGCACACATAGCCAGCACAGCAGCAGAGAGGAAGAAGGTGGATACATAGCACCAACAAAGGCACCAAGGGCTACTGGTTCGAGCAGAGTGCGAAGTGTGTCAACTGTTGCCAAGAGCAATCCCTCTGTGCCCCAAGTCAAGGCAAGTGTGCGTTCAGCCACTGTCTGGAAATGTTTTTCAGATAGTCCTTCTGAACCAAATATTGTCATCTGTAGCATCTGCCATATGAAGCTGAGCAGAGGCCAGGGCAAAGGCAACCAAAGCACCACCAGTATGCAAAAACACATGGCAGGCAAGCACCATAGTTGGTGGGCAGAACAACAGGGTACCAAATCAGGGTCTGCAGGTTAAACCATGCCATGTTGCCTGTGATCCATCCTTCCAAATCTGCTGGGCAGCAAGCAGGTGTTCATACCTCTTGCTCACAAACAGAGGTTGCACAGACGCAGGACACAACAAGTTCATCCACTTGTTTGTCTCAGCCAAGCGTCCAGTTGTCTGTGCCCCAGATCTATCAAAAGAGATGTAAATACCAAGCCATGCACCCACAAGCACAAATAGTGAACGCGCACATTGCCAAGTTGCTAGCCTTGGAGATGTTGTCGTTTAGGCTTGTGTGGAACTGTCTTTCCATGATCTGTTGGCTGTGGCTGCCCCATACTCGGTTCCCAGCCGTCCCCGTGTTACACCAGTACATCTTAAACAATCTAAAGATTTCTCTCAACAACGCCGTAACCGGAAAGGTCCACCTTACAACAGACACGTGGACAACTACTTGTGTCACGGCACACTTGCTCAACCTGGTGGAGGGTGGGATAAAGTGTCAAACTGGACCATTACATATCCTACCCACGCCACGAATAGCAGGTCCAACCTCAATCAGGGTTTCCACCTCATCATATACGTCATATCTCCCCTCTTCCTCCTCCACCTCGTCATCCTATGCTGAATTACTCTCCACATCACTCCCAAGTTGGGAGCTGTGCAGCAGCGAATCGGCAAAGTGGCAACATGCTCTGCTAAAGTTCATCTACTTAGGTGAAACACCACACACTGCAGCGGAGCTGTGGCAAGGAATAAAACAGCAGACCGATCAGTGGCTCTCCCTACTGGAACTCCAACCCGGTCTGGTTGTCTGCGATAATGGGCGTAGCCTGGGGGCGGCTTTTGAGCTCGAGAAGCTGGTACATGTGTTATGCATGGCTCATGTGCTGAAACTAGTGGTGCAGAAATTTATAAAAACATACCCTGACTTACTGCAGCTACTTGAGAAGGTTCGCCGTATTTGCGCCCATTTCCGCCATTCCTCAATCGCTGTAGCCGGTCTTGCAGTGCTTCAAAAGCAATTTAATTGACAAGACAACTGCTCAGGAGGAACATTTGTTGGTTAGAAAATCCAAAGCAAGCCCCTCTTCCACTGCAGCAGAGCTCCAACAGGCCTGGTCACCTCAAGTCCCTGTGTCAACTAGAACAGTTTTTAGGATTCTGTCTCGAAATGGCCTCCATGGTCGAATGGCCCAGAAGCCGGCACTAAAGGCAAAAGGCTAAAGGCCAGCAAAACAAAAGGCAAATAAAAAAATGTGTGGCATCTTCAAAGTCTCACAGCCTGCTAAACAAATGGACGCTGGAAAAGTGGCAGAAGGATTTCTCTGATGAATCTTCAATAGAATTTCACCACAGCCGCCGCAAATACTGCAGGAGACCTACAGGAGACTGTATGGATCCAAAATACACCTAGAAAACAGTTACATTTGGTGGTGGAAAGATAATGGTCTGGGGTTACATTCAGTATGGGGGTATGCGAAACATTTGCAAAGTGGAAAGGAATATCTATAGCCTAAAATATCAAGAAGTATTAGCTACCTCTTATATTCCAAATCTTAAAAGGGGTCAAATACTGCAGCAGGATGGTGCTCCATCTCATACATCCATCTCTACAACAAAGTTCCTCCAGGCAAAAAAGATCAAGGTGCTCAAGGACTGGCCAGCCCAGTCATCAGACATGAACATCATTGAGCATGTTTGGGGTAGGATGAAAGAGGAAGCTTGGAAGACAAAACCAAAGAATCTAGATGAACTCTGGGAGGCATGTAAGACTGCATTCGTTGCTATTCCTGATGACTTCATAAATAAATTGTATGAATCATTGTTGAACCGCATGGATGCAGTCCTTCAAACTCATGGAAGTCACACAAAATATTAAATATGACTCTAATAGCACCACAACTTCATTCACCAATGTTATGCAACATATATGTGAGTCCCAGTGATTTCTTCCTTCCGGGCCTCAGCAGGACCTGTGGGTATCATGCTTACAGGACTTGCAACAGATTGAGTTACATGGCACAGGTCCTGTATGTCAATTGCGCAGAAGTCATCGCCATGGGCTTGCCAGGGAGGGTGAGTATTGGATAATTTTTGCTATGGAAATCACAGCAAAAAAAGCACCACAAACGGACCGTGTGAATACCATTCCATTTGTGGTGCTTTTTTGGGGGTGGGGTTTAATGGAGTCAATCGAAAAAAAAAAAAGGGGGCATGTTAATTGACAGTGACTTTTATAAACGCAGGCAATTTCTGCAGCACAAACGCAGCATTCACAAATGCACATGTGGGCACAGCTTTTGTAAATCACATTGACTTTCATGATAAAGCTGTGGGTGCTGCGTTTTTGCTGCAGAAACACACCAAAAAAGCAGCACAAACATCCAGTGGGCACATAGCCTTAATGCTCCTTTAAAGGGGTTTTCTGAAATTGGAAAGTTATCCCCTATCCTTGCTGGGGTTAGACCACCTTGGCCCATAGTGTTTCCGAGAACTAGAACAAGGGTCAATCATCCGCATTCCAGCTTCATTCATTCTTAATGGGAGTGCCGAACATTGCCGAGCGCAGTGCTCTGCTGATCTATGGCTTTAGAATGAATGAAGCAGTGGTGTGGATGATCGATTTCCACTACTTTCAAAAAAGCCCATGTTGCAGGATCAGTGAGGGCCATGGAAGTCAGATCCCCAATGATTGGAAAGTTATTCCCTATCACAGGGATCGGATATAACTTTATTATTTAAGAAATCTTGTAAAGAATATCCAAACTTTTGGGATTTTTTTTAATGTTTTGGGTCCATTCTGAATATACCTACTAGAAAACCACAGTTCAGGTGTCAGAAAAGCATGCACCCAGAAAGGATGCTGTGAGTAGAATAGTCCTGTCTCCTGAGCTGTGCACTTAACACCAATTGCTCAGAAAAACTCTTTATCTCAGGTCTCGCCCATGATGCCCTTTCTACTTACTAAGCCCTCCTCAGACTCCTAGTAATCTCCTCAGACTTAATGGACCTCAAACACAGGGCCTTTTCACATCTGTATTTGTATTCCGTTTGGCTTGCAATCTGTTTTTGACCGCATTTGTGCCAAAAAATGCATTGAAATGCATGATTTCAATGGGAGATGCATTGCAAATGCAAGTAAAAACGCATGTCATCTTCTGCAAACGCAGAACACATGCGTTTTTGCAAATGCATACCAAAGCGTGGCTGAATACAAATGCAGAAGTGAACTTAGCCATATATCTTCCAAAATGTAAGTTATTCGTTAACTGTTTATTAAAGCTTCTGCCTGCGACTAATAGGTGGCTCACAGTCTGATGATGGTTGGTAACATCTACCAGCATCTCCTTACCATTGTTAAGGACATACTGGGAATTGTAGGCTAATGCAATGCAATTGTATATGGGGCTTACCTGACACTGCATATTTTTTTTTTTTATAATTCTTTATTTATTTAGTAGATATAAAAGACAGGAACAAATCTGAAAGGACAACGGTTCAAAAAGATAACAGTCAGCTATTCCAATATTACATAGGATATCGGCAGAGTGCAGGATACAAAACTGTTAACAGACATGTTCAGTTTCACCATATTCAGAAGACCGTTGATACAGCCATTTGTAATATTGAAAATCTGAAGAGCCAATGGCTCCACTAAAAAATATTTTTAAAGATATGGTCTAATATTGTGAAGTCCCACTTTTTGAGACATAGGACAGAAAAGAGGAGGAGAGAGAGAAATGACAGAGGAGAAGAATAAAGAGCACGAGGAGACTAGTATGGGGAGGGAAAACAAAGGGTGGAGAGGACGAGAGAATAGAAAAAAAAAGGGGGGGGGTGGAGGAAAGAAGGAGAATAGGGGGGGGGAGGGAGAGACCGGCATCCGTACGACTCCAATGTGAAGCCTGTCATCGAAGTATGATCCTGCAAATGGTTATACACCTCCTAATAGAATTCTGTAATCATCTGTTTGCTGAAAGTCCATCCAGGCAGCCCATATGCACCAGAATTTCGTGTAAGAGTCGTGCATGGAGGCCGTGAGATCTTCCATACGCATTAAGGTATTAACCTTTTTAGCCCAGTGGGTTAGAGTTGGATGAGAAGAGCTACCCCACAGTTCCGGGATACAGGACGGTGCGGCAATAATCAAGAATTTCAGGAGAGAATTTTTATATTGCGGAAAGGGGGTCTCGGTATGGTGTAGAAGAACCAGAGCAGGTGTCAGAGGAAACTGAAGTCCAGCAACCTGTCTCGCAATGTGTTCAACACCACACCAGAAAGGCTTAATCACTTCACACCCCCAAAACAGATGAAGCAACGTGCCCCTCTCCCTTCCGCATCTCCAACAGCCGGCACTAATACTGGGGAATATAGTATGTAACTTTGTAGGAACTCTATACCACCTAGATAAAATCTTATAACCTGCTTCCTGAAACTTAGAGCATATGGAGGCAGTATGAGTAAGCTGGTAGATATGGGTAATCTGGTCTTCCGATAATTGGATACCTAAATCCCTTTCCCATTTGGTGATAAATGCTGGATGAGACTGGTGCGGGGGAGAAAGCAGCATTGAGTATAGTCTTGAGAGCGTATGCCTAGCCAATCCTGGCTCAGTACAAAGGGTCTCAAATTGAGTCTTGGGGCGGTTGTAGCATTGTCTGGGACCTGACACTGCATTTAATTGTTGTACTAAGCTTGGGAATGTATTAATGTACTGATGGTGGTTCTGGTGATAATTACTGTCCTGACCATGGTTCTGGTGATTAATTACTGTCCTGACCATCCTGGTGATGAATCACTGTACTGACATAGGTTTTGGTTATGTATTGCTATATTGAAAGTGATTTTGGTTATGTATTGCTATATTAAGAGTGCTTGTGGTGATGTATTACTGTTCTGCCGGTGGTTCTGATGTAGTCAGGTAGATGTTGTAATCTTTAACTTATCAGACTTGATCCTAAAACATTATAGGGTCAGTATGCTGGACTAAAAATACAGCTGTCCGAAAGTCTGTAAGCCAAACAAGTAGTTAAGTAAAGCCCCCATACACTATAGACAGCTGTCCAATTGTTTGGAGAAAAGACGGCACTCACCGATTTGTAGCTTGCTCTTTTTTATTTGTAACCTGGTGGGTTACATTAGTGCAGGGAGGGGGTGGTGGAGGCCAGACGACGGCACCGTTTCGCAGTGATTCCGCTTCTATGGGTCTGTGCTTCTGCTTTTGCTTTTTTTATATATATATAATTTTTTTAAAATAAACTAGTAAGCGACTTCTAAGCAGAAGCCGCCCATATAATGGGCTGGTCACTTATTTTAGCCACTTCATATCTTAGGAAACCTGAAGTGGTTAAAAAAAAAACAAAAAAAAAACAAGTCTGAACATATGAACAGCAAGTCATTTTTACACTGCAGTGTATGGGTTCATTCCTTTTAGCATTTCTCAGGTGGGATACAGAACGGATCTGCCTGAAAAAAATGCTGTGTGCACAGATGCTTAGTCTGACTGATCAGAAGAGGGTGTCACCACTGAAAGTTCCTAGGGCAGCAGGAACCCTAAACACGGCCCTGATCATAACACAAGCAATCCACAAATGGAAACCTGAAAGACATAAAAAGAGAGAAATAAAAACAAGAGACTGTCCCTTGTTCACCATTATATTAGAAAGCAAAAATTCCCTAGTTTGACGTACTCCAGCAGTTCCCACAAAGTTCCTCGATTTCCTCGATCAAAGGCTATGAAGCCTCAGATACAGGATGAGCCGTGATGTTCTTGATGTTTTTGATGTCAATGCTCATCAGTGTCCCAGATGTTGTGGTGCGCAGCAAGAGCCAGGACTGGCTGCTGCTGAAAGCCTATGGGACCTCATTCTTTAATCTCCATAATCAAGGAATGTCATGGGAACCATTGGACTACATAGGAGCGGGGAACTTTGGTGTCTAATAAATTGGTGAACAAGGGACAGTCTATTGTTTTTATGTATCTCTTTTTATGTCTTTCAGGTGTCTTTCCTTGGACTACATTGGATTCGTTGAACTACGTCAGATCTGGATTTTTTTTTTATAGATTGGTGAACCAGGCAGAGTGTGGAGGAGTGTTTTTTAAAATAAAGCATTTGTGTGGGGGTGTTTTCTTTTTACTTACTGGGTTCGGAATGGGGGCGTCTGATGAACAACTCACAATTACGAACACCAAGGCTTAATGCCATTTGACACTATACAGGTGACATCAACCCTAAAGACCATTACTCTTATTGCCACTGCACCAGGACAATCGGGAACAGCTGAGGCAAATCTTATGTGATGTGCCACTTTTGCGGTAGCTGATGGCTAGTATTTTTAGGCTGGGAAAAGCTCAACAACCATGATCTTTTCCAGCCTGCAGATGTCTGTTTTATCTTTGCTGCTTACCAAAAATAGGGAAGACCATATGTTGTTGTTTTTTTCATTCATTTATTGATTTATTATATTAAACCAGGCTAAAGGGTCATGGAAGGCTCAAAAGGTTGCAAGACATTGGGGGGTTGTGACATTATAGCAGCAGGATATCTATATATCTATGTGTTTAATTTGATTGCTTTATTATTTCTGACAATTTTGAAAAGTGTACATAAAGCGTATTCTAATGTTAAAAACACAATGAATACGGATGGCATGCACATGTCACACAGATGCTAGGTGAAAAAAAATGCACACATAACACTCAATATTTCATAAACAATAACAAGGGCATGACACTCGTCCCACTTTTCATGATGAGTATTGAAGTGATTATTTATATGTTATTGGGAGGCATTACATATTTGATACTACTGCATAAGCAGCAAGCAAATATTTGGTATAGGTCCCATTTTGCTTTTATAGTCCATCATTCCAGTGAACACTGAAATAAAGTTATGCTATTTCATTATGTCATAGTCATATAAGAATAGGTTCCAGCTCACCGATTGCTCTTTGCTCATCCACATGGGGCTCAGACACCGGCCTCGTCTTGGCTTTGCATCAAGGTTAATAGAAAATAACTGGAATCGAGCTCAACAGGAATGGATTTTCTTTTTCTTTTATTTTTCAATAAAGATGGTGCATACAAAAGAAAAAATTACATGGTCAATATGACCCAGTCGACACGTTTCGACTGCTTTATTAAACAGTCTTACTCATGACATGTTTAATGCAGTTGAAATGCGTCAACTGGGTCATGTCGACCATGTAATTTTTTCTTTTGTATACACCATCTTAATTAAAAATAAAATCCAGTCCTGTTGAGCGAGATTCCAATTTTTTCTATAGTCACATCATACCTGACTATGTGCAGGCCAAAAAAGGAATAGAAAGCTCCAGAAATAATCCTGTACACCCATGCTATAGGTGTTCAAATACAGATTCAGATGTTCTATAGATTTATGTGCTGCATACTAACAGGTTTAGTTACTGAGTCAGGATTAAATGTGTTTAATCACAGGTTTAAGAATGCTTTTAAGTGATACACATATGTTTGCAAGTAACTGTGATACAAACAGATACTATATATGACCCAAAAGCTAAAAATAACATTTCTTCCAAACATGCTATGGCATTTTACTGCACACATCACCTAGTTTGTACGTCATTTAGAAAATGAGTCAGTACCGCGCCAATAGTGGATCCCCGCCATGTTCTGGACAGCTTCCAATCGAACTCTTTTATCTGTGGACTGACTGCCTTTCAAGAAAAGCCAAAGCAGAACATCATGGTCCTCCATGTTTGATTTACTGCATTTTTCTATGGACGAATACATAAAGAAAATAATTTAATATATTTTCTCCAGAATGTCATATTTCTTAATAAGTTAAAAAATTGTAATATAAATAATTTACTAGTATTTAATAAAAATGTTGAAAGTACCACCTTCAACTTCACCTTTGTCCTAGACCACCAGGGATTTTAGCATTAACCCCTGCTCTGCCATAGACCGCTATGGACTTTCCTTATAAACTCTTTCTTTTCTCTAGACTACCAGGGATGTTAACAATAACCCCTTAACTGCGGTAGACAACAGAGATTACCCATTGTAGCTACTTGGCAAACTTTCCTAAACCTATGGGGATTTTAACATTAAACATTTCTCAGCACTAGAAAACCAGGAATACTGGCATTAAAGATATTGATGACTCATCCACATGTCAAGGTAAACTGACCTGAACAGAGCTCAGTTGATTGTGTAGTGACCATTTATGGATAATTCAGCTCAACTTATATTGAAATAAATAGGGGCTGAACTGCAGTGTCCAGGAACAATCGGCCAGTAGAGAGTGAATGTAGCTGTGCTATTCAGCACCATTCACTATTTACATTTGGCCATAACTGGAGCTGAAAACAGATTGGTGGGCGTGCTAGTTGACATAACTGCACCAATCTTGTATTGAAGACAAAGGTTACTAGCATCAACCAGTTTTCTGCCCTGCAGTACCCCTTTTCTTTTACCATTTACCAGGAAAACAAACATTAAACTTTTAACTGCTCTATATCAAGTGCTCCTTTTCCTGCATTATACTATAGACCCACTAACTGATCCTAATTAAAAGGAATCTGTCAGCAGGTTTTTGCTATGTAATCTAAGTACAGCATGAGGTTGGGGTTTAAAAAGCAGAATTTAAAGATGAGTCCTTTATAGCGCTGCATGCTGCTGTTTACTTATAATGAAGGTTTTATCACAAGGAGATTACCATTGTCAGGTCTGATGGGCACAACACTGGGTAGTCCAACGATGCCCCTCCTGTGATAAGCAATTTACTGTCAATAGACTATGGAAAACAAAAAATAAAAAAATAGGGTTCTATGGGTGCTGCAGAATGGACAACACTAGGGCAATATAGTTATTATTTTTAGTATCTTTATTATGGGCACTACATGCATTTCAGTGATGGCCAGTCCCCTTCATCAGGTGAATTACAGGATAATCTCCACCCCACAATGGAAAACACATTAACATAATTGATTGGGGGCAACAAAAAAGATAATCCATTACATTTAAAAAGCAATGCATACTTGTAAAATACAACAAAACTATGAAAACACATTAGAAATACCTAGGAATAGAATATATAAATGTTAATATATACAAAATATTATCCATAATAATTTAATACATATGGTAAGTATTATACTACATATGTAAAATAATACATTAAACTTTATGTAAAAATGTATACACAATTACAACCTATTACAACATAATTATCGATGAGTGAAATATTCTCTAAATTGCAACTCCCATTGTTTTATAAACACTACTCGCAGTTATAAATAATCTAATATATACAGCTGAGTGTATGTATGTGTGTATGTATGACCACAAATTGAATCCACTTTCAAATATACTTCATTAGAAAATTCTGGTCTAAAACCATTTATAAACCTTCTACAAGGTGTCCCCACTACATTGTGTGTGAAACAGACACATGTTCATTCTCAGTCGGATCTGTCTTCACACTGAATACGGGGGCATGTAACCATAGAAGGGAGAGGGTGTGGCCTACATAGTGTGAGAGATCCTGACTCAGCTGGTGAGGAAACAATGTATCAGATTATATGGTACTCAGTCCCTCATACTGGTACATAAGGCCCCTTATCCTTGTACATGGCCCCCAGTCTGGTAAATATATATTCCCCTCCCTGGTATATGGCCCCTTATCCTATTATGTAGCCCCTCATCTTAGTACGTAGCCTATCATCATGGTACATGGCCGCCAGCCTGGTACATGGCCCCCAGCCTGGTACACATGGCCCCCAGCCTGGTAAATATAGCTCCCCTTCCTGTAACATGGCCCCACCCTAGTATATGGTCCCCATCCTGCTATGTGCCCAATAGTAGCTGTGGTGCAGTGGGGGTAACAGGAGGCAGGGGACGGTGCGGTACATGTAAGCTGATGCTGAGGGCCGGAGAACGGGAGGATGGGGTGTCATTATGTACAGGTACAGGCAGCAGTGACTTTTCAGCGGTGATGCAATTTGGACTTCAGGAAAATGGCTGCGGAGAACTCATCTGCGCACGTGCCGTCTCTGCAGCCATTTTTCTGAAGTCAATCGAGTTGGACGCAGCGTGTGTTTAGACTGAGATCTCGACCATCTGAGATCTCAATTTGCACATGTGCTGCCTCCGAAGCCATCTTACATCGCATCACTGCTAGGAAAGCAATGCACCAGGACCCAACCAACCGTGTCACCCCCTCCTCACGTGCCCCAGCCACCAGCATCACATCACTGTTACAGGAGAATCCTTGCCTCCTGTCACCCTGCTATACTGCTGCTGGCCCCCCACTTTCAGATTATAAAACACACCCCCATTTTCCCACCAATTTATAACCAAAAGATACGGTAATTGAAACAAATTATGAAAATTATCAGATGCAAGAAAGAAAAAAAGACGACACTCACCGGTTTATAGTTGCTCTGTTTTAATTCCTTTTCAGGTTATATCAAAGGTAAGACACGGAGAACAGACCTGTGGAAGCGGAATTCACCGGGAAACAGTGCCGTCATTTGCCCCATCACTCCCTCCCCGCACCTTTGATGTAACCTGAAAAGGAATTAAAACAGAGCAACTATAAACCGGTGAGTGCCATCTTTTTTTCTTTCTTGCACAAGTATATCAACAAATCTTAATGACTGTGCAACATCGGTGGTCAGGTGGCACCCTTAGGAGTTTTAGGTAGTACCGAAATGGTCCGTGAAACAGGTAGCGGTCACGCTATAGTGCCGAGCAATCTCTTTCTCCAAGTTTACATATGAAATATATCAGAGCTCTCATTAATGGTACCTTTACACGCCGCGACGGCAGGCTGGATACATCCCGCTACTTCACGTGCACGAGCACGCTCAAACGGCTACAAACGGTCAACGCACCCTCTTTACACGCCGCCATAAGGTGCGCTACGCCACGCTACATCTGTAGCTAGCTACATCGCCGGGTGTGTCAAGTAGCCAGCTGCAGCTTAGCGTACCACGTTTACACAGCGCTACAATAAGCTAATATGGGCGGACCTGGTACAGCAGGGACAGCACATAGGCGTGCCACAATCGTGGATTACGAGCCGTCCGTACGATGATAGGACAGCGCAATATCATCATGATTGGCCAGGCATCGCAGGAGGCTGAGAAATACAGCACGCTCAAGCGATTGTGTAGTGTGACTGGTCAGCTCCTTAAATATGCCGCCCTAGGCAGCGACTACCAATCGTCATGCAGGAGCTTCCTCCAATGATCGGTGATGGGGCGTGGTATCCCAGAGCCTGGGACACGCCTTAGCTACATTGCAGCTACAGCCCCGGGTGTCCAGAGTTCCCTTCCGTTGCCTCTTTACACGCCGATACAGCTCGCTACCATCGGCGATGTAGCCATCAGTTTTCGAGCAGAGCCCATAAACAGATGTATCTGTCGCCGGCTGTAGCGTCGCGTCTTCAGACGCCGCTACGACGGGCTACATTGACGCTACAAGCTACATTTGTAGCCTGTAGCGGGCTGTATCCAGCCTGCCGTCGCGGCGTGTAAAGGTACCATAAGGGATTAAAAGCATCATAAATTTTGATATGGTGTCCTATGATTTCTTTTGTATGTCACTGCCTGTTATTTAAACCCACCCCTATGAATTGTAGGAGCTCAAATGGCAGTTAAACCTCTGGTTTAGAGGAAAACAGATTTTGTTAAACAGACACAATTGAAATTCCCTATCGGTATGTCTTTGGAGTATGGAAGGAAATTCGAGAAAACCCAGATAATGACAGGAAAACTAGGCTAAGGCCCCTTTCACATTAGCTTTTTGCTGATTTGCGGCAGATTTACAGCATCTGCCGCGTAACGGCAGCACTTGCGGCAAGCCCCATTCATTCTCTATGGGACTTGCGGCAGGTGCGGTAAATGTGGTCTTTGCCGCGATCCGGCATTTGTGGCAGGTCAAAAAACTGCAGCTAGCAGTGTTTTTTTTCATGCGTTGCAAGTCCTGTAAGTGCCGGATCCAGCAAACCACACTTGCTGCACCTGACCGCAAGCCCATGGAGAATGAATTGGGCTTGTCACAAGTGTGCCGCAAGTGCAGCCGTTACGAGGCAGATGCGGTAAATCTGCCGGATCTGCCGCATATTTAAATAAACACTGATGTGAAAGGGGCCTAACAACTGAACCACTGTGTTGCTCTGTCACTAAGACAGGTTATCAACCAGTGCAGTCAGACTCCTGGCACCCCCAATAATCAACTGTTATAGCTTTGCTTGCAGCTGAATATAAACAGTACATAGCATACAAAAGGTGGAAGTAATTAACCCCCATAGGAAAAAAAAGGAAATTTATGGACAAAATGTATATACAAAAAATGTAACAACTTTAATTAAATGTCCAAAAATTATACAAAAATACAACTAGTAGAAATAATAATACAATGTTTTAAATCGGTTAGTGGTGAAGATGTAAATGCAGATAGAGACAGATAAGCGTACATGTAGTAACTGCAGAAATTATTTTTTTATATGAGTTCATTGTTACTTCAAGTAATGGTTGCAGGAGCTGATAGGAGCAAGAACGTATGTAACTAGTTCAAATCCAAAAACAGTCCAAGACAATGGTATACAATTGCCCACAGCCCATGGTTACTACGGACAAGTGTCATTAGAGGGGCAAATACTATGCTGCATCCATAAGTATACAGGCTCCCTGTCTGGGTGTTATGTTTGATTCTGATCTTTCCTTCACCCCATATATACAATCTATTGCCCTCTCTTGCTGCTTGCACCTGAAGAACACCTCTAGAATTCGCCCCTTTCTCATCTTGGAAACCACAAAAACCCTCACTGTGGCCCTGATTCACTCCCGTCTTGACTATTGTAATTCTCTTTTAATTGACCTCCCCCGCACTAGACTCTCCCCTCTCCAGTCCATCCTTAATGCAGCAGCCAGGATCACCTATCTAGTTAACCGTTACTCAGACACTTCTGCTCTATGCCAGTCATTGCACTGGCTGCCTATACACTATAGGATCCAATTCAAAATGCTTCTTACCACCCACAAAGCCCTTCAAAGTGCATCACCTCCCTTCATCACCTCACTGATCTCTGTCTCATCAACCCACTCATTCTCTTCGCTCTGGAAGTGACTTTATACTCACTTCTGCATTAATCCAAACCTCCCACTCCCGGCTCCAAGACTTCTCCCGAGCTGCACCAATTCTCTGGAATGCTCTACCACAAGAAATTAGGTGTATCCACAACTTACATAGTTTCATGCAATCCCTAAAAACACATCTTTTTAGGGAGGCCTATCATGATCCCTAGTCAAAGTCATCTAGACATTGCCTATCCGCTCCAACCAGTCTCAAATGCATCACAAATAATGGTTGGTAGCCACTTATATTGCTCCTGTTTCCTATCTCCTCAAGTTGACTATACCATCATTGTAAATAAGCACCTGTACTTTGTGTCACCCCCACCTCGTTGTTAGATTGTAAGCTCTTATGAGCAGGGCTGTCATTATTTTGCTCTAATTATTGTATTGTATTATGCTTTGTATTATATTGTATTGTTTTTTTTGTATTGTATTGTATTGTATTTTCCAATAACTGTTTCTTATGATTGTTTAAACATGAACTTTGAATTGTGAAGTGCTGCGGAATATGTTGGCGCTATCAAAATAAAGATTATTATTATTATAAAACAGTATACACAAATAATTAACGTTGATCCTTACCTATGTCATCCATGTCCCAGATGTGCACATGCAGCATGAATATAAACAGTGTACAGAGCTGTTTGTCTCTACACACTGTTGTTGAGGTACCATAGTTCATCTACAATTCACTGCAATGCGAGCTGAATAGTAGTATAAAAAAACAATCACTAAACATTGTACAGAGTTGTGCTGTTACGACTCAAATCTGGGGAGAACATACAAACTCCTTGGAGATTTTACTCTTTGTAGAATATGAAGCCATGAGCTCAATGCTGCAAGACTACAGTGCTGCCCAGTTCCACCCTGTTTTCCCAAAAATAAGACCTACTCTGAAAAAAAGAAGTTGAGAGATTTTTTCAGGATTTTTGAGGTTGTTTGAAATATAAGCCCTACTCCAAAAATTAGCCCTAGGTTACAGTTCACAGAAAAGTCAATTTATATAGTGTCCAAGCAGCCATACATGTAAAAAAGTAAAATCAATTAGGAAGAGAATGCAGCAAGTTAGATAGACCCTTCACCAAGGACAGCAGACATACCAAAAAAAGACCACAAGACACAAAACAGCAAAGGTTAGTAAGTTGCCGACTCTCATACACAGATCAGGTAGTCCCACTACTATCACTCCACTCCCGATACCATTATATTAGAGTGTGGTGACTACTTCCATTCACCAGGGGGAGCCAGCCGCTACACTTGGCAGCACCTGATGGCATGTAATGCAACTATGACATGAGTGATGCCAGCAAGAAAACCTCGATCTGTATGCGAGAGCTTGAAACTTACTAAACCTTATTGTTTGGGATATTATGGGGTTCACCTGCACCTACTCATCTGCAGCAAAGTGAACGGTTTCTACTGCTCTAGTCTGGCTATGCAAAAGACTACACACAGGAGGCAGACAGTGGGGGAACTCTCTCGCAAAGAAGAAATCCCTTTTGCACACTAATCACACCAGTAATGCAAGGGTCTGGCATTCGTCTTCAGATCAATGAGATGAAAAAGCGTGGACATATGAGTTCTCCTCCACCCCCCTCAGAATGGAAGACATTTCCCCCCATTTGCCTCCTAGTTAAAACTTGCCTGCAGAAATGAAAGGTCTTGTATGAGACAGGATCTGCAACACCTGACTGGAAGCATGGATTCTTTGGAGGAGGAACATGACAACACTAGATATCATGTAGCAGGAAAAACAACAGATAAAGTTACAGTAGAAGGCTGTTAGGGAGCTGCATAGAAGACCTTGACAATAGGAGCAGGTGCTGTAAAAAAAGAACCTGAGGAATTCCGGAAGCGAGTGGTCAGGAAAATATCAAACTAATCCTCAATTTGATCTTCAACTCGATCTTGGGAGACCTCCCTTATCAGTCATTAAACTGGAGAGTATAACGTAAAATAAAGAGAAAATGGAAACTGGAGTTAATGAGCCCTAAGGCACAAAGCAAAGGGAACGTGTTAGCAGATTTTCAAACCATTTATTATTAGCTCCTTGTATGGGCCACAATGCGTTTCAATAGCACGCAGGCTATCTTCATCAGGTGACACAAGGAATTAAGCTCAGGAAGTGACATTTATAGGGTCCAGATTACAACAATTGGATAGCTCATTAATGACACCATGGCAAATCATTAACCCTACAAAAACCTAAAAAGATCACTTGTACACCAATCTTCCGATGAAAAAGGTGAATTACTATATGAAGCAGGACGACAATTAAAACTGTTGGAAAACATATAACATAACCTGCTGAATATAAAATATAAACTCGTATGTGCTAATAAAAATAACAACACATACAATAAATACAAAAATACATAATCAGAAATAATTATACGTATAAAATACAAAAATAAAAACAAATTTTATTGTTACATGAAAAAATCAATATAAAATCGATATAATAAGGTCAGAAAATATGGAAGCAAGGGGTGCCAGAGTCCGCGCTGCTGAGTTCACAAAATCACCTGGGATGCAAGATGTTGTAGCAGTATACTTCTTTAATCCTTCCTACGCGTTTCGGCGCCCTTCCTAGTACCTTCCTCATTGATATCCCAGGTGATTTTGTGAACTCAGCAGCGCGGACTGTGGTACACCTTGCTTCCCATATTTTCTGGCGGTTTTCCACTTTGGAGTGGTCGGTGGAGGTCCTGCAGCAGCTGATACTGTGTTCCTGCTTTTAAACCAGTTGTGGGTCACACAACTGGCATAGGTGAGTGGAACTGCTTGATACCACCCACATCTGAGTGTCACTAGTGATAGGGCACTATTGCGCCTCTTGTTCCCCCACCCTGTTTTGTATTGATATAATAAGGTGTCATAATAGCCGGATTGTCTAAAATATATATGTATATATAAAGATAAAACTATAAAATCGATGTATAAAAAACCTCCCTTCACTGTAGAGTAATCAAATGAGAATATAATCATATAGCACGGTGGCTCAAGTGGTCAGCACCACAGCCCTTGCAGTGCTAAGGTCCTGAGGCCCTGGGTTCAACTCCCACAAGGAGCTAATAATAAAAGGTTTGAAAATCTGCTAATACGTTCCCTTTGCTTTGTGCCTTAGCGCTCATAAACTCCAGTTTCCATTTTCCCTTTGTTTTATGTTATAATCCCTTTGTGGGATCACTGGTGGAGCTACTTTAGGCCAGGGCGTTGTTTAATTTCTCCTCCTTGAGGACCTGTGAAGCACCTTAACAACAATAACAGCTGAAGAACCTGTGGTGATATCACATCTGACTTGGATCACGTGACCTCCAGGAATCACATGGACTGAGGCAGGACTAAAGGACAGGCATCTCGTGCTGCTTCTGAGCGGGGGCTCCTCTGCTTCCAGGCATACACCGGTGTTGTGCATGACTGCACAACCCCCGGGTGAGTGGCCAATTGGCGTGCAATCCATTAACTCCTTAGACCACCAGGTTTCACACATTGCACTCCTGTACCCTTGTTTTACATTAAACTGGAGAGAGTGCATAAAGCTTTACAGCCTAAGGATATGTGCACACTATCAGGATTGCCTACATTCTGGACGCAGCGTAATTTCTCACACATTGGTGTCCTGTGCGGGAGAACGCTCTGTACGTGCTTATGATCAGGGTTACTGACACAGTGTATTTTTGATGTTCTCTCCCAATCAGAACACTAGCATCTCAGTAAAACTAAATTGCCATGCTGTGGCTCAGAAATCTTTTTTCTAATTTTGCATGTTACTTCCTTGCATGCATTCTGTAGATCCTTGTATATTATTTAGTGTTGCCCCCTAATTATTGTCTTTTGTTGGCTTGGAAAACCACGCAGCATGTCAGTTTATGCAGTGTTAAAAAGAAGCACAGTGGGCATGGGTTTTATTCTGTACTTGTCAGGGACCTCTCAAATTTTTGCATTTACATTTATGTCTTGGACCATGCATTATTTTAATTGAACAACTTTATGAACATTTTATCTTATCAATATATTTTTTTTTGTAGATGAAGTATCCATAATTGAGCACAGTATCCAAAAATGTTTACTAAAAACTCAGAATAGTAAACTGAAGACATACCCACATACCCACAGTCATTTTCTTACTATTTTATTTTTACCTGTATCATACTCTTTTCTGAATAATCTGGTTGAAGCTTCCAGAACTTTTATAGCTGTTTTGTGAAGCTCTTTTCTCAAACTGTTTGTGATTCCTGAAAATACAATATGCAATTATATTATTTATAACATCAGAAAAAAAATGTTGGAATTAAGAAAATAGTAATAATACTGTATAAAAAAAAACAAGCTATATTGGCAAATGTATGCGAGCACCTGACCATCACAGCTATATGAGCTTGATAGACACCTTATTATAAAACCTTTGGAGCATGACGACAGGGTTGTGTGCCATTCTAACTACGGTACTCATTGGTGCAACAATGACGTGATCGTGGGGGCTGATGACTTGCTGTGACAGCCAAAAGTCGCACGATGGTACTCATAAGAAAATCAGCTCTTGGCTGGCATTCATAAAAGACCATGATTTTTGCTGTATACAGCAATACTATATACTGTATACCGTATATAGCATAAGAGATCAGATAATCACAGGGTGAAGTTCCTAAAGGAAGTAACAAATAAAATAAAAAAAAATGTTTTAAAGAAATATATAAAAGTTCAAATCATCCCCCTTTTTCCCCATTAAAAACTAAGAGATAAAATAATAAACATTTGTAATCGCTACATTCATAAGAGTCCAAAATATCAAAATAGATAATAAAGTAATCAAATCAGTAAATGTCAGAAAGATTTGAAGAATCAAAATGCTAGAGTTGCTTTTTGTTGGCCACCGAAACAGAGTAAAAATTG
The DNA here is from genome assembly GCA_033576535.1 of Allobates femoralis. NCBI lineage: Eukaryota > Metazoa > Chordata > Amphibia > Anura > Aromobatidae > Allobates > Allobates femoralis. Next base: position 449,985,247 of record JARQOC010000001.1, read on the forward strand.
CAAAAACCCTCAAAAGTGCATAAAGTTTGGCCTTGAAGACAGTATGAGACCAACTGTGAAATTCTGCTAAAGTAAATGCATGTTTGGTGTAAAATTATAATAAGTCCACGTGTGGGAATAATGTATGGCAGGTACTAAATGCTATTTTACACATGTTATTGTGAGTTGTATTGGCTGTCACTATATAGTTCACATAAGAGTTTACATAGGAATTAAAAGAGAGCTGCTGCAGTGGAGACCAAATAATTAAAATATTCACACGCACACACAACAAATTATCATTCATTTGGGACTTCAGCTGTAACCCATTGCGTTTGTCTCAATTTTCATTTTGTCATTTTGGTTTTTGTCTGCTTATTCTTCCAAGAGCCATACCTTTTTTTTATTTTTCAGCCCACATAGCCATAATAGGTCTTGACTTGGGGGAAAAAGTTGTAGTTTTGAATAGCTAAAATTCAATGTATTGGAAAACATGAAAAAAAAAATTCAAGCGCAATGAAATTGTGTAAAAAAGACCATTCTGCTTTTTTTTTGGGGGGGGGGGGGTGTTGGAAATGAATAGTTGTACTGTAAAAATAACCTGGAATCATGATTCTCCATGTAAGTAGGATCACAGCAACACCAAACTTGTAAATCAAAAGATGCAATTTTGCATTTTAAAGGGAACCTGTCAGGTGGTTTATGCCTCCCCAGCTATCACTGTCTGTAGGTGCAGTCTACAGACTACAGTCTAATCATCCCTGTCTGAGCTCATAGTGTAATGTGAAAGGTGAAAGAAAAACATTTATACACTTACATCAGTCAGTCTCCAGCTTGGAGGACGGAGGACGGAGGCTGTTTGGCAGGTTAATAGTTAACATTTCAGCCTTATGTTAGAACATGTTGGGGAGACCTGATGTGATGTCATAACCATGTGACTATAATAGGCGGAGCTAAGTCTCTATAACATAATATGCTTGGTTAGCTCCACCCACTAGTCACATGATCATTACATCACACAGGTCTTTTAGACATGCAAGTTAATAGTGAGTTAACTATTATTCTGCCAGACAGTCTCCCTCTTCCAAGGGGAGACTGACATGTAAGTGTATAAATGCTTTTTTTCACCTTTCACATTACACTATGAGCTCAGACAGGGATGATTAGAATAGTACTATGAAGCTGCAGGTACAGATAGTGATAGCTGGGGGGGCATAAACAATCTGACAGGTTCCCTTTAATTTTTGGGGTGGTATCAGCTGTGAATGTGTGTTCCCCTTCACAAAGGAATCCATAAAAAATGAGTACATTGGTCTCAAACCAATGTATACTACATCAGTGTGGTGTAACACTAAGGTTATAGTGTGTAATAAATGCAGACACTGAAATTAAAATTTGGCAGTGTGTTACAAGAATAGGTACACCTTACCCATGACCTAAAGTCTATTCCTCAATATCCCCCAAAATCTTATACAGTGGTACATTGATTTACAAATAACTTTATTTGCAAGCATTTTGAAAGACGAACTGTCATTTCTGAAAAATTGTAAGTTGGTTAACAAGCAATGATTTTGATTATGAGCACTAGGTCGGCCCTGCGCATACTGTGCATGTATGATGCTGCTGATTGTAGGTATTTTACTTATTATATACTGTAATTTACTCTCAGCCACAGTACATGTATGGGAACCCACCGGAAGCAGAGAGAACTCAGAGCGCCCTGTTCGCCCACTGCTGCCTGCCCTACGCTGTCCTCCGCTGCTCTGAGCTCGCACACACATACTCACCTTTACCCTCACACGCTCACCAATCTGCCACTGCAGTGTGCCGCTGTATTCCAGGCTGCCAGGCGCCACACTGAACTCTCTCAGTTGCCGTACAAGTATGGGAAGCCAGCGGCCAACCAGACGCCAGCAGCCACTGGCCAGTCAGATGCCAGCAGCTGCCAGAGTCTGATTGGCCGCTGGCTTCCTGTACTTGTACAGCAGCTGAAAGAACTCAGTGCAGCACCCGGCGGCCCGGAATACAGCGTCGCAATACAGCGGCGGATTGGTGAGTGTGAGAGTGTGAGTGTGTGTATTGGGGGCTGCATAAGTATGATGGGGGCTGCAAAAGGATGATGGGTATATTGGAGGCTGTAAGGGAATGATAGGGGCTGCATGGGGATGATGGGCATATTGGACGCTGCATGGAGATATTGGGGCTGCATTTGGATGATGGGGCTGCAAGGGGATATTGGAGGCTGCAAGGGGATATTGGGATGTAAAGGGATGATAGAGCTGCAAGGGGATGATGAGGGCTGCAAGGGGATGATAAGGATATTGGGAGCTGCAAGGGGATGATGGGGGCTGGAAGGGGATGATGGGGATATTAGGGTCTGCATGGAGATATTGGTGGCTGCATGTTGATGATGGGGGCTGCAAGAGCATGATTATGTTTTTATGCTTTACTTTAATCCTAAGGTAATTGTGTTGTCCGGTGTGAACATATCCTAACATGAGTAAATTGGCAGTATTTTAAGCTTATTTCATAGATCAAATATATTCTAAAGCAAGGAAATAACAATGAAAATGAGATAAATGAAAAAGAACACTGATCAAAATTAGGGAACACTTTCAGATACCTGCAAGCTATTGGTGTTAATATGACACCTGGTGCTAATTTCCTTAATTATCTGACAAGTCCAAAGTCACTGAATTCCGCTGGGAGCTGGTTGTCCAGATAAAGACCAGAGGGGTCACCCTTGTCGTTCCAAGTCTGTGATTTCTAGAATATTGCATCTTTGCAATATCACAAACTCTTTCAAGTCCCCCAAGAAGTCTGGTCGCCTTCGAAAGACATATGCAAGAGAGGACAGGATAATGCAGGGAATCTCCTTGGGTAATCGTTTCAACCCTGCAACTGGAATAGCACGTAAATTCAGCACTGAACAGAATAAGGCTCTGTTACAGTGTAACAACGTTTCAGAGTATTTGGACTGAAAGCCCACTCTGTAGTGACTAGACTTCTCCTTAGCATATAGAAGGCTAGACTCACCTTTGGTACTGAGTATGTTGTGTGGAGAGAGGAAAAGTGGTCCACAATTCACTTTAGTGATGAAAGCAAGTTTAATTTATATGGGTCTAATGGGAAACATTATGTTCATCGACAAACTGGGGAAAGACTGAACCCAGAGTGTGTAAAGAACTGAGTGAAAGGAGGTGGAGGAAGCTGGTGATCACACCACTTAAATGCCGCTGTAGTTACAGGCAGGTGCCAGCTATGCACTACTGCTCATATTGGCCTGGTATGGGGAAGGCTCAACCCCTGAACCTGCTGAATACGTGGTTTACCTGATAGAAATGTACCATTATGTCTTATATTTTGAAGAGTTAATGGTGTACAATAAGTTTCAAAACAGAAATATTATTCCATATCCTTTCTTAAATGGATTAACTTGTAAATAAATAACACAATATGGAATATTTAAAATTACTATTTAGTTCAAATGTTTCTTACCTTGGAAATAATTTTGATCTGCTGAAAGAGTATGCGCATAGATATATGACTGGAGCTTTTCTTGTTGGACTGCTTTTGTGTCAAGTGTGATGGCTTTTCTAAGAGACTGGATTTCATATGTAATAAATACACAACCTCTGTTTGCAAAAAAAAGATAATGAATTAATTAAATTACATGACTTAAACAATTTATAATACTGACTTCCTCACCTTTCCCCAAAAACAATACCTAATATTTACTGTAGATACCGTATATACTCGTGTATAAGCCGAGTTTTTCAGTCCAAAAATTGGGCTGAAAAGTCCCCCCCTCGGCTTATACATGGGTCAATACGGTAGGGGCTGAAAATAAGACAGGGGGGTAGTGGGGGGGCGCTGCGCAATATACATTACCTTGTCCGGTGCTGTCCCCGCTCCTCTCATGGTCTGCGGCGCGGTTCCGAGTCCAGTTCCATGATGATCGGTGCGGTCCCCGGCCGACTTCCTGCTTCCATCTGTAATCTCCGCCCAGGTCAGGCCCTGCACCAATGAGAGCGCAGGACCCGTGCCGTCAATCACCGCCCAGACGCGGCCAGATGACGTTGGGGCCTCTGATTGGCCCGACGTCATCAAGCCGCGGCGCATTGATGAAGTTGGGCCAATCAGAGGCCCCAACGTCATCTGGCCGTGTCTGGGCGGTGATTGACAGCACGGGTCCTGCACTCTCATTGGTGCAGGGCCTGACCTGGGCGGAGATTACAGATGGAAGCAGGAAGTCGGCCGGGGACCGCACCGATCATCATGGAAATGGACCCGGAACCGCGCCGCAGACCAGGAGAGGAGCGGGTACAGCACCGGACGGCCGGAGGAGCGGGACATGACAGCGGGGGACAGCACCGGACAAGGTAAGAAACGGTGCATGTGTGTGTGTATGTGTGTGTATGTGTATGTATGTGTGTGTATGTGTGTGTAGATGGGGCTGGGGCTGCTGTATATACCACTGGGAGGCTGCTGAATATACCACTGGGAGGCTGCTGTATATACCACTAGGAAGCTGCTGTATATACCACTGGGAGGCTGCTGTATATACCACTAGGAGGCTGTTGTATATACCACTAGGAGGCTGCTGTATATACCACTGGGAGGCTGCTGAATATACCACTGGGAGGCTGCTGTATATACCACTGGGAGGCTGCTGTATATACCACTGGGAGGCTGCTGAATATACCACTGGGAGGCTGCTGTATATACCACTGGGAGGCTGCTGTATATACCACTAGGAGGCTGCTGTATATACCACTGGGGAGGCTTATATACCACACTGCTGGGGGCTGTATACCTGTGCTGGGGTCCACCCTCGGCTTGTACATGAGTCAATAGGTTTTCCCAGGTTTTGGGGGCAAAAGTAGGGTGGTCGGATTATACACGGGTCGGCTTATACACGGTATATACGGTAACTGGTGTGCCTCAGTTCATATGAACCAAGAAGAAAATATGTTTGACGTTGAAGCATCCTGGTAGTTGTTCAGTGAAGGGGTCCAAGTGAATCCACAGTAATAGAATAGCAAACCACTGCAATCAGAATGATGCTTAGTAAAGTGATCAGAGAGATAGATCAGCATGAGGCATGAATCCACAGTGTAATAGTCACTATGTTTAATGACCAGCACTCACTTATGTTTTTTTGATGGTGCTATTGGAAAGGATCAGGTGATCCACAACGTATAGAGCTAGAGAATCTAAGCACTCATACAGTTTTTTGGATGCTTCAAAGTGATTTTATTTCAAACACAGGTGAAAGTGGTAACAGGCAGGTCGTCAACGTTTCGGCCTCAGACAGGCCTTGATCACAATGTCACTGCAGGTGCTTATAACAGAGGAAATTACACCTTGATGGGGTGTAATGAGAAAATAGAAGGTAGCTCCAAAGGAGCCTGGAATCTGGTTTTGATTGTATTGTAAATATGGTCAGATCTTTTCAAATTTTGTTGATGCACCCAATATTAGGGTGTTTGAGTATGCGGTAAAGTCTGGAACCATATAAGGGTCTTTGTGAGTGGATCCCAGATTATGTCTTCTATATAGATGTTCAGTGTCCCCAGTGTGTCCCTCTAGTGTTTTATCAAAGATCCTCTTAGTATAGGGTAAGATAGTGTCAAATAAAGGTCCGTGGGAGCCAGCACCTTCAGTGCCTTGGCTGTGAATGACACATTCACAGCCAAGGCTTTGAAGGTGCTGGCTCTCACGGACCTTTATTTGACACTATCTTACCCTATACTAAGAGCATCTATATAGAAGGCATAACCTGGGATCCACTCACAAAGACCCTTATATGGTTCCAGACTTTACTGCATGACGTTGTGATCAAGGCCTGTTTGACCTGCCTGTTACCACTTTCACCTGTGTTTGAAATAAAATCACTTTGAAGCATCCAAAAAACTGTATGAGTGCTAAGATTCTATAACTCTATCCACAGTGTAATGGACAGCCAATGGTTTGGTTCATCCGTGGACCTTTACCAAGCAAAATCAAGCTGTCTACATGTGAGAAAGGAGACATGGAAACAACTCCACATACTCATGCTGTTCGACTCAGGCCTAGAAAAGTCAGGAATTAACCAAAATGTTTGCCATCTAAAACAATGAGGATTTTTGCCTTGACCTAATCTCCCAATAAAAGCACATTTAATTTGCATCATTCTCATTTCACAAGACCAACTGGCCCCTAGTCAGCAGTAGACAGAACTGCAAGGTTCTGATTGCTTCCAAAAGACCAATATATTATTAACAATAATAATAATAATAATAATATACTTTTGATGTTTATCTGTGACACAATTCTTGCATTTTGTTTCTTTGTCAACTTCATCGTCAGTGACAAGACTTTGTCAGATAAATACCATAAATGATGGCAAAACTCCAGTAATGCAGCTTCCAAAATGTTTTGGTCCAATTTTCAGAAAGCTTCATCAACTTTAGGAAGCATAAATCTTAGTAAGTTGCTTTAACTGCGCAAGCGCATTGAAATAATGGCTTAATATAGCATGTGACAATTAACAAGCTCATGTCCAACAGTACTGCCTTGTCTTTCTAGGTTAATCTGAACTGAGAGCTGATAAGCGATATATTTAGAGGGTAAAGTGCTATTGCCAGCCAAGGAGCTAGGTACATGGCACCTGTAGGCCTGATTTTCAGGTCACATTTCTAAACATCTCCACCTAAGAATATGATGGACAGTTCTATTAACGCTTGATAGTCGTCTCTTTCAATATTTTCTTTTAGCTTGATAGAACTCTAGCAATGTGTCAATTTCTAAATAGCTTAAGTGCACGTATACAATTTCTTTGCATCGTTGTATCTTGTTGGCATCAACGTTTTTAAAACTTTCTTCTTTTTGAAAAGTTGATTATCTGGGCCTGTCGCAACTTGAATTTTGTCTTCAAAAACACTTTTGAACACAAGCTGATATATGTGATGGCAAGATAAAATCTAGCACATCGCTCTCGAATTATTGTATTACCATAGGAAGACATCTCCTTTGAAATTTCGAGCATCCAAAGCTGGCAAAAATGTACCATCCCAGTAAACAGTAACACATTCTGGTACCTCATTTTGAAAATCAATTTTTATAGTTTCTGCGCGTTCCTTTCGTTTTTTGTCTGGATTCATTAGATATATAACTTGTTTACTGGAAAATCTACAAAACTCTGTCCAAGTGCCTTGATTGTAACTTGAAGATTGAAAACAGAGTCACTTATACTTAACTGACACCTATCTAAAGCTGCTACTAATTTCAGAGTAACAAAATCTTCCCTACCACCTTTTGAAGAGTCTTAGATTATGAGACTCAGTCAAACTTGACAACTGCTCTTGTGAACATTCAAAAGTATCAGTTAAACTGTAAGATGAATCATCGGGTAAGTTTGTAATATCATATACTGCCAAAGACATAAAGAGATATTTTGCTTGCTAATTTGCCTCTTTTGTAGCTCTTTGCCTCATGCTCTCATCTTTTTCAGCAAGTTTTCTATCCACTCCAGCTAAGTTAGGGCCCTTTCACATCAGCGTTTTTCGTAATTCGCGGCAGATGCGGTGAAAAAACCGCATCTGCCGCGTTTGCCGCATAACGGTTCCACTTGCGGCACGGTTGCGGTTTTTTCCATAGGAAGTATAGGGGGACTTGCGGCAGATGCGGCAAGTGCGGTATTGCACTTGCGGCAGGTGCGGCAGAGAAAAAAACCGCGGCTTACTGCGGTTTTTTTCTCTGCCGCACCTGCCGCAAGTGCAATACCGCACTTGCCGCATCTGCCGCAAGTCCCCCTATACTTCCTATGGAAAAAACCGCAACCGTGCCGCAAGTGGAACCGTTATGCGGCAAACGCGGCAGATGCGGTTTTTTCACCGCATCTGCCGCGAATTACGAAAAACGCTGATGTGAAAGGGCCCTTACCGGACTAGCATGGCTCTCTCTGAGGCTGCAATTAGATCTTGTCTTCATCTGGTTTCATTATCTGAAGTGAATCGGCCTGTGCAATGACAAACATATTATCCAAATTCACTAGCTTTTTTACACAGTTAGGTACAGATTCTGTATGTATTCTAGCATTTTCCCAAAATATAATACACTCACGAATAACAAATTTGCCCATTCATTGACAGTTAATTTTTACCTTACAAATATTATGAACTAAAACTACAGAACTTGATGATTTGACAGTAGTGTTGACCCCGCTAAAATTATAGGTTTTTTTAGAACTGCACAATTCCAACTACATAATGTTTCACTAACACACTAACAACAATCTGTCCTCTACCAAAAACAACCAATAACTACAAAGTATGGGTGGGGATTCATAAGAGCATGCGCTACTAAGTATGTAAGTACTAACATGTTTCAATGCAATTCGGCATAGGTTAATGTACACCAAACATCATGAAATTTGATTTCTAAGTGTTTTGAAATTAGATGAAAAAAATAAGAGTAAAAAAAATTGAAGTAGGAAAATAAGGGGTAACGTACATTTATCAATGAAAACAGTATTTGAAGAGGATTCCATTGTGTTTCACTTAGTGAGTCACATCTGTACTTACTTCACCGGGTATGCAGAACACCTAAGTTCAATCATGATATAGAAGGGGTAACAATAACTCACAATGAGCTTATCTGCTTCGCATGTTGTGCACCTGTGCACACTTCTGGATTTTGGAAGAGAGTAACAGACTCTTTAATAATGTCTATGTACTGTAAATATTTCTCTCATGCCACTGGACTGTATCCTAGCATATGTGGAGAATCTAGAGACAAGATAGTAAAAACTGAAGTGGCAGGTATGGCAAGGAAGACATTAGATTGATAAGATAAAGCAATTGAAAAAAAAGATTCACAATTTGTTCATCAAATAAACCATATCATAGTTTCTCATTTCATAAGACCAACTGGCCCCTAGTCAGCAGTAGACAGAACTGCAAGGTTCTGATTGTTTCCAAAAGACCAATATATTATTAACAATAATAATAATAATAATAATATACTTTTGATGTTTATCTGTGACACAATTCTTGCATTTTGTTTCTTTGTCAACTTCATCGTCAGTGACAAGACAGCTACTTTGTCAGATAAATACCATAAATGATGGCAAAACTCCAGTAATGCAGCTTCCAAAATGTTTTGGTCCAATTTTCAGAAAGCTTCATCAACTTTAGGAAGCATAAATCTTAGTAAGTTGCTTTCACTGCGCAAGCGCATTGAAATAATCGCTTAATATAGCATGTGACAATTAACAAGCTCATGTCCAACAGTACTGCCTTGCCTTTCTGGGTTAATCTGAAATGAGAGCTGACCTTACACTAGAATACCTTAATTCATAAAATTTATTCTCTAAACAGACTCCTCTCTTTTACCACCTGTAATTTAGGAACTTCTACGTATCCCTCTCTGTAACCCTGATTACCTCTTCCCTCTGGGTCACAAATACCGACTTACCCTCCCTTCGCATCCCCACATATTAAGTGCAGAAAGCAACAAAAGAAGAAATAGAAAAAAATATATATATTATGCATAAGGAAACCAAGTTTAGTTTCTAAAGACCTAAGTCATATTACATCGGCAACGTAGGGGCATGGCATATCGGAGGCGACATCGCCCTTACGTCGCCTCATGTAAAGGGGCGATGTTGGCGACGCTGGGAGGTCGCCTGGTTTCAGAGCAGTGCTCTGAAACCAGGCAACCGATCTGGGGCGATGTGCACACATCGCCCCATGTAACCGGCTGCCGGCGACCCGTCAGGCCATGGGAGCCATAGGCTCCCATTGTCCTGCATCACCACTGGGGTTTTCAGACACCCCGGCGGTGATGCCGCCTGTCAGCTCGCGGCTGGGCACCAAAGACGTGCGCGCACCTGCCAGTCGCCACCAACATTCCCAGCCCCGTCGCCCCGTGTGACGGTACCTTAAAAGATTTGGTTAACCAGTTAATCAAATGATTAATTACTTGTGCCCCTTCCCATTTGCTTTTAGGGCAAGACAGTAAGTTCACGTAGCAAAAAAAAAAAATCTGCATCCATTTCTCCAGACAACTTGGTTCCGCCATTATGTCATCTCCATCTATTTCCTTGTGTCTCTTCCTTCTCTTTTGCTTTCTTGTTGTTGTTTAGGTCAGGAAATGTTTTCGTTATGAAGATGTGTGCTTTATCCGGTCTACAAATGTCCCCGTGCCTCCTCCCAGAGAGAAGATTTTGAGAGTTGCTGGGATTTGTAAACTAAACTTTATTTTTCTTTTCACCAGTTCTAAGAACAATTCACTAACTGCTCTTCTTTTTTGGTGATCTCTACCGAATAGTCACTGAATATCAGTATTTTTGCCCCCTTGTTGTCACATGTGAATTAGCTTTTCTATAGTTCTGTAGATGAAATCTAGATGTTTCACCGTCACTGGTCTGGGTCTGGCCACAGAAGATTGTTGCAGCTGTGGTGTTAGTGGACCAATCCTGTGGCCTCTTTCCACCTCCAGTGAGCCCGCTATACCCAGAGCGCTAGGTAATTAGTCTCTGAAAATGTCCACCAACATGTTAGGTGTTATGGATTCTGGAATCCCCATTAGTCTGAGATTATTTCTCCTAGATCTGTTATCCAGATCATATATTTTTTCTGCCAGTTGTTAACAGTTTTGTCCAGGTCAGACTGGAGTTTTGTTTATAGTGTCCTCTGTTGCACGTATTCTGTTCTCTGCTGTCTTTATCCTTTTCCCCTGCTGAGAGATAGACGCCTGCATCTATTGTAAAGGGTCTATTATTGTCTGCTCCAAAGTGTTTTTTATTTATGGTGCCAGTAACCTTGCCACCTTTGCTGCCAGGGCTCTGTATGGGATAACCAACTGTGTCTCCCTCTCACCTTCCTTCACCCCTTCCTCCTCATGTGGCTACATCTGTGGTTCCTGTTGTGAGGTACATTGCGCTCGCTGTGTTAGCCCTCCTGTGTCCCTGTATGACCAGCGCCATCTTGACTCTGCTTGTCCTTTTATGGAGGGGAGGTACTTTTCTTACAGCTGTCCCGCTCTTATTAATAAATCTCTCCATCTGGTGTGCACGGGCACCGGAGCCTCTCCTACAGACATCAGAGCCTTTTGGTGCTGCTCTGGTACAGTGTTGGCCAAAAGTATTGACACCCCTGCAACTCTGTCAGATAATACTCAGTTTCTTCCTGAAAATGATTGCAATCACAAATTCTTTGGTATTATTATCTTCATTTGATTTGTCTTCAATGAAAAAACACAAAATAGAATGAAGCAAAAAGCAAAATATTGATCATTTCACACAAAACTCCAAAAATGGGCCAGACAAAAGTATTGGCACCCTCAGCCTAATACTTGATTGCACAACCTATAGCCAAAATAACTGCGATCAACCGCTTACGGTAACCATCAATGAGTTTCTTACAATGCTCTGCCGGAATTTTAGACCGTTCTTCTTTGGCAAACTGCTCCAGGTCCCTGATATTTGAAGGGTGCCTTCTCCAAACTGCCATTTTTAGATCTCTCCACAGGTGTTCTATGGGATTCAGGTCTGGACTCATTGCTGGCCACCTTAGAAGTCTCCAGTGCTTTCTCTCAAACCATTTTCTAGTGCTTTTTGAAGTGTATTTTGGGTCATTGTCCTGCTGGAAGACCCATGACCTCTGAGGCAGACCCAGCTTTCTCACACTGGGCCCTACATTATGCTGCAAAATTTGTTGGTAGTCTTCAGACTTCATAATGCCATGCACACGGTCAAGCAGTCCAGTGCCAGAGGCAGCAAAGCAACCCCAAAACATCAGGGAACCTCCGCCATGTTTGACTGTAGTGACCGTGTTCTTTTCTTTGAATGCCTCTTTTTTTCTCCTGTAAACTCTATGTTGATGCCTTTGTCAAAAAGAGAGAACATTCTTCCAAAACGTTTTAGGCTTTCTCAGGTAAGTTTTGGCAAACTCCAGCTTGGCTTTTTAATGTCTCGGGGTAAGAAGTGGGGTCTTCCTGGGTATCCTACCATACAGTCCCTTTTCATTCAGACGCCGACGGATAGTACGGGTTGACACTGTTGTACCCTTGGACTGCAGGGCAGCTTGAACTTGTTTGGATGTTAGTCAAGGTTCTTTATCCACCATCCGCACAATCTTGCGTTGAAATCTTGTCAATTTTTCTTTTAAGTCCACATTTAGGGAGGTTAGCCACAGTGCCATGGGCTTTAAACGTCTTGATGACACTGCGCACGGTAGACACAGGAACATTCAGGTCTTTGGAGATGGACGTGTATCCTTGAGATTGCTCATGCTTTCTCACAATTTGGTTTCTCAAGTCCTCAGACAGTTCTTTGGTCTTCTTTCTTTTCTCCATGCTCAATGTGGTACACACAAGGACACAGGACAGAGGTTGAGTCAACTTTAATCCATGTCAACTGGCTGCAAGTGTGATTTACTTATTGCCAACACCTGTTAGGTGCCACAGGTAAGTTACAGGTGCTGTTAATTACACAAATTAGAGAAGCATCACATGATTTTTCTAACAGTGCCAATACTTTTGTCCACCCCCTTTTTTATGTTTGGTGTGGAACTATATCCAATTTGGCTTTAGGACAATCCTTTTTGTGTTTTTTTTCATTGAAGACAAATTAAATGAAGATAATAATACCAAAGAAATTGTGATTGCAATCATTTTCAGGACGAAACTGAGTATTATCTGACAGAATTGCAGGGGTGTCAATACTTTTGGCCAACACTGTATATGGTGGGGACAGAGAATGCAAGGGAAGGAATGCAGCACTTACAAGCTGGATGGATTGTACAGTATGTAAATTTGGTGTGCCACCTAAATAATCCAACACACAGCCATTAATATCTAAACTATTTGCAACAAAAGTGAGTACACTCCTAAGTGTAAATGGTCACATCAAATTTACACTGTCATGCAGGTTGTTCAATATTTACTTTACATTGTATCAAAGTGTCAATGTTGTCCCATGAAAAGATGTAAAAAAATACATACAAAAATGAGGAGAGTGTACTCACTTTGTTATATACTGTATCATATTATTCTATTCCTCTGATGCTGCAGGGGCAAAGCTTCTTCTACTTATAGCATCTGAGAATACAAAGCTCAGGCCAGTGATAGAACCATGTTGCCGATACAAGCTGTAAATGTTGGACCACCCTCTAGCAATTAAAAAGCCAGGTGACAAAGAGCAAGGAGCAGTTGATGATCTACGTTGATACACCCCTTTAACATGTTGATTTCACTACATCGTAAATATAATCAAAAGTATGGTGTCAATATGATTACTGTACCACTAAATAAATCCATAGAGAGGGGTAGTTGTAAAATAGGGTCACTGATAGAAGGGTTCTAATGTTCTAGTACCCCAGGGGCTCTGCCAATGTGGCATGGTAACCTCAAACAATACCAGCAAAATCTGCACTATGACGGTCCTTACCTTTTGAGTGTTGTACTCAGCCTGAAAAGTAGTTCATTACGACATGAAGGATAATGGCGTACTAAGGGCCTTCTTACATCTGCGGTAAGCGCTGATCGTGGCAGTTGCGGTGAAAAAAACGCATCTGCCGCAGTTACCACATAACGGCCACACTTGCACTTCACTTGCAGCAAGCCCCATACAATGGCTTGCGGCAGGTGCGGCAAGTGCGGTATAGTTGTGGTTTCCACACACGCGGCAGATGCGGCCGCGAAAAAAACGCGGCTGACTGCTAATGTGAAAGGGGCCTTAGAAGATATTGCACAAAAAATTGTATGGTCCATTTTCTCCTGCTATTCTCATGAAAATGAAAACTTTGGGTCTAAAGCAACATTTTTGTGGAAAAAAAAAGAAATTTATTTTTAAGACTCAATGTTATAAAATTCTGTGAAGCACCTACACATTCAAGGGGTTCACCACACATAAAGATAAATTCCTTTTGGGGTCTAGTTTCCAAAATGGGGATAATTGTGGAAGATTTCTACTGTTTATGCTCATCAGACACTCGGCAAACACGACAAGGCATCTGCTATTTATGTCAGCAAATTGAGCTCCAAAAGACTAATGGCTCTCGTTTCCCTCAGAACCCAGCTGTGCGCTCACACAGTAGTTTACCACCACATATTGGGGGTTGATGTACTCAGGAGAAATTGCACAACAAATTTTACTGTGAATTTTCTCCGGTTAACATTGTGAAAATTTAAATTTGGGGCTAAAGCAACCTTTTTGTGGGAAAAATATGAATTATTTCTTGCATGGCTCAAGATTATAAAATCCTATGAAGCACCTGCAGGTTTAAGGTGCCCACCACACCTGTAGGTAAATTCTTTAAGTGCTGTAGTTTCCAAAATAGGGTCACTTTTGAGGGGTTTCCACTGTTTTGGCACATCAGGGGCTCTGCAAATGCCTCATGGTGTCTGCTATACTGTATATTCCAGCTAATTTTGCACTCCAAAAGTCCAGTGGCACTTCTTCCCTTCCTAGCCCTGCCGAGTAATTCCCCACCACATATGGGGTATCGACGTACTCAGGAGAACTTGCACAACATATTGCATGGTGCCTTTTCTCCTACTACACTTGTGAAGTTGAAAAACTTGGGGCTAAAGCATTTTTGTGGAAAAACTTTAAATTTTCTTTTTTTCTTCTTCCACATTGCATATATTTCTATGTGGCACTTTGAGGGGTACAGTTTTTTTGTGTTTTTGTTTAGAATCATGTCACTTTTAGGTATTTTCTGTCATATAGGGCCCTCGAAATCACTTCAAATGTGATGTGGTCCCTACAAAAATGGTTTTGCATATTTTGTTGGAAAAATGGGAAATTGCTGATATACTTTAAAATGATATAAATTACTAACAAAAAATAATATGGTTTCAAAAATGGTGCTCATGTAAAGTAGACATGTGGTTGATGTTAGTTATTAACGATTTTGTGAGATATAGCTCTTTTGGGTTAAAAGCAAAAAATACAAAGTTTAAAAATTGCAAAATTTTCACATTTTTTTGTCAAGTTTTTGATATTTCCATAAATAAACGCAAATTAAATTGCCCAAAATTTACCACTACCATGAAGTAGAGGGTGTCAGGAAAATAAAAACAGAATAACTGGGATCCAGTTGAACCATTCCAGAGTTATTGACTCATAAAATAACACTGGTCACCATTGAAAAAACTGGCCTAGTAAGGAAGGTGAAAACAGGTTTTGGGTTGGACGTGTTAATGGCCCTTAGGCTATGTCACATGGCCAGCTTCTGATTGGACTAAAACCACAGATCCTTTATTCACTTCTCCTGATGCCTGAGATGAAGATATTACCGGTTATCGGGGGCTCGCCAGAGGGTGAGAAAGTGTCTGTCTGTGTGTGTCTTTGTGTGTGTCTGTCTTTGTGTGTACTCTTAATTGTGCTGCGTTTTTGTGCTGCATTTGTATGTGCACAAACGCAGCACAAGCGCATAATTTTGTGCTGCTTTGGATGCGTTTGTGCACATATAAACGCAGCACAAAAAAGAAGCACAGTGGGCACTTTTATATGCAATAAAGGTGATGCCAACTTGACAGGTCACATGATTGTGGTGCTGGCTTATTGACTTTGCTTGGGAATATATCATATAAAAATAAATATTAAAAAAACAAATACACAATGAATAAGGCCGGTTTCACATTAGCGCTCGGAACGCAGCGCAAAAGAACGCAGCCAAACACATGTGCACTAGTGTTTCTATGTTTTACATGGGAACGCATAGTAGCTACGTTTGGCTGCATTCGGTTGCGGTTGTGTTTGGATGCGCATAATTTGTGCGCCCACCTCCGCCCTCCGAACGCAGCCTGTTGCATTTTTTCACGGGCGCTTGTTTTATCAGCAAGCGCACAAAAAATGCATGGATCTCAATGGATCCGCAGTGTCCTCCGCTTGAAAGTGCAGGATCATATTGAAATCTCTCCCGGTGGCCAATTAGCGATCTCAGCAGTGGCCGGGAGGAGGAGATCTCTGCCGCTGATCTCCGTCTCCCGGCCGCTGCCGAGATCGCTGATTAGCTGGCTGGGCACCATACTGATGTGAATGCATGCGGAGAATCTCTGGTGCATTCACATCAGTATGGCAGCGTCTGCCCTGCATTTGCGTCTGCATGCCCTCCGCATGCAGACACAAATGCAAACGTGAACCCGGCCTAATAAAATAGTAAACACCCACCAATCACATATAAATATCTTATAAAGTACTGAATATACTATAATATAATGTGCTACAAACAGTGATGTATTGGTGGCAATAATATATTTTATGCCCCTTAGGGTACCTTTACACGTCGCAACATTGCATGCAATTTCACTTGCAACTTACTGTTGCAGTGAAATCATGGACACATTGTTCAATTTGTACACGGCCACATAATAGAACAATGTGTCCATGATTTCACTGCAACAGTAAGTTGCAAGTGAAATTGAATGCAATGTTGCGACGTGTAAAGGTACCCTTAAAGAACCTTAAATACTTTTTAGATACTTGCAATTTCATCTTGTTTGCAATTATTTATTGAAGGAGGTAATCCACATACCCTAAAAAGAGTGATCCAGTAATCCTGGCGATGTTTCCTAAATTAAAACAAGAAAAAATAGCACACCATGATTATTAGCATATATCACATTTTTCAGACTACAGCACACATCTTAATTCTTACGATAGGTAATGAAGAAAGGATAGAGTATGTGGTAAGTGCTAGGGAATAATTACAGCTCCACGGCCAATAGTAAATTACCTTTAGGCTTTAATCAAAATGTGTACAACACGCGGGTCCATTAACCACGATGCATTTCAACGCAGTGTGCGTATTTCTTGAGAAAGACGCACACTGCGTTGAAATGCATCGTGGTTAATGGACCCGTGTGTTGTACACATTTTGATTAAAGCCTAAAGGTAATTTACTATTGGCCGTGGAGCTGTAATTATTCCCTAGCGCTTACCACATACTCTATCCTTTCTTCATTACCTTACATATCCTCCCTACGGGGAGGGGGATGTGGAGCTGCTCTGGGCTACAGGACCTGGCCTTCGTTATTTAGATCCTCCTGAGCTGTCACGTGATCCTTGGCCTCCGAGGAAATCGTTGAAGACGCCATTTGTTCACATTATTCCAGAAGAGTGAAATTCATTATTTCAAAGACCTCGCAAGTGTGCAAGTTTATCCAGTTGTGCGGACGGCACAACTGGTAAAGGTGAGCAATACATAAATATACCGAGGGTAATTATTGTTAACACAGTATGGCGCAAATTGGATTTTATTAATTCTTACAATAGGACACTCCCCAGTAGGGGCATAACTACAATAGGTGCAGAGGTTGCAATCACACCCAGGCCCTGGAGCCTAGGGGCAGGGCCGTATCTAGGGGGGGGCTGGTGGGGCATGTGCTCCGGGCGCAGCAGTCAGGGGGGGCACTGTCAGCCTCCTGCTGCAGCGCCCGAGGTGTCTCCCCGCCTGTCGTATATTGCGCCCCCCCCCGGCCATGGGAGCCGGCTATTCTCTGTTCTCCATGGTCATCTGACAGCGGGGAGAAGAGAAAGTGCGCGTGCCGGCTCCTACAATTCCATAATACATAGTGTCTATCAGACACTCTGTACTATGGAAGCTGCCTGCGCCGTTCTACCTCCCTGCTCCCTGCACTTCTGGGTCAGTGAGGACCTCAGCAGCGTGGTCAGATCACCTGACCACGCTGCTGACGACACCCGGCGGCCCTGCATTGGCGGCAGATGGGGAAAAGTGCTCCAGCTACAGGAGCTGAAGACCCCGAAGATTAATGTAATTAGGGGAAGGTGGAGGGGGTATATGTCAGTCAAGCTCGGGGAGAGAGGGTGGGGGTGATATGTGAGTCGAACTGGGGGGGAGGGTATGAGGGATTATATGTGAGTGAAACTGGGGGGAGGGGAGTATATGTGTTCCAAACTGGGGGGGTTGGAGGGGGTAATATGTGAGTCAAACTGGGGGAGGGGGGGTGTGAGGGATGATATGTGAGTGAAACTGGGGGGGGGGGGGAGTATATGTGATCCAAACTGGGCGGGAGGGGCATGTGAGTCAAACTGGGGATGGGGGGAGATAGTGGGGGTCATATGTGAGCCAAACTGGGGGGGAAGGATGTGAGGAATTATATGTGAGTCAAACTGGGAGGGGGGGTATATGTGATCCAAACTGGGGGGGAATGGGAGATGGTGGGGGTCATATGTGAGTCAAACTGAGGGGAGGAAGGATGTGAGGTATTATATGTGAGTCAAACTGGGGGGAGTATATGTGATCCAAACTGGGGGGGGGAACGACATATGAGTCAAACTGGGGGGAAGGGTGGGGACAGAATATCTGATCAAAACTGGAGGGGAGATTATGTGATCCAAACTGGGGGGGGGGGAGGTTGGGGTAAATATGTGACCCAAGGGGGTAAATTTGAGGATCCAGCATAAGAGTGAGGGGGGATCGGTGTTGACACAGTATGAGGAGTGAGGGGGGATTGCTGCAGCACAGTATGTGGAGTGAGGGGAGATGGCTGCAGCACGGTGTGTGGTGTGAGAAGGGGATGGCTGCGGTATGGTATGTGGTATGAGGGGGGAAATGTGTAGATGCAATATGAGGAGTGAGAGGGAATCAGTGTTGACATAGTACGAGGAGTGAGGGGGGATGGCTGCAGACACATTATGTGGCGTGAGGGGGGATGGCTGCAGCACAGTATGTGGAGTGAGAGGGGGGGAAATGGCTGCGTTATGGTATGTCGCGTGAGGGAGGAAGAGTGTAGACACAATATGAGGAGTGAGGGGGGATGGCTGCCGACACAGTATGTGGAGTGAGAGGGGTATGGCTGTGGTACGGTATAGGCAGTAAGGGGGGAACAGTGTGGATACAGTATGAGGAGTGAGGGGGATGGCTGCCGACACAGTATATAGAGTAAGGAGGAGATTGATGTAGACACAGTATGTGAAGTGTGGGGGATGTCTGTGGCACAGTATGTGGAGTGAGGGGAGATTAGTGTGTACACAGTATGAGGTGTGAGGGAGATGGCTTCGGCACAGAATGTGGTAAAGTTATTAGTTATATTCATCCTTTGATGTCTCATGGAATACAGCAGCGCAGTTTTTAATCCTTCATCCTCCCTACTCTATATGCACCATGCTGGGGACTGCAGCAGCCGTCATCTGCTTTTATAGTAGTTGTGACTCTCACAACCACACAAGGTGAAGCCTCTGATACATATTTAGGGAATATTTTATCTCTCAGACCCTTCATCCTCCCAACTTTAATTTTCTGAGATAATGACCTTTGGGTTTTCATTGACTGTTAGCCATAAACATCAACATTCACAGAAATAAACACTTGGAATAGATCACTCTGTTTGTAATGACTCTATATAACATATATATTTCACTTTTTGTATTGAATTACTGAAATAAATTAACTAAAAATTAACTTTTTAATGACAATCTAATTCATCAGATGCACCTGTAGGTGCAGAAATTCTGCCTCATCAGAAACTCAGCAAAAGCTCATCATGGGAAAGTAACCTTAGGCAACCTGCACATGTTGAGCATTTGGTGAGTATTTTGCATCAGTGTTTGTAGCGGAACAATCAGAGGAAAAGTATAATAGAAACATGTCACCGCTTCTATATTTATCATCCTTTCCTGGTTTTGGTTTAAAAATACTAAGGCTGGTTTCACACTGCAGTTTTTTACCTGATCAGGTTCTATCAGGTTTGTGTGCCAAAACCAGGAGTGTCTCCAAAACCCAGAACAGGTGTCAATCTTTCAATTCTAGTTTTTCTCTGCAAGTTCCTCTCCTGGTTCCTCTCCTGGTTTTGGCGCACAAACCCGATCAGGACAAAAAGTACAGTGTGAAACCAGCCTTAGGCTGCATTCACACATTGCGTATTTTGCCGCGCTTTTTTACGCGCGCTTTTCAAAATACTCAATGTGTTTTGTGCTTGCCAGCAAAGTGAATGGGAAATTCACTTTGCCGTGTAGACAGTGCGTAAAAATACGCAGTGCTTTTTCAGGGAGAAAACGCAGTTGCGTAAAGAATTGAGATGTCAATTCTTTACGCAGCAGCTCCTGCGTTTTCTCCCTGTGATGTCACAGAGGGGAGGAAGAATCCTGCTTCCTCCTCCCCTGTGTGACAGCTGTGACAGCCCCATTAGATTTCGTAGTGTATTAATATACACTGCGAAATCTAAATTAAACAGAGGCAAATGTATGAAAAATAAAAAAGAATCAAATACTCTACCTCTCCGACGCCTTTTCCCAGTGTCTGGTAATGAGGGCAGGCGAGGTATCTTCTGCCAGGACCTGCCGTGATGTCAGAGGGGCATTCCCGGCGCTGATTGGGCGCTCGCGGTCATGTGATACATATCACATGACCGCGAGCGCCCAATCAGCGCGGGGAACGCCCCTCTGACATCACGGCAGGATCTTGCAGGACACAGATCTTCCGGCCTCGGCACTGGACACCGGGAAAAGGCGTCGGAGAAGTAAAGTATTCATTCTTTTTTATTTTACATACATTTGCCTTTGTTTAATTTAGATTTCGCAGTGTATATTAATACACTGCGAAATCTAATGGGGCTGTCACAGCTGTCACATAGGCGAGGAGGAAGCAGGATTCTTCCTCCCCTCTGTGACATCACTGCGCTTTCTGGGGTAAAGAAAGCGCAGTGTGTGAAAGTCCCTGCAAATTTTGTTGCGCTTTTTTGCACGGCTGAAAAACGCAGCAAAAAGCGTGCGCAAAAAAGCGCAACAAAATACGCAAATGTGTGAACACAGCCTTAGACAAGAACCTCTCCAGATAATTAACGTGTGTATGCGGCATTATTACCCAAAAAGTGTTTTTAGGCACTTTGTGTGATTTAGGATATATTCATATATATGAAAATGATATGCAATAGATTTTCAGCTTAGAATTTGCATACTTTAATTCCACAGTACTAGCAACCTATATGTATGTCATTTTATGCTGTGGATTTTCCAGTTAGATTTTTACAATGCATTTCACCCTGTAGCCATTGTGTAGCATTTCCACAATGATCCACATATTAAATTTGGGGTACTCATTCACTGTCTAAGCTTTATTCACACTCATTATTTTTGATCAGTATTTCATCAGTATTTTTATCCCAAAATTAGGAGCATTTCCAAAACACAGTACAGGTGTGGATCTTTCGGTTATATTTTCCTCTGTAAGTTTCACGCCTGATTTTGGCACACACATACTGATGCAAAATACTGACCATTCACTGATGTGTGAATAAGCCCCAAGCATGATTGTTTTTGCAAAAAGTGCAGTCACCTGTACACGTGTACTGCATCATGATAGCGTCACAATGTCACTGGTCTCACCATAGGGCTGGGGTCACACGAGCTATAAAACAAACCAGTCCAATATGTATCCAGAAAAGTTGGACAATTTCGTTCTCACTTGTCATCCGTGTGCTGTCCATATGTAATCTGTTTTTTTACTCAGCAGCTATAAATCTTTTACAGGAGCATTTATAGTTTCCAAACTTACAGAATTGTAATGTATCCATAAAAATTATATGCCATACTGATGGTTTGTATGGCATCCAGCTTTTCTCTCTCACTGTACCGATTTCAGAGTCAAATCACAGCATGCTTTATTTTTATTTCTCATGCCGAATACAGCTGAGAAAAAAACTGAATTAGTCCTTACCGGTAATTCCTTTTCTTGGAGCCTTCCACGACAGCATTGGAGGATGTCGTCCATGCCCTATTGGGGGACAGGAACACAGAGAGGTTAAAAGCCCCTCCCCTTCCTCAGTACTCCAGTGTTTACCAAGATCACCCTTAGCCATGGATTACCTGATACAAACCGGAATCAAACACCAACAAGGGGGGGAACTGATGCTGTCGTGGAAGGCTCCAAGAAAAGGAATTACCGGTAAGGACTAATTCAGTTTTCTCCATTCGCCTTCCACGACAGCATTGGAGGAATACCACCGATACTCCTCAGGGTGGGACTATTGCCTGTAGTACTTTCCTACCAAAGGACAGATCCCAACTGAAGGACAGATCTAACCTATAGTGGCGAGAAAAAGTGAGGAGAGACTACTACGTAGCCGCCCTGCAAATCAGCTCCGATGAAGCTCCAGCCTGCTCCACCCAGGACGTAGAAGCAGCCCGAGTTGCAGGAGCCTTCAACCCCACCGGAGGAGCAAGGACCGGAGTGACGTAGGCCTCACAGATCACCTTCGTGATCCAGGAAGCGATGGGAGCCTAGGAAGTCTTCTTCCCTGTATATTTCCCAAATTGCTGAACAAAACAGGTTCTGATCTAGCCTCCAAGAAGCAGTCTCTCGGAGGTAGTGGAGGACAGTCCGACGAACATCGAAGGAGTGAAACACGGCCTCAGCCGCATTAGCAGGAGATTGACAAAATGAAGGCAGAACCACATCCTGGGACCGATGGAAAGCCGACACAACTTTCGGAAGAATAGATGGATGCAACCGAAGTGTAATGCGAACGGACACCACGAGGCACGGAGCCCGGACAGAGAGTGCCTGCAGTTCTCTAACTCTGGAGCAGAAGTGATGGCCACCAAAAACGCCACCTTGTGAGAGAGACGCAAGATGCAGCCGACAAGGGTGCAAAGGGACTTCGAGAAAACCCGTGGAGAACAATCTTCAAATCCCAGGGAGGGACAGAAGGCCGAACCGGGGGCGCCGCCCCCAAGCAGAAGTAAAAAAACACTTGAGCCATCATTGGGAAGCAAAATCCTGGGCAAAACTGCCCCAAGTGCCGACACCTGGACTTAAAGAGTGCTCGGCCGAAGCCCCAAATCAAAGCCACGCTGCAAAAACTCAAGAGTTGGGCCACAGTAGGATGATGCATGGCCGTGAAGGAAGGAGCACACCAGGACCGGAACCGATTCCAGCCCTCCCGTAAATAGCGTGCAAAACAGGTAGCCTGCCCTGCCAAAGCCTGCGGATCACTGCCTGGGAGAGACCCTTGGTCGTCAGGATCCCGGCCGCAACAGCCAGGCCGCCAGATAGAGCCACTGAAGGCTCGGGTGAAAGAGGACCTGGGACAGAAGGTCGAGACAGTGGGGCAACCTAATCAGTCCCCCCAGGCCCAGATCTCGGATAGCGTCGTACCCCGTTTGGGCCACAGTGGAGCCACCAGAATAGGCGACACCCCCTCCGCCCGAATCTTTGGCAACGCCTTGGGAAGTAGCGGGATTGGAGGAAATGCATACACCAAATGGAAGGCCCAGGGATGGGCAAAGGCGTCCAGCCCACCCCCCAGGGAGAAAAAGGGCGGCACCTTTGTATTAGATCCCGAAGCGAACAGGTCGATCGAAGGGACACCGCACCTGTCCGCAAGAAAGCGAAATACATCCGGATGGAGGCACCATACTCCTGGGTGGACCTCCGTGCGGCTGAAGAAATCTGCCTGTACATTGGCCATTCCCTTCGGATGAACTGCCGAGGAGGAGAGAAGATGGCGTACTGCCCACGAAAAGATCAGTCTTGCCAGCCCCTGCAAGTGTAAGCCTTGAGTACCGCCTTGGTGCCCCAAGAAGGCAACCGTAGTCACGTTGTCCGCTAGGATCTTGACATGATGACCCCAGAGAACGTGAGCTGCGCATGAAGCGCTTCTTCCACTGCCAGAAGTTCCCGGAAGTTTGAAGACTGGCGACTGACCGAGCGATCCAACCATCGCGTCCCAACCGGAACTGCTGGCAGCTGCGGGAACGGAGTTCACAGGAGCCTGCAGCCAGGCCACCCTCATCCGAAGGTATCCGGGATTCATCCAGGAAAGCGAGGTGACCATCCGCCCCAGATCCGGACCTGTGAGTTTAAGGAATCCTGACGCCTGACCCAGGAGCTCAGTATGTGTTCCCGGAGCAGACTGGAAGGAGCCTGAGTCCATGCTATCGACTGAATGCAGGCCGACACGGCCTCTAACAGGAATATTGCTTCCTGCAAGGAGGGCGACCTCCTTGCCCGGAAGCAGGTCAGATGCACGCAGCGCAGAAGCTGATGTGCCGCAGGAAGGAAAGAAGCCTGTCTGGAGGAGGCCAGCAAGACTCCCAAAAATTAACGACGGGTTGCCGGCACCCATTCCGATTCCCAAAGATTGGGCACCCACCCCAGGGACTGAAGAATCTCCAACGTTTGGAGACCAGGGTGCGCAGAACCACTACCGAAGGAGCAACCAACATCTAAATAGGGAAGCACACATATCCCCTGGGTCTGGATGAATGCGATCACTTCCTCCAAGAGTTAGGTAAACTCTGGGGCCTACAAAAACCCGAAGGGCAGCACATTAAACCGATAATGGACCGTCCCGCCTGCCCCGGAGATCACGAATCGCAGAAAGCGCTCGTGGGACGGGCGAATGGGGACATGATAATATGCGTTCTGGAGGTCCCAAACAACCTGGAGTAACGCCCCTGGCCCTCCTCTCCAGGAGGAACCGGGGACCCCACACCCGAATCCAACAGGTCTCGCAGACCCGACAAGAAAAAATGTGCGAGAGTCCCCCTGAGGAAGCGAGACGACTCGAAGACACGGAGGGACTGGCTTTCGAATTCCAAGTGCAGCCCTCCCAAATGGTCGAGAGGATCCAAGGGCAGGAGGAGATTGCTTGCCACTGTGGCAGAAACCGCAGGAGCTGCCCCGCAATGGGGACGGCGGCATTGTTTAGGGGGGCGGCTGGCGATGCGGCTGCTGGGGGAGCAAGATATTATGGGTCTTGGCCCCTTTCTGGAATGCCCAGCGACCAGACTTACCCTTCCCTTTAGACAGGGAGGGTTGGCTGCGCTCAGGCCGAAAGGACTGCCTCCGAAAGGGCTTCTGTTCCAGGAGACACATTTTCTGGTATGACACCTTTCCCAGGATGTCATCCAATGCCGGACCAAAGAAAAAAGACCTTTGAAAGGGGAGGCAACACAGCTGGAGCTTAGACGTGACCTACCCATTCCACAAAGTGAGCCACACTGCCCCGTGAGCTGTGTTAGCCAACACTGCGCAGCTGGCGCCAATGCGGATCGACTCAGCAGAGGCATCGGTCAGGAAGACCGTAGCACATCTCAGAAGTGGAATGGAGTCCAAAGCTCCTCCCTGGGAGTATCCTGCAGGAGGAATTCTTCCAGCTGGGTTCCACTTAAAGAGAGACTTGGTTAAAAGCCTCGCCCAACAGCTAGTGGCCCACAGTTGCCAGAGCACGGGGCCTGCCAAGGAGATAGCCTGCAGCCATCACGTGTCTTGGATGATGTACAGCTTAGGATTGAACCCACAGCCACGGCTAGGTATGAGGCATGGTGCAGGTGATTAACTGCTACATGGTTGCTGCCAGAGCAGCCCCACACATGTAGAGAAAAAGTTCACCTTTAAAGACATAGCTGCCGCCTCCCAGGAGTTTTTGAGGACACTCTCCATCTTATGATCGGGGGGAAGTCCTTCAACTGGGAGGAATCTTCAAAAGGCAACACGGACTTATATGCTACCTTGGCCACCTGGATGTCCACCTTCGGGACCTCCCAGACAAAGTCATCACCCTCCAGTCCACTTGGATGGGGTAAGCAGCCGATGTTTTGAAGACTCCCACTCCCAGCGGATGAGAACCCGGATGACCTCATGGACAGGGAAGCCCAACTGCCGCTTAGCCTTTAGGCCTCTGAACATTTAGTCCTGCACAGAAGAAGGGGGTTCCACCACCTCTACTCCCATGGTACTGTGCTCTCGTGTCTGGACAGAGACAACAGAGGCAATATCCTCGCCGTCCTCTGATGCTGAGCTCTGGCCAGCCTCCATGAGATCCACAGAGTCACAATCCTGGAGCTTCCTCTCTTTCGGAGGGGAAGGCCTGGAAGCTGCAGCAAAAACCGGCAGTGCCGAGATAGAAGCCTGTACCTCTTCCCTAATAGATTGGAGCTCCTCAAGCAGAGATGCGGAGTCCATCGTGACAACACTGTCAGTCAAGGCCGACACCTTTTTGTAGGAAGAGGGACGTTCGTGCCGCAGCCACATTTCCTGGACGGGATTTTGCTCCCTTTCACAGGTGGCCCTTGTCTCCCTATAGAAAAAAAGGGAAGAGAAGGGGGTCCCAGTGGGTGTGCAGGGCCTAAATAACTCTACCCCTTGCGACCACCCCCAGAAACACTTACATGAGCTGGGGGAACGCTGGGCTCTGCAGAAGCAGAGGTGGAAGCCTATCACCCTCCATGTTTCAGGGATCAGCCTTACCTGGGTGTAGCTTCCGGCGGGTACTTGTCCAGAAGTACCGTGCCCCCAGCGAGGAACACCTGTTCCCTCCCTCCTCCTGGTCACCGGCCGCGGGCAGTAGCGCGCGAGAGGCCTGCTGGGTTCCCTGGAGCCGCGCCCAGACTGTACAGGAGCCACCGCCCGAAACAAGAAGTGCCTCGCCCGAAACAGGAAGTGCCATCCAGGAACCTCTGATGCATGCCCCAGGGACCGCAGCTGGAGGAGGGAGACGCCGGAGAGCTGAACAGGCCTCCGGCGCTGCAATACACGGCCTGCTTTGCCCCGTAGGACGCAGGAAGGCTGGATGGTCCCATCATGGGAGCCCCGAGAAGGAGGAGGAGGCCGACCCCGACGTCCATCCCTGGCCCGGCTGTAAGTACACCCCAATGCTGCCTCTGCCGGCCTGACAGCACTGGAACCTCTCCATGCCCCAAGGAGGACAGGAAGACACTGGAGTACTGAGGAAGGGGAGGGGCTTTTAACCTCTCTGTGTTCCTGTCCCCCAATAGGGCGTGGACGACATCCTCCAATGCTGTCGTGGAAGGCGAATGGAGAAAATTGCAGCTCTCCATTGCATCATTGAATAACATAGGTCTGAGTGCAATCCCCTTTTTTATTGGATTGCTCTCTCGATTTACACGCTCTTGTGGCCGAGCCCTTTAGATCAAAAATTGCTTTACGCCACATAATTACCCAGCTTTAAAAAGTGACTATAATTTCAGGCAACTTGATGTCATTTCATAGATGAAAAAAATGGTACTTCAAGAAAAAAGAGAAAACAAACCTATAATTTTTTTTCCTTGAAGTAACATATTTATAACATATTTTAAATGCATTTCATTCATTTGTTTTACTCTTTTCTACCACTGTCACAATGCCAATGTGCCAACCCCTACAACCTATGACAAAAATTATGGAATTACCTGGCTCGGAGGATGTTCATTCAGTTGTTTAATTTTGTAGAAAAAAAGCAGATCACAGACATGTTACAAAACTAAAGTACCGGTAATTTCAAATGGCAACTCTCTGCCTCGAAAAAACACTAAAAGAAATCTTGAAAAAAAAAATGTGCTAGCCAGTAATGGTTAATTTTGTAGACCAAGCAAGGGGAAAAAATTATGGAATCACTCAATTCTGAGTGATCTACAGTCATGGCCAAAAGTTTTGAGAATGATACAAATATTAATTTTAACAAAGTCTACTGCTTCAGTTTTTCTAATGGCAATTTGCATATACTCCAGAATGTCATAAAGAGGGATCAGCTTAACAGCAATTACTTGCAAAGTCAATATTTGCCTAGAAAATGAACTTTAACCCCCAAAACACATTTCAACACCATTGCAGTCCGGCCTTTAAAAGGAGCAGCTAACATCGTTTTAGTGATTGTTCCATTAACACAGGTGTGGGTGTTGATGAGGACAGGGCTGGCGAACAATCAGTCATGATTAAGTAAGAATGACACCACTGGACACTTTAAAAGGAGGCTGGTGCTTGGTATGATTGTTTCTCTTCAGTTAACCATGGTTATCTCTAAAGAAACACGTGCAGCCATCATTGCACTGCACAAAAATGGCCTAACAGGGAAGAGTATCGCAGCTAGAAAGATTGCACCTCAGTCAACAATCTATCGCATCATCAAGAACTTCAAGGAGAGAGCTTCCATTGTTGTCATAGAGGCTCCAGGGCGCCCAAGAAAGACCAGCAAGCTCCAGGACCGTATCTTAAAACTGTTTCAGCTGCGGGATCGGACTACCAGCAGTGCCGAGCTTGCTCAGGAATGGCAGCAGGCTGGTGTGAGTGCTTCTGCACGCACTGTGAGGCGGAGACTCTTTGAGCGAGGCCTGGTTTCAAGGAGAGCAGCAAAGAAGCCACTTCTCTCCAGAAAAAACATCAGGGACCGACTGATATTCTGCAAAAGGTACAGGGAGTGGACTGCTGAGGACTGGGGTAAAGTAATTTTCTCTAATGAATCCCCTTTTCGATTGTTTGGGACATCTGGAAAACAGTCACAGTCTTGCCTAAAAACACAGCCATGAATAAAGAATGGTACCAGAATATCCTCCAAGAGAAACTTCTCCCAACCGTCCAAGAGCAGTTTGGCGCCCAACAATGCCTTTTCCAGCATGATGGAGCACCTTGCCATAAAGCAAAGGTGATAACAAAATGGCTCAGGGAACAAAACATAGAGACTTTGGGTCCATGGCCTGGAAACTCCCCAGATCTTAATCCCATTGAGAACTTGTAGTCAATCATCAAGGGACAGGTGGACAAACAAAAACCAACAAATTCTGGCAAAATGCAAGCATTGATTATGCAAGAATGGACTGCTATCAGTCAGGATTTGGTCCAGAAGTTGATTGAGAGCATGCCAGGGAGAATTGCAGAGATCCTGAAGAAAAACAGTCAGCACTGCAAATATTGAGTTGCTGCATTAACTTATTCTAACTGTCAATATAACCTTTTGGTACTCATAATATGATTGCAATTATATTTCTGTATGTGATATAAACATCAGACAAACACAAATAAAAACCAGAGGGCAGCAGATCATGTGAAAATATAATTTTTGTGTCATTCTCAAAACGTTTGGCCATGACTGTACATTACTAGTATTTTGTTGCACCATCTCTGGCTTTTATAACAGTTTGCAGTCTCTGACTTAATGAGTGACAAACAGTACTCGTCATCAATCTGGCTCCAATTTTCTCTGATTGCTATTGCCAGATCAGCTTTGCAGGTTGGAGCCTTGTCAAGGACCATTTTCTTCAACTTCCACCATAGATTTTCAATTGGATTGAGATCCGACTATTTGCAGGCCATGACATTGACCTTATGTGTCTTCTTTCAAGGAATGCATTCACAGCTTTTGCTCTATGGCAGGATGTATTATCATCTTGATAAATGATTTCATCATCCCCACACATCCTTTCAATTGATGGGATAAGAAAAGTGTCCAAAATATCAATGTAAATTTGGGCATTTATTGAAGATGTAATGACAGCCATCTCCCCAGTGCCTTTACCTCATCAATGACTGTGAAAATTTGCATGTTCTCTTTAGGCAGTCATCTTTATAAATCTGTGTGTATGGGTAGGACTCAGCGCAACTAATTAAAATGTTTTAACATAACTTTGATTTAATTAAAAATGAATAAGAAGAGGACCGACTAAACTGATAATTCTAAAAAATTCCTTTAATGATATATTGAAATACACAAGGTAAAAGTATATCTAAAACTTATAAAAGAATAAAAGATATATAATGAGAGGGAAGCGGGGGTGTTGAGTTGGTTTATAGCCACTCCTTATTCTTTTTTATCTACATCAAAGTTATGTTAAAAAATGTATTACAAATTACAAATTAGTTGCGCTGAGTCCTACCCATACAAACATTCCTAAATTCTATAAACTCTATAGAACTTTATAGATGAGCCATTACACGGGGCTCTTCAGGACCTCCTAGCAGCAACAGAGTCCCACCAACAGCTTACATAAAGCTACCCCATACCTTGCCATCTCCAGTGTTACTTAACAAACTAAATAACTATACCTTTATAAATCTCATTGGAACAACACCAAACGAAAGTTCCAGCATCGTCACCTTGCCCAATGCAGATTCACGATTCATCACTGAATATGACTTTCATCCAGTCATCCACAGTCCACAATTACTTTTCCTTAGCCCATTGTAACCTTGTTTTTTTCTGTTTAGGTGTTAGGGTGGCTTCAGACTTGCATTCGCCTCCGCCGCGTCTTGCGGTCGGTGAACGCAAGCTAAGAGCAAGCACCGCCCATCCCTATGTTTATCATGGGGACGCACGGTGATGCGCTCGGCTGCGGATGGGCGTGTGCACTGCTAGACTTCAATGTGTGATTTGCACGCATGCGGATGCTTGCATATAAATCATAAATCTCGTCCGCACTCTGAACGGCGACATGTCACATTCAGGGTGCAGACGAGAATGTATGATTTGTACGCAAGCATCCGCATGCGTAACAATCACACATTGAAGTCTATCAGTGCGCACGCCCATCCACCGCCGAGCGCATCACCATGCGTCCCCATGATAAACATAGGGATGGGCGGTGCTTGCGCTCAGCTTGTGTTCGCCGTCTGCAAGACGCTGCAGAGGGGTGAGCATGGCGATGCCCATCGACAGATTCAGAAACTAAAGGAGCAGGTCCCGGCAAGGACATGGCCCCTCTATCACTAGCACCACTAGGTGAAGGAATCCGGCGCTGCCTAGTGGCTGGGGCAGGAATTGCAGTCACAGATTCTGACGGAGACATGACATAGTGCTGGCAGATCATTGATGGAAAGTTACAGAATAAGAAAAGCGGGACAAGTCCTTGAAATACTAGCTTGATATATGTAACAAAATAGTTTTACTTTGTGGAGATAAAGACTATTCTCAATTTTTGTAAAAGGACAAGTACATTTTATGTGTAATGGATGAATGGGAATAAAGACTAGTGTGAACGATTACAATACAAGGTACAGCACTGCTGTCTATGTTGGAACTATAGAATATGAAAATTACAGATGATGTTGAACTTACTGATGTCTTTCCAGCTGCGATCATGTCTTGATGCTGTTCCAGATGTAGATATTTTTCTACAACAGATGAGACAATATGCTGCTATGGACATATTTTACCTGCAAAAGAAAAGAATTCTACAAATCAAACATAATTAGAAAGTATTGTTGTAAAGTGCATAAAAATGTTGAATCAAGTGTATAATAAGTATTTTTTCTTTAAATACAATATAATAGCATCAAGGCTTCTCTGTGTTGTAATCAGGGCCGTATTTGCCACTAGGCACATGAGGGCACGTGCCCAGGGCCCAGGTGTCAGGGGGCAGCACCAGGAGCAAGATTAAAAAGATAATTTTTTTGTTTATTAATCTTCCTCCTTCCTCTAAACTCTACAGAAAATCCAACAGGTTTTTAGAGGAGGGAGGTGGCGCCGCATTCACTTGTAACTGCGCTTTTAAGACGCGGTTACAAGTGAATGTGTGAGCACCATGGGGTCAGGGAAGCTCCATTCAGCTTCCTGCCCCGACGTGCAGTGCTCACGTGACAGGTTGTCAGCATGATCATCACTCACACTGCCGACAGCCCTGACGCGGGAGCGCACAGAAGAAGAGGAAGAAGCTGTCGTGCACCGGGTGCAGGGGCCTGGCGAGTGGATCAGTTAAAGCGCTGTTGCAGCCGAAGATAGCAGCTGGGGGGGGGAGTGGGGTGTGGCTTGGAAAAGGAAGAAGAACAGGATGGATGGGGCGGCCTGGAAAAGGGGGCAGAACGGGATGGATGGATGGAGGGGGCAGCCTGGAAAAGGGGGCAGAGCGGGATAGATGGAGGGGGCAGCCTGGAAAAGGGGTCAGAACAGAATGGATGGATGGGGCGGCCTGAAAAATGGGGCAGAAAGGGATGGATGGATGGGGCGGCCTGGAAAAAGGGACAGAATGAGATGGACGGATGGGGCAGCCTGGAAAAGGGGGCAGAATGGGATGGATGAATAGGTGGGGCGGCCTGGAAAAGGGGCAGAATGGAATGGATGGATTGTGTGGCCTAGAAAGGGGGCAGAATGTGATGGATGGATTGGGTGGCCTGTAAAAGGGGGCAGAACTGGATGGATGGGGCAGCTGGAAAAGGGGGCAGAACGGGATGGATTGATGGGGTGGTCTGAAAAAAAGGGCAGAACGGGATGGATGGAGGGGTCAGCCTGGAAAAGGCGGCAGAACAAGATGGATGGATAGATGGGGTGGCCTGGAAAAGGAGGCAGAATGGGATGAATGGATGGGGCGGCCTGGAAAAGGCAGCAGAATGGAATGGATGGAAGGGGCAGCCTGGAAAAGGGGGCAGAATGGGATGGATGGAAGGGGCAGCCCGGAAAAGGGGGCAGAACAAGATGGATGGATAGGACGACCAGGAAAAGGGGGCAGAACGGGATGGATGAATGGAGAGGCCTGGAAAAGGGGTCAGAACGAGATGGATAGATTGGGCGGCTTGGAAAGGGGGCAGATCAGAAATAATGGCTGGGGCGGCCTGGAAAAGAGGCAGAACAGGGTGGATGGATGGAGGGGGCGGCATGGAAGAGGGGACAGAACGGGATGGATGGATGAATAGAGGGGGTGGCCTAGAAAAGAGGACATAACAAGATGGATGGATGCTGCAGCCTGGAAAAGGGGGCAGAATGGGATGGATGGATGGGCGGCCTGGAAAAGGGGGCAGAATATGATGAATGGAGGGGCAGCCTGGAAAAGGGGGTAGAATGGGATGGATGGATGGGCGGCCTGGAAAAGGGGGCAGAATATGATGAATGGAGGGGCAGCCTGGAAAAGGGGGCAGAACGGAATAGATTGGGCAGCCTGGAAAAAGGAGAAGAATGGGATGGATGGATGGGGCGGCCTGGAAAAGGGGGCAGAACAGGATGGATGGATGGGGTGGCCTGGAAAAGTCGGCAGAACGGGATGGATGGGGCAGCCTGGAAAAGGGGGCAAAACGGGATGGATGGGGCGGCCTGTAAAAGGGGGCAGTACAGGATGGATGGGGGGGCCGCATGGAAAAGGGGGCAGAAGATGCATGGATAAAGGGGGCGGCACGGAAAACGGGGCAGAAGATGGATTGGTGGGCGGCATGGAAAAGGGGAGGATGAGATGAATGGATGGATGGGGGGCGGCATGGAAAAGGGGGAACGGGATGGATGGATGGGGGGCATGGAAAAGGTGGGAGAAGAAGCATGGATGGGAGGTGGTTTGGAAAAGGGGGGAGAAGATGGATGGGGTTGGGGAAGAGGTAAATGGATGGATGGGGAAAAGGTACATGGATGTGGGGATGGGGAGAAGTTATAAGGATGGTTGGGGGATGGGGAGAAGCTACATGGATGGAGGAGTAAAGGAAGAAGGTACATGGATGGATGGGGAGGAGAAGCTACATGGAAAGTGGGGGAAAAAGCTACACGAGACGTGGAGAAAGAAGCTACATGGAACATGGGGGAGAATCTGCAAAGATGGGGGGAGAAGCTACATGGAACATGGTGGGGGAGAAGCTACATGGATGAGGGATGGAAGAGAGGCTGTGTGGAACATGGGAGGGTAGAGACTGCATGGAACATGGGAGTGGAGAGGCTGTATGGAACATGGGATGGGAGAGGCTGTGTGGAACATGGGAGGGGAGAGGCTGCGTGGAACATGGGAGGGGAGCGGCTGCGTGGAACATGTGAGGCGAATGAGGGGAAGGATGAGCTGCATGAGATGTATGGGGGAAGGATAAGCAACATGTGATTCAGGGAAAAGGACATGGACATATGGGGGGGTGAACAGTATTGGACATATGGGAGGAGGATGAGCAGTATGGGACATGTGGAAAGAGGACGAGCAGTATAGGACATCTAATCTGCATACACATTTATATAGGGAATGTACTGTTCTGGTGATGTATTGATGTGGTTCTGATTATGTATTATTGTATTGCCGGTGGTTCTGGTGATGTACTGACAGGGCTTATAGTGATGTATTATTGTATTGATTGGGATTTGGTGATGTATTGACTGGTTTTGGTTATGTATTACTGTATTGACAATGGTTCAGGTGATATACTGACAGTGGTTCTGGTGAGGTATTATTGTATTGACAGGGATTGTAGTGATGTGTTATTGTATTGCTGGTGGTTCTGGTGACGTAGTCATGTGGATGCTGTAATCTTTAACTTAACAGACTTGATCCTAAAGCATTATAGGGCAAGTGTGCTTGACTAAAAATACAGCTGAATGTCAGCCAAACAATTGACTAAAACCCCAAGCACTATAGATAGGTGATATACACGAGCACTCATTCTTACCCAGTGTTCCTGTATACTGTATGGAAACTGCTGCTATACATTTCTGGCTGCAGGTTATCACTTAGAGGAGAAAAGGATCTACAGCCAGTAATCGGACACACTGGATCCTTATTTCCCTCAACCAATCATCAGTTAGAACCCCCATACACATTAGACGGTCCTCGGAGGTTTAGCCAACTTTAGTCTCATGTGTATGGAGGTCTTCACTACTATCTGAAGGCTATGAGGACGGACATCTGTGAACCCCCTGAGTATTGGAATTCAGATAAACGATAGGACACACAGTTAAAAAGCAGAACCTCAAAAGACTGAACATATGAACATATGTACAGAAGGTCATTTTTACATTGCTGTGCACGAGTTCATTCCTTTTAGCATTTTTTGTTGTTGCTTTTTCAGGTGGAATACAGAGTGGATCTGCCTGAAAAATTAAATGCTGTGTGCACATATGCTTAGTCTGACTGATCAGTGGGGGAGGCCGTGACCGCTGAAATTGCTTAAGGCGGCAGGAACTCCAAATACGGCCCTGTTTGTAATGGTAAATCAACAGCAGAAATAGAAGAAAGACCGGGATTAGATGTCCATGCTGACCACGACAAAAACCAGGCAGGATTGTTTCAAGATCTTTATTGTACCGACGCGTTTCGTGGCAAATCTGCCGCTTCCTCAGGGCGATTAATTTACAGCAAACGTTCATAACATCAGTTTTAAAGCCAAACATAATGACATCACTATTACACTCACAAGAACGTAATTTCCGGTACAAGCACCCTCTCCCATATTTAGATGACGTTTGTCAGTCACAAGAAACATATATCAATAAATTAAAACACACCTAAAAACACCGAAATCCACAAAAAACACTATACATCTTTAATACCTATAAAATTGTAGATTAAAACTGTGATTAAACTCAAATAAAAATAGATATAGTCATCAGGTACCGAACCTTCACGGATCACACATGATGAACACTGAAGGGTGGTGTTTTACCGTTGCACTACACTTTCATCTTGTTAAACCAAAGAAAAATTACTTTCCTTGTATTTAAAAAACATTTGGAACTGTTGTTTTTCCTAATGATGTAGTACATTTTGCTCTTCTACTCAATTTACGGTAACCGATGAACTCTAGGAACAAAAGGGGTTCACCGTGCAATATCCACTAATATTCTTCTTCAATGGTAATCTAAAAGAGCATACTCTTGGTGGGATCAAACTCTATAACATCGGTAACTCACCTCATTTTTCGGTTTAACGGTCATTGCTAAACCATTGGGTTGTCTGGAAGAAGACATTCCTTTCCTGCTCACAGAGGCTGCCTATGCCTTTGATATTATCCACAGCCCCTGAGACGTGAAAAGCTCCACAGAAGGAGATCACCAGATAGCAGCAGGCGGTGCAGAGGAGGAAATCCCCCGAAGTTGAACCTACAGCTCCAAACTGGAATGAATCACCACCGTGATGCACACACTCAAGGCTGGGGGAGGAGGAGAGGGGGAAACACCGGCATTGCGGGAGGAGGAAACCAGCAAACGTGTAAGGCAGGACCAAAAACACTGGGAATCTTGAAAGAACTTTAAAACAGGTCTACCGGCTGATTCAGTCCCTTTGGATGGATCGTGTTCAGCTTATTAAGACGAAACGCGTCGGAAGCAATAAAGAAAACCTGGTTACACATCACCTACCTGTGTGTTCCTTGAAGTAAGTGGACCTTGGCAGAGCGGACTGTTGTACACCTATTTTTTTCCCTACATCTTCTAAGAATTGATACGGTCATTCTTTTTATGCAGGTGCTTTTTCCTATAAAAGCGTGGCATATTTTTACTTAATTTCACATTCACTTTGCTGGCAGACACAAGGCACATTTCGTATTTTTGAAGAGCGCAAAAAAGTGCTCAAAAATGCGCAATGTGTGAATGTAGCCTTTGGAGTCAAAAAATGCCTAAAAGTGATAGCATTTTAAAAACTGCACCTTTCAAGGTATTCAAAAGCACATTTACGAGTTTGCTAAGAGATCTCAGAAATTAAAAATGAAAAATGTGTTATTTTCAACAAAATGTTGCTTTAGGTTTAGAGTTTTAATTTTCTCAAGGGTAACAGGAGAAACTAGACCATACAATTTTTTTTGCAACTTCTTTTGAGCCCTATATGTGTGGGGAAATTACTGTTTGTGTACATGGCAAGGCTCAGAAGGGAAGGAGTTCTATATGATTGTTAGAGCACTACTGTGGCTGAAATAGATTGCGAATGCCATGTTGCATTTGAAGAGCCCCAGAAGTACCAAAACAGTAGACATCCCCCACATTTTACAAAATACACCCCCTCAAGGAATTCAACAATGTGTGTGATGACCATCTTGAACGCACATGTGTTTCACTGAAGTTTATAACATTGGTATGTGAAAATTAAAAAGTACATTTTTTACACAAAAATGTTGCATAAACCCAAAATATTTAATCTTCACAAGTGTTACAGAAGGAAAGGGACCAAATAAGTTGTTGTTGGCTATATATGGTAATGAAAAGACATAGTTTTTGCTACATTTTTTATTTTATCTCTTTATATAATCGGGAGTTTGGAATTCGGGCACTGTAGCCGAATCCCAAGCTCCTTTGCGCGAGCCGCAGCCGCACTACCTCACACCGACGTTCCCTACACTATCTGACGAGTTCTGCCACACCCCCGGCCCTGACTCACGCTACCAAGATGGCGGATCCCGCCCCCACACCACAGCAGCGGAGCACCTATCCCGCTCAGCGCCGATTGCACTTCTCTGCACCCTCACCTGCCTGACGCTGCCCTGCGCCCCAGCCTCAATGCACTGCGGCGCCGGTGTCAGCGGGAGCCGCCGGAGACCACCCTCCGGGAGAGCCGCCCACTGCCTTCCTGCCGGCGCAGAAGCCTGGAGATGAGCCAGCGGTGTGGACGGGGCACTGGAGCGGAGGAGTTCTGGCACACCCCCGGCTCAGTCACCTAACCAAGATGCCGGATCCCGCCCCTCACCCCTGCAGCGGAGCAGCTATGGCGGTAAGCGCAGCAAACTCTTCTCTGCACCCTCACCTCTGTCACGCTGCCCTGCGCCAGTGTCGCCGGGAGCCGCCGGAGGACCCACCCTTGGTGCTGTTACAGAGGGCTCGAGGTGAGGGAGCAGTGTGTGGACGGGGGCACTGGTGCACTCATACAACGCCCTCACCTGCAATACACAACGGGCTGCAGTGGAGAACACTACAAATGCCAAGGTGGCCCACCTTCTATCCACACACTCACCAGAATCATTAAGTATAGCAGCATCTCTCCTCACCCCTCCTCCAGCCTGACCTCTCCTCACCCCTCCTCCAGCCTGACCTCGCCTCACCCCTCCTCCAGCCTGACCTCGCCTCACCCCTCCTCCAGCCTGACCTCTCCTCACCCTCCTCCAGCCTGACCTCTCCTCACCCCTCCTCCAGCCTGACCTCACCCTCCTCCAGCCTGACCTCTCCTCACCCCTCCTCCAGCCTGACCTCTCCTCACCCCTCCTCCAGCCTGACCTCACCCCTCCTCCAGCCTGACCTCACCCTCTCAGCTGACTCTCCTCACCCTCCCCAGCCTGACTTCTCTACCCTCTCCAGCCTGAACCTCAACCCCTCCTCACTTGACCTCACCTCCTCACCTGACCTATCCTCACCCCTCCTCCAGCTAGACCTTCCTCACTCTCTCAGCCTGACTCACTCCTCATCGACTCCTCACCCCTCTTCTCCACTTCTCTACCTCAGATGATTACCCCTCTCAGCCGACTCTCCTACCCTCCTCCAGCCGACCACCCCTCCATCCACCGACTCACCATCCATCAGCCTACCTCACCACCATCCAGCCTGACTCACCCTCCCCAGCCTGACCTCACCCCTCCTCAGCCTGACCTGCCTCATCCCCCTCAGCCGACCTTTCTCATCCTCTCCAGCCTGACCTCCTCACCCCCTCAGCCTGACCTCCCCGTCTCCAGTCGACCCTCCACCCCCTCCAAGCGCCACCCTCCTCCTCCCCAGCCTGGACTCACCCCTCCTCACGCTGACATCCACCGCTCCTCCAGCCCGCACCTTCCTCACCCTCCACCCGACCTCTCCCTCACCTCCACAGCGACCTCACAACTCCAGCCTGACCTCACCCTCCTCAGCCTGACCCTCCCGTCCATCAGCACTGACTCACAGTCCATCAGCTGATCACCTCTCTCCGGCCTGACCTCACCCCTCCTCAAACACGGCTCTCCACTCCTCATCCAGCTGCCTTTCCTCACCCCTCTCCAGACTGACCTCTCTCACCCTCTCCCCATCCTACCTCTCGCACCCCCCCTCCTCCAGCCTGACCTCTCACCTCACCCCTCCCTCCAGCCTACCTCCTCACCCCTCCTCCAGCCTGACCTCACCCTCCCCCCATCCACCCTCTCCCCCCCTCCTCACCCCGCACCTCACCTCCTCCAGCCTGACCTCACCAGCCATCCAGCCTCCTCACCCCTCCTCCACCTACCTCCCCTCCTCCAGCGCACCTCTCCTCACCCCTCCTCCAGCCTACCTCTCCTCACCCCTCCAGCCTGACCTCACCCCTCCCCAGTGCCACCTCCTCATCCCTCCTCCCCCACCCCCTCCTCACCCCCCTCACCTCACCTCCCCTACCTCAGTCGCACCCTCACTCACCCCTCCTCCAGCGCACCTCTCCTCACCGCCACCTGACCCCTACCCACCCTCCTCCAGCTGACCTCCCTCCCCCTCCTTCCCACTCCTCTCCCTCACCCCTCCTCCCCAGCCTGACCTACCCCTCCTCCAGCGCACCTCACCTCCTCCACCCCTCCTCCAGCCGCACCTCTCCTCACCCCTCCAGCCTGACCTCACCCTCCTCCGCCACTGACCTCTCCTTCCACCCCTCCTCCACCACCTCTCCTCACCCCTCTCCACCGCCCTCTCCTCACCCCTCCTCCAGCCTCACCTCACCTTCCCAGCCTGACCTCTCCCTCACACCCTCCTCCCAGCCTGACCCTCTTCACTCCTCCTCCAGCCTGACCTTCTCACCCTCCTCCAGCCTGACCTCTCCTCACCCCTCCCTCCAGCCTGACCTCTCCTCCCCCTCCTCCAGCCTGACCTCTCCTCACCCCTCCTCCAGCCTGACCTCTCCTCACCCCTCCATCCAGCCTGACCTCACCCCTCCATCCAGCCTGACCTCACCAGTCCATCCAGCCTGACCTTACCAGTCCATCCAGCCTGACCTCACAGTCCATCCAGCCTGATCTCACCACCTCCTCCAGCCTGACCTCACCCCTCCTCCAGCCTGACCTTTCCTCACTCCTCCTCCAGCCTGACCTTCTCACCCTCCTCCAGCCTGACCTCTCCTCACCCTCCTCCAGCCTGACTCTCCTCACCCTCCTCCAGCCTGACCTCACCCCTCCTCCAGCCTGACCTCTCCTCACCCTGCCTCACCGCCTCCAGCCTCCTCCAGTCCACCAGCCTGACTCTCACCCTCCTCCAGCCTGACCTTCCTCACTCTCCTCCAGCCTGACCTCTCCTCACTCTCCTCCAGCCTGACTCCTCACTCCTCCAGCTGCCTCCGCCTCCAGTCGCACTCTCTCACCCCTCCTCCAGCCGCACCTCTCCTCACCCTCAGCCTGACCTCACCCTCCTCCAGCCTGACCTCTACCCTCCTCCAGCCCACCTCCTCACCTCCCCAGCCCGACCTCTCCTCACCCTCCTCCAGCTGACCTCCACCTCCTCCAGCCTGACCTCTCTCACCCTCTCCCAGCCTGACCTCTCCACCTCCTCCACTACCCTCTTCACCTCCTCCCGCTGACCTCTCCTCACCCTCCTCCAGCCTGACCTCCTCACCCCTCCATCCAGCTGACCTCCTCACCCCTCCATCCAGCCTGACCTCACCCCATCCAGCCTGACCTCACCCCTCATCCAGCCTGACCTCACCAGTCCATCCAGCCTGACCTCACCTCCATCCAGCCTGACCTCACCACTCCTCTACCTCCCCCTGACCTTTCCTCACTCCTCCACCAGCCTGACCTTTCCTCACTCCTCCTCCAGCCTGACCTCTCCTCACCCCTCCTCCAGCCTGACCTCACCCGTCCTCCAGTCGCACCTCTCCTCACCCATCCTCCAGCCGAACCTCTCCTCACCCCTCCAGCCTGACCTCACCCCTCCTCCAGCCTGACCTCTCCTCACCCCTCCTCCAGCTGCACCTCTCCTCACCCCTCCTCCACCCGCACCTCTCCTCACCCCTCCTCCAGCCTGACCTCACCCCTCCTCCAGCCTGACCTCTCCTCACCCCCTCAGCTGACCTCACCCCTCAGCCTGACTCTCTTCACCTCTCCTCCAGCCTGACCTCTCCTCACCCCTCTCCAGCCTGACCTCTCCTCACCCCTCCATCCAGCCTGACCTCACCCCTCCTCCAGCCTGACCTCTCACCCCTGCCATCCAGCCTACCTCACCAGTCCATCCAGCCTGACCTTACCATCCCATCCAGCCTGACCGTCACAGTCCATCAGCTGTATCTCACACCCCCTCAACCTGCCTCACCCTACCCGCCGACTTCTACTCCTCCCAGCCTGACCTTTCCTCACTCCTCCTCAGCCTGACCTCTCCTCACCCCTCCTCCAGCCTGACCTCACCCGTCTCCAGTCGCACCTCTCCTCACCCATCCTCCAGCCTAACCTCTCCTCACCCCTCCAGCCTGACCTCACCCTCCTCCAGCCTGACCTCTCCTCACCCCTCCTCCAGCCGCACCTCTCCTCACCCTCCTCCACCCGCACCTCTCCTCACCCCTCCTCCAGCCTGACCTCACCCCTCCTCCAGCCTGACCTCTCCTCACCCCTCCTCCAGCCTGACCTCTCTTCACCCCTCCTCCAGCCTGACCTCTCTTCACCCCTCTTCCAGCCTGACCTCTCCTCACCCTCCATCCAGCCTGACCTCTCCTCAACCCTCCTCCAGCCGCACCTCTCCTCACCCCTGCTCCAGCCGCACCTCTCCTCACACCTCCAGCCTCTGCTCTCCTCACCCCTCCAGCCTCCGCCACATCATACTCTGCTATCCACAGAGCCGCCTGTATACTCTGCTACCCACACAACCGCCTGTATACTCTGCTACCCACAGCCGCCTCTATGCTCTGCAACCCACACAGCCGCCTCTATGCTCTGCGACCCACACAGCCGCCTCTATGCTCTGCGACCCACACAGCCGCCTCTATGCTCTGCGACCCACACAGCCGCCTCTATGCTCTGCGACCACAGATGCCTCTATGCTCTGCGACCCACACAGCCGCCTCTATGCTGCGACTCACACAGCCGCTCTATGCTCTGCGACCCACACAGCCGCCTCTATGCTCTGCGACCACACAGCCGCCTCTATGCTCTGCGACCCACACAGCCGCCTCTATGCTCTGCGACCCACACAGCCGCCTCATGCTCTGCGACCCACACAGCCGCCTCTATGCTCTGCCACCCACACAGCCGCTCTATGCTCTGCCACCCACACAGCCGCCTCTATGCTCTGCGACCCACACAGCCGCCTCTATGCTCTGCCACCCACACAGCCGCCTCTATGCTCTGCGACCCACACAGCCGCCTCTATGCTCTGCCACCTACACAGCCGCCTCTATGCTCTGCGACCACACAGCCGCCTCTATACACACAATTCATTTCACCGCGCTCCCGATGCAATTGCATCGGGCCTTTTTACTAGTTTTTTGTATAATGTTCACTGCAGGGGCTAAATAATGGGCCATTTTGATAGATCAGGTGATTCCAGACGTGACTATACCACATGTGTACTTTTTTTTATTTACATATATAGGCATATTTATTGATGAAATGTTTTTTGCGATTTTTCTCATTCATTCTTTGATCTTATGCATTTTACATGTTTTTTTCTTTTGCTTTTTCACTGATTTTCTCCATGAACATTAACTTTTATTTCTCTGATCACTGTAAAGGCCCCGTCTTACACTTCAATGGTCGAACGATACGATCAACGATCCAACTTGACCTAGATTGCTTGAACGACGTTCAATGATCGCTAGTGAAATGTCACACGTACAGATATCATTAACGACGCAGCAACGATTCTGCAACAAGCAAACAATACTTGCAGTCATTTGATCACCTAGGTCTTTCAGTTCAGAATAGGCGGGGTCGTTCACGACATTGTTATCAAGGTGTCACACACACCCATGCTGCAGGTTGAACGAACGCTCATCGTTTGGTTTAAGGTCTGGTTCACAAACCTCCCATCAACAATCTGCCCGATTATCGTTGATCGGATGTACATGTCACACTGACTAAAAACCTGTGACGTTTCAACGATATCGTTAACGATATCGTAGTGTGTGACGGGGCCTTTAGAATGCATTGCAATACACATGTCCTGAAATGCATTACACCTGTTAGGCTGGTTTCACACTGCAGTTTTTTCACTGATCAGTGTCTATCCAGTTTGTGTGCCAAAACCAGGAGTGCCTCCAAAATTCAGAACAGGTGTTAGTCTTTCAATTATAGTTTTTCTCTGCAAGTTCCTCTCCTGGTACCTCTCTGGGTTTTGGCACACAAACTGGATGAACATTGATCAGTGAAAAAACTGCAGTGTGAAACCAGCCTTAGTGTAGCACAAACAAATGCTTTTTAGACCATGCTCCTGGCATGGTCTAATAGGCCACTAAAGCTCCCAGACCAGGAAGTCCCTATTTGACATCCTGGTGCCATAGCAAGTAATCCATGATCAAATTGCATGGTTGCCGATTTGATGGGAGAGGGAGCCCCCTTTTTCCTCCAACCTTTTCTTTTGTTTAAATCAGATCATTTTTATTAAGAAAATTACACAATAACATTTTTACAAAGAGAGATCAGTGGAACAAAGAGATTTTCAATGTCACATGGTATCATTATTGTTGTACATACAATACAATAAAGCTGTTATTTATTCCAAGGATATGTTTTTTTAATTCAAACAAAGTAATACAACTTCCCCCTCCCGGATAACACTGCAGAGATGTCTGTATTAATACGCTTTTATTTATTATGTAAATACATTGGAATATTCAACATTCAGGTCATATAATTAGTTTGCATGTGTAATCAGCATACTTATATAATTGAACCTGAACTGATATACAACTAGTGTTCATGAAGTCAT
The DNA here is from genome assembly GCA_033576535.1 of Allobates femoralis. Taxonomy (NCBI): domain Eukaryota; kingdom Metazoa; phylum Chordata; class Amphibia; order Anura; family Aromobatidae; genus Allobates; species Allobates femoralis. Next base: position 450,028,444 of record JARQOC010000001.1, read on the forward strand.
AAATTGTCATACACTATCTCTCAGGAGCACTCCAGATGGTGTGCAGCTGCCACCGCTGATAGGTCAGGACCGCGGCTCGCTCGCGAGCGGCGGTCCTGACCTGGCAGCGGCGGCAGCTGCACACCGGACCGGAGGGCAAATTAGCCCTCCAGTTCTGTGTGCTGATCCAGTCCGGGGCTGTCAGGTTCATCCGACAGCTCCGGACCGGACCTGACTACAGTGTGAAATCGCCCTTAGTCTCTTCCCCCTGTCCTACACCTTAAACATTATTGCTAAGGTTGGTCTCTCTCTGTCTGTCCACTTAATGACCAATTCCATATGGGCGACACCTATTTTTTGTCTTGTAGTATGAAACTACCATTTTTCCCCATGCTCTCTTTTTTCCCATCCATAAATATGTTGCCCCTGCAAAGATATAAAGTATACCTGTGAATCTGGAATCACCAGCCCTCCCTCAGTTTTGTTCTACTAAAGTGACATCAGCTTTATCCTTGCATTACGCTTGCACCATATCAGTTCTCTGAACAATGACTGCACCTTTTGAAATATGGGAGGAGGGATCCAACATGGGAAATTGTGAAGTAAATATAGCAATTATTCCAGGGGCGGACCGTCACCCCCGGGGGCCCTGGTGCAGGAGATGACCGGGGGGGGGGGGGGCTACTGGCCGTCGGCGCGGCCCGGGGGGGAGGGGTGCCGCTGGCCGTCGGCGCGGCCCGGAAAGGGGGGGGGGGGGTGCCGCTGGGAGCCGCGTGCGCGATGCTCTCCTACCTGGGAGCCGCGCCGGATGTCTGCTAGGGGCCGGAGGAGCAGAGGAGAGGAGGGGCGGGATCAGGCAAGGGAAGCAGGAAGCTCTCTGCTTCCTTTGCCTGACCCTCCTCTCCTCTGGCGGCGGCTTGCGGGGGTCGGCTGGGGGCCCCCCTCCAGGCTTGAAGGGGCCCCCAACCGGTCGGGGCCCTGGTGCAGCTGCACAGGCTGCACCAGTGTAGTTCCGCCCCTGAATTATTCTGTTTCACGGTTTCAAGATGTGAGATACACTGGATGCCTGAATTACCTATGTTGAGTATTCAAATCGATCATACATTCATATGAAGGTGTCACAGATAGTTTAACTCAGCCACAGACATTGTAGTAAGAGTCTAGGAGAGGTGTACAATGCAGCAGGTAAAAAGAGTGATTCTTCACCGAGCAGTAAAACATGTATCCATACTAAGATGGACAACAGGAACAAAAACATGGGAAAGAAGGGAGGAGTTACTGACATCATAGCGCTACAGGGAGAGGCTAGGACATAATACCAAAGGCAATGCTTCTACCTAGCAACACAGAAATACACAGTTCCACATTTAAAGTTCCTCAGAAGTGCAAAAACCTCTAACTCCCCAATAAAATGTGAGGCTTTCTTTAGTCTACTATTTCCTTAGTCATAATAAAGTGCTGGAAACGTGTAAGATTGGATTCTGTGTTATGTAAAGCCTGGACTCTAACCCCTTCCTGACATACAGTGAAGGAAATAATTATCTGATCCTTTACTGATTTTGTAAGTTTGCCCACTGACAAAGACATGAACAGTCTATAATTTTAATGGTAGGAAAAAAATGGAGTGTAAAAGCAACACAAATGGTTGATGTGTTTGTGAAGCTATTTTGTAACAAAAAAAAGAGAAACAGTATTGGTTGCAGAAAATGCACTAAAAACAGATCTCCTAAATGGAGCACAAACACCATGTGGGCACATAGCCTTACAGATGTTGATAAAATATGAGAAGTGAACTGAAACTACATGGGGTAAATGCCCCAGCACAATGTGCCCCACTACCCCTCCATCTTGGATACTCACATGTGAAATACCCATGCATGCTGTGTGTGCCCCTCTATTTGGATATTTTGCTTGAATCATGTATGTAATGGCCCATACGTGTGAAGGCCCAGGAAGTAGTGAATCAGGCGGTGACGGTGTGAGGAGAGCAGGCCAGGCCAGAAGTCTTTGAGTGAGCTCCTCTTCGGCAGACAGGTAGGCATGCCGCTTGTCTCCTCCAGGCTCCAGCCTGCACCTGCGGTCTTTTTGCTATGTCCTCGCACATGTCATGACGTGTGGGAGGAAGGAAGGAGTGGGGCGGGGGTGGCAGCAAGTTTGATATCAACGGTCCTGCGGAATATAATGGGAGAAAAATAGACTGTCCCCCAGAGCCCTGGTCCCCAGGCGATAGCCCAGATTGCCCTCATTATAATCTGCCACTGCATATACTAATCATTTTTATTGATATAGTGCCACACATATTCCACAGCACTTTACAAATCAGAGGGGACATGTACAGACAATATGAGACAATACAGAATTGCAAAATTCAAAAGATACCAAGAAGTGTGAGGGCCCTGCTCGCAAGCTTACATCTATGAGGAAATAGGGGAGGCACAAAAGATAAATGGTAAAACATATTTGTCATATATGGTCCAGCCGTCAATACAATAAATAGGGGATTTAAATAATGCTGCATGAACCGGTCACCAGCCAGGATTTGTAAAAGTACATATAGTGTTAATAAGTTAATGGAAGATGTAAACAGATGATACATGGTACCAGATTTGGAAGAAAACTGTGTAAAGGGCAGAATGGGAATAAAGAGAATTTTGTTTACGTACCGTAAATTCTTTTTTCTTTAATCATCAATGGGAGACCCAGACAATGGGGTTTAGGGCTCTGCCCTCCGGAGGTCACACTAGGTACTACAAGTTTGTAGACACCGCCTCCTCCGCTTATAAACCCCCACCGTAGGAGACATCCTCAGTTTAGTCCATAAGCTGCGAGGAGAAAATAAACCACACCCGAAACATCGGGAAGAATGCCGTGCACAGACGGTTTAACAACCCGGAAACCACTGTCTCAACAGAGAACAGATCAAATGCAAAACATGCAACGGAACAACTGGGTGGGTGCTGGGTCTCCCATTGATGATTAAAGAAAAAAGAATTTACGGTACGTAAACAAAATTCTCTTTTTTCTGGTCATCATAATGGGAGACCCAGACAATGGGGATGTCCTAAAGCAATACCCCAGGGCGGGAATAGTTCCTCAACAAGACGGATAACACATGGTTCCCTTCAAAGGTGGGCAACCGCCGCCTGGAGAACCCGCCTGCCCAAACTCGCATCCGCAGAGGCATGGGCATGCACCATATAGTGCTTAGAAAACGTGTGCAGGCTGGACCAAGTGGCCGCCTGACACACCTGTAGAGCAGACGCTCGATGTCGCAAGGCCCAGGAGGCACCTACAGCTCTAGTAGAGTGTGCCTTTAATCCCACCGGGAGAGGCAGACCAGAAGACTGGTAAGCCTCCTGAATGGGAGCCTTGATCCATCTGGCCAAGGTCGACTTCGAAGCCGCGGACCCCTTACAGCGACCCATCGTGAGGACAAATAAGGAATCCGAACTCCTAAAGGAGGCGGTCCTGGACACATAAATGCGTACAGCTCTCACGAGATCCAGAGTATGGAGGTCGCGCTCAACCTGATGAACGGGAGCGGGGCAAAATGATGGGAGAACAATCTCCTGGTTTAGGTGAAACGTTGAAACCACCTTCGGCAAGAATTCAGGCCGTGGGCGCAACACCACCTTGTCTTGGTGAACCACCAGAAAGGGTGACTTGCACGAAAGTGCAGCCAATTCTGAGACCCGTCTCAGAGACGTAATCGCCACCAGAAAGACCACCTTCTGGGACAGACGAGAGAGAGAGATGTCTCTCAGTGGCTCAAACGGCGGTTTCTGCAGTGCCGCCAGGACCATGTTGAGGTCCCAAGGGTCCAGAGGTCGCCTGTAAGGCGGAACCACCCGAGACACCCCCTGCAGAAATTGACGGACCTTCGGGAGGAGCGCCAAGCGCCTGTCAAACAGCACTGAAAGTGCTGATACTTGACCTTTCAGAGAGCCAAGGGATAATCCCAACTCCAACCCCGACTGTAGGAAGGCCAACAATGTCGGGATAGACAAAGGCCACGGTGAGCGTCCACCAGAGGCACACCAGGAGAAAAAGATTTTCCACGTTCTGTGGTATATCTTCCTGGAAACAGGTTTCCTCGCCCGATTCATAGTGGCAACCACTGCAGGAGAGAAACCTCTGGATGTCAGCAGCCAGGCCTCAAGAGCCATGCAGTCAATCTGAGGGCCCTGGAATTGAGGTGGAAGAATGGGCCTTGCGCGAGTAGATCTGCGCGTTCTGGAAGAGCCCACCGGTGTCCGCCTGACAGTTGCCACAGGTCCGGGTACCAGGACCTCCTGGGCCAATCTGGAGCCACTAGAATGGCCACTCTGCATTCTGTCCTGATCTTCCACAGGACCCTGGGAATCAGAGCCAGAGGCGGGAACACATATGGCAGCTGAAAGCTGGACCAACTCAGGATCAGGGCATCCGCCCCCAGAGACTGGGGATCCCAAGATCTCGCCATGTATTGGGGCACCTGATGATTCAGTCGTGAGGCCATCAGATCCACGTCCGGAGTGCCCCATCTGCCGCAGATGTCCCGGAAGACGTCTGGATGTAGGGACCACTCTCCGGCGTCTATCCCCTGTCGGCTCAGATAGTCGGCCTCCCAGTTCTCGACCCCTGGAATGTGAACTGCGGAGATCAGGCAGCCGTTTTCCTCCACCCAGGCTAGAATGCGGTGGACTTCGGTGAGGGCCTGAGCACTTCTGGTCCCTCCCTGATGATTTATGTAGGCGACGGCCGTCGCATTGTCGGACTGTACCCGAATGGGCTGTCCTGACAGGAATTTCTGAAACGCCAGGAGCGCCAGATAGACCGCCTTGATCTCCAGCACGTTGATCTGCAACGCCGACTCCGACTGAGTCCAGAGGCCTTGAGCCCTGTGGTGCAAGAACACCGCACCCCAGCCCTTCAGACTGGCGTCGGTGGTCACCACTAACCATGACGGTTTTAGGAAGGACCGGCCCCGTGACAGGTGATGTGGCAGGAGCCACCACTGTAGAGAGTCCCTGGTTGGTTGTGACAGCGTCACCAGCCGATTCAGAGAGATCGTCCTCTTGTCCCATCTGCGAAGAATCTCCAGCTGGAGAGGACGGAGGCGAAACTGTGCGAACGGCACCGCCTCTATCGCCGCTACCATGCGACCCACCAGTCGCATCAATACCCGTAGGGATGACTGTGGTGACAGGAGGACATTCTGCACTCCTGATTGGATCGCAAGCTGCTTGGCTTGAGGTAGGGACACCAGGGCCGAGTCCGTGTGGAATTCCATGCCCAGATATGTCAATGACTGGGTCGGAACCAGGGTCGACTTTTGAATGTTGATAAGCCACCCGAACCGTTCCAGAGACTTCATGGTCACCTCCAGGCTCACCCGACAAAGGTCTTCCGATGGCGCCCTGACCAACAGGTCGTCCAAATAGGGTATGACGGCGTGTCCCTGCGCATGCAGGAGAGCCATCATGGAGGCCATCACCTTTGTGAACACCCGTGGTGCCGAGGCTAGCCCGAATGGCAGTGCCACAAATTGGAAGTGCTCTTCCCCCACTGCGAATCTCAACCAGCGCTGATGAGCTGGTGCAATGGGAACGTGAAGGTAAGCGTCCCTGATATCGATGGACGCTAGGAAGTCTCCCTGCGACACAGCCGCGATCACGGAGCGCAGGGATTCCATGCGGAACTTCCGAACCAACACGTGACGGTTGAACAACTTGAGGTCCAAAACCGGGCGAAAAGAGCCGTCCTTCTTTGGGACAATAAAGAGGTTGGAGTAAAAACCCCTGAACCTCTCTTCCGTGGGCACAGGGACCACCACTCCGTCTCTGCGGAGTCCCTCCAACACCAGGTGAAAAGCCTGAGCCTTTTCTGGAGATGGAACCGACCGATGGAATCGGGGTATCGGTTTTGACGTCAGCTCTATCCTGTAACCTCTTGAGACTACGTCTCGAACCCACTGATCTTGAACGTGAAGTAGCCACTTGTCCTGAAAGCGAGACAGGCGCCCCCCACCTGTGGGGAGGCAGGATGAGAGAGCGAGTCATGTCGAGGCGGGCTTGGGGGTGGCAGCCGCTGCCCCCGCCGGCTTCTTCTGACGACTCTTGGAACGCCACTGAGCAGCAGGCTTGCCCCCTCGGTCCGAGCGAGCGGACGTCGTTGATGACTGTGAACAGGAGCTAAAGGACCACTGCTTAGGGTTCCTTTTCACGGTATACCGTGGCTTAGGCTTATTCTGCGGTATCTTAGACTCAGCAGAATCCTTTATCAATTTGTCCAGCTCGGTGCCAAAAAGCCTGTCACCAGCGAACGGAAGATTTTGCAAAATCTTCTTAGATGTGGCATCTGAGTCCCAAAGACGCAGCCACAACAGCCTGCGGATCGCAATTGCATTGGCCGAGGCCACAGCAGAGCGAGTGGCAGTTTCCAAAGATGCCGTCCTGGCGTAATCCGCATAAGCTCTTGCTCTGTCGGTAAGCGCCAGGACCTCTGGGCTGGACCTAGCTAGATCAGTGATACCATCCAAACAGATAGTAATCGCTTGTAGGGTCCAGACCGCGGCAAAATTAGGGGCAAACGAAGACCCCACAGCCTCATAGGAAGACTTGGCGAGTTGCTCGACCTGTCTATCAGTAGCATCCTTCAATGAGGAGCTATCAGAGGCAGAAAACAAGGAGCGCGCAGCAATCCTAGTCATGGAAGCATCCACCTTGGGAGACTGCGACCATTCCTGGAGCGCCTCCTGGGGAAAGGGAAAGCGATTGTCCTTAGTTTTACGGACATAACGCCGCCCAGGATGTAACCTGGGAGCTTTAATCACCCTTCCGAAATTAGTGTGGTCCAAGAAGGAGCCACTTGGTCTAGCCTCTGGCCGCAGCCATTGATAGACCTCCTTGGGGTGTACAGTCACCTCCTCAGTAGGAGTGACAAGACGTAATGTCTCATTGATGGAGGACACCAGATCCTCCACCCCATCTGGAGGTTCAGACATAGACCCGAGAGTAGAACCCCCATCATCTTCCTCACCATCAGAGGAACGCTCCTCCTCAGAGAGAGTCTGGAGCTCAGGAGAAGCCTCACGAGCTCGCTTAGGGGGTCTTACAGCAGAAGTAAGAGACACCCGGGGGTAACTGGGAGGAGTAGCTGGGTTCTCCAGTCTCCTATGAAGTGCCTCCAGTGACTGCGACATGGAGGACATCTGGGACAGCAGAGATTCATTGATCTTATTCTGCGTTTCCCATGGCCCTGGGATCACCTGAACCTCAGGGTATACTCCCGGATTTGCAGACTCAGTAGTAGCAGACCGGGCCTCTGGGCGTCCGCAGTTATTGCAGGACCCCTCCACCAGTGTCCCGTTGCATGTAGCACAGGTAATGGTGACCACCGCCGCCTTAGCAGCATGCTTCCCAACTGAGGACATCTCCACAGTGAAGGGAATATAAGCCAAAGTTCACAAACAAACCGGGAATCCCGGTGGCTTACCGACCGCAGTAAAGCGGTAGGAGGAAGCGGTGTGTGTGTGTGACCTCCGCGAGTTCCGGTCTCCCTTGTAAGTGCAGACACGCGCTGCAGCCAGATCCCAGCCGGGAAGTGAGGGAGAAGATGGCCGCCGACAGTGAAGACGTGGGCGGAGCCAGGAACACGCGGGAAGAACACACAACACGCCCATCGGTGATGTCACCACAAGGGCTGCTTCCTCCTCCTCCAGGCTGCCTCAGTAATGGAGGTGCCAGAGCCCGCAGCGCGGGAAAAGAGTGTGAAATATCAACACACACACTCAGACTGCATGTACACACAAAAACACCCGCAGTCTACAGCCTCAGCCCCTGTGATACACAGGGCGGTCAGCCAGGGTGACCCCAGCACAGGGTCACCACCAGAACCGCGGACCCGAGGGTAACCGCGCGGTCTGAGTGTCATGACACAACAGTGACAGACACTACCCCCAGGCACACAGGAGACACACCAGGTGCCTCAGTGCCGGTCCGGTCTGTAAGCACCTTTAGGGAGGCCTCGGACGGGGGTACAGCACCAGTCCGGAGTGTAAGCACCATTTAGGGAGGCCTCGGACTGGGCTGGCTCCGTCCGGTCTGTAAGCACCATTTAGGGAGGCCTCGGACGGAGCGGAGCTGTGCAAGGCTCCAGACTCCCCCTTACCAGAGCCTCCATGGAGGGATGGAAAGGAAAGGAGCGCGACAGCGTACCGGGAGAACACTGAAGTGTCCAGGCTAAAAGCCCTCCGGTACCTCCACCAGCGTGTTCCGCAAAGGGTGAGCGGGGAGGCTGTCGAGGGTCCCGAGCGGGACCATTTTACCTTGTCTTCATACGCCATCACGTAAACTGTGAGAATGCAGTGAAGTGCAAGCAAAGCGTGATCCTCCGAGCACACTAAGTTTAAAACTGAGGATGTCTCCTACGGTGGGGGTTTATAAGCGGAGGAGGCGGTGTCTACAAACTTGTAGTACCTAGTGTGACCTCCGGAGGGCAGAGCCCTAAACCCCATTGTCTGGGTCTCCCATTATGATGACCAGAAAAGTTAGATAAGTGAGGTGAGGTGATAGGGCCTGCTTAAAACTGTTAGTATTGGGAATTGATTGTTCTTGGTAGTACATTCCAGAGAACTGGCGCAGCTCTTGAGAAGTCTTTTGGACGGGAATGAGAGGTTTGGATTGATGAGAATGTCAGCCTTAACTCATTAGCGTAATGGTTGGCACGTGCAGGGCGATAGAAATGAGGGAGATGTAGGGCAGTGAGGAACTGTGGAGGGCTTTGTGGGTGAGAGTGATATACTCTGTAGCGGATTGGCAACCAGTGCACTGACTAGCACAGTGTAGAGGCAGCCGAATTGGTTAAGCGGTTGAAAAGGAATATGATCCTGGCTTCTGCATTCAAGATAGACTGGTGATGGGTGGTTTTAGCAACATGAGACCGATTAGTAGAGAATTGTAATAATCCAGAAGAAGAGAAATTGTAAGAATTTTTGCAGAGTCAATGGTAAGAAAAGGTTGAATTCAAAGATGTTTTTTGACATGTAGGTGACACGAGCGAGCGAGTGATCAGATGTAGGACGTGAAGTAGATATCTGAGTCAACTATAACTCCAAGACAGTGAGCGTGCTACTGGGAAGTAAGGGTAGAACCACACACAAACTGGCAATATTAGGTTTAGGAGGATTAGTAGAGGAAGAAAACATGAGAAGTTTAGTTTTTGACAGATTCAGTTTAAGGTAGAGAGAGGACATGATGTTTGAGACAGCAGAAAGACAACCACTGGTACTTTGTTGTAATGCAGGGGTGATGTCAGGAAAAGAGGTGTATAATTAGATGTCATCAGTATAGATATGGTACTGAGAATCAAATCTAATGTTGGTTTGACCAATAGTAGCAGTGTACAGGGAGAAGAGAAGGGGCCGTAGGACTGAACTCTGAGGAACCCCAACAGTAAGGGGAAGAGGAGAGGAGAAAGAGCTAGCAAAAGATACGGTAAAGGAATGGTTAGAGGAGGTAGGAGAACCAGGAGATAGCAGTGTTCTTGAGCCCAATAGTGAATAGTAGGGATCATGGTGAGGATGAGCTGGTGATCCATAGTCTTGTTTGCCCCCTACAGACACTAGGCTAAAACAGAGCTGACTTTAAATGTACTATCATCACACAATGTGTTCAAACAAGAACAGGCGCTTGGTATATCAGGGCTTGGCCAAAGATTTAACCTCTTTACCACCTTTGATATACACATACAACAAGGCCTGAAGGGGTTCCGACCTATTATGTTTGAGTACGACCTAGCAATCATAGAGGCACATAGGCTGTGGCTGCACGATCACCACCGGGAGCTTGGCATGATTGCCAAGCTCCAACTGTCTGTGGCGCCCCTGGCTGTTTAACCCCCTAAATGCCACAATCAATAGTGGTCGCAGCATTTAAGAGGCTGGGAGAAGGTATGCACACCCTCTCCCACCAGAGTGGCACTCCCCACAACATGTTCACAGGAGCTAGATCATTGCCAAATAATGACTTCCGGGTTTGCTGGCTATGGAGGCCTGTTAGACCAAGCCAAGAACAAGGTCATAGATGCGTCCTGCCAGTGTCACACTAATGCATTGCAATTCAGTTATACATGTGTAAAGCATTGCACTACAACGGTATTGCGATGCAAATGGAAATATAGGGGATTTCACGTTACTGGTAACACTCTGGAAAAGCGCTATGGCTCCAAATCCCTTATGAGCCCCACAGTGTACCTAAACCATGTTTGGCATAACTGTAGTGAGGAGAGCCTGCTCAATTTACAGGGTATGTGCCTCTAGGAGCATGAACTTGGCGCAATGTACTGGGCACTACAATGTAAGGTCACTACAATTTACTATGCACATAAATAGCAATTCTGACCAGCAACATCCATTGCTGTTTGTTTCTGGAAAGCACTCAAGGAGTCAAAATTGTCACTATACCTGCAGATACATTCCCGGAAGGGTGTAATTTCCAAAATGCGGTGGATTCTGCTCTTCTGGCACATAGGGGCTCTGTATATGGAGTTTCAAATAAACGTTTTATTTCAAAAAGTAAAAAAACGCTCTGGGTAGTAGGATATTGACAAGCCGTGTGTTATTGACACGTTTAGCAGAAATTGTGACAAATTTTGGCTCCTTTTTTACCCATTTCCTTTGTGAAAATATAAAATCTCAGGCAAATTTGTTGTAAAAATTGATTATTTTATTCTTCACCACCCAATGGTATAAAATTCTTTGACACACATTTGGTACTATTATATGATCACTGCACACCTAGATGAATTAATCGAGGGGTGTAGTATGTAAAATAGAGTCACATACGGGGGGAGGGTTATTCTGTGGTGTCAACATGTTCAGTGCAACCCTGGATGAATTAATTGAGGGATGTAGTTTGTAAAATGTTCTTTTTATGTTGTTGTCTGCTATTCTGGCATGTCAGCCACAAATCAATGTCACATGGCACCCACAAATAATTTCATGAGTTTGGGGCGAAAGAATCATTTTATTGGAAACAAATTGGGTACTTTTCATTTCCTCAGCTCAATATTTTACAATTCTATGACTCACCTGTGTTTTAATCCCTTCACACTTGAACCAGGTTTTCACCTTACTGACAGGGTCATTTTTTTTTCAATTTTGATCAGTGTAACTTAATAACTAGCTGTGAAGCCCGGCGCTGCCCGGGCATAGTAACTAACTGTTCTTAGATATAACAAAATAGAATGATTGTTTTGCAAATAAAAAACATTTTACATCCTATATTCAACACTACAGATTAGTAACTAAATGATTAATCTGTCAAGCTGAGGCAGGCGGAGCGAGGTTAGTGAATCCACTAGACCAGAGGACACTGTGGAAGCTGAACTTAAGGTACCAGCTGGACTAGGGCGTCAGATAGATTGCAAAGCTTTATTTGAAGTTTAGACAGGAGAACCCACAAGGAAAGACCCCCTGGGTTGTAACACCGAATTTCGCCGAGGGAGCACCGGCGAGTGAACCCCTTATCAGGGATTATCCCAGCACAGCCACAAAGGCTCAAGTGCAATCGCTCAAAGACCAGAGGGTCAGACCCAAGAGGAACAGAGATTCTGAGGGGAGGAGAGTGAGAGGTCCAGGGAACCGGATAAAGAGAACCAGTGGAGGGACAGGGAAAGCCAGAGGAATTCAGTAGGAGCACAGGACTGCGTAACAGGGGATTGGTCCAGATGGTTCGGAAGGTACCATCAGAGTCTGCAAGTATATGGTAGAAAGGCAGGACACTGGTACTATGAGAAAACACTAGGTATTAATACTGAGCAAGACAAGGCTAACAAGCAGGAGCTGGTTTGAGACATGAGTACGGCAACTTAGAACTAATGCACAAAGTTGCCCAGGCATCTCCCTAAGGAAGTGAGGGCCTGAAGTACACACAAACTTCTCAGCAATTGGCTGAAAGGTGATTACTGGAAAAGGGTGCACTGGCCCTTTAAATTATTTGATATTTGACAGCAGCATGCGCACCCTAAGCGTGCTCCCCTGAAACCCAGAAGTGAGCAGGCTGAGCAGATGCATCATGATGGAGCTGCAGCATGGAGGGACATTGCAGGAGCGCAGACCGGGTAACTAAATGTGCGGGAAACAGGGGGATGCCTGCAGCCAGACGAGACCCGTCTCCCTGTATCCTGGACATGGGTTGTGCTGCCCGGTTCGCAACATACCCCAGTAATGTATAGCATTTTTTTACAACTCATTCAAGAGCCTTTTGATAAACGACATTCTTGGTTTTTCCTTCCGGTGGAAAGAAGAACAGATTTTTGGAAATTCCAACTCTTGAACAGGCCACATGGAAGGGGTGGAGCTATACAAAAATAAACACGTACATTCATGAAGGGGGTGTGGCTGTAAAGGAGACAGAGCTATGAAGGGGTGGGGCTATGTGGAAGGGGCCAAGCTATGAAAGGACAGGGCTCTAATGTAGGCAGAGCCATGATGGCACGGGACTATTTGGAGGGACAGAGCTATGAAGGGGCGGTGTTATGTGGAGGTGCGGAACGATGAAGGGGCAGGGTGGGGCTACCTGGAGGGGCAGAGCTCTGATACACACATATAGTATATATACATACACTCATATTAGATAACTCTGGAATGCTTCAGTGTACTCCAGTGATTCTAAGACTTTTTTGTGATATATTGTACATGTTCGTGGTAGATTTAAGGTGATATTTTTGGTGATTATTTGAGAAAATATCAGAAATTTGGTTAAAATGTTTAACATTTTGCAATTATCAAACTAGGCGGTGGTTATCTACTGTGGTGATGTGACCGGCATGTGCCCCATGACCAGTATACAGCACATGGGTTTTGCTCTCTGGCAGCACTCACAGGGCTAACTCAGATCTGAGTGGAGTGCTGATTTCACACTGGTTTCCACCTGCGGTGGCTTGGAGGGATAAGGTGCTGTCCAGGGCTGGGAAGGGAGACAGAGGTGTCAGAGCAGCAGGAGCTGCTGTGTGTGGAGGGCTGTGAGAAGTTTTCACACAGCCTGAGAGCGTTGTCTGTGTGCCGTTAACACAGTTTGGCAGCATGGACTTGGTCTTCCCAGGGGTCCTGGCTAAGAGAGAGACTGACAGCCGTACCGGTCAGAGTGAAACCCGTTACAACGGCTGTGACCCGGAGCTACAAAAGGTCTGTGCTGATATGAAGTTGTAAATAAATTCTGTGCTGTGTGAACAAGTACCTGAGTCACTGCCTTTTGTCGTGCCGAACCTAACCACTAACTTACATGTGGTGGAAAATAAGGCATCGCAACCTGGTTGCTAATGGCAACGACTTGGTGAAAGTAAAAAAGGCATACGGAGTTCACACATGTCAGTGGTTAAACCTGCTACGCTACAGTACAAACCGGCAGCCAGCATGGAGGACCTGCTTAAGCACCTGGTGCAGGCACAGCAACAACAGCAGCAAATGCACCAGCAACAGCAGCAAATGCAACAGCAGGTTGCACAACAGGAGGCGAATCAGCTCTTGATCCGGAAAATGCAGCAGCAACAGGAGCATCAGCAGCGACAGATGGATCTTCTGGCTGAGGCAATCCGTGCAAGGCCAGTGGCTCCCTCCCCGGGTCAAGGAGATGACAGCAGTGTCCGGAAGGCGGTAAGGCGTGCAATGCAAAAGATGACCCCAAGGGATGATGTGGAAGCTTTCCTGGCAGTTTTTGAGAGGGTTGCAGAGCGGGAAAAACTGCCACCAGAGCAGTGGGCAGAAATGTTGGCGCCTTACTTAACCGGAGAGCCCCAAAAAGCCTACATGAACCTCTGCACAGAGGACACCATGGACTACGGGACTCTGGAAGGTGAAATCCTGGCCAGAATGGGGGTTAATACGTATGTAAGGGCTCAACGGGTAAGCCAGTGGTCCTTTGAGGAGAGTAAACTCATCTGGTCTCAGGCCTATGACTTGTTGCACCTGGTAAAAAAGTGGCTGCAGCCTGAGAGCCTGAGCCCCGCACAAATGATAGAGAGGGTGGTAGTTGACTGGTTTGTGCACACTTTGCCTGTCTCCATACAACAGTGGGTAGGACAAGGCGACCCGGGTACCCTAGATCAGTTAGTGAGTGTGGTGGAGCGGCATGTGGCTATACAGGACTTGATTCAGGACTCTGGGACACTGCGTGCAGCCCGGCGGACCACATCCACCAAACCGGAAGTTGAGGACCCCAACCTGGTCCTGCGCTGGGCTCAACCCCACCACAGTCAGAGAATGTGCGCTGCCCGGAAGTGAGTCGAAAACCCGGGTCTCCCAAGCGGGGCACCGTAAATACTTTTTTTCCCCGCAATAAGGTGTTGGCGATGCCAAGAGTCAGGACATGCAATGGTGCAGTGTCCCCACAACACAGAGCCCATGGACTGTGGGTATACCCGCCGGATGTCTATGTACATCCAAACCGCCGATGCAGCGAACTATGTGACTGTGGGTAAAGGACAACATTTGTGCCAAGTGCTGATTAATGGACATAAGGCGTCTGCCCTATTGGACTCAGGTAGTAACGTGACCCTTGTACACGCGTCCCTGGTCTCGGGGAGAAAACCCACAGGCCGCACAGTAGGGGTGCTCAGTATTCATGGGGACCTCCGTGAGTACCCTACAGAGGTGGTCACTATCAATACCCCGTGCGGTCAGGTCCGACACAAAGTGGAGGTGTTGAAAACTCTTCTTTATGATGTGATTTTGGGGAGGGATTTTCCTCTGTTCTGGACTTTGTGTGAGAGGCAACCTAATCCTCAGGTAATGGACGGTCCGGGCCCTGAGCACGAAGATCCCGACTCTGGGATACCTGCCGTAGGGGTCGCTAATATAGGGACAGAGTGTAATCCCGATAGGTGTTTCCTAGAGGTAATGGCAGGAGAGCTCGAAATTGTCGAGCCCCTTCCAAAGTCGGTGGCACCTCTGGGTAATGGAGGGGCAGCCCACCTGCAGGCGACTCAAGGTAACAGGAGGGCCACAGGAAGAGCGTCTAAACCTCATGTACAGGTACGCAAGGAGCCGTACCGGGTGTCAGCAGCTCGGTGGCAAGCCATTGTAGGAAGAGTATCCAAGGTTGACCTGTGCCCAGGCGGGAGGGAAGGAGAGTTGAGGATCTGCTCCGCCAGCTAGGTGGATGAGGGATATCTACTGTACCCCAAGGTGATAGAGACCAACGGAGGCCTTATCAAAGAAGTCCTCAGACCCGTAGACGTACTAAAGGTACAGACGGTGACTCCACTGTGGACTTAGGGCTACAGGACTCAGACGACCAGCCCAATCGTGTAGCGGATGACATAGCATCAGGACTCCCCGTAGTCAAAGGGATAGGTGGACTGCGCTACTGCACTGGCCGTTGGGGGAGGCCTCCCACAGACATGTATCTGAGACATAGGGTGACTGGGTCCGATTGGTCTTGGTACACAAGGAAACGGTGACGGTACGGGACAACGTGTCGGACACGGACACCCCTAGTCGACGGTCCCCTCGACTGGTGGGCACCGATGGTGAGGAGGCCCTGTCTCGGGACCCCAGATCATGGGCTTGTGTTCAGCCCCATGGGCTTGAACAGAGGGGGAAGTATGTGGTGATGTGATTGGCATGTGCCCCATGACCAGTATACACCACATAGGTGATTGTATCTTTTGCTCTGTGGCAGCACTCACAGGGTTAACAGCAGTTAGATCTCAGTGATGTGCTAATTTCACACTGGTTTCCACCAGCGGTGGGTTGGAGGGATAAGGAGCTGTCCAGGGCTGGGAAGGAAGAGAGAAGTGTCAGAGCAGCAGGAGCTGCTGTGTGCGGAGGGCTGTGTGAAGTTTTAACACAGCCTGAGAGCGTTGTCTGTGTGCCGTTAACACAGTTTGGCAATGTGGACTTGGTCTTCCCAGGGGTCCTGGCTAAGAGAGACTGACAGCTGTACTGACCAGAGTGAAACCCGTTACACCGGCTGTGCGGCTGTGACCTGGAGCTACAAAAGGTCTGTGCTGATATGAACTTGTAAATAAATTGTATGCTGTGTGAACAAGTACTTTAAAATGCATTGCAGGTCCCCTTGGGAGGTGTCCCAAATGAATATTATGTTTAAAACGCCTTCATAAAGTAAGGCCTTTCCTTTTTTTTTTTTTTTTAAACCATTGATTTTTTTATTGTAAATAACAACATACAACTTATATCACAACACATGCCACGCCACAGGCAGGTAGTCGTGAAACATCACATAAGCAATAAACCAAGGGAACAGAAAAGGAAAGGGTAGGGAGAAAGAAGGGGGCAGGAGGGGGGGGGGGGATAATGACAGTACTATCCAAAAGTCAATGGAAGAAACTGTTATATCAAGTAGAAGTAAACATACAATACAGTCATGTAGGTTTTTAATTCAATCACAACATCCAGGGTAGGCTATAATGAGTCGTTAATAATTATGAAGAAGTTCACCAGGGGATTATCACTGAGTTATGAGGTGATGTGATCCAGTGGTCCCACCAATTGAGGACTTTAGTTTTATGGGAGAGGTCACGAGCTAACATCACCCAGTGCGAAAAGTGTTGATTAAGGCGGTGTACCATCTCCGGTATTGTGGGTCTTTCAGTCGACTTCCAATGGGCTGCTACTACTAAATGAGCTTTAAACAAAAATAACCGAATAGGTACTAAATATCAAATAGAAAAAACTCACCAAAAATGGTCGCTTTTTTTACCCCTTGCATCTAGCAGGTGGCTGCAGATTCCCCCAGGAGGTAGCACATGCGTCTAGACACCGGTACACAGACCCCTGCAACCTATAACATGGGGGCGGTTTGTAGCAACCAGCGACCATCCATGTATGCAGGGAGAGGCTGGTGGTGAATGCAGACACATGGACACCATTAGGCCCCTGCCACACTCAGGTGTTACATAGTGTCTGAGCAGCCTATTGGTGACGCCTCCTATTAGACCGGGCGGGCTGCTCAGCACTGAAATATGCATCACAGTGACAGACGCCCCCTAGAGGAAAACAACCTCAACTGCAAAAGAGAAAAAGATGCAGGTTGACACTAAAGATAATGTTGTAAGGTGTCAGTTGGTATTATGTCGGCAGAATATCGTAAGCTCGTGACCCACCGTCAAGGGCCCTTACACTCACGAGTACCTAGCCACATGTATAACACATGTATAATTTAGCTTTAAACAAAAATAACCGAATAGTGTAAGGGCCCTTGACGGTGGGTCACGAGATTACGATATTCTGGCGCCATAATACCAACTGACACCTTACAACATTATCTTTAGTGTCAACCTGCATCTTTTTCTCTTTTGCAGTTGAGGTTGTTTTCCTCTAGGGGGCGTCTGTCACTGTGATGCATATTTCAGTGCTGAGCAGCCCGCCCGGTCTAATAGGAGGCGTCACCAATAGGCTGCTCAGACACTATGTAACACCTGAGTGTGGCAGGGGCCTAATGGTGTCCATGTGTCTGCATTCACCACCAGCCTCTCCCTGCATACATGGATGGTCGCTGGTTGCTACAAACCGCCCCCATGTTATAGGTTGCAGGGGTCTGTGTACCGGTGTCTAGACGCATGTGCTACCTCCTGGGGGAATCTGCAGCCACCTGCTAGATGCAAGGGGTAAAAAAAAAGCGACCATTTTTGGTGAGTTTTTACTAAACGAGCTGTAATAAGAACATTGGTCACTATTGGTTGTAAGGTGCAAGGGAAAGCATCCAAATTTAAACCGAACAGAGCCAACGGAGGTTCTAGTGTTGTTGGAAGGCCTATGAGAGAGGAGAGGAGGCTCTCTATCTCCTTCCAAAAGGGCACCACGAGTGGACAAGTCCACCACATATGAGCGGCGGTTCCTTGTTCCAAACATCCCCTCCAACAAAGTGGGGCGCAGGAGGGCCTTTGCTGCAGAACCCCGCTAGACGTGTCGGAGTGAGGTACCAGTCCAAGGCTAATTTTTTAGACTGCTCTAGGTGATTGATGCAGGAGGTAAATCGGGCTGCGTGTCCAGAGGCTCTGTGCCATTCATCCAGGGAGGCTGAGAACTGGAACCTAGACTCCCATTTTGTCATATATGAAAGTTTTACTTGGGATCTATAGGATAATAGTGCTTTGTATATAACAGTGACTCCTTGTCTCGTGGGAGATGATTGTTTGAAAAGCGTCTGTAGCGAAGGATTGTATGTGTCAATGTCAAAGTCAGAGAGAATTACCGAACATAAAAAGTGGCGAAGTCGGAGGTAAGTAAAGAAAGCGTGTTGTGGTAAGGAGTATTTAGAGAGCAGGGAGGGGAAAGACCTGAGCTCTTTTCCTTCTAGTAAATCTCTAAGATGTGCTATACCACAGTCATACCAGACTTTGAGAGACAAGTCTCTCAGGAGCGATTCAAGAGCAGAGAGAGGGATATATCGGTAGAGAAAGGGGAGGTGGGATTTGCTAAACTTTTTTTTTTTTTAAACCAATAATTTTTATTAAATTTCAGAGGACAATAAGCTTACACATAAACAAAGTTCAGAACCATATCTAAACAGATTACAATGTAACCATTAAAGAAAGTAAAAAGAAGGGGTAAAAGAGAGGGAAAGGGAAAAGGGTAATCAGCTCAGCATCTACAACGGAATCAAGTGATTTAGCATTGTAAACAATCAGACGGTATTGTACTATGGCAAGAGGTTATCCAGGGGTCCCACCACGCTAGGACCTTCAGTTTACGTGACCGAGTTTGGGAGAGTAGCACTTCATAAGAACAATGCTGATTTATTCTATTGATCATTTCCGAGAGGGTAGGTAAGGCCGGGGACTTCCAGTGGCTTGCGATCGTCATGCGGGCCGCAATTAATGTATTTGAGATCATGGGGCGGAGGATAGTCGGAAAAGTATCAAGATCTATACCCAACAGTGCCAGTTGGGAATTAAGAACTAGGGGCAAACCAGTCAGGGTGGTAAGTAATGTCTCTACCTCTTTCCAAAATACGTGCAGCTTTGGACAATCCCACCAAATATGAGAGTCCGAGCCTAAGGCTGTACATCCCCTCCAGCAATTAAATGAGGAAGAAAATCTAGGAGAGTTAAATTTAGCCAACCTCGCTGGGGTGAGGTACCATCCCATTGAAACTTTTTTGGCCTGCTCTAGATGGTTCACACATGCCGAAAAATGGGCGGCATGTCCCGAAGCGGCTTGCCATTGCTCCAAGGAGGCTTCAAAATTAAGTCTAGACTCCCATCTCACCATATAAGGAAGTTTAGTTGTGGACTGCAAATCTAAAATAGCCTTGTATATAGTAGATACTCCCTGTGCCGATGGCCCTTGTTGCTTAAAAAGGGACTGGAGGGAAAGATTTATTGTAGTGAGGTCACAGACAGGGATAGGGTTCGAATGCAAAAAGTGCCTGAGTCGGAAGTGGGCGAAGAAAGCCGCTGGGGGAAGTGAGAATTTCACTGACAAGGCATCGAATGGCTCCAGTCGTCCTTGAGTCATGATTTCTCCCAACAACACCACTCCTTGCTGTTTCCACGCCTGAAGGGAGAAGTCGCCCATTCGCGCCTCCACCGCTCCCAGCGTAATATATTTATATAGAAAGGGCAAGTGTGTTCTGGCCACAAGCGCCCAGACCCTAATTACCGTCTGCATTGATCGCAGAAGCCCAGGTGAGGGCGAACTAGAAAGAAGATACATTTCCAGTAGAAGTCGGACAGAGTGTCGAGGGGAGAGCCAGGACTCAATCTGTAACCAATGAGATGGGGGGGAACCAGCCCACCACATTTTAGCTATATCCAGCGTTACAGCTGTGTAATATGCAGCTACGTCCGGTACTCCCAAGCCACCCCGCGCATATGGAAGTGTCATGGTGGAGAGAGCCACCCTATGGGGTTTCCCACTCCAAATAAAACCACCCAACGCTGTTTGAAAAAGGTTAAGATATTTGCGGGGGAATGGTAGGGGAACGCAGCGCAGGAGATAAAGAATTTTTGGAAGGATCATCATCTTGGTCAGATGAATCCTGGCTATCCACGAGAGCTGGTGGGTGGAGTATTGTGCAAGAGTTGTTCTAATAGAGGATAGAAGAGATTCACAGTTAACTTGGACTATGCGAGATAGGCTTGTGATATGAATGCCCAGATAACGGAACCCTCTGTGCGCCCAGGTAAATTGGAAGAGGGAGCGGAGAGAGTTCAGTTCAGGTACGGGAATGTTTACCGGAAAAATAGCTGACTTGGATAAATTTAATTTATAAAACGAGGCTTTGGAAAAATCCTCCAGCAACTCAACTATTGCGGGAATGGAGGATGAAGGCTTGGTGCACGTGAACAGAACATCGTCAGCATAGAGTGATATTCGATGGTCTATCGGGCCTATCTGCACTCCCGAAATGCAAGGGTGGGTGCGAGCTATGGCGGCCAGGGGCTCCATCACTAATGCAAAGATCAGAGGGGAGAGGGGACAACCCTGGCGGGTTCCATTTGTGATCTGGAAGGGGGTGGAGGAAAATCCTCCCGCCTTCACAGTCGCACTAGGCGATGAATAGAGAGCCAGAATTGCCGACTTGATGTTGCCCGTAAAGGCAAACTTGTCTAGAACCCCCGCCAGGAATCCCCAGTGCACCCTGTCAAACGCTTTTTCTGCGTCTAGGGACAAGAGTGCACTAGGGGTCCCCCTCCCCTCCAAAACATCTAGGATGTCAACAACCCGTCTGGTGGCGTCTCTTGCCTGTCTATGTGGGATAAAACCAACTTGGTCCCATCCAATCAAAGACGGCAGCACCAACTTAATACGTTCAGCTAACATTTTAGAATAAATTTTCAAGTCGCAGTTAAGGAGTGCGATAGGCCTGTAACTACTGGTATCTGCGAGGGGTTTATCAGGTTTAGGGATTGTGGATATTGACGCTAACAGTCCCTCCGGCTTAATCACCCCTCTTTCTGCCAAAGATTAAAAAGGGCGAGAAGATGTGGGGCTAAGAGGGTAGCAAAGGTGGTGTAATATTGGTAAGGGAAACCATCAGGCCCCGGTGCAGAGGATTTTTTTGCAGAGTGAATGGTTTTAATAATTTCCGCCTGGGAGAAGGGAGCGTTCAACACATCCACCTGAGCTGCCGAGAGAGCAGGCAAGTCAGCTCTATCTAGAAATGCTTGAATTATATCAGGGGTAGGTTGAGGGGTTGAGGTCGAAGACGACAGGTTATAGAGACGGTCATAATACTCTTTGAATTGTTCTGCTATGTGGATGGGGTTACGAACCACATCTCCCGAAGGGGAATTAATCTGCGCAATTCTGGATTTAGTCTCCAGTTTTTTAACTCTCCTCGCTAGTAACTTGCCCGCCCTATCCCCCATTCCATAATAAAGTGCTTTAGTCTTGCGAAGGCGGTGTTCTACTTTTTGGAGCAAGAAAATTCGTAATTTGGAACGGGTTAACATTATTTCGGTTATTAAAGCAGGGTCAGGGAGGCGGCATAACTACGTTCTAAGGATTGCAAAGTGGAAAGATGGGAGTCCAGAGCCTCTCTATATAAGCGTTTGGAGCGTGCAGCCAGCTTCAACAGGTGGCCCCTCATTACCGCTTTGTGGGCAAACCACAGTGTGTCCGCCGATACAGAGTTAGAGTTGTTAAGGTGAAAATATTCCTTGAAATACTCTCCAAGTATCTCACAATTCTCCGATGAGGTGAGCATAGATACATTCAGCGACCAGTGGTACGGAGCAGCGCCGGAGAATTTATCCTCCAGTGTAATGGACACTGGGGCGTGATCCGACCACGTGATCACATCAATATCAGCAGCTACACAGTATGGCAAGAGCGAGTCATTTAGCAACAGAAAATCTATCCGGCTGTATGATCGGTGTCTAGAAGAAAAAAAAGAATAACCTCTTTCTGAGCCATGAAAGTAGCGCCAAACATCATGCATTTTGAATGAGGCTACTACAGGGGCCAGATCAGAGCGGTAGACCGTGGAAGTCGAACAATCAAGTGCTCTCTGAATTGGAGCATTGAAATCTCCTCCAATTACTCTGTGGCCCATCATGGAGGGGGAAAGACCCTCAAGGAGGGACCTAAGAAAGCTAGATTGACCTGTATTAGGGGCATAAATTGAGAGAAAAGTATACATAACATCATTAATGTGACAGGTTACTGCTAAATATCTCCCTTCTGCATCGGTCACACACTTTATCAAATCAAAAGTTAGGGTCGAGCGAACAAGAATCGCTACTCCAGCCTTCTTAGACAAAGAATTTGAGAAAAATTGGTGAGGATAAAAACGTGAAACCAGGCGGTGGTTGTCTCTCTCCAGAAGGTGCGTCTCCTGAAGCAGCACAATCTCTGGCTGCGACTTTCTAAGATAATTGCGGAGGAGCGCACGCTTCTGGGGAGAGTTCAAGCCGTTCACATTAAACGAGACCACTACAATTGGCATAGTGAAGTAAATACAACATTAATACGTATACAATGCATCGTGCGACATTAGGTTTGAAGGAGTGAGCTGAGGGAAAAAAGGGAGGGGTAGGGGAAAGAACAAGTAGCAAAAAACAGAAAGGCATTAACAAACGTGCGGTCTCAAACCAATTAAGGGACCGCACTGTCAATGCCACTCCAGCCGGGGCAGGGATGGTACCGGCTCAAGCAGCCGTTACCCGAAGCAACGGCAAAAATAATGGAAAAGAAAAATTCAAAACAAAAGGAAAAAACAGTCAAAATTCAGCAGTTCTTAGAGCGGCAAAAAATCCACTCAGTGGGGAAATCCCTCAGGGCTCCCCAAAAGAAGAAAAAAAAACAAAAACAAAGGGAAACAATCACCTGAGGGATCAATACCAAGTCCAGGACATCAGATCCCGGGGATTCAACATAGTAGAGTAATGCCGGCGGCGGCAGAGAGGGTGCCGTGCAGTCAAGCCACTTCCCATTCCACTTCCAACCTCTTCTGATTAAGTCGGGGTTCACGGCGATCAGGATCTGGACGATCACGATCCTGCAGCTCCTGTGACGGAGGTTTCGTCTGAGAAAACGGAAGAAGGTCCCATTGCTTGAGTAACTTCGCAGCCTGCATAGGGGTTAAGCACATGTGTGTAACATCGTTGCGTCGGATGATCAGACGTGTAGGTCGTCCCCATCGGTATGGGATCTTTTGTTGCAGAAGGACGGAGGTATAGGGCTTGAAAGCCCTACGCAGGGCCAGAGTGCCTGGGGACAGGTCGGGGTATACTTCCAGATCTGCAAATCGGTCAGATAGTGTAGGAGAGTGACGTAGGGCTGTCAGGAAATCTTCCTTAGTTTCAGCAAAGTGAATACGGCCAAGTACATCCCTTGGGAGGTCTGCTTTTATCCCAGGTGGTTTCGGGAGTCTATGGATCCTATCTATAATCAGATCTCTTGGAGTTAAGGTGGGGAGGACCTCAGCTATAAAGTCACGTAGCAGGGCTCTAAGATCTTGTGGGGGCACCGACTCCGGGACTCCCCTCAGGCGCACATTGTTACGCCTGCTACGGTCCTCTAAGTCAAGCTGTTTCGCTCCAATAGTAGCAAGCTGACGATGTAGTTGTTCATTCTCATCTAGGAGCGCATTATGAGAGGACACCAGCTCTGTCATCTTCTGCTCCAGGTGGTCAGTGCGTCCTCCCAGCTCCGCCACGTCCCCTTTCAATTCCGCCACTACTGACCTTATATCTCCTTGTATGGAGGCTCTGAGGTCATTGAAGAGCCCCTTCATCTGGGCATGAGTTACCGGGTCCTCTGGTCTCGGGGCCGCCGAGGAATCTGAAGAGATCTCCTGAGCAGATGTCTCTCTGCGCGCTGCCCGGGCAGCACGAGGCGAGGGAGGCGCCATGTTAGCAAGCAGATCCTGGGCCCCACGGCCTGGGGGAAAGTAGTCCGACACCCTCTTAGGTAAGAGGGCCTGGCCCGTTTTAGACTTGCCCATCCTGTGTGGAAGACTTGCGGCTATACTTGGTAGCGATTCCGCCGGTCTGAGATGCTGGTAAGCCGCTTTAATTCCCCGGGAACCGGGAGCTCCTGTATCACGCGGCTGGCTTCATGCACGGCCTAGCCACCGGATTTGCTAAACTTAAACCAGATCCTCAATACCGCTTTAGTGGAAAGAAGAGTACCCAAGGGGAAGGAGGGTTGCAGGAGATTCATTTCTAATAGTTGTCTTACTGAACCTCGAGGAGCTGAGCAGGACTCAATCTGAAGCCACATAGATGATGGATTCTGAGCCCAATAAATTTTGGCTATATCTAATGTGACCGCCACATAATATGAGGTAATATCCGTTACTCCAACTCCCCCAGCGCCATAGGGAAGGGAGAGTGTGGGCATAGCTACTCTATGTGATTTGTTACTCCAGATGAACCCGGTCAGTATCGATTGAAATTGAGTCAAATATTTACGGGGGAACATCACTGGGATACAACGCATAATATATAAAATTTTAGGTAGTATCATCATTTTTATAGTTTGTATTTTCGCCATCCAAGAAAGTTGGTATGAGGAATACTGAGCTACAGTTGATTTAAGGGAGGAGAGTAGTTCCTCACAGTTGGTTTGTACTATGCGCTTGGGTGAGGTAATAAAGATGCCGAGGTATTTAAAGCCGTTGGGGACCCATTTGAATGGATAAGATAAAGAGAGAGACGCTTGGTCAGCCAGAGGGATATTAATAGGAAAAATAGACGATTTAGAGAGGTTCAGCTTATAATAAGAGATATTAGAGAATTCTGTGAGTACAGATAGAATCGCAGGGATAGAAGTAGTAGGAGTTGAGCAGGAGAGCAAGATATCATCGGCATATAACGTGATCCTGTGATCCACCGGTCCCACCACCCGGTCCTCAGCTCTGCTCCCACGTTCTCCCCTCTTCTCCCCCGGACCTCCAATGTGCTCCCCCGTCCTCCCCTCTTCTTCCACGGTCCTCCAATGTGGTCCCCTGTCCTCCCCTGGTCCTCCAATGTGGTCCCCCGTCCTCCCCCCTTCTCCCCCGGTCCTCCAATGTGGTCCCCCTCTCCTCCAATCTTTTCCCCCGGTCCTCCAATGTGATCCCCCTCTCCTCCAATCTTTACTCGCCTGTCCACGACTCCTGCACGGTCCCGCGCGTCTCCCGATGTCTTGCTGTTCTGTGCTGACAGGACCTCTCATGACGTCACACTCACGTGACTGCCGGTTACTGGCAGTCATGTGATTGTGACATCACGGCAGGTCCTGTTAGCACAGACAGCAAGACACCGGGAGACACGGAAGATGCGCGGGATACGTCGGGGGCCTCGTGGACAGGTGAGCAAAGATTTTTTTTTTAACCCCTTACTTTACTGTTAGCAGCTATTGTAGTGTACAGAGCATGCTCAGTACACTAAAATTGGGTCCGAGGACAAATCAGATGTTTCCTCGGACCCTGCTCCATAGGGCCCCATGTTAAATTGATCGGGTCGGATCGGATGTGCACTAAATGCCATCCGATTTGGTCCAATCCGAGTTTGTCCGATTTTATTTTTGGTGCAAAAATCGGAGCATGCTCTAATTTTTGCACCAATAAAAAAAATCGGATAAAATTGGACAGAATCGGATCGGACCAAATCGGATGCCATTTAGTGCACATCCGATTCATCCGAAGCCCATAGGGCTACATGGGGGCCAAAATCGGTCCGATGCTGTCCGATTTTTATCGGACAGCATCGGAAAACAGAATATCGTAGTGTGAAACCAGCCTAACAAGTTGTCACCTCCCCTCAACTTCAACCTGTCATAAAAACCCTACAGAAGTTCAATTATTATTAGGCTGAATTAAATCCGTAAAGCCAAAACACCAACAATTCCCTTCAATAGGAAAATGAAATTCAGCTCACCCCTTTTTGTTCCTGGCCAGCCTGTCCCAGTCCTGCCTCGCACGGAGCCGTCTCGGTCTGGACGTATTGCAATCCAAGAAAGAAGAAAGAACTTCCAGCGAGGGCAGGAAGGGTTAATCCAGTTAAAAACATGTACCGTATATACTCGTGTATAAGCCGACCCGTGTATAAGCCGACCCCCCTACTTTTGCCCCCAAAACCTGGGAAAATTTATTGACTCGTGTATAAGCCGAGGGTGGACCCCAGCACAGGTATACAGCCCCCAGCAGTGTGGTATACAGCAGCCTCCCCAGTGGTATATACAGGCCCCAGCAGTGTTACAGCAGCAGCCCCAGTGGTATATACAGCAGCAGCCCCAGTGGTAGTATACAGCCCCAGTGGTAGTATATAGCCCCAGTGGTAGTATACAGCCCCAGTGGTAGTATATAGCCCCAGTGGTAGTATACATACAGCCCCAGTAGTAGTATACAGCCCCAGTGGTAGTATACATACAGCCCCAGTAGTAGTATACAGCCCCAGTGGTAGTATACAGCCATAGTGGTAGTATATAGCCCCAGTGGTAGTATACATACAGCCCCAGTGGTAGTATACAGCCCCAGTGGTAGTATACAGCCCCAGTGGTAGTATATAGCCCCAGTGGTAGTATATAGCCCCAGTGGTAGTATATAGCCCCAGTGGTAGTATATAGCCCCAGTGGTAGTATACAGCCCCAGTGGTAGTATATAGCCCCAGTGGTAGTATACATACAGCCCCAGTGGTAGTATATAGCCCCAGTGGTAGTATACATACAGCCCCAGTAGTAGTATACAGCCCAGTGGTAGTATATAGCCCCAGTGGTAGTATACATACAGCCCCAGTAGTAGTATACAGCCCCAGTGGTAGTATATAGCCCCAGTGGTAGTATACATACAGCCCCAGTAGTAGTATACAGCCCCAGTGGTAGTATACAGCCCCAGTGGTAGTATATAGCCCCAGTGGTAGTATACATACAGCCCCAGTGTAGTATACAGCCCCAGTGGTAGTATACAGCCCCAGTGGTAGTATACAGCCCCAGTGGTAGTATACAGCCCCAGTGGTAGTATATAGCCCCAGTGGTAGTATGCATACAGCTCCAGTAGTAGTATACAGCCCCAGTGGTAGTATATAGCCCCAGTGGTAGTATACAGCCCCAGTGGTAGTATATAGCCCCAGTGGTAGTATACATACAGCCCCAGTGGTAGTATATAGCCCCAGTGGTAGTATACATACAGCCCCAGTAGTAGTATACAGCCCCAGTGGTAGTATACAGCCCCAGTGGTAGTATATAGCCCCAGTGGTAGTATACATACAGCCCCAGTAGTAGTATACAGCCCCAGTGGTAGTATATAGCCCCAGTGGTAGTATACATACAGCCCCAGTAGTAGTATACAGCCCCAGTGGTAGTATACAGCCCCAGTGGTAGTATACAGCCCCAGTGGTAGTATATAGCCCCAGTGGTAGTATACATACAGCCCCAGTGGTAGTATACAGCCCCAGTGGTAGTATACAGCCCCAGTGGTAGTATACAGCCCCAGTGGTAGTATACAGGGCCCCAGCAGGGCCCCCCTCATAATTTGGCGCCCCCACCTCACTTTCTGGGCCCCCCCCCGCATGCAGCGCTGCGCATATACATTACCTGTCTAGCAGCTGTCACCCTCCGATGGCGGATCGCGGCTCCCGGCTCCGGGCTCCATCTTCCTCGCTGTCTTCCTGCTTTGTGACCGGGGCTCATCGCGATGACGTCATCGCGACGCCGGCCGGTCACCTGACAAGCAGGAAGACAGCGAGGAAGATGGAGCCCGGAGCCGGGAGCCGCGATCCGCCATCGGAGGGTGACAGCTGCTAGACAGGTAATGTATATGCGCAGCGCTGCATGCGGGGGGGCCCAGAAAGTGAGGTGGGGGCGCCAAACTTTGAGGGGGCCGTATTGACTCGCGTATAAGCCGAGGGGGGGGACTTTTCAGCCCAAATTTTGGGCTGAAAAACTCAGCTTATACGCGAGTATATACGGTACTTTATTGTCTTCATGCTAAAACATGTTGTATGCAGGTAGTTAGACGACCCCAGCTACACGCTCAATACCCTGGTACCACTTGGCTTCATTCAGGAAAGAGAACTACCGTATTTTTTGCTTTATAAGACGCACCTCACTATAAGACGTACCCTTAAATTTGGTGAAGTAAAAGAGGAAAAAAAATGTTTTAATGTTAAAGGAGGTCAGTCTCATAATGCCAGTGTCTGTCTTACAAATCAGTATATGTCCCTCATCCTATTTATATATACCCTCATCCTAGTACGTGGGCCCCCATGCTGGATATGGCCCCATGTGACAATACAGTACATAGCCCCTAGTGATGGCACACAGCCCCCAGTGATGGTACATAGCCCCCCCCCCATCCTGCATATGGCCCCCCACAGTGAGGGTACATAGCCCCCCGTCCTGAACTTACCCCCTTCTTCACTCACCCCCTCCATATGGCCCCCCTGTACTGCACTTACCCCCCTTCTTCACTCACCCCCTCCATATGGCATTCCCCATCCTGCACTTACCCCCTCCATATGCCCCCCATGTCCTGCAGTTACCCACTCTAAATACAGTTAGGGCCAGAAATATTTGGACAGTGACACAAGTTTTGTTATTTTAGCTGTTTACAAAAACATATTCAGAAATACAATTATATATATATAATATAATATGGGCTGAAAGTGCACACTCCCAGCTGCAATATGAGAGTTTACACATCCAAATCGGAGAAAGGGTTTAGGAATCATAGCTCTGTAATGCATAGCCTCCTCTTTTTCAAGGGACCAAAAGTAATTGGACAATGGACTCTAAGGGCTGCAATTAACTCTGAAGGCGTCTCCCTCGTTAACCTGTAATCAATGAAGTAGTTAAAAGGTCAGGGGTGGATTCCAGGTGTGTGGTTTTGCATTTGGAAGCTGTTGCTGTGACCAGACAACATGCGGTCAAAGGAACTCTCAATTGAGGTGAAGCAGAACATCCTGAGGCTGAAAAAAAAGAAAAAATCCATCAGAGAGATAGCAGACATGCTTGGAGTAGCAAAATCAACAGTTGGGTACATTCTGAGAAAAAAGGAATTGACTGGTGAGCTTGGGAACTCTAAAAGGCCTGGGCGTCCACGGATGACAACAGTGGTGGATGATCGCCGCCTTCTTTATTTGGTGAAGAAGAACCCGTTCACAACATCAACTGAAGTCCAGAACACTCTCAGTGAAGTAGGTGTATCTGTCTCTAAGTCAACAGTAAAGAGAAGACTCCATGACAGTAAATACAAAGGGTTCACATCAAGATGCAAACCATTCATCAATTCCAAAAATAGACAGGCCAGAGTTAAATTTGCTGAAAAACACCTCAAGAAGCCAGCTCAGTTCTGGAAAAGTATTCTATGGACAGATGAGACAAAGATCAACCTGTACCAGAATGATGGGAAGAAAAAAGTTTGGAGAAGAAAGGGAACGGCACATGATCCAAGGCACACCACATCCTCTGTAAAACATGGTGGAGGCAACGTGATGGCATGGGCATGCATGGATTTCAATGGCACTGGGTCACTTGTGTTTATTGATGACATAACAGCAGACAAGAGTAGCCGGATGAATTCTGAAGTGTACCGGGATATACTTTCAGCCCAGATTCAGCCAAATGCTGCAAAGTTGATTGGACGGCGCTTCATAGTACAGATGGACAATGACCCCAAGCATACAGCCAAAGCTACCCAGGAGTTCATGAGTGCAAAAAAGTGGAACATTCTGCGATGGCCAAGTCAATCACCAGATCTTAACCCAATTGAGCATGCATTTCACTTGCTGAAATCCAGACTTAAGACGGAAAGACCCACAAACAAGCAAGACCTGAAGGCTGCGGCTGTAAAGGCCTGGCAAAGCATTAAGAAGGAGGAAACCCAGCGTTTGGTGATGTCCATGGGTTCCAGACTTAAGGCAGTGATTGCCTCCAAAGGATTCGCCACAAAATATTGAAAATAAAAATATTTTGTTTGGGTTATGTTTATTTGTCCAATTACTTTTGACCTCCTAAAATGTGGAGTGTTTGTAAAGAAATGTGTACAATTCCTACATTTTCTATCAGATATTTTTGTTCAACCCTTCAAATTAAACGTTACAATCTGCACTTGAATTCTGTTGTAGAGGTTTCATTTCAAATCCAACGTGGTGGCATGCAGAGCCCAACTCGCGAAAATTGTGTCACTGTCCAAATATTTCTGGCCCTAACTGTATGCCCTCCACGTTATACATCCAGCCGCTCCATTATGTAAATGGCCCCTCATCCTGCACTCACCCCGTCACTTATATGCCCCCACGCTGGCCCGCAGCAAGTATAAAAAAAACAATGCTACTTATTTACCCTCCAGCGATCTGTGTTCACAGCGTCACCGCCGTCTCCCGATCTCTGTGCTGCTGCTCGGTATCCGATCATGTGATCAGGCCCACAGTGATGATGTCTTCACATGATCGGATACCAAGCAGCAGCACAGAGACCGGGAGACGGCGGTGATGCTGTGAACACAGATCGCTGGAGGGTAAGAAGCTTTAATTACTTTACTTGCTGCGGGCCAGCTTGGGGGCATATAAGTGACGGGGGGAGTGCAGGACAAGGGGCCATCTACATAATGGAGCGGCTGGTTGTATTACATGGGGGGGCATATGGAGGGGGTAAGTGCAGGACGTGGGGGGGCATATAAAGTGGGTAAGTGCAGGACGTGGGGGTCATATGGAGGGGGATGAGAGAAGAACGGGGGGGTGAGTGCAGGCTCACATAATATACACTGCTCTCCCCCCCCCCCCCGTCCATCTTTCAGTGCAACTTCAGCACTGAGAGGTGGACAGCGGCAGTGCATACTAAATGAGCAGGAGCACGTGACCTCCCCGCTCTCTCTAAAGCCCGCAGCCAGCCCACGGACGCACAAAAGAGCTGCCGCCAGCCTCCCCTGCAATATATAATCCGTATAATCGGACTATAAGACGCACCCCCGACTTTCCCCCAAAATTTGATGGGAACAAAAGTGCATTTTATAAACTGAAAAATACGATATATGCTTTTTAATGGGCAATGGATGTGGTGCTGACATATATACAGTCCTGCTCATTGTTATTGACACCCATGAAGTTTAAGCAAATAATGTAAAATATTTCCTGAAAAATATTTATCAAGTGAAGCAGCTTTTATTTTAATCTAGAGCACTCGTGCTAACTTCAAAAGAGCAAATGATAAACAAAAAATTAAAGCGATGGGAGGAAAAAAAAAATAGAAAAATGTATATCTTGCTGGGACACTGGTATGAGCACATTATACGTTAAATTAGTATGGAAACACATTTTTACTCATATGTGGTAAATCACAATTGAAAATCACCTGTAATAGATTGTTGGTGCACATGTGACATGAATTAGCCAATGAATGACTTCAGTGTTTTAAAAAGCCACATGTTAGGCCCTGTTCCTCTGTCACAGGTGATGACAAATGAGCTGAGGACATTAAAAATGCTATTAGCAAACACAAGACTTCCAAAGGGTATAAGGCCATCTCCAAAGACCTTGCTATCCCAGTTTCAACAGTGCACAATGTTATTGCCTGACATAAAATCCACATATGCATATAAATGAATTGAACTGGTATGATGTGCATACACAACAGTAGGCCTTAAAGGGTTAAGACGTTTGCCAAGCATGGAAGTGTCAAGAATCTCCTTGGATGTGAGGGAAAGAAAAAAACTGACAACAGATGTCTTCGAAGGTTGGTGCAAATGGTGGAAAAAACACTACATGAAACATCCAAAGACCTTAAGGCAACAGCCTGGGGTCATTGTTTCAATAAGTACCATATTCCGCCCACTAAACCAAGCAGAGCGTTATGGGCGAAGACTAAGGAAGATACCATTGCTGGGATGTTGTAATAATACTGTGTGTAGTGTAAGATAATCAAGTAGAAAATTAAAATTATTATTTTTTTATTACTTAGATTAAAATGAGGGGGTATGGCCCAGAAGCATGTACAGAGGACGTGTGTCTGAGAGCTCCCGCTGAGTATAGAGGCAAATATCCGATAGAGACTTACTAAAGGCCCCATTACACGCTGCGATGTCCCAGCGACCCGACCAACGATCAGGATCGCTGGGACATCGCTATCTGATCGCTGGTGAGCTGTCACCAAGGCAGACTCACCAGCGATCAGCGAGGACGCTGGTAACCAGGGTACACATCGGGTAACTAAGCAGAGCGCTGTGCTTAGTTACCCGATGTTTACCGTAGTTACCATATCCCAACGTGTACTGTGCGGGGCTGGGAGGTCATTGATCGTTGGATTCCTGCTATCACACACGCCGATGCTGGCCACCCAGCGGGAGACCAATGATCAAAAAATGGTCCTGGCCATTTAAAAACGATCAGCGAGCTGATCGCTGGTTGTTAGTACAAGTCACTAACAACGGCATCGCTACGAGATCGCTGCAACGTCACAAAACCGGTGACTTTGCAACGATATCATTAGCGATATCGTTGCATGTAACACGGCCTTAAGGCCGGTAAATACAGGTGCATCCCAATAAATTAGAATATCATCAAAAAGATCATTTATTTCAGTAATTCAATACATAAAGTGAAACATCTAATATATAAAGCTGAATGTATGTATGTGTGTGTGTATGTGTGTATATCCGGGATTGGCATCTACACCGTCGCAACTACAGCCACAAAATTTTGCACAGTCACATGTCTGGACCCCGGGGGCGTCATAGGCTATGTTGTGAGGCGAAATTTTAACCCTGCGCGTCCAGTTCACCAAACAATTTTGCCCCTATCTACATAATGGGGAAAAAGTGAATGGAAAAGTGTTGGAGGAAAATTGACAGCTGTCAGCTATAGAGACACAACTTTGCACAGTCACACGTCTGGACCCCGGGAGCGTCATAGGCTATGTTGTGTGGTGAAATTTTAACCCCGCGCATTCCAATTCACCAAACAATTTTGCCCCTATCTACATAATGTGGAAAAAGTGACAGTTATCAGTTGACAGTTGTGAATGAGAGGGGCTTAATGATAGCACCAAAGACTAACAGCATATACCAGCATATAGTCACTAAGGTGGGGCCCCAACATGAGATATTCACCACGCACGGGGACATGTATACACACCACACGCACACAAAGAGTAACAGCAAGTGTATAGTCGCTAAAGTGCAGCCCCAACATTCGATACTCACCACGCACCTGAACACACACTGACCACAAAGAGACACACACAGCACAGAAACACACCCCCCCAAAGGGAACACACACACACTCTATAGCGACACACACACACACCACAAAGAGACACACATAACACAGACACACACACCACACAGACCCCCCCCACAGGGACACACACACATAGCCACCCTATAATGACACATGCACTCACCCCACAGGGACACACACACACCACACAGACCCCCCCACAGGGACACACACACATACACACCCTATAGGGACACATGCACTCACCCATCAGGGACACACACACCACAAAGAGACACACACAACACAGAGACACACACACCCCACACAGACACTTCCCCCCACAGGGACACACACACATACACACCCTATAGGGACACATCACTCACCCCACAGGGAACACACAACCACAAAGAGGATAACACACACAACAGACCAGACACACACACAACAGACCCCACCCCCCACAGGGACACACACAACACACACCCAACACACAGACCCAGACAACAGACAAAATGTGCACAAATCACCTCACACAACTCGCCTCATACGTGTGCTATCTTCATTTTCCAAACATAAACATTTGATTAAAAACAGCCAATGTGCAACACATGTGCCATATATGGAATTAAGGCAGATGTCAGTCACATGAGCTGTCTATTATGTGTATGTGTGAGGTAACATATACTACCCGGCCAGGGGGAGGGTTTACTGTTGGCTGGATATTTATTAGGCTGCCTGTAGCAATCAATCACAGCTCAGCTTCTATTTTCCTACAGGTCATTAATATGACATATTCAAATTCTATTTTGTTATAGCTAACAGCAGTTATTTATTAACCCGGGCGTAGCCGGGTACTACAGCTATATAGTCATTACAGAGTGATCTATTTCAAGCATTTTTTTTTGTTAAATGTTGATGATTATGGCTTACAGCCAAATGAAAACCCAAGTGTCATTATCTCAGAAAATTGTAATAATTAACACAAAACACCTGCAAAGTCTTACTAAGCATTTAAAATGTAAACGCTTTGCACAGCAAATAGCAGCTCTTCAGGCTAAAACGGATGACCTGGAGAACAGGTCTAGGCGCAACAATCGGCAGATTATTGGTGTGCCTGAGAGAAGTAAAGGTAATGACCCCACAATTCTTTAAAAACTGGTTGAAAACGCAAATAAACCCTGAGAAATTAACAACCTTATATGCTATAGAGCTTGCGCATAGGGCCTCCACTCATCCCCTTTCTGCAGGATATCTTCCAAGTCCAGTTCTGACAAACATACTGCACTACAGGGACAGAGATAATATACTCAAATATGGCATGGAACACCCACACCTTAAAATAAATGAATCCAAAATTTTAGTAATAACAGACTACTCTATGGAGGTGCAGAAATAGAGGGCTAAATTTATAGACCTAAAGAAATGACTGAGAGCACTTGGAACAGTATAGTCTATGATATATTAAACGAAATTGAGAGTTGGGGCCGGAGTGTCGGTGAATTCTTTCCAGGAACCACAGCAGGTCCTCAGATGGCTGGATGTCAATGAAAAGCAATTGCGGAGGGAGAGAGAGAGAGAATGCTGTGGATTGAAAACACAGGTGACATTTTGATCTCTCTTTCACTCTCAGGAGCAGCTGGTGCTGCTGAGTAATTTGAAAGTGTATCTGAAAGTTGCATTAGGAAATTTATAGACGGCCCAGAGTATAGCCTTGACATTTGATTACGGACACTTGTGACCACTAGTTGTTTGGACTATAGCAGGACACTCTTTTTTTCCACGCTTCTCTTTTTTTCATCTTATCTATTGCTCCTTGTTGCAGCATATCTACACGAGCGCATGGTACATTGCTGGTTTGGAGCACGAAGGAGCAGCTAAGGAACAGAAACGCCCACTTTTTCCTGACAGGGGAAAGCTATGGTCATTTTTCGGTCCATAATTGCTAATTTAAAGTTTAAGGTTAACCTTTATGGGGTTATGAATGTTGTTTACTCGATGCAGTCCTTTACTGCAAATACATGTGCGTATTTCCATATTATTACAATGAAGGGGGGAGAGGAGAGTAAAGAGGAAGGAATTTATGGTTGCAAGAAATATAAAAATAATTAGCTGGAACATCAGAGGTCTGGCTTCTACTAGAAAAAGGCACGCAATATTTAGTTTCCTACAAGAGGCCCTGATTCGTTTACAGGAAATGCACCTGGTATCTGAGAAGATTCATACACATACTGTATTCTGTATACTTGAGGAATGTTCGTGACAACACATTCAGGTGTTCAATTTGAGTGTCACAGGATAATTGCTGATTATGAAGGACAATATGTTGGCCTATCGTGTAAGTTGTACAATAGACAGATGCTGCTACTATCTCTATATATCTCCGCCATATGGCAGTAGTTTAGACAAAAGCTTTTAAATATTATTGCAAACTTTCCACAGACCCCCTATTATCAAAGTAGAGAAATTCAGGGAAGGAAGGTGTGCTACGGTCCGCGCTACCAGAATCATCAAGGAAGACCCAAGGCAAAGTTGTGATCCAAACCTTCTTTATTCTCCTCCTACGCGTTTCAGTGCCCACCTGGCACCTTCATCAGGGAATGAAGGCTCAATGTCTAAAATTCTGAAACACCTGGCGGTTCAAAGTGCTCACCACCTATCTAGATTCCTTGGGGGAAGGGGGGTGGGTGGAGTCTAGTTTCCAAAATGGGGTGTCTTATGGAGGGTTTCCACTGTTTAGGCACATCAGGGGCTCTCCAAATGCGACTGTGTCTGCTGATGATTCCAGCCAATTTTCTATTCAAAAAGTCAAATGACGCAGCTTCCCTTCCGAGCCCAAACAGTGGTTTTCCAGCACATATGGGGCATCAGCATACTCAGATTTTTGGGGTCTATTTTATCCTGTTGCCCTTGTGAAAATGAAAAAATTTAGCCTAAAAGAACATTTTATCAGTTGTCCATGACAGCACCCAGAACGAGAACGAGAGAGGGATCTGCCCTCCAAGGACAGGAAACCATCAGGCTTTAAAAAGGGTGGTTCCTCTCCACTCATTAGTTGGTTTCCTGTCCTTGAACGGGGGAACCTCGGGCTGTGGTTCCTGAAGCTTTTATTTTTGGTTTTATTTATGCCTTTTTTTACGCCTGAACGGGGTCCTACCTGCAGGCCAGGGCAAGTGAGGCTTGCAGCAGACTTCATGGCTGGTCCGTGGGTACTGGCACAGGATAGGCCGGATCGGGCCACCCGTGGCTTCCAGCACAAGGGTTGCGGCTCCCGGTCCTGGAGGAGGCTGGTAGGTCTCTCTGGGTGAGCTTGGCGGCGGCATGCGGTGTGGCGTCCACCGGGTGTCCAGCCAGTCAGTAATGGCGGGCCATGTGCCAAGTTCGCCGGACGTCTGGGAGTGGGCCCCATGACGTCACACACGGTAGCACCCTCCGATTGGCGGCCGCCGTGTGCCGGGAATGCGCATGTCAGGAGGCGATCCCCGATGACGAGCGCTCCGGTCAGGTGACAGACCCGAACTTCCGGGTTCAGGCCGGGTGGTTGGCTGCAGGGAGCCGGAGACACGTGGGGGCTGTGGAAAGGCTGGTTGGAGGGGTGCTACAGTGCTCCCTTAGCCTTCTGTCAGTGTTGGCATGCAGCATCCCTCAGATCAGCCCCTGGGTGCTCCAATGGTCCAAATTGCACTGGCTCCGCAGTGTTCTTGAGTGCACGAGCAGCCGGGAGTGGGACAGAGACTACAGCAGGAAAAGAAGACAAAAGTCCATGGAGGAAAGAAAGGCAGCAGCAGCCAGTGTTCCCACGACCCCTCCAGAGGAGAACTGTCACAGGACAAGGGTCCCCCCCTTCAGTACCTCTGATGGGTGAGAGAATCCAGAGAATTTCATTTTACTGCATGTCTTTCTGTTCCATGTGCTTTCTTGTCTTAGACTCAGCAGATGGGTAGCTAAGACTAGACATTGGCAGTGTGGGATTTGTGTCCGTGCCTTCCCGCTCACCCGGGCTAAACCATTTTACTGAGCATGTATGGAACTGATAAGGGACAACAGCAGTCACCTTCCTCTAGTGTGTCCCCAGCCCTTGGTTGACTCCGATGGCTCAGAAGGGGACCTCAGAAGCATCCTCAGTTTCCTCTTGTGCTGACGAGACCACTAGACGCCATTACTGCTCAGTCGAGGACGTGGGCGGATTAGTTCGGGCCATCTGATCTTCAAGGAGCATTGAGGGGGATAAGTCGCAGTCTTCATAATTGGATTTGATGTGCAAGGGCTTGGGACAGACAATGTGTCATACTTTTTCCTCTGGATGTACATCTCCAGGATCGGGGGTTCCAGTGATTGGGAGAAACCAGAGAGAAAGGTGCCCCGACATTCATCTTCAAGCGCAAGGTCCTATTGAGGGGACTTCCTGTTCGTCTTGGAATAAGGCACTCAAATCAGTTTGTGCAGTGGCGAAAGCTTCTGAGATATATTTTTTTACATTGGATGATATAAGCACTCTAAAGGGCCTAAGGTCATACCAATCTGACCATACCCGATCTCATCTGATCTCAAAAAAATACAAGCAAAAAAAAAAGTCAGCGCCCATTCTTGACTGGATGTGCAGATATTATTTGCAAAGCCACTGTAGCTAAGAAGTTTCCGGATGGGAGACTGCTTGGGAATAGTGAGCTTGATAAAGACCACGTGTGGTTGGTCGAAACGTTGCTGCACGACCATGGAATAAAGAAGTTTATTTTTTCATCACTACCAATGCCTGTGGCGCTGTCCTTCCTGCTGGTATGTGACATTATCTGGATAAGGACTCTCTAGACTGGACGTGCATCTGGGGACGGGCTGGAAAGGATATATATGGAGCCCATGAGTTCACTGGTGTGGTGACCATTTTTACCTATTATAGTGGGTCAATGTCCATTCTACAATGAAGATATATGCCCATAGAGGTTGGCCAAGTATGGACATGAGAGACTGCTTGACAATCCCTGTTCGATCGGCCTTTAATGGCTGAGACCAGGCCTGGAGGCCATTTGTGCTACCAGATCCCTTGTGGTTTGATGAGACCAACTATTGCCTTCCAAACAAGATAGGGTTTCTGGAGAAGAAATTCTGGCCTCAACTCCCGTTAGGCAAGGGGCCGCAGCTTCCTGGCAGAAGCAGCGGCAGATTCCACCATGTTGACAGCAAAATACGAAAACTCCTCTAGTGCAGAAGAAGCTAGATCTATGGTCTTTTGGACAAGCCTGTCTTATTTGGGGGTCTGACCCAGGAGGCGGGGATGGGGTATTTTTTCCGTCTTTCTGATGCAAAAACAAGATATGGAAAATAAAAAACAAAAACAAAACAAAAAACCATACGGTTCTTTCAGGACTATTTTTTGAACTTGAAACACCTGAACCATTACCTACGCAGTGGACTTGATTGGGTCTGCTGTCAAAATGTTCTTCTTGACTGCCACATGACTGTCCTGGATTCCAAGACGCAGGTCATTATATTCCTATATGTGTCCAGTCCCGCCAGTACCTTAGGGTGGCAATTCAAGTGAACTCCCAGGTCCAACTTTCCAGTATCATGCCCTTCCATTCAGATAGCAACCAATCCTCAGGGTTTGACCATGCTAATGTCTGAAGGGTCAGCTCACATCAGGGAGCAGAATGTCCTCATTGCACCATCCAGGGACGATTTTCTGATATTCAGGAAATCTGCTCAGTATTATTCAGACCAGTTCTTCCAGTTCCTCCAAATGTTGAAACATTAACAGGGGCAAATCCAATTTGATTCCATCAGCGGCCCAGATTTTTTTAAGGGCTCCTACTAGATTCGCCCATACAGGTGTGGCATCTACCACCATAGTGAAGACCATCCAGACTACACTCACTGACCATAACTTTGAGACGGGCCATGTCGATTGCTAGGCTCTCACAGCTTGAATCCCTGGGAATGCTTGGGCCTAGGCTCATACCAGGACTCTGCAGTGGGATATTTTCAAACCTCAGGAAGCCCTGAGTCAGAATCTAGAGAGCACACTGACTCTGCAGCCCTACAATCTCTCTGCTGGGGTGGGACATTTCAATACTGTCCACAGGGGTCCCCTTGTGGTTCCCCGCTACAAAGGAGGCTACATCTGCTGTCAGGTCCGTGGTGGTATCCCATTTAGATCGATATATACTTCAGGGAGATTGGTAAAGTACTTGGACGGATAGTTCCAATTACATGTGAGACATGGTAGCGGTGGAAGGTGCCTCAGCGCGGGTTCTGCCAGCTTTAAGGAGTCGTCACGTCAGAGTCCTGCCCAACAATCAGGTGTCGGTTGCCTATATAAACCACCAACGAGGGAAATGGTCCGAAAGCACTGATGGGGGTAGCGTAATGTATCCTCTTATTGGCAGGTACACACCTCCTTCTTGTCAGTACATATCAGTGGGAAGGACTACACCAAGGTGTTTCTTGGGTACACCATTCCAAGGGCGAGAGGATTCTGTATCAGACAGTGTTTCACCAGATCACGGACAGGTGGGGAATCACCACCACTGACTTGTTCGCGACCGGTCCAACCAGTATGGGACTCGGTTGCTTCCTGGATCCTAGTGCTCATCTGTTTGCAGTGTATGCATTCCTGCCCAATGGGGATTTCAGGCTAGCTTACGCTTTTTCCTAACATTCTTATTCCGACAGTCCTGTACAACCTTCAGGAGGATCAGACTCAGGTGATCTTGACAGCCCCTTTCTGGCCGAAGGGCCATGGTTCTTATGACTACAACAGATGTCAGTCTCCATTCCTTGGGTTCTTCCGGACTTTCCAGATCTCCTCTCAGGGGCCAGTTCATAATCCTTGGGCAGTTGGGTAACTCCTGTCTGCCTGGTATTAAGATCTCTGCTGCGGTCGTAAACCTAAAAACCCTGTGACTTCCCGAACTTATTTTAAGGCCGGGGCAACACTCCTGTCAGTAACTGGGACTGATCCAGAATAGGAAGCCCCCATCAACTTGGTTCTACTTTCTTTTACAAAGGGGGGTGGAGATGAGGCTCTCAGTGAGCACTCTTCAGGTCCAGGTTCGGTTCTTGGCACACCCTATACTTTCAACCTAGCAGGGGGCCCTTGGGTTTCACGTTTTATCATTGCATGCGCCAGTTCTGCACCTCTTTAGCCCTTAGCACAGCACCTTGGGATCACAATACTGTGCTCATGGCCTTGACAGAACCTCCATTTCAACCTCTGCAGGATGTCACTATCGAAGTAATTTCCCTTAAGATGGTCCTTTTGGTAGCAGTAACTTCCATTTGACAAATGGGGAATATGCGGGTCCTCTCCGCAAACTCCTTTTTTCTTATTCCAAGACGATAGTGATTTTACGACCTGCCTCAGCATACCTTCCTACGGTAGTCTCTATATTTCACCGGTCGCAAGTGATGGTGTTACCCACTTCTTGCAGTTGCCCTAGGAATGCTAGGAAACTTACACTGCAATCCTTAGCTGTCCAACGCTGTTTAGACAGATACCATGAGGCCACAAGCCCATGGAAGATAGATGGGTCCTTTGCAGGAAGGGACGACGGGTTGTAAGGCCTCCGAAGCCGCATTAACTTGCTGGCTTTGGGACTTTTTTTTTAACATTTCCTACCCTGCACGCGGCAAAGCAGTGCAGACAAACCTCCGAGCTCATTCCACAAGGCCTGTAGTTACTACCTGGATGGAAAGGTCAGGCGTATCTATTGATCATATCGGTAGAGCAGCATACTAGTCTTCGCTTTCTACGTTCAATAGGCTCTGTAGATTGGTTCTCTTTAGTGCTGATCTCGCCTTTGGGAGTAGGGTTTTACAGGCTGTGGTCCCTCCCTAATCTACGTTTCTCAGCAATTCTCTCGTTCTGGGTGCTGTCATCACCCACGTATTCCCTCCCATTGTTGTGGGTTCATCACTTTTTCTCTTGATATTTTGTGTTACATGTGATGTTAGGGTTGTGGTGGACTAACATTATTTTAGAGGTCCGTTTTTCAGTCTCTGCAACCAACTGATGAGGGGGGAAGGAACCACCCCTTTTAAAGCCTGATGGTTTCCTGTCCTTGGAGGGCTGATCCCTCTCTCGTTCTCGTTCTGGGTGCTGTCATGGACTCTGAAAAAACATATTAACGGAAAGTAATTACGTGGTTTTTTTTTCAATTTCACAGCTCAATGTATGAAGCACCTAGTGGTTCAAAATGCTCACCAGTCATCTAGAAAAAATTCCTTGGGGTAATGTAGTTTCCAAAATGGGGTTACATTTTGGGGGTTTCCACCGTTTAGGCACATAAGGGGTTCTCCAAACATGACAAGGCTTCAGTAAACAATTCCAGCTCATTTTCCATTCAAAAAGTCAAATGACACTCCCTCCCTTCCGAACCATGTGGTGCACTCAAACAGTGGTTTTTGACCACATACGGAGGATATGCCAACTCTGGAGATATTGCAGAAGAGAGTTTAAGGTCCATTTTCTGCTGTTACCCTTGTGAAACTGTAATACTTGAGGCTAAATTGACATTTTTGTTGAAAAAAAAATTAAATTAAATTTTTCCCTCTATATTGCTTTAGTTCCTGTGAAGTACTTGAAGGGTTAATAGATTATTGAATGTGGTTTTGAGTAACTTGTATTTTAGAATGGTGTCACTTTTGGGTGATTTCTGTCATGTAGGCTCCTCAAAGTCACTTCAAATGTTATGTGGTCCCTAAAAAAAAGTAGCTTTGTAAATTTTGTTGGAAAAATGAGAAATTGCTGATAAATTTTAAACCCTTCTAACCTCCTAACAAAACAAAACAAAAAAAAACTGTTTACAATATTGTGCTGATGTAACGTAGACATGTACGAAATGTTATTTAGTATTGTGTGTGACGTAACTTTGTTTTAACAGTATAAAACTTAAAAATGGCTGATTTTTTTCAAAACTAAAAACACAAAAATGATCGACCTAAAATTTACCACTAACATGAAGTCCAATATGTCAATGAAAACCAATCGCAGCATCACTGTGATTCGTTGAAGCGTTGCAGAGTTATAAATTCATAAAATGACACTGGTCAGAATTGCAAAAAATGGCCAGGTCATTAGGGTCAAAAGAGGCTCGGGAGTGAAGGGGTTAATAACATTCCAGACTCCCACTGTGATAAGGGGAGGCATGAGAACAAAAAGGCAGGAGGCAATTGCACACCATTTGGTGCTTTGCTTAAGGAGACAGCATTAATTGATTTGTGGAGGGCCCAGCCCCCAGATACATGCCAGTATAATTGCTTCTCTACTACCTTTTTGTCGCTATCACGTACTGATCGAGCCTTGGGGAACAATTTGAAGAGAGTTAATTTCCGCAATTAAATATCTACCGAGAACTTTAATCAGACCACTTGCCCCTTTGCATTCTAATAAGACTGGAAAATCCAATGCAACAATCTAGGCCTATCTGGAAGCTGAACACTTTCTGGCTGCAGCTGATCGATACTAGAAATCGGGTTAGTGGGGAAATTAAGGAATATTTTCAAATTAACTAAAATTTGGCATCCTGTTTAAGGCTGGCTTCAGACTTGCAGATGCATCCGCAAGCATCTGCATGCAGACTGCGGCCCCTATGTTTATAATGGTGCGCACGGCGGTCTGCAGCTGCTTGCGGACCGCCGTGCGCACCCATTCACTCCTATATGTGATCTGTGCGCAGGCGGATGCCTGCGTACAGATCACACACTCTCGTCCGCACCAGGGACGCGACATCTCGCGTCCATGGTGCGGGCGGGAGTGTGTGATTTGTGCGCAGGCATCCGCCTGCGCACAGATCGGAATGAATGGGTGCGCACGGCGGTCCGCAAGCATCTGCAGACCGCCGTGCGCACCATTATAAACATAGGGGCCGCGGTCTGCATGCAGATGCTTGCAGATGCATCTGCAAAACGCTGCAGATGCATCTGCAAGTCTGAAGGCAGCCTTATGTGTGGGAAGCAATGAAGGCATCTTAGGAGTATATGTATCAGTGAAATCTCCAAAATAAAATAAATCAGAGTAGAAATAAAAAAAAAAAAAAAAGATCAAATTGTGTTTCGGGAGTTGAAGGAGGTGGAAGTGGCTCTGATTCAAAGTTCTACACCTAGTACACAAAAGAGAATGAAAGCAGCACAGGCCAGGTCACTAAAGTCACTTTGCAGGCAGCAGGTAGGAGACTACGTTTTCATTTTTGGGCTTTAGTTTTTCCCCCTATTAAAAGAGCCATAACTTTTTTATCTTTCCGTCAATATAGCCATGTGAGGGCTTGTGGTTTTTTTTTTTTTTTTTTGAAGGACGATTTGTACTTTTGAAAATATAAAGGGGTGGGGGACAAGAGGCGCAATAGTGCCCTATCACTAGTGCACTGTAAGCAGGGTGGTGTTGTGAAACCACTCACCTGGATCAGTTGTGATCCCCACAACTGGTTTGAAGGCGTAAAAAATCAAGAGCTGCTGCAAGACCTCCACCAGCCACTGATCAGTGGTGAAATCCAGAAAGAAGATGGGAATGCAGGTGTATCACGGTCCGCGCTGCTCCAGCATTAATTCAACTTGCCATGTTTGGAGGAAGAGTAATGCTGCATACTGGAGCCAAATAGGAGGTGGCTTGTGGATGGAGCCAAAGGGCAGTTTCACACCCCCTGTATGTTTAATCCGCCCACCGCTGCCTCCCTGATGCCAATCATTGTCTTCCATTGACAATGATTGGCATCAGGGAGGCAGCGGTGGGCGGATTAAACATACAGGGGGTGTGAAACTGCCCTTTGGCTCCAGCCACAAGCCACCTCCTATTTGGCTCCACTATGCAGCATTACTCTTCCTCCAAACATGGCAAGTTGAATTAATGCTGGAGCAGCGCAGACAGTGATACACCTGCATTCCCATCTTCTTTCTGGATTTGTACTTTTGATTGCATTTCATCATATGATGGATGTGGAAGCAAAAAAGAAAAAAAATAATATTCTGCAATCGAAGAATAAAGCCATCTAATCATTTAGA
This sequence comes from Allobates femoralis, assembly GCA_033576535.1. NCBI lineage: Eukaryota > Metazoa > Chordata > Amphibia > Anura > Aromobatidae > Allobates > Allobates femoralis. Next base: position 450,072,505 of record JARQOC010000001.1, read on the forward strand.
CTGCATGGTGAGCTGCTGTTGATTTATCCAGTCTTCAAGGTGCTCACCACACCTCTAGGTGAATTCCGTTAGGAGTAGTTTCCAAAATGTTGTCACTTGTGGAAGGTTTCTACTGTTTAGTAACATCTAAACGCGACATGATGTCTAATGTTTATTGCAGTCAATTTTGCGCTCCAAAAGTCTAATGACACTACCTTCTTTTCGAACCCTACTGTGGGCTCAGGGATTTTCTACTACATTTGGGGTATCGGTGTGCTCAGTAGGGATTTCACAACAAATTGTATGGTGCATTGTCTCTTTTACCGTTGTGAATATAGGACTAAAATTTTTATTTTCTCCATCCATGTTTAATTTTTGTGAAGCATATAAAGTGTTAATTTTCTTCTTGAATGTGGTTTTGGGCACTCTGATGGGTGCGGTTTTTAAAAGATGTCACATTTGGGTATTTTTTGTCATATATGCCGCTCAAAGTCACTTCAAATATGATGTGGTCCCTAAATAAAAGATTTTGTAAATTTTGTTGGAAAAATAAATTGCTGATAAATGTGAACCCATATAACTTCCTAACAAAAAAAAAAACAAAACTATCCTTCAAAAAGCATGATGATGTAAATGTAGACATGTGGTAAATTTTATTTACGATTTTGTGCAATAACAGTCTGCTTTAGAAAGATAAGTTAAAAATTTGAAAAATTGTGAAATGTTCAAATTTGTTGTTAAATTGCAATATTTTTATAAATAAATAAAAATCATAATTCACCAAAATTTACCATCAACATGATGTATAATGTGTCATTAAAAAACAATTTCAGAATCATTTGGATAAGTTGTGGTGTTCCAGACTTATTACCACGAAGTGATGATGGTCAGAATTGTAAAATGTGGCCTGGTCATGAAGGTAAAAACAGGCTTCAGGGTAAAGGGGTTAAGCAGGAAATAAATATACACAATATTAAGACCTTACCGCAGTAATGGCAAAACTAACGGAATCTTGCACTTTGTATTGTATGTCAAACAAGATTATGATTGAAGCAAAATGTATACATAAAAAGGCTGTATTCACATGAGGCTTCACTGCATTTTTTGCTAAGATTTGTAGTACTTTATCATAAATGAAAAAGCTGATACCACAACCCTCCCCACAATCCACTATTTAGGAGTCCAGCAAGAACATGATCTGCTTTTCTTCAAAAGAAGCAATTCTACTATTCCCAAATAATCACTTCCATCAAAAGGAACATTTTTCATTCCACAAAAAGTGTATTCAGAAATGAAGTACAGATATGAGCTCAGCCCATCACCAATGCCCAGAATGAATATGCTGTCAGATTAATTCACTCTTCAGTCATTGGAAATCTGTGAAACAACATTGTATGCAAATGAGCATGCACAATTAATAATCTTACAATGTTATACGATGCTGTGAGATATTAAAGTTAGCAAATTTGTTATTTACAGACTGAATAATCATCTATATGGTTTTTCATCCAGATTTAGGGCACATATCATATGCTTTTTGTCAGCAGCTGCAGTGGTGTAAGGAACCAGTCACCTTATGGCTATAAAGTACTCATATGATCCTGTTCTAAATATGCATTATTTGTCTCATGACTGCCAAAAACATATATTCTCAAAGAACCCCAATGTAGTCATATCAAAACAACATTTTATGCGAGTTTTATTAATATTTTACTGCAGCAAAATAATGCAAAGAAACATTAACATAACAGAATTCTAATAACGCGAACTAGAGAAGATATATAATATTGTAATATAAGGTTTAACATACTTAAGATTAATGTAAATCCACAAAAAAAAAAAAAAAATGCTAAAAGTCTCATATTACATTTTCGAGTTCATAATTTTACTTCTGTGTAATTGGAAAGGAGTTCTGGTCCATGAGCTCTCCAACCTTCTCCTGGAGGAGAGCAACCAATTCAGCCAAGACAAACACGTGGGTTTCATCCAAGTCCTGGATAATAAACTTGGTTCCTAAAGCGTTTGTTTCATCCAGGTACAATAGGAACTGTTTCATAGCTGGGTCACTGCAAATACAAACATTAAGAAGGTACACCGGTCATATAAACAGAATTTTCACATTACTCTGAGAAAGTTTAATTCACATAAAATACACCATTCCTTCATGTTGGAAGTTGTAGTATTAAACTGCTTAGAAGGGAATCTGTCAGCAGACTTTTGTTATGTAATGCATGATATAATGGTTAAGATACTGAATTCAGCCATGTGTCACTATCAGACTGTTGCTGTTGACTTACAATGAAGGTTTTATCATTGGCATAATCACTACTGTGTCTTGTATGCATGCTATATCGACCCCACCCAACTCCTCAGATAAGCACCTCATGTACACACAAGACTGTGGTGTGTAACTTACAATAATCACTACACACACATTTCTAGTGTTCAGTCCACACTTTACTTCTGAACTTATTACAAGCAACATGTATAAGGCAAAGTTCAAATGACCGAATCAGACAGGAACAGTTAGAAGCATGGAGTTATGTAGGGTAACACCGTTTGTTATTTACTATGTACGTGCCAGGAGGGGGGCATATCCAGGAAGGGGGGCTATATCCCAGGATGGGGGAATGTGTACCAGGATGTGGGGGCTATATATCAGGATGGGGACAATATATACCAGGATAGTGGGTCATGTACCAGGATGAGGGACACATATACTGGTTGTAAGACTGACACTAGCATTATAAGATAGACCCCAATTAGCATTAAAAATTTTTTTTTTCTCTGTTACATCACTAAAATTGGGGGGTGCATTTTATAATCCGGTGTGTCTTACAAAGCAAAAATATGGTAAATCCTGTTTTCTAAATGTAACTGATAGTTTTTATTCTATATTCTGAGGCTATGGTTTCTAAATGCTGAAGTTTTAGAGGAAGAAAATTCATGTATGGATATAATAGAGGTGTTGGTGAAATCGTGTTAATCCTTGTGAACCTTGAGTCACATTGATGACTACAAACTTCAGAGCTGTATCACCCAATCATGTTCGTTTGAAAAAGATCTTTGACACCACCCAAAAGATAGGATAGAATGTACCTAGCTGATTTTTTTTTTCTGACAGATATTTCAGGTAGTTTATCATTATCAATATGGATGGTCTCCATCAATATAGTCTCCTCATGTGCTAAACCAGGCCTAATATGAAAAAGGGAAGTACGTGAAAACAAGACGTAGCTCGCACTTTCCTTCTACTTCCCCAATTCAGATAAGGCATGGTTTGAATGACAGTAACTATTCATACAAAGGGTACACCTTGTTGTGGTTGCATGGCTTTTGCACATTTTAAATCAGAAAATGTTAATTAAGTACTTAATATTTACAGTGATTGTGGAATTAATGTATTCATTAATCGCATTGTGCTGACGCACACTGTATATAAGTTGGTACATTTGAACACAGCGTATTTGTGCACCTACATCATACCTTAAAAGGAAAACTGTCAGGTTAAAAATCCACATGTAACTGTTTTCATTTTCTAATTCCTCCCTCTATTTGATATATTTATTTTATTTATATTCCCCTATATATAAAGAGATTAATTCCATCCATCAAATCACAGTGAAGGATCCACTTAGTTCTCTGCTGTCCACTTCCCATAGATAAATATGCATGTCACATCACAGCACAGAAGATTAGTAGGGGAATGTATTCTCCTCTCAGCTCTGTGTGCAGCATTACAAGAGCTGAACTACAACACAAACTGTCACAGCACAGCAGGGATAACTGCTTAGAGAAACATATTGAGTCTAGATAAGGCAGACCTGCAGTACCTCTCTCCTCCTGTGGGGATATTAACTGAACAGACCTGTAAGTGAAATCGGACACTGCACTGTTAGCAAAGGGAGGAGGGAGGAGAGAGCTGCAGAGAAGGCATGCATAATTACATGACAGTTTATACACCACAGGACTAATCATCTCTGCATATAATGGGAAAGCACTAATGCAGCAGCTCTCTGCAGGGTCTGACAATGGTGATAACATGGAAACTACAAACGGTACAATAATGATTTGACATGTTTTTTTTTTTTTAAGAGGTCTGCCCAGACACTATTGAAGGGTAATATTAGTATCATACTGAAAAATGACCCAACATGGTCCCTTTAAAAAGGACTTGTCCACTATTTAGTCCACCCTTCTAAATTCCTGTTTCCACCCAGTATTTCAAACTATAAGATGCACCAAGGTTTTAGAGGTGAAAAATAGGGAAAAAAGATTTGAAGCAAAACATTTAGTAAAAGCTATGAGGGGACGTTGGTGCCGCAGGACCTGAACACTGTTGGTTGAAAACGCCAGAAAAGTAGTATAACAACCGGGGAAGGGGGCTTACATTTAAAGCACCACTCCAGTGTTTTTTCTACAGTGCTAGAGTAGTGCTTAAATATCTCATAGGAGGCACTGATATCACGTTAAAGAGAGCTATAACTTCCAGCATGTCATGCAGATACTTTGGCATGCAGGGAGTTATAATTCATCATAGGAGTGGTAGAATACTTGTATGTACAGTACTTTATTACCAATTCATTCTTAACTTTGACAAGGTATGCTCACTCACATTACATGCCGTCACATCCTCCCCCTCTGGACACCAGGAAATCTCCACAAGACCTTCAGGGACATAATGAAGACGCAAAGCTGGAGCAACACATGACAGCACAGTGCCCGCCCTCTTCATAACCGCAGGTCCTGATCTAGATGAAACTTCCTTCTTTCTAGCACAGTGGCTGTAGGACCTGCGGTGATATAATGAAGTGGGCTGGAACATCACATGAAAGCAAAAAGCCCTCCCAGTTCAGTACATCAACGCAGGTCCTGCAGAGATTTCCTGGTGTCTAGAGTGGGAGGACGTAACTGCATGTAATGTGTGCTCTCAGCGCTGTGCTCCTCAGGTATGCTATGCCTGCTTCTGTCACAGCAGTAAGACTTCCTCTAGGCCAAGCACGAATGTGGCGATCCCTGCTCTTGCTCCCCAGGCCAGCAGACACACGATCTCCCCAGCTGCTGCAGGAATCCTGCGGCTGGGAAAACGAGTGTGCCCGCTGTTTAAAGCGAAGGAATGTTCATTTGCTGAGTCCCATCCCCCTTCTCAGTACTGAAGCCAGCGCTGACAGTTGGACGTGGGGACCCTCCCCCAGAGCAAGAAATATTAGAGTAGTTTTAAGCATCGGACCCACGTTGTCTCCTAGCTGCAGGATTCCTGCAGCGGTCGTGTTTCCTCCCTCCTCCTCTGTCCCTTCCCCACAGCAAGGCAATACATGCACATTCAGACTATAAGACACACCCCACACTTTCCTCCAAAATCTGGAGGTTAAAAGTGCATCTTAAGTTCGAAAAATACGGTAACTCCTATACTCACCTCTGGTGCCATTTCAGCAGTGTGGGCACTGGCTCTCCTGGTGCTCACGTGACATTGTTAGGTCGCATGATCCCAGATTTGTCTGAAGAAGGCAAGGATGAAGCCGGAGCCAAGTGGCTTCAGAGATGCCATAACGATGTCAAGTGAACCCAGTCATTGAAAGAGTATAGGGATTTATTATTTTACTGAGGGGAACACAGGGATTCAGAAGTTGTTTTAGTGAAAAAGCCCTTTAATATTAAATATGTACAGACACTATGATTTGCTTTTTTTTTTGTAGATGATTATTTTACTCTACTAGTTTCAGAACAAAAAAAAAAAAAAAAAAAGACGAACACTTACCATTCTACAAGGACGCCCTTGAGAACATTCACCATTTTGACAGCCGAATACTGAAATAGTTGTCAGTCTTTGTGAAACGTCTTTAATATTGGTGTTCTGGTATTAAGATATAATAGCAAATGAGTTGGAGATCTAAAATAAAAAGTAGATCTCATCTTAGGAAACCATGACCTTGTTCAGGGACCTTAAGAAAAGGTGCATTTGCCAAAAGGCTGCTACATATAGAATAATGTGTTTACCTTTAAATCAATTTCAACCATAAAGCGAATACCATGGATGATAGTATGAGATGAGAGCTGACCAATTCCTGGTGTAGAGAGCCATAACAATTTGCAATGTTTATTGTGGCAGATTCATGTTTAATTCATGAACCATGTTTCGGAATGATAAGGCACATTTTCTAATGCAGTCTAACATATTAAATTTGGATTAGACGGTCTAAAAATGTGTCAAACGTAACACAGCAGCTTGCAATGTTTGATAGGCTGGGGTCACACACACAGATATCTGGGCAGATATTGTTCACAGATCTCTGGTTGCAGTGAAATCATGGACACATGGTTCCATTTTGTGGCTGTGTACAAATGGAGCAATCTGTCCACTGCAACCAGAGATCTGTGAACAATATCAGCCCAGATATCTGTGTGTGTGACCCCAGCCATAGACATATGGCACAACCAAATTCACACCACATATAGACCAGCACTACACTATGCATCTAGAAAGTGGAAAATGTTGTAATAAATCTGGTGAATTTACAATTTTTCTAGAAAAACATTGGGCACTTGCAAATATTTCTTCTTTTGTATGTTTCATGGCATTACAACATAACTGTTAGATATAGTCTTAAGGCTGCGTTCACACATTGCGTATTTTGCAGCGCTTTTTCATGCGCGCTTTTCAAAATACGCAATGTGTTTTGTGTCTGCCAGCAAAGTGAATGGGAAACTCACTTTGCCGTGCAGACAGTGCGTAAAAATACGCAGTGCTTTTTTGGTGAGAAAGCGCAGCTGCGTAAAGAATTGAGATGTTAATTCTTTACGAAGCAGCTCCTGCGTTTTCTCCCTCTGACGTCACAGAGGGGAGGAAGAATCCTGCTCCCCTCTGTGACATGTGTGACCGCCCATTAGATTTCGCAGTGTATTAATATACACTGCAAAATCAAAATTAAAGAAAGGCAAGTGTATGAAAAATAAAAATGAATGAATACTTTACCTGTCCGACGCCTTTTCCCGGTGTCCGGTGCCAAGGCCAGGAGATCTGTGTCCTGCAAGATCCTGCGGTGACGTCAGAGGGGCGTTCCCAGTGCCGATTGGCTGCTCGCGGTCATGTGATATGTAACACCCCTCTGACATCACGGCAGGTCTTGGCAGAAGACACCTCGCTTGGCCTAATTACCGGACACCGGGAAAAGGCGTCGGACAGGTAAAGTATTCATTCTTTTTTATTTTTCATACACTTGCCTTTCTTTAATTGAGATTTCGCATTGTATATTAATACACTGCGAAATCTAATGGGGCTGTCACTGAGGGGAGGAGGAAGCAGGATTCTTCCTCCCCTCTGTGACATCACTGCGCTTTTTGGGGTAAAGAAAGCGAAGTGTGTGAAAGCCCTTGCGTATTTTGTTGCGCTTTTTTGCGCGGCTGAAAAACGCAGCAAAAAAGCGCAACAAAATACGCAATGTGTGAACACAGCCTAACACTCATTTTGTTAGATGGAGGATGGACAGTATACCTAAGATAAGGAATAAGCTGGGGAGTTTTCACCAATAATTTTGTCTAAAGTAATTTTCACGAATATCATGGCTCATCTAAAGCCAGAATTCTCATGCAAATATAATAAATCAGCCTCATGTTTCAGATCCCTTCTTTTTCCATAAAGGGATTTTCCATCATAGTTTATATTCATAACATACCGTATATACTCGTGTATAAGCCGACCCGTGTATAAGCCGACCCCCCTACTTTTGCCCCCAAAACCTGGGAAAATCTATTGACTCGTGTATAAGCCGAGGGTGGACCCTAGCACAAGTATACAGCCCCCAGCAGTGTGGTATACACCAATCCCAGAGGTAGATACAGCAGCCCCAGTGGTAGTATACACGCAGCCCCAGTAGTATATACAGCCCCAGTGGTAGTATATACAGCCCCAGAGGTATATAGCAGCCCCAGTGGTAGTATACAGGGCCCCAGAGGTATATAGCAGCCCCAGCGGTAGTATACAGGGCCCCAGAGGTATATAGCAGCCCCAGTGGTAGTATACAGGGCCCCAGAGGTATATAGCAGCCCCAGTGGTAGTATACAGGGCCCCAGAGGTATATAGCAGCCCCAGCGGTAGTATACAGGGCCCCAGAGGTATATAGCAGCCCCAGCGGTAGTATACAGGGCCCCAGAGGTATATAGCAGCCCCAGTGGTAGTATACAGGGCCCCAGAGGTATATAGCAGCCCCAGTGGTAGTATACAGGGCCCCAGAGGTATATAGCAGCCCCAGCGGTAGTATACAGGGCCCCAGAGGTATATAGCAGCCCCAGTGGTAGTATACAGGGCCCCAGAGGTATATAGCAGCCCCAGTGGTAGTATACAGTGCCCCAGAGGTATATAGCAGCCCCAGTGGTAGTATACAGGGCCCCAGAGGTATATAGCAGCCCCAGTGGTAGTATACAGGGCCCCAGAGGTATATAGCAGCCCAGTGGTAGTATACAGGGCCCCAGAGGTATATAGCAGCCCCAGTGGTAGTATACAGTGCCCCAGAGGTATATAGCAGCCCCAGTGGTAGTATACAGGGCCCAAGAGGTATATAGCAGCCCCAGTGGTAGTATACAGTGCCCCAGAGGTATATAGCAGCCCCAGTGGTAGTATACAGGGCCCCAGAGGTATATAGCAGCCCCAGTGGTAGTATACAGTGCCCCAGAGGTATATAGCAGCCCCAGTGGTAGTATACAGTGCCCCAGAGGTATATAGCAGCCCCAGTGGTAGTATACAGTGCCCCAGAGGTATATAGCAGCCCCAGCGGTAGTATACAGGCAGCCCCAGTAATGCAGGCCCCCCCCAGCGTCTCTCCGGTCACCTGTAAAGCAAGCTATACTTATCAGTGTCCCGCTCGCACCCGCCGCTGCCGACATCCACGATCCTCCATCTTCATGCGACTCCTCTTCCTGTTTCCTGTGCGCGTCGCCGGGAATGACGTCATTGCCGGCGACGCGCACAGAAACAGGAAGAGGAGTCGCATGAAGATGGAGGATCGTGGATGTCGGCAGCGGCGGGTGCGAGCGGGACACTGATAAGTATAGCTTGCTTTACAGGTGACCGGAGAGACCCTGGGGGGGCCCTGCATTACTGGGGATGCGGGGGCTGCTGTATACCGATGTATACATCGGTATGTACCGATGTATACATCGGTATACAGCACTGACTCGCGTATAAGCCGAGGGGGGTACTTTTCAGCCCAATTTTTGGGCTGAAAAACTCGGCTTATACGCGAGTATATACGGTATCTCTAGGTTAAAACATCAATTTAAGATTGGTGAGAATCCAAAACTCAAACCCCTGGTGGTCACTTTTATCACTCCCTGGGCAGCCAAAGACGGAAAAATTCAGCATCGTGCTCCATTTCTTATCAGTTGACAGATAATGCAAATTAGCAAATAGCATTCCATCCCCAGAGGTGACAAAAGCTGATTGGTGTAAATCTAATACCCAGCATCCTACCAATCCTAAAGGGGTTTTCCAGTTTTGGAAAACCATCTACCATGGCTAGAGTTTGCAGAAAAAAAAAAACTTATTTAATTACACTTCCTGAGTCCAAAGCAGAGTATCCAATGCTGCTTCCATCTGGTGCCTATCATTGTTGGCAGTGCTGACCAGGGGCATAACTACAATAGGTGCAGGGGTTGTGATCGCACCCGGGCCCTGCAGCCTAGGGAGGCCCCAGATGTCCTTTTGGCCTATAGAAAAAGACTAATTCTATTAAAGATTTGCAATAATTGGGGGCCCCATTGGAGGTTTTGCATCGGGGCCCCTGGGTCTGAAGTTACGCCACTGGTGCTGACGTTATCTCGACAGCTCTCTAGCCAATAACTGTGCTCAGCAGCTCTTCCCAAGTAGATAGACATTCACATTAGCGCTGATATGTCAGTGAAAGATTTTTTGCGGTGCCGCAAGTGTCGGATTCGGCAATACCGTACTTGCCGCACCAGACCGCAAGCCCCATAGAGAATGAAAAGGGCTTGCCAGATCGGTGCTGCAAGTCAGCCGTTACGCAGCAGATCAGGCAGAAGCGGTGACATCTGCCGGGAATTACACTTTACCAAAGATGTGAAAGCATCCTTAGTGAGTAAAGCACAGCTTGGTTGTTTCTTTCAAACAAATTGTAGCCTGGAAAGAGGGGTTGTCCAAAACTGGAAAAAAAACAAACAAACAAACAAAAAAAAAAAAAAAAAAAAAAATAATAAATCACACCTTTAATTAGATAGTGACATCAGTATAAAAGTAGTGGAAAAACATGTTTAATAATTGCAGTGACATACAACTGTGTGAAAAAATTATTGCGTTTGTTGGTCCCTCAGAATTGGAACTTTTCACATAATTAGATATTTACATGCGGCTCCAGATGCGCGACATAGCTTACTAAATCTAGAGGTCACATATGATCAGGTGTAAAAGTCTATAATGAATGTTAGAAACTTTGAAATCTCATAAGCAAATATTACAGTGAAACTAGACAAAGTGAAAAAAATGTTCACTGTATGTCTCATGTAGTACTGAGAAACACAAAAAGCCCTTTTATTCGACAGTCAAGTCTATGCAACATACATCAGTAACTAATCCAAACGGACATTTTAAGTGATCCCAGCTTTTATTGTGAAAGAGTCAACATTTGGATTTGAAAGGAGAAACCCAGAAGAAAATGTTCCTCTGAATGGAATTTATCATTGACATGTGACGAAATATATCATTGCTTTCTAACAATACATCCTTCACCACTTATTTTAAAACGAAGATCGATCAAATAAGGCAAGCCTTTATTGATCCACCACCCCAACCATTCCACATACCAGACCTCTGCCCTTCCCTCATAACGTCCTTCTCCTACATCACTGAAGGAGAGCTTACATATCTCGCCAAATCACACCTAACCACTTGTGCACTTGACCCCATCTCTTCCTCACCACCACGTTTATCCCAGCCCTAACCCACCTCTTCAACCTATTGCTAACTTCTGGTACCTTCCCTTTGCTTTTAAACATGCCACAATCATGCCTATCCTGAAAAAGTCAAACCTTGACCGACTGCTATGCCCAGCTACCGCCCATATCAATGCTCCCGTTTGCTGCCAAACTCCTTGAGCACCATGTCCATGCTCAACTTTCATCCACCTTTCATCTCTCCGACAACCTACAATCTGGCTTCCGGCCCCACCACTGCCCTGACCAAAATTACTTATGACTTACTGCCAAAGCTAACAGACACTTCTCTATACTTCTCCTTCTATACCTGTCCTCTGCCTTTTGACACAGTTGACCACTCCCTCCTACTACATATCCTCTCTTCACTTGGCATTAAAGACCTTGCCCTTATCTCCTCATACCTTTCTGACTGCACATTTAGAGTTTCCCACTCCCACACTACCTCTCCTTATCCCACCCTCTCTCTGTTGGAGTCCCGCAAGGCTCTGTCCTAGGACCCCTACTCTTCTCCATTTGTACCCTTGGCCTGGGACAACTCAAATTCCCATGGCTTCCAGTATCACCTGTATACGGATGACACTCAGATCTACCTCTCTGGCCCAGACATCACCACCCTGATGTCTAGAATCCCGGAATGTCTATCAGCCATATACTAGCCCCTTCTCCTCTCGCTTCCTAAAACTAAACATGGACAAATCAGAACTAATTATCTTTCCTTCAACTCATGCATCTTCCCTACCGGATCTATCCATCCCAGTTATTGGCATCACACCCTCACCTGCAACTGAAATCTGCTGCCTCAGAATAACTCTCGACTCTGCCCTGTCCTTCAAAACGCACATCTAAATTCTCGCTACCTCCTGTTGCCTCCAGCATAAAAACATTTCTCAAACCCGACTCTTATTCAGCCCTCAATCTACTAAAATGGTGGTACATGTCCTCATCATCTCCAGCCTTTTTTACTGCAACATACTTCTCTGTGGCCTCCCTGCTAGCACGCTTGCACCTCTCCAATTTGTCATCAACTCTGCTGCTCGACTAATCCATGTTTCTCCTCACTACACCCGTTTATCCCCTCTGCAAATCTCTTCACTGCCTCACAAGTCCCCAAAGAATTCAGTTCAAACTACTAACACTGACCTACAAAGTCATCCATAACCCGTCCCCTCCTAACATCAATGAACTAATCTCCCACCATCTTCGCTCATGTAATCTCTGTTCCTCCCAAAACCTCCTCTCCTCCATATTCATTTGTTCCTCACCCATTGGCCTCCAAGACGTCTCCCGAATATCAGCCACTCTGAAATTCTGTGCCCCAACACGTCAAATTATCCACCAACCTCGGATCCTTCAGACAGAATCTGAAAATCCATCTCTTCAGGACAACTTACATCCTGCAATGACCTTACTGCTACTGGAGCTTCTACACTACCAGATCGCCTGCCTCCCCACCACCACCGGAGAGGCCACCTCACCACCACCCCCACACAGTTGTCTCAGCACCACCTGAGCTGCCGCAAACCACAACCTACTGTCTCCCCTCATCATCCTATAGAATGTAAGCCCGTGAGGCCCCGATCTTCTCCCCTCTATACCAGTCTGCCATTGTTAATTTGTTCACTTTAACCTACATTTGTTTTTTGTATGAGCACCATGGAATTAATGGTGCTATGTAAATATTATTATTATTATTAATAAATAATAATCCTTAGATTTGTTACACTAAAGGCAGGGGTAGGGAGCCTCAGGCCCATGGTCTGTATGTGACCCTCGATGACCTCTTCTGCGGCCCCCTTTAGATTCCTGGGGAACAGTCTACTCGCACTGGCAGCTGCGTATCGCCAACTTGGCTGAGTATCAAATTGGGTGGGACTTCGACTTTTTTTTTTTTTTTTTTTTTTTTTTAAAAGGCATGGGGTTCCCCATATTTTCTCAGAAAATCCAATACCATTCAAAAGTTTGGGGTCACCCAGACAATGTAATTTTCCATGAAAACGTATACTTTTATTTATCAAATGAGTTGCAAAATGAATAGAAAATGTAGTCACAGACATTGACAAGGTTAGAAATAATGATTTTTATTTGAAATAATAATTTTCTCCTTAAAACTTTGCCTTTGTCAAAGAATGATCCTTTTGCAGCAATTACAGCATTGCAGACCTTTGGCGGGTATTACAACCCCTGGCAAAAATTATGGAATCACCATGCGCATGTTCATTCAGTTGTTTAAAGTTGTAGAAAAAAAAAAGCAGATCACAGACATGACACAAAACTAAAATCATTTCAAATGGAAACTTTATGGCTTTAAGAAACACTAAATGAAATCAAGATAAAAAAATGTTGTAGTCAGTAAAGGTACCTTTTTTCAGACCAAGCAGAGGGAAGAAATTGTGGAGTCACTCAATTCTGACGAAAAAATTATGGAATCACCCTGTAAAATTTAATTCCCAAAACTAACACCGGCATCAAATAAGATCTGCTTGTTAGTCTTCATCTAAAAAGGATTGATAACACCTTGGAGAGCTGTTGCACCAAAGTGGACTGACATGATTCATGGCTCCAACACAAGAGATGTCAATTGTAACAAAGGAGAGGATTATCAAAGTCATAAAAGAGGGTAAATCAACACGCAATGTTGCAAAAGTTGTTGGTTGTTCACAGTCAGCTGTGTCTAAAATCTGGTCCAAATACAAACAACATGGGAAGGTTGTTAAAGGGAAACATACTGGTAGACCAAGGAAGACATCAAGCGTCAAGACCGGAAACAATAGAGCAATATGTCTCCAAAACAGGAAATGCACAACAAAACAAATGAGGAACGAATGAGAGGAAACTGGAGTCAATGTCTGTGACCGAACTGTAAGAAACCGCCTAAAGGAAATGGGATTTACATACAAAAAAGCTAAACAAAAGCCATCATTAACACCTAAACAGAAAAAAACAGAATTATTCTTACCGTTAATTCCTTTTCTTGGGCCCTTCCACGACAGCATAGGAGGTTGCCTCTCCACACCCTAATTGGGACAGGAAGCACAAGAGAGGTTAAAAGGCCCCTCCCACCTCCCACAAGCCAGTGTCTTACAAAGAACCATAGCAGGAGGAATAGGAACACATTCCAGGAAACACCAGGAAATAGGGAGGGTAATAAGTGCTGTCGTGGAAGGGCCCAAGAAAAGGAATTAACGGTAAGAATAATTCTGTTTTCTCCAGGCCCCTTCCACGACAGCATAGGAGGAATACCAACGAATTGATACCTAGGGGGGGAATCACAGCCTGCAGGACAACCTGCAAAACGCCAAATCCCCGGGGGATCCCAGACCCAGACGAGAAGGAGTCGGGAAGGTACGCAGGGAGGACCACACAGCAGCCACGCAGAGCTGCAACGGCAAAGCCCCTGCTCAACGTGCCCTGAAGACTGCGGAAGCTCAGGCGGAAGGGCAGGAAAACCCGGAAGGTGACAGAACCTGCCAGGCGAGGCCAGAACAGGAAGGGCACGGGTGGTCCAGGGGGCCACGGGAATCAAAGCCCCGGACGAGCTCACCTGACGGCCAAAGGGCGCAAGGAAAAAAAAAAAAAAAAAAAAAAGGCAGGGAACTATGCGCCAGGGTATCACCACCCCAAGACAACCAAGCCCGGTCCTGCGGTCAGGAAGGAATGAACATCAAGACCCCCATGGGGAAGAAGTAAGGGACCAGCTGAGGAGAACGTGACAGGCCAAACAGGACCACCACGAGAGCCCAGGCAGGAGCAAGGACCCCTCGCGGACAAAGTCCGGAAGCAGACCCCAAAAAAACGGCGAACCCAGGGAAGGGATGCCCAACTGCACCCAAGAGCGGACCGCCGAACCCAGCCCACAATGTGGCAGGCGCCAGGACCAACCCACCGGGAGAAAAACCAGAAAGCGCGAGACAGCTGGAAGGACGAGACCCATACCAAGAGAAGAATCGCAGCCCCACCGCAGTGTGCCGAAGGGACCGGCCAACGGACCCCGGCAAGGCAGCCACGAATCGTGCAGACAGGCCCGGAGGCCTCAGTACAGGGGCCCAGAAGCCAAGCAGCGAAGCTGAGCCACCGAAGATCTGGAGGACAAAACGAACCCAGAAACAGCAAGGAGGGGTCAGGGCCCAACACTACCGGACCCTCGAGATTGAGGGATATACTCAGGGCGAAACCAGCCTCTCCTCGGCCACCGAGGAGCCACAAGGATGGTCAGAACATCGCCGTTCCCGAACTTCCTCAGGAGGACCTGCCTGAAGGGAAATAGGCGGGAAGTGAACAGGACGAAGGCCGGGGACCCAAGCATGCCAACAGAGAGTAGAACTCACCTGGTCCAAGTTCCACACTCCTGGGTGGAAACCCAGGCGGCGGAGGAAATCCGCCAGAAGGCGCAATGACCTCATCAGGGGAACAGGTGAAGGAAAAAATAGGAACAGTTCTGCCCAGAGGAAGAACCGGGAGGACCCCGACAACAGGGCGCAGGACCCTGGACCCCCCGATGACGGAGGGGAGTCACTGAGGCGACAACAACGGAAGACCCCAGAACGAGAGATGCCATGCAGACCTCTAGCAGCAAGGAGGGATTCCGCGACCCCCCCAGCCCCCGAGAAAAGGAGGACGGGGAACAAATGGCACGACCCCATGAGCCCCGAACCCGGCCGGCGGCCAAGTCAGAGGGATGACCCGGAGACGGAACCGAGGAAACCCCTGGCAACAGGCCGAGAGGGACCACAACCAGAGGAGGCGAACCGCGGAAGTCCGGGACAAAGGAATCCGTCCCATTGAGACAGGATGTGGGCGGGAAGACTCGAGAGCGGGCCCGCGTCCACAAGACAGATGGAATGCCGAACGACGAGGATCCCAGAGCCGAAAGTGGCGACCGAAGGGAGGGAGACAACGGACGACTGCCGTGGCTCCAGGCAGGCAGGTGGAGGGAGCAACCAGAAGGTAGACATTCCGACATGGCAACAACCAACCGCCCCGACCCCACAGGAAGGCCACCACCGCCTTAGAAAGTCAATGCCGCCAAAGTGTCCCCACACAGAGACTCCCATTCCACTCATGAGGACTCCTATCCAGCCAGAGACCAAGGCTACTGCTGCCTAGGTACAACAGAAAGGCAAGGCCATGCACAATGGGTGTACAATGTCAGCTGACATCGCCAACAGCTCCGAGAAAATTCAGGGAGTCAAGGAGAGCCCGAAGGGAAGGACAGTGAACAGGAAGTTCGAAGATGAAGAACTTCCGGCGCCGAGGATGAAAGGAACGGGGAAGCAAGAGCCCATCAAATCGGTTGTAGCCATCTGGAGGTGTCGCCCATCAACGGAATCGCTGAGAGAAAGACACCATCCAGAAACGCGCGTACCTGACATGCAGGTTGAGCGTGTCAGGCAGATAAGGACCCGGGAGGCCCCAGATGGCACCCTGACCAAGAAGAGGCAGGAGTAGACCTAACACAACTCCAATGGTAGGAAATGAGGCGTATGCAAGCAGGACTCACCCTTGCATAAAGAATACCGTGCACGCCCCGCGAAGGCAGGCCGGGAACCTGGAGACCCGAACTTGAAGAGGAACCGAAAGGACTCCTACCATCCACTGCCAAAAAAATCTGCCGCCAAGAGGGGAGAAAGGCCGCGAGTCTGCTTCCCCTCCCTCACCAGAACTCATGGAGATTCCCACGGGGTCACTCATGAGGTCTCCCATCCAGCCCTTGACCGAGGCTCCTGCTACTTAGCATTAACAGAGTGTCAAGGGCATGCACAATGGGTTTACTATGGCTGCTGACACGAGTCACCCGTAGGCAGGCTGTTGCTGCAGCAAACGGAGAAGGAACAAGGACACTGTCCCCTCTACCCACCTGGGAACTCCATCCGGAATACCCAGTCCCGTGGGGCTGGGAGTACTGAGGCACCGAAGAACAAAAGGTCCGTGACCAGGGGGGCTCGTGCACCGCAAGAGCCCCGTGGACAGGCGCCTTCCCCAGGATCTCCACCAAAGCCAGCCTTAATACCAAATCATCAGTTAAGGGGATCGAGACCAGCAGCAGTTCAGAAGTGGGAACCCCACTCCACACCGACCGCCACACAGCCGGCCTGCCGAAACCGAGAACCCCCCATAGGGAGCTGCCAGGCCAAGGGAAAGGAAGCAAGGAGAGCTTCCCAAGGATGCATAGGGAAACATGGAAAACCCACAGATCCAGCCAGTTAAGGAGGGATCTAGACACACAAGAAGTGAAAGTCGCCCGAAAGCAGGCAGAGGAGGCCTCCCACGCATACTTCAGAAGGCACTCAATTGATCGGTCCAGCAGGCCCGTAAAGAGAGGACGCTAACAGAACCGATCAGGCTTTCATCCAGTTGGAGTACCAACTGCACCACAGAGAGTCCCTATGTACAAAAGGAGAGTGGCTGCACCCCCTCACATCCACCACGTGGGACAAACCAGGGGAACTCAGGAGAAATCTGCCTGAGATCACTCTGGAAATGGTATACCGGCAATCCCAGTCCTCCAAAAAAAAAAAGGAGGAATGAACCGGAAAAACAGGCAGCTTAGTATATGTAAGCCCAGCAAACCGCTCGACCAGACGGAGGAGAGGACTCGCTCTTCTCGCCCCCAAGTGCTCCGAACAGCCCCAAACAAGACCTCCATGGTAACGAGGAATTGACCAAGCCCAGCCTGTCAGGAAGCAGAGGCTGCCACAGAGGGCACAGCTGACCAGAGAATCCACAGCCAGAAGGGCAGTCAGGAGCTTCCCTTAGAGGAAGAAGGCCTGGCTTAGGAGCCTCTGGGGCGAGGGAGGACAGGGAAGCCAGACGCTCTGGACTACCCTGGACCATCTCCCAGGCAAGGGAGACCCATGTCGTCCGCGCAGCTCTGACACCGCGACATCCCACAAAATGGGAAGTTCCTCCCAGCTGGCATGCAAAAGCATTCCCAGGGACAGTGTCGTCTCTCCAGAACAATCCAGAGGATAAAGAACCGACAGCCGGACCATCAGGACTCCCCCCCAGCTCTGAGGCAGGGGGGAACACTGGGTTGTGCCTGACAAGAGCACCACCGCACCAGACTTACCGTGGTTCAGCCGTTTCAGGGCAGCCTACAATCAGAAAGGCCTGCCCCTCCCAGTGTCCAAAAAGGGTTCCCCACCTCCCGCGCCGGGTCCTGGGCAGGCCGCCTCAAGGGAGACGTGCCCGCACGCTGCCCCGCCGAGTCCAGACGCCGGGACCCGCAAGCGCCGCTCTCCCGCCGGGAGAGCACCTGACCGGAAGTCCCGCCCACCGGCGTCACTTCCGGCCGCGCGGGACAACGCGCACATGCGTGGGAAGCAGCCGGCAGGCTCCCCCAGCAGAGGAGGCCGCCGACCAGGGAGACCATAGCCCGCATCACCCCCACCGGGGATCCGGAGGGCCAGGCATTGGTCCCATAGCATAAAACCATGGGAGCAGTAGAGGAAGAGCCAAGCCCGACCAAGACCGCCCAGCATCAAAAGGAAAAAAGGGTATGCTGAAGCTCGCTGGCCGCCACAGCACAGAGAAAAAACCTCTCCATGCCCCATGAGGACAGGAAAGACACTGGCTTGTGGGAGGTGGGAGGGGCCTTTTAACCTCTCTTGTGCTTCCTGTCCCAATTAGGGTGTGGAGAGGCAACCTCCTATGCTGTCGTGGAAGGGGCCTGGAGAAAACAAGGTTACAATGGGCTAAGGAAAAGCAGTCTGTGCATGACTGGATGAATGGCGAATCTGCATTGGGCAAGGTGATGATGCTGGAACTTTTGTTTGGTGTTGTTCCAATGAGATTTATAAAGATGACTGCCTGAAGAGAACATGCAAATTTCCACAGTCATTGATGATATGGGGCTGCATGTAAGGCAAAGGCACTGGGGAGATGGGTATTTATTGAAGATGTAATGACAACCAAGTTTACATTGATATTTTGGAAACTTTTCTTATCCCATCAATGGAAAGGATGTTTGGGGATGATGAAATCATTTATCAACATAATAATGCATCCTGCCATAGAGCAAAAACTGTGAAAACATTCCTTGAAAGAAGACACATAAGATCAAATGTCATGGCCTGCAAATAGTCCAGATCTCAATCCAATTGAAAATCTTTGGTGGAAGTTGAAGAAAATGGTTGCAACCTGCAAAGCTGATCTGGCAACAGCAATCAGAGAAAGTTGGAGCCAGAGCTGCCAGATTGATGAGGTACTGTTTGTCACTCATTAAGTCCATGCCTCAGAGACTGCAAGCTGTTATTCAAGCCAGAGGTGGTGCAACAAAATACTAGTGATGTATTGGAGTGTTCTTTTGTGTGTTTGTTTTTCATGATTCCATAATTTTTTCCTCAGAATTGAGTGATTCCATAATTTTTTCCCTTTGCTTGGTCTGAAAAAAAAATTACCCGTACTGACTACCACATTTTTTATCTTTATTTCTTTTAGTGTTTCTTAAAGCCATAAAGATGCCATTTGAAATTACTTTAGTTTTGTGCCATGTCTGTGATCTGCTTATTTTTCTACAACATTAAACAACTGAATGGACATCCTCCGAACCAGGTGATTCCATAATTTTTGTCAAGGGTTGTATTTATAATGAAGCTGCCAGATGAGGAGCTGTGAGGAGTCAATTTCTCATACTAGAGACTCTAATATACTTGTCTTGTTGCTCAGATGTGCAGGGCCTCCCACTTCTCTTTCTACTCTGGTTAGAGCCCGTTTGTGCTTTCCTCTGAAGGGAGTAGTTCACACCGTTGTAGGAAATCTTCAGTTTCTTGCCAATATCTCACATGGAATAGCCTTCATTTCTAAGAACAAGAATAGACTGTCGAGTTTCACAAGAATGTTCTTTTTCTGGCCATTTTGAGAGTTTCATAGAACAAACAAACATAATGCTCCAGCTTCTCAACCTCCTTCTCAAAGGAAGGTCAATTTTATGTTCAAATATTTTTTACTGGTTTGCAAAGTTTGGTTGGTTAATTTTAAAGCTTCTGTAATCAGCCAAACTGTTTTCAACTGTGCTAACATACTTGTGCAAGGGTTTTCTGAACATCCATTAGCCTTCTTAGGGGCCACTTTACACACACCAACTTATCTGTCCAACTTCTGAACAACTTACTGGTTGCAGTGAAATCATGGACACATTGCTCCATTTTGTGGCTGTGTACAATGGAACACTGTGTCCATGATTTCACTGCAACCAGTAAGTTGGTCAGAAGTTGGACAGATAAGATGGTGTGTGTAAAGTGGCCATTACAGGATTCATTTTTTTGCCCATTCACTTTAATGATTTCAGGAAAAAACCTGAAGCAACAAGATTCTACCTGACATTAAAGTGAATGGGCAAAAAATGAATCCTGTAAGAATCAGGTTTTTTTCCTGATCTTACAGATCAGGAAAAAAACACAAGTGTGAAAGGCCCCTTACACAGTTAGCAAACACAATGTACCATTAAAACACTGGAGTGGTGGTTGTTGGAAGTGGGCCTCTATACACCTATGTACTGTAGATATTGCATTAAAATCCAGATGTTTGCAGCTAGAATAGTCTTAATTTATTTATATAGCTGCATTAGATTCCATGGTGCTTTACATATGGAAAGGGAAGATGAGGACAAGTACAATATGTATGGACAATCAAATCGAACAGGTGCAGGAGGGGAGAGGATCTTGCCCGCGAGGGCTCACAATCTACGAACCACATTAACAATATATAGTGCATTTATGATTCATTTAATGTTAGCTTCATTGAAGGAAAAAAAAAAAAAGTGCTTCCCTTAAAAATAAGGAAATTTCTAAATGATCCTAAACTTTTGAATGGTAGAGTATTTTTATTGTGTTTCCAGAGCTAATGTTAGGCAAACACATAGGTAGCAGCGAAAACCAACATTTTAAAACAATATAAACTCCAGCCTCTATGATTACTACTGTAAGATCACAAATCAAAATTGTAGTGAGGTTATTTACTGTATATTATACATTATGTATAGACAACACTTAGCTTATTGTACTAAGTTCCGACAACTGGAACACAACAAAATTGACCCTAAAGAAAATAGGGACAACCATAGTGCGAAAAAGAAGAGCGGAAGGGGAAGTAGGAAAAAAAGAAAGAATGCAGAGGGGAAGAGGAGGAAAAGGGAAAGGAAAGAAGGGTAAGAAGGAAAGAGTGAGAAAAGAGAGAAGATTTTTTTTTTTTATTAAAAAAAAAGCAAGGGGGAAATTAAGGTGGGGATGGTTAGGAATGTGAGAACAAAAAAGAGATATGGCATACAGATACCCAAGAGGGGCACAAAGAATTGGGGGGCTCTCTTTAAAGCGTAAATGTAATTTCATTGGAAAAAAACAGACAATACTGCACTGGTGTTAGGCTACGTTCACACATTTGCGTATTTTGCTGCGCTTTTTGCCGCATTTTTCGGCCGCGCAAAAAAGCGCAGCAAAATACGCAGGGGCTTTCACACACTGCGCTTTCTTTCCCCCAGAAAGCGCAGTGATGTCACAGAGGGGAGGAAGAATCCAGCTTCCTCCTCCCCTCTGTGACATGTGTGACCGCCCCATTAGACTTCACAGTGTTAATAAACACTGTGAAATCTAAATTAAACAAAAGCAAGTGTGTGAAAAATAAAAAAGAATCAATACTTCACCTCTCCGACGCCTTCTCCCGGTGTCTGGTGCCTTCTGCCGCTCTCCGGTGTCCGATTCTAAGTGAGATGTCTGTTCTCACAGGACCTGTGGTGATGTCAGAGGGGGGCGTTCCCGGGGCGGTCCCATCGCTGATTGGCTGCTCGCGGTCATGTGGTATCACATGACCGCGAGTGCCCGGGAACGCCCCCCTCTGACGTCACCACAGGTCTTATCAGAAGAGATCTGACTTAGAATCGGACACCGGAGAGCGGCAGAAGGCACCAGACACCGGGAGAAGGCGTCGGAAGGTAAGTATTCATTCTTTTTTATTTTTCACACACTTGCTCTTGTTTAATTTAGACTTCACAGTGTTTATTAACACTGTGAAGTCTAATGGGCGGCCACAGCTGTCACAGAGGGGAGGAGGAAGCTGGATTCTTCCTCCCCTCTGGGAGAATACGCAGTAGTAGCTGCGTAAACAATTGACATATCAATTGTTTACGGAGCTGCGTTTTCTCCCGGAAAACGCACTGCGTATTTTTACGCAATGTCTGCACTGCAAAGTGAATTTCCCATTCACTTTGCTGGCAGACAAAAGGCACATTGCGTATTTTGAAAAGCGCACGTAAAAAAATGCGGCAAAATACGCAATGTGTGAACGCAGCCTTAGTGATGGGTCACATAGCAGCTAAGACAATTGTTTTTTGTGCCATATGACTTATTTTATAAACTTTTTTTGTGATATTTAGAAAACAGCACTTTTGGGCTGTGTGGGAGTGGCCAGAGTCTGGCAGCACTGTGTGTGGGTGTGGCCAGAGTGTCAGCTTTGAGTGTAATTTCCACAGCTTCCTCTACCTCCCATAATGCATTGCTGTAACTCGAGATCTCTCACCTGCACTGTTCAGTCACAGCTCTTTAGAACAGGCTGACGTGTGGAGCTGTTCCTATGGCAATGCAGCTACAGGCAGAGGGACTTTCTAACAACACTAACGCCCACTTTACACGTCCCAACATCGTTCCGATGTTGGATACAACGGTGCGGGATCGCGCAATTTTTGGGCAGAATTCCAAGATCGCATAGGAGCTGTTAGACAGCGCGATATCGGCAGGTAACGCAACTGCGATGTGTACGCCCCCTTGTACGGCCGACCCAGGAACGACCATTTAACAAGGGAGAGAATAGGGGAAGTTGTACTCCAAATCGTTGTTGAGCTGTCACACAGCACGATCCTGCCAGATCGTCCATCCAATATCGGGCCGTTGGAGAGCCTGATCATTTCTTCCCCGATATCGGTTTGGCATCGTTCTTGCATCGAATTGGACTTTTACACTATACAACGCACGAACGATATCTGGGCCAACGCACGAACCACATGACTTTTTATCGAAGTTGGACGCCGATATCGGGACGTGTAAAGTGGCCATAAGATTTTTGGTAATACTCATCCAATCCAGTGCTGATGAACAAATTAACTTCCATAGACTGAATGCTCTGCTCAGGCTACATGTAACACACTGTGGTAAAAGCTCAGATTACAGTCCTCACATACACAAAGCTGCACCCTGGATACTCTGCCCTCCACTCTGATGATCCCCATAGTTTATATACAAAGACAAGACAGTTTTATCAGTGTGTTAGTGTACAGGCTGGTTTCACACTAGCGTTTGTGTCTGCATGCGTCTGACATGCAGACACAACCGCAGTGCCAAACACTGCCATACTGATGTGAACACAGCGGGGATTGTCCACATGTGTTCACATAGTATGCTGCCCGGACACCCAATCAGCGGTCTCGGCGGCAGCTGGGAGATCAGCGGCGGCCTCCGTGAGATCAGCTGATCTCTGAGCCACCGCCGAGACCGCTGATTGGGTGGCCGGGCACATTTACATGCATTTCTATGGAGATTTCAATGTGATCTGCAGCGTCTGATCCGCAGCGTCTGCCTGAAATGTCATGCGGTCTGTTCCTTTGTGCCATTTCTCCCTCTCCTGTGCGCTCTGCCCCCTGTCCGCTCTCTCCCCCTATGCTGTGTTTTTCCCGTGTGCTGTCTTTCCTCCATGTACTCTCTTCCCCATGTGTGCTGTCTCCCTCTGTGTGCTCTCTGTCCCCTTATGCTGACATACAACACACAGAGGGGAGAGAGCGCACGGGGGAAGAGACACCACACAGGGGGAAGAGAGCACACGGAGGGAGACAGCACACAAGAAAGAAAGAGTGCACGGGGAAAAGACAGCACACAAGGGGGAGAGAAGGTGCATGGGGGAGACACGGCACAAGGAGACAGAAAGCACACAGAGGGAAGACAGAGAGCAAGACACAGAGAGGAGGCGAAGAAGGAGCTAACGTGGAGGGCACCTAAACCTGGTGGCCCAGACAGAGGGGAATCAAGAGGGTGATTAACGACCCTGACCCAGTCTAGAACGGGTTACCGGCTCAGAGTGTGGTGCAGAGGTCTATCCCCGAGTCTGCAATACCGATGTGATCGCCAGCTTTTTTTTTTTTAAATCATAAGTTTTTATTGAACAAAAGAAGTTTTCCAGAAATATCCACATAAAATAAGACCTGTTAGTACAGCAAGATTCCACCACGTCATCTTCACGGTCTAACAAAAACAAGGTCTCCTCCTGCTAATTATGACTCCGACTCCCCGCAAAGCGGGCAAAGTCTGCACAAGAGAAAATATAGGATGGCAGAGCCAACTCTATGGACAAATAAAATGGTTAGAGTAGCCAACCCATTTACAAAAGCAGTAATGAACTAAAGTCTGTCGCACCAACATTTAAAACACTTAAGGACTAAAGACAAAACAAGACAGGAGGGATAGGTATGTAGGACGAAAAGACGTGGGGATTATTTTTGACCAGGGTATTTTGAATAACAGGGTTCACAGGTTAGCGGCGTAATAGTCCCAAGGAGACCAGGTTGCCAAGAATCTTGCCACTGAGTCGTTAAGCAAAGCCGTGAGATGTTCCATACGCCTAACGTCAAGTATTCTACACCTGAGGCTTTGAAGCGAAGGAGCCCCTGGCTGTCTCCATCCTTGTGCTATCAGACACCTGGCTGCTGTGAGGATATGAATCATTAGTCTGGAGGACAACTTGCCTGTACCCAGAGTCCCATAGCCCAGGAGAAACACCAAGGGATCTAATTCCATATCAGCATACAAGACACTGTCTATTACAGATTTGACTTGTACCCAGAAGGGGATGATCTTTGGGCAAGACCAAAACATATGCAACATGGTCCCCAAGTCCTTCTCACACCTCCAGCAGGTTGAAGGTATGGAAGGGTCCAACCCATGAAGGAGGTCGGGAGTGTGGTACCACAACATCATAATTTTATAGATATTTTCTTTGTACAAGGTACAAACCAAAGATTTGGCAGCATTTCTCCAGATAATAACCCATTCTCTATTTGAAATCTCCCTCCCCAGGGCGGAAACCCATCTTGTCATATATAGGAATGGTTTGTCCTGTCCCTCCTGTGGGTCAGAAATGAGTCTATTTATTGCCGATATCAGGCCCCTAGTGTCCGAACTCCCCCTGCACAACCGCTCAAACTCCGTAGGAGTAGAAACCCCCGCCTTACCAAACAGGGAATTAGCCAGATCCCCGACTTGTAAATACTAGAAAAATTCCCTGTTAGAGAGGGAGAAGTGCTTTGTGAGGTAATCAAAAAAGTGTATCTCCAAGGTCCTCCCATCGATTATATCAGCAAATTTAAATAGTCCAGCTTTCAACCAGGGATGCACCATGGAAGACTCCAAACTACTCGGAAGCAGCGGCTGATAGAGAAAGGACACCATAGGGGAGCATGGCGACATGAGGGCAAATCTTTTAGTGCAGTCAATCCATAACTCATGCATAAACTGCATGGGACCCAACAGCGGGGATGTAGGATTAATTTGAGCAGGAGACCACAAGAGAGAGTTAGAATGTACAGGGGTGATCCAAAGTTTATCCACCTCATTCCATCTGCTGTACGCCCATAGGGAAGTCCAGCAAGGAATCCTCCTCAAATGAGGACATCGTTCAAAAAGGTGTCACACTGAACAATGTTGCTTCTTAAAGCAGCGTTAATTGGATGACGGACGATAGATTTGAGGTCAGGACCTCATTTTTGTGATGACCGTTTCCAACGATTTTTTCATCCTACATCGTTCGTTTACACGCAAGGACGCACTAACGATATCGTTAGAACGTTCACAAATCCGTGACGTTTCAAGGATATCGTTAACGATATCCTAGCGTATGAAGCGGCCTTAAGAAAAGAGAAAACACAGAACATAGAGACATTCAATAAAAAGACATTCTTAGAGTTCTCTCACCCATCAGATGTGAAGAGGTACCGGAGCCAGGGAAGGACCCTTGTCCTATGTCAATTCTCCTCTAGCGGTCTTGTGGGAAGAGTGACTGCTGATGTGGTGTGACTTCTTCTGAGACTGCATCTCAGTTAGGACCTCTGTCCCACTAATGCTGCTGCAAGAAGCACTGCTGTCTGGAGCAATGATGCAGGCAGGAAGCGAAATGGAGCTCTGAGGCACTGCTCCACTTCCCCCTGACGTGCGCAACCCCAGGCGTGGCGGCCACCAATCAGCGAGCGCCGCCACGCGTGACGTCATGGACCTGCCCCAGAGGTCCGGCACACTCGGCATCCGGCCTGCCTTTTCCGGCTGGACACCTGGCAGATGCCAAACGCAACATGGCACCGCCAAGCCACAAAAGACCAGAGCCTCCACTGACCCGGGAGCCGCATCCCTCGTGCTTGAAACCTATGGGGCCCGATCCTGCTTACCTCACACCCACACTGACTTCCTGGGGATCAGCTCCTGTCGCACAGTCTCCCTGCTGCCTTGGCTCAGGTATGACCCTTGTAGGATCAAATCTTCTGGAAGTGCAGTTCCTGAGGCTCCCTGTTCAAGAACAGGGAACCAACTAACATGGGGAGAGGAACTGCCCCTTTTACAGCCTGATGGTTCCCTGTGCTTGGAGGGAAGATCCTCCTCTTAGAGTGCTGTCAAGGACGACAGATAAAAACTTTTTCATGGTCAGTGTCAGACAGTGATTTGAAGTTCCCTCTACCATCAATCCAGGAAAGGGGGTGT
The DNA here is from genome assembly GCA_033576535.1 of Allobates femoralis. Classification (NCBI taxonomy): domain Eukaryota; kingdom Metazoa; phylum Chordata; class Amphibia; order Anura; family Aromobatidae; genus Allobates; species Allobates femoralis. The sequence continues at coordinate 450,099,150 of JARQOC010000001.1, forward strand.
CACACGCGTCAATATCGCCTGCACGATATCGGCTGCACGTGACGTTGCAGCGATATTGACGCGTGTGACATACTGCATCAACCAGCGATAAATCGCTGGTTGATGATCGCCAGGTTTCAGAACCAGCTCAGAAACCTGGCGATTGTCGCCCGGTGGACACGCAGCATCGCTGCGTGTGACACCGGGACTAGCGATATTCCAGCTCCCAGCGCCTGTCACAAGCGCTGGGAGCTGGTCTCCAAGGTACACTGCGGGTAACTAGGCAGCGCGCGCTGCCTAGATACCCGACGTGTACCTTAGTTACCAGCCTCCTCCGCTCACCGGGTGAGCGGAGGAGGCTGGTAACTAAGGTACACGTCGGGTATCTAGGCAGCGCGCGCTGCCTAGTTACCCGCAGTGTACCTTGGAGACCAGGCTGCTCCCGCTTCCAGCAGGCTGGCAGCGGGAGCAGGACATCGTGTAAACGATATTTTAAATCGTTTCCATGATGTCACTGGTCAATTGATCGCTGGTGAGTCTGTCTGTGTGACAGCTCACCAGCAATCAGCCGTCAATGTCGTCAGCGATCAGATCGCTGACGACATTGACGCGTGTGACACCCCCTGAAGTCAGGCTGAACACTGTGCGAAACCTCAGAGAGAATGCTGTATAGTTGTGATATCATGAGATGAAAAAGGAGGAGTAGATAAGAAGAGAGATTTAAAGGCTGTAAGGTAGGAGAGAACCAGACCCTGAAGGAATGCACTCCGCATGAATGATTTCAGCTGTACATATTCCAGCCAAGATAGGGACGTCTCCAGATAGGCCCCCGTACATTGCAGTGAGAGAGGGAAGTCTGGAAAACTCCTGCACTACCTCTCTCTTTCCAACCCGGTCCAAGGAATGCCAACACAGTAAGGAGTCCTACCTACTGCAGGAGGGAACAATGGGTTGTCAAATTTAAGGCACATGTGGCTGGCTTCAAGTGATAGGTTCGAGGTTTTGTGACGTTTGCCCCAGGACATCAAAAAGGATTGGGCTTATGGCAGGACGTCCGAGGTGGCTGGCCTAACTGATGGGGGGGACCCATGTTAGTGAACTCATGGGAGATTGGGATAAATTTTTAACTGTAGCCCATTGCTTGATGGATTCATTGAAGCTCCAATCAAAAGCTGTAGATAGCAAAACCCCCTAGTAATATCGCTCAAAGTTAGGTAGTCCCGCCCCTACTCTAGATTTAGGTCTAGATAACCTGTGTTTTTTTTATTCGCCGTTTGCGGGAACCTCAAATAAATTTAGAAAGAGCTTTCTGGAGATTTTTGAAGTAATATTTAGGGACCTGAATCTGTACTGTTTGAAAAATGTGAAGGAATCTGGGCAGGATATCCATTTTTAGTGCGTTTATTCTGCCAAACCATGACAATTGGGAACGATCATATGTATTCAATTCTAGTAGTGTTTATTGGTATATATAATCAAGGGAACGGGGACTGAGATCACAGCTCACTGAAAGTAAAAACCTTGACTCCAAGGAGTGGTCCCGCACGGTGTAACCCTGGTTCCGAGCTGAGGCATACAAGAGAAGAGAAGTCCAGTGAGACATAATCTGTTTGAATAAAGCAGTTTTTTATTGCATATAAAAGCTTCTATAGTACAGGCAGGCAAAGTGCTAGGTGCTAGGCCCTAGCACCCAGTCTGCCTATACTATAGAAGCTTTTATATGCAATAAAAAACCGCTTTATTCAAACGTATTACGTCTCGCTGGACTCCTCTTCTCTTGTTTATTAGTATAGTGCCAAATAATTGAGAGCGAATAATTCCAAGGGGTTGGTCGATACCCACAGGTCCAGGTATTTGACAGCTTGTGGCTTCCATTTGAAGAGGAAAGACTTTTGAAGGTTGTTGACTTTGGTATTGGAAAGAAAACTATTGAGGGACTCAGATTTGGAAAAGTTCACCTTGAAGTTTGAAACTGACTCGAAGCATTCAAATCCTTTAATGAGGGCTGTGGATGAGATGTAAGGTTTAGTTAAGTAGAATAGTAAATCGTCTGCATAGATGACTAGTTGGAGGTTTTTCCTGCCTATCTGTGGGCCTGTCATTGTCTGAGGAACTGTCAACTGCCATCGCCAAGTGCTCCATAACTATGATGTAGAGTAGTGGGGTTTCCTGTATTTTGATACTCAGCCAATATAAAGCACACAGCTCGGGGCTGCAGACCGCAAACTGTCCACTTTATCTGCGCTTCGAATCAAAAATGCAGGTGACCGCATGCATTTTTTTCCAATTATTTTAGTTTTACATCAGAGCGTGAATGTGTATGTACGGCAACCAATCACAAACACCAGCACAGAGGGTGTCTGACTGCAACCAATCACAGAGGGTGAGAGGGAGGGATGCAGTAAATATGTATGAGGCCTAATACGTGGATCCAGACGGAAGTGTGAGATTGACATGGAAGCAAGGTAAATATGATTTAACTGGTTAACCCCTTCACCACCCAACCTGTTTTGACCCTAACAACGAGGCCATTTTTTCCCTATTCTGAATAGTGTCACTTTATGAGCTTATTACTCTAGAACACTTCAATGGATCCCAGTGATTCCGGGACTGTTTTTTCGTGACATACTGGACTTCATTTTAGTAGTAAAGTTAAAGCGATATTACAGTTTGTGAAAAAAAAAATAGAAATTTGTCAAATTTTCAAATTCTTAAACCAGAGTTCTATCACATAAAAAAGTTAATAACATTTCTCACGTCTACTTTAGGTCAGCACAATTTTGTAAACAATTTGAACTTTGAAAGTTCATAAGCATTTTCTCATTTTCACTACAAAATTTTCAAAGCCATTTTTTTTTAGGAACCACATCACATTTGAAGTGACTTTGTGGGTCCTACATGGAAGAAAAACAAAACACCCAAAAGTGACATTCTAAAAACTGTACCTCTTAAGACTGTTCAAAACCACATCTAAGAAGTGTATTAACCCTTCAGTTGCTTCACAGGAACTAAAGCATTATGAAAGTAAAAAATGAAAATTCTACTTTTTCCAACAAAACATTACTTTAGCCTCAAAAATTTAATTTTCACAAACTTAACAGGAGAAATTGCACCATACAATTTGTTTTGCAATTTCTCCCGAGTACGCCAATACCCCATATGTGGAGGAAACTCACTGCTCGGGCTCAGAGCAGGGCTCGGAAGGGAAGAAACGCCATTTCATTTCTTGAAACAATTGGCTGGAATTGTTACTGGACTTCCATGTTGTGTTTGGAGAGACCCTATTGTGCCTAAACAGTAGAGATCCCCACAAGTGACTGTATTATGTAAACTAGACCCACCAATGATTTTATCCAGATGTGTGCTGAGCCCTTTGAATTCCCAAGAGCTTCACAGAATTTTATAAGAGCTGTGAAAATGAAAAAGTTAATTTTTTTTACAAAAAAATGTTCTTTTAGAATCATTTTTTTCATTTTCACAGTGGCAATAAAAGAAAATGAATCCCAAAATTTATTATGCAACTTCTCCTGAGTACACAGATACCCATATGTGGCAGGAAAGCACTGTTTGGGTGCACGGCAGGACTCAGAAGGAAAGGAGCGCCATTCAACATTTTGAATGATAAATTAGCCGGAATTGTTAGTGGATTCCATGTCACGCTTAGAGAGCCTCTAATGTGCCTAAATAGTGAAAACCCCTCACAAATGACCCCATTTTGAAAACTAGACCCACCAAAGATTTTATCTAAATGTGTGGTGAGCACTTTGAACTCCCAGGTGCTTCACAGAATTTTATCCGTTGAACTGTGAAAAATGAAAATAAAAATCAATTTTTCCACAAAAATGTTTTTTTTTTAACCTCAAAGTTTTCATTTTCACAAGGGTAACAGAAAATAGACCCCAAAATGTGTTAGGCAGTTTCTAGTGAGTATACCAATATGCCATATTTCACAGAAAACCACTGTTTGGGAACACGACAGGACTCGGAAGGAGCGACGCTTTGGAGCACAGATTTGATGGAATGGTTTGTGCGTGTCATATCGTGTTTGGAGAGCCCCAGTTGTGCCTAAACAGTGGAAACACTCAACAAGTGAATCAATTTTGGAAACCAGACACCCTGAGGAATTTATCTAGGTTTGTGGTGAGCATTTTGAACCCCCTGATGCGTCACAGATTTTTATAACCTTGAGCTGTGAAAATGAAAAAATTGATGCTACAAGAACATTTATGTGGAAAAAAAATAGTTTTTTTTAATTTTCAAAGCTGAATGTATGAAGCACTTGGGGTTCAAAGCGCTGATCACACATCTGGATAAATTCCTCAGGGTGTCTAGTTTTCAAAATGGTGTCACTTATGAGGGAGCTTCACTGTTAGTGTTTAGACACATCACAGGCTCTCCAAACACAACATGACGCCTACAGACCACTCCATTAAAACCTGCTCTCCAAAATTCAACCCTTCCCTTATGAGCCCTGCTGTGCACCCAGACAGTAATTTTCCACCACATATGGGGCATCAGTGTACTCAGAAGAAATTGCCCAACAAATTGTGGAGTCCATGTTATCCCGTTACCTTTGTGAAAATGAAAAAAATTGAGGCTAAAAGAACATTTTTGTGGAATAAAAATATTTTTTTTATTTTCATTGCTCAAGAGTTCTAAAATTCTGTGAAGCACCTGGGGGTTCAAGGTGCTCAACAAACATCTAGATTAAATCCTAGGGGGAGGCTGAATCTAGAATGATGTCACTTGTAGGGAGGCTCAACTGTTTAGGCACATCAAGGGCTCTCCAAACGCAACATGGTGTCCACTAACTATTCCAACCAAATTTGCATTGCATTTAAGGTAATATGTGCAGTGGTGACTGATGTGTGAAGCAGGGGGTGGGACATTGTGGGTCGGTCCTCTGTATAGATTACTCCTCCTGATGTGCCCCCTCCTTTATTTAAATCTTGTGCTGTGCCACCATTGGCGATGTGTACACTGCAATAGAAATGGTGACATCATTAAAATGGTGCCGGAGTCAGCACAAGCGTGTAGTGCGATCTCAGGTGCCATTTTACTTAGGACACTTTGAAGATTATTATGAGAAGGTGGGGTGTGTGCGGAGATGAAAAAATTCAAACTGCGCATGTACCGATTGCTGCTCATATTTATCTCATCAGTGTCCTCAGTAAAACGGCACAGAGATAACAGAACATAAACGCGCTGACTCCGGCACCTTACATGATGTCACCACTTCTATTGCAGTGCGCACTCGTCGCCAGGAGTGGCAATGGCAGAGCGAGATTTATACAAAAGAGGGGGCACATCAGGAGGAAGAATCTATACAGAATACTGACCCACAATGTGCCACCCTCTCCTGCACACATTACCTTTACTTTGACAAACGTTGTCACTATAATCAGACATCCAATCAGAAGACTAAAGGTTCATGTCACATTCTAGCGCCTGGATGGCGCTGCTTGGACCTCATACCCTAAAATAACGGTGGCTGATTCCCTTTAAGGCTACGTTCACACACAGCGTATTTTAGCTTTTATGCAGCACTGTTTTGCAGATGTGCAAATGCAGTGAAAAGCATTGATGTTACCTGTCCCAGCCAAGTCATTGCATTTCACTGTTTTCCATTCACATGCTGCGCTTTTTACGCAACTGCTTTTGGGCTGAAAAGCAGAGGTGCAAAAAAACATGTCAATTCTTTTTGCGCTTTTTACTCACCTCGCCGTGCTACCATGGGGATCTCTCCTCATCGAGAAGCTGCAGGACCTTAGACAGCACCATGTGACCAAGCGACGTTACCTGATCATATGGTGCTGCAGGGGGCCTCTGGGGATGAGGAGAGATTACTGGCGGTCATGGGGGAGCGCGGCGCGGTAAGCACAGGCACATAGCACAGCGGCGTTCACACACAGAGCGCTGCGTTCTATGAGGATGCCTTCTAGGTGCAGATTTGCACCAAATACAGATTCTCACAAACCGCAGCAGTGCGCGGTGTGTGAACCTGTAACATGAGGAGTGTTGGTTTAGCAGGACTTTGCCCTGAACACAGAATATTCACCACCTCCCAGACACAGACATTCGGGGGTTCCGCCATGTTTGTTATCACAGACGCCATTAATTCCAATAGCCAGAAGTCTGAGCTGTCTCTACATAACCGGTGTAAGGAGACAAGCGCCACAATGTCATACAGGGTCTGTATCCTGCAAGACTACAACTCCCAAAAGCCCTCGGCAGCCACATCTCCCAGTGACGTAGCCTGGCTCCTAATGTCAGCTCCATTATCAGGGCTATCGTACACACAGCACTTACCTTCGGACCACAGCTCACATGGAACGCAAAGCGGGCACACCGGAAGCCTAATACATGGGAAAACACTTCCGCCCCGCCCGCCGTCACTGACCACGTGACTGACGTCATCTACAGCTTCCGAAACATCAGGGGATGACAGGAAACGCCGTGATAATAATAGCTGTGGTGACAAACCCCGAGCTATAGAAACAGGTTTCCACTGCAAACGACGGCGCCTAGTGGAGAAGCAGTGTAAATACAGTGCAGTCAGTGGCTTGTGTCGCCTGTAGGTGCCCTCTTGTGGTGAGATATGATACAGCTGGGTTAGAGAACGGCTGCTCTAGATAAGGCCGGGAGCTTCGTCTTGTGAGATGATCGGAGCCTGTTCTTTATTCTCTTGGACCCTGTGACATTAATATTCTCTTACTAGAAATAGGCCCGATTGCAACAGGAGGGCAGTCTCTGTGCCCGCCTCCCCTTGTGCGCTCTCTCCTCTCTGTGCTGTCTCTCCCCCTGTGTGCTTTCTCTTGAGCCTTTCTCTCCACTCTGTGTGTGCTGCCTTCCCTGTGTGCGCTGTCTCTCCCCATGGACTCTGTCTTTTGCCTCCCCATCACTGAGCCACCATACAGTGCTCACCACTGAGCCACCATGCAGTGCTCATCACTGAGCCACCATATACAGTGCAAACCTGAGCCACCATATACAGTGCTAACCACTGAGCCACGTATACAGTGCTAACCACTGAGCCACCATATACAGTGCTAACCACTGAGCCACCGTATACAGTGCTAACCACTGAGTCACCATATCAGTGCTAACACTGAGCCACCATACAGTGCTAACCACTGAGCCACCAATACAGTGCTAACCACTGAGCCACCATACAGTGCTAACCACTGAGCCACCATATACAGTGCTAACCACTGAGCCACCATGTACAGTGCTAACCACTGAGCCACCATATACAGTGCTAACCACTGAGCCACCGTATACAGTGCTAACCACTGAGCCATCATATACAGTGCTAACCACTGAGCCACCATATACAGTGCTAAACACTGAGCCACCTATACAGTGCTAACCACTGAGCCACCATATACAGTGCTAACCACTGAGCCACCTATACAGTGCTAACCACTGAGCCACCTATACAGTGCTAACCACTGAGTCCCCATATACAGTGCTAACCACTGAGCCACCATACAGTGCTAACCACTGAGCCACCGTATACAGTGCTAACCACTGAGTCACCATATACAGTGCTAACCACTGAGCCACCAATACAGTGCTAACCACTGAGCCACCATACAGTGCTAACCACTGAGCCACCTATACAGTGCTAACCACTGAGTCCACCATATACAGTGCTAACCACTGAGCCACCATACAGTGCTAACCACTGAGCCACTATACAGTGCTAACCACTGAGCCACCATATACAGTGCTAACCACTGAGCCACCATACAGTGCTAACCACTGAGCCACCATATACAGTGCTAACCACTGAGCCACCATACAGTGCTAACCACTGAGTCCACCATATACAGTGCTAACCACTGAGCCACCATACAGTGCTACCACTGAGCCACCATACAGTGCTAACCACTGAGTCACCATATACAGTGCTAACCACTGAGCCACCATATACAGTGCTAACCACTGAGCCACCATACAGTGCTAACCACTGAGCACCATATACAGTGCTAACCACTGAGCCACCATATACAGTGCTAACCACTGAGCCACCATACAGTGCTAACCACTGAGCCACCATATACAGTGCTAACCACTGAGTCACCATATACAGTGCTAACCACTGAGCCACCATATACAGTGCTAACCACTGAGCCACCATATACAGTGCTAACCACTGAGTCCACCATATACAGTGCTAACCACTGAGCCACCATATACAGTGCTAACCACTGAGCCATCATATACAGTGCTAACCACTGAGTCACCATATACAGTGCTAACCACTGAGCCACCATATACAGTGCTAACCACTGAGCCACCATATACAGTGCTAACCACTGAGCCACCATATACAGTGCTAACCACTGAGCCACCATATACAGTGCTAACCACTGAGCCCCATATACAGTGCTAACCACTGAGCCACGTATACAGTGCTAACCACTGAGCCACCATATACAGTGCTAACCACTGAGCCACCATACAGTGCTAACCACTGAGCCACCATACAGTGCTAACCACTGAACCACCATATACAGTGCTAACCACTGAGCCACCATATACAGTGCTAACTGCTGAGCCACCATATACAGTGCTAACACTGAGCCACCATATACAGTGCTAACCACTGAGCCCCATATACAGTGCTAACCACTGAGCACCATATCAGTGTAACACTGAGCCTATACAGTGCTAACCACTGAGCACCATATACAGTGCTAACCACTGAGCCACCATTACAGTGCTAACCACTGAGCCACCATACAGTGCTAACACTGAGCCACCATTACAGTGCTAACCACTGAGCATCTATACAGTGCTAACCACGATCACCATATACAGTGCTAACCACTGAGCCACCTAACAGTCTAACCACTGAGCACCTATACAGTGCTAACCATGAGCCACCATCAGTGCTAACCACTGAGCCACGTATACAGTGCTAACCACTGAGTCACCATATACAAAGCCTAACCACTGAGCCACCATATACAGTGCTAACCACTGAGCCAAACATATCAGTGCTAACACTACACATAACAGTGCTAACCACTGAGCCACCATATACAGTGCTAACCACTGAGCCACCATATACAGTGCCAACACTGAGCCACCATATAAGTGCTAACACTGAGCCACCTATACATGCTAACCACTGAGCCACCATACATGCTAACACTGAGCCACCATACAGTGTAACCACTGAGCCACATACAGTGCTAACCACTGAGCCACAATACAGTGCTAACCACTGAGCCACCTATACAGTGCTAACCACTGAGCACCATATACAGTGCTAACCACTGAGCCACCATACAGTGCTAACCACTGAGCCACGTATACAGTGCTAACACGAGTACCATATACAGTGCTAACCACTGAGCCACCTATACAGTGCTAACCACTGAGCCACCATATACAGTGCTAACCACTGAGCACCATATACAGTGCTAACCACTGAGCCCTATACAGTGCTAACCACTGAGTCACCATATACAGTGAACCATAACCAAACTGAGCCACCATATACAGTGCTAACCATCTATACAGTGCTAAACTGGCACCAATACAGTGAACCTGAGCACCATAAGTGCTACACTGAGCCACCATACAGTCAACACTGAGCACATACAGTGCTAACCACTGAGCCACATACAGTCTACCTGAGCCACCATATATGTAACATGCCACTTAGTGCTACCATGAGCACTATACGTGAACTGACACCATATACGCTAACCACTGAGCACCATATACAGTGCTAACCATGAGCCACTATACAGTGCTAACACTGAGCCACCATATCAGTGTAACTGAGCCACCTATAGTGCTAACCACTGAGCCACCATATCAGTGCTAACCACTGAGCACCATATCATGCTAACCACTGAGCCATGACAGTGCTAACATGAGCACTACAGTGCTAACCACTGACCCTTACAGGCTAACCACTGAGCCACTATACAGTGCTAACCTGAGCCACCATATACAGTGCTAACCACTGACCCCATATACAGTGCTAACCACTGACCCATATACAGTGCTAACCACTGAGCCACTATACAGTGCTAACCACTGAGCCCATATACAGTGCTAACCACTGAGCCACCATACAGTGCTAACCACTGAGCCACCATATCGTGTAACCACTGAGCCACCATACAGTGCTAACCTGAGCACCATAGTCTAACCACGAGCACCATACAGTGCTAACCACTGAGCACCATTACAGTCTAACCACTGAGCCACATACAGTGCTAACCACTGAGCACCATACATAGCTAACCACTGAGCCACATTACAGTGCTAACACTGAGCCACCATACAGTGCTAACTCGAGCCACCATATACACTAACTCTGAGCCACCATATATGCTACCACTGAGCCACCATTACAGTGCTAACCACTGAGCACCATATACAGTGCTAACCACGAGCCACTATACATGCTAACCACTGAGTCACCATATACAGTGCTAACCACTGACCACCATATACAGTGCTAACCACTGAGCCACCATATACAGTGCTAACCTGAGCCACCATACAGTCAACCACTGAGCCACCATATACAGTGCTAACCACTGAGCCACCATAACAGTGCTAACCACGAGCCACCATATACAGTGATAACCACTGAGCCACCTATACAGTGCTAACCACTGAGCCACCATACAGTGCTAACCACTGAGCCACCATACAGTGCTAACCACTGAGCCACCATACAGTGCTAACCATGAGCCACCATACAGTGCTAACACTGAGCCATCGTATACAGTGCTAACCACTGAGCACCATACAGTGCTCAACCACTGAGCCACCATCAGTCTAACACTGAGCCACCGTATACAGTCTAACCACTGAGCACCATTCAGTGCTACCACTGAGCCCCTGATACAGTGCTAACCACTGAGCACCATATACAAAGCTAACCACTGAGCCACCATATACAGTGCTAACACTGAGCCACCATATACAGTGCTAACTGCTGAGCCACCATATACAGTGCTAACTGCTGAGCCACCATATAGTGCTAACCACTGAGCCACCATATACAGTGCTAACCACTGAGTCACCATATACAGTGCTAACCACTGAGCCATCGTATACAGTGCTAACCACTGAGTCACCATATCAGTGCTAACCACTGAACCACCATATACAGTGCTAACCACTGAGCCACCATATACAGTGCTAACTGCTGAGCCACCATATACAGTGCTAACCACTGAGCCACCATATACAGTGCTAACCACTGAGCCACCATATACAGTGCCAACCACTGAGCCACCATATACAGTGATAACCACTGAGCCACCGTATACAGTGCTAACCACTGAGCCACCGTATACAGTTCTAACCACTGAGCCACCATGCAGTGCTAATCACTGAGCCACCATGCAGTGCTCACTCACTGAGCCACCATACAGTGCTAACCACTGATCCCCCATATACAGTGCTAACCACTGAGCCATCAGTATACAGTGCTAACCACTGAGCCACCATATACAGTGCTAACTGCTGAGCCACCATATACAGTGCTAACCACTGAGCCACCATATACAGTGCTAACCACTGAGCCACCTATATACAGTGCTAACCACTGAGCCACCATATACTGTGCTAACCACTGAGCCACCATATACAGTGCTAACCACTGAGCCACCATATACTGTGCTAACCACTGAGCCACCATGCAGTGCTTATCACTGGAGCACAGTGCTAACCACCGAGGCACCATACAGTGCTCATCACTGAGCCACCATACAGTACTAACCACCGAGGCACCATACAGTGCTCATCACTGAGCCACCATACAGTACTAACCACTGAGCCACCGTACAGTACTAACCACTGAGCCACCATACAGTACTAACCACCGAGCCACCATACTGAGCCACCATACAATGCTCACCACTGAGCCACCATACAATGCTCACCACTGAGCCACCATGCAGTGCTCATCACTGAGCCACCATACAGTGCTATCCACCGAGCCACCATTATACAATGCTAACCACTGAGCCACCATATACAGTGCTAACCACTGAGCCACCATACTGAGCCACCATACAATGCTAACCACTGAGCCACCATACAATGCTCACCACTGAGCCACCATGCAGTGCTCATCACTGAGCCACCATGCAGTGCTCATCACTGAGCCACCATACAGTGCTATCCACCGAGCCACCATATACAGTGCTAACCACTGAGCCCCCATACAGTACTAACCACCGAGCCACCATACTGAGCCACCATACAATGCTCACCACTGAGCCACCATACAATGCTCACCACTGAGCCACCATGCAGTGCTCATCACTGAGCCACCATGCAGTGCTCATCACTGAGCCACCATACAATGCTCACCACTGAGCCACCATACAATGCTCACCACTGAGCCACCATGCAGTGCTCATCACTGAGTCACCGTACAGTACTAACCACTGAGCCACCATAGAGTGCTATCCACCGAGCCACCATATACAATGCTAACCACTGAGCCACCATATACAGTGCTAACCACTGAGCCACCATATACAGCGCTAACCACTGAGCCACCATAGAGTGCAAACCACTGAGCCACCATATACAGTGCTAACTACTGAGCCACCATATACAGTGCTAACTACTGAGCCACCATATACAGTGCTAACCACTGAGCCACCATATACAGTGCAAACCACTGAGCCACCATATACAGTGCTAACCACTGAGCCACTATACAGTGCTAACCACTGAGCCACCATGCAGTGCTCATCACTGAGCCACCATACAGTACTAACCACCGAGGCACCATACAGTGCTTATCACTGAGCCACCATACAGTACTAACCACTGAGCCACCGTACAGTACTAACCACTGAGCCACCATACAGTGCTAACCACTGAGCCACTATACAGTACTAACCACCGAGCCACCATACTGAGCCACCATACAATGCTCACCACTGAGCCACCATACAGTACTAACCACCGAGGCACCATACAGTGCTCATCACTGAGCCACCATACAGTACTAACCACTGAGCCACCGTACAGTACTAACCACTGAGCCACCATACAGTGCTAACCACCTGAGCCACCATACAGTACTAACCACCGAGCCACCATACTGAGCCACCATACAATGCTCACCACTGAGCCACCATACAATGCTCACCACTGAGCCACCATGCAGTGCTCATCACTGAGCCACCATGCAGTGCTCATCACTGAGCCACCATGCAGTGCTCATCACTGAGACACTATACAGTACTAACCACTGAGTCACTGTACAGTACTAACCACTGAGCCACCATACAGTGCTATCCACCGAGCCACCATATACAATGCTAACCACTGAGCCACCATATACAGTGCTAACCACTGAGCCACCATATACAGTGCTAACCACTGAGCCACCATATACAGCGCTAACCACTGAGCCACCATAGAGTGCAAACCACTGAGCCACCATATACAGTGCTAACTACTGAGCCACCATATACAGTGCTAACCACTGAGCCACCATATACAGTGCAAACCACTGAGCCACCATATACAGTGCTAACCACTGAGCCACTATACAGTGCTAACCACTGAGCCACCATACTGAGCCACCATACAATGCTCACCACTGAGCCACCATGCAGTGCTAACCACCGAGCCACCATAAAGTACTAACCACAGAGCCATCATACAGTGCTAACCACTGAGCCACCATACAGTACTAACCACTGAGCCACCATATACAGTGCTAACCACTGAGTCACCATATACAGTGCTAACCACTGAGCCACCATGCAGTACTAACCACTGAGCCACCATATACAGTGCTAACCACTGAACCACCGTATACAGTGCTAACCAGTGAGCCAACATACAATGCTAACTACTGAACCACCGTATACAGTGCTAACAACTGATCCACCATATACAGTGTCAACCTCTGGGCCGCTTTACAATGCTAACCACTAAGCCACCATACAGTACTAACCACTGAGTCACCATACAGTGCTAACCACTGAGCCACTATATACAGTGATAACCACTGAGCCACCATACAGTGCTAACAACTGATCCACTGCACAGTGCTAACCACTGAGCCACCATATACAGTGTTAACCTCTGGGCCGCTATACAGTGCTAACCACTGAGCTACTGTAGCGTGCAGACCACTGAGCCACCGTACAGTGCTAACCACTGAACCACCATATACGGTGCTCACCACTGAGCCACCATACAGTGCTAACCACTGAGCCATCATACAGTGCTAACCACTGAGCCAACATACAGTGCTAACCACTGAGCCACTATACAGTGCTAACCACTGAGCTATCATACAGTACTAACCACTGAGCCAACATACAGTGCTAACCACTGAGCCAACACACAGTGCTAACCACTGAACCACCATACAGTACAAACCACTGAGCCACCATATACAGTGCTAACCACTGAGCTATCATACAGTACTAACCAATCACATCAGCTGCTAGCAGTATTGAAAACTGGCCCGCCAATACCGCTCAGCTGATTGGTTGCGCGCCGGGTAGCACATGACCAATCAGCTGAGCAGCACGGTATTGACAGCCAGCTTTAAAATTCCTGCGTGACTAATCAGCTGAGCAGTATTGGCGGGAGATTTAAAGCTGGCCACCAATACCGCGCTGCTCAGCTGATTGGTTGCACGCTGCCCGACCAATCAGCTAAACGGTATTGACGGGAGATTTAAAGGGATCCTGTCACCCCCAAAACACCTCTAAACCTATTAAAAGCTGTCTCTAGAGCGTATTAACACTTTCCCTACACTCCTTTTACCTCCTAAATGCACCAAGTGACATTGAAGAAAAACGTTATTCTAGTACCTCATTACTGATAATAAAGTGACTATGCTATTCATAGTCACTCATCCAGGCTGCCCCTCTTCTTCATATCACGCCTGAATAGGCGTGATCTACAGCACTGATTCAAATTGCCGCCTCCCTGCGCGCCTCCCATCTCTCCCATTGCGTCCGGGCTTCAGTGTATGGCTGTATGACGCGATCCGCGTCATTCCCGGCGCCGGGTGACGTATTTACACCGGCGCCGCGCTGTCAGCTTCAAAATGCGCACTGCGATACATGAGTGCCGCTGATCTTCCGGCGGGCCGCCACTCACTACTATTCCACCGTAAGATCAGCGGCGGGTGATGAGCTCGGCCAGCTTTAAATTTCCTGCCAAAACTGGCGTGCGACCAATGAGCTGAACAGCGCAGTATTGGCGTGAGATGTAAAGCTGGCTGCCAATACCACGCTGCTCAGTGGCGCATCGGTACTGAGCAGCGCGGCTCTGGCGGCTAGCGGTGCCTCTGACCTGGCGGCGGGAGATGAGTGGCTGCCACCGCCGGGAGATTATCGGCGAGGGCTGCTGATCTCCCGACGGCCTGCCGCTCTCTTCTATTCCACCGGGAGATCTGTGGCGGGTGAGCGCTGCAGATCTCCCGGCTAAATTGCAGTGATGTGTATGTCACTTGCAGAGGCGCAGTTCGTCGTCGCAGGCAAGTGACACTGCCGCGGTGCCTTATGGGATTTGGTTACAGCAGCCAACTGGCAATTATGTATTTAGATTATTTGTTATTATGCTTGTTTATATAGCGCCAACATATTCTGCAGCGCTCTACACACCTTGTTTCCATTGAGCTCACAATTTAAATTTCTTGTCCTACTTTCACACATTCTTACAGCTCTATTTATGCTTGTGTTGTCAGCATTTGTTACTTGTGGCATCAGCGTTTGTAAATGTGGCGTCAGCAGTGTTTGTTCCTTGTGGCGTCAGCATTTGGTCTGTGTGTCATCAGCTTTTGGTCTGTGTGTCATCAGCGTTTGGTCTGTGTGTCAGCAGTGTTTGTTCCTT
This sequence comes from Allobates femoralis, assembly GCA_033576535.1. NCBI lineage: Eukaryota > Metazoa > Chordata > Amphibia > Anura > Aromobatidae > Allobates > Allobates femoralis. The sequence goes on from JARQOC010000001.1 coordinate 450,114,993, forward strand.
GTGGGGTCAGCATTTGTTCCTTGTGGCATCAGCTTTTGGTCTGTGTGTCAGCAATATTTGTTCCTTCTGTCATCAGCGTTTGGTCTGTGTGTCAACAGTGTTTGTTGTGGGGTCAGCATTTGGTCTGTGTGTCAGCAATGTTTGTTCCTTGTGTCATCAGCGTTTGGTCTGTGTGTCAGCAGTGTTTGTTCCTTGTGTCATCAGCGTTTGGTCTACATGTCAGCAGTGTTTGTTCCTTGTGGCGTCAGCGTTTGGTCTACATGTCAGCAGTGTTTGTTCCTTGTGGCATCAATGTTTGGTCTATGCGGTAGTAATGTTTGATTCGTATGTCATCAGTGTTTGGTCTGTGTGTCAGCTGTGATTGGTCCATGTGTTATCAGCATTTGTTCCTTGTGGTGTTAACATTTGATTCATGTTGTCAATATTTGTTACTTGTGGCGTCAGCGTTTGTTACTTGTGGCGTCAGCGTTTGTTACTTGCGGCATCAGCATTTGTTACTTGTGGCATCAGCATTTGTTACTTGTGGCGTCAGCGTTTGGTCTGAGTGTTGTCACCGTTTGGTGTGTGTCAGCAGTGTTTGTTCCTTGTGGCGTCAGCATTTGGTCTGTGTGTCATCAGCTTTTGGTCTGTGTGTCATCAGCGTTTGGTCTGTGTGTCAGCAGTGTTTGTTCCTTGTGGCGTCAGCGTTTGGTCTGTGTGTCAGCAGTGTTTGTTCCTTGTGTCATCAGCTTTTGGTGTGTGTGTCAACAGAGTTTGTTCCTTGTGGCGTCAGCGTTTGGTCTGTGTGTCATCAGCGTTTGGTCTGTGTGTCATCAGCGTTTGGTCTGTGTGTCAGCAGTGTTTGTTCCTTGTGTCATCAGCGTTTGGTGTGTGTGTGTCAGCAGAGTTTGTTCCTTGTGGCGTCAGCGTTTGGTCTGTGTGTCAACAGTGTTTGTTCCTTGTGTCATCAGCGTTTGGTGTGTGTGTCAGCAGTGTTTGTTCCTTGTGGCGTCAGCGTTTGGTCTGTGTGTCATCAGCGTTTGGTCTGTGTGTCATCAGCGTTTGGTGTGTGTGTCAGCAGTGTTTGTTCCTTGTGTCATCAGCGTTTGGTGTGTGTGTCAGCAGTGTTTGTTCCTTGTGGCGTCAGCGTTTGGTCTGTGTGTCATCAGCGTTTGGTCTGTGTGTCAGCAGTGTTTGTTCCTTGTGGCATCAGCGTTTGGTCTGTGTGTCAGCAGTGTTTGTTCCTTGTGTCATCAGCTTTTGGTGTGTGTGTCAACAGAGTTTGTTCCTTGTGGCGTCAGCGTTTGGTCTGTGTGTCATCAGTGTTTGGTCTGTGTGTCAGCAGTGTTTCTTCCTTGTGTCATCAGCGTTTGGTGTGTGTGTCAGCAGAGTTTGTTCCTTGTGGCGTCAGCATTTGGTCTGTGTCAACAGTGTTTGTTCCTTGTGTCATCAGCGTTTGGTGTGTGTGTCAGCAGTGTTTGTTCCTTGTGGCGTCAGCGTTTGGTCTGTGTGTCATCAGCGTTTGGTCTGTGTGTCAGCAGTGTTTGTTCCTTGTGGCATCAGCATTTGGTCCGAGTCTTGTCAGCATTTGGTCTGTGTGTCATCAGTGTTTGGTCCGAGTGTTGTCAGCATTTGGTCTGTATGATTCGCCCATGTGTCGTCAGCATTTGATCCGTGTCAGTCTTTACCCCAGATCTCCTTCTATCCATTACTATTTTAACCTCTTCATAATGTGGTAAATTTCTTTTTTTGCGTTTTCCATTTTTTCTCCCTTCTTTCAAGCATAATAATGTGTTTATGTTACTGTGTACCTAGAATATGAGAGCTTGTTTTTTATGGGACGAGTTCTACTAATGAATGGCACCATTTAACCACATACATACACGTAGTAGAAAATGGGAACACAATTGGTGCTGTGAAATTTTGAGAAAACAAAAAAAAACAAAAAAAAAAAACACAATTCTGATGTACGATAGCGACGACACCAAACATATATGATGTTTTCATTATAATAATGGTGGAAAAAAATAAAAAATGTAAAAAAAAATTTGGATTGTGCTTCTATTTTCTGACACATTTCACATTTAAATATTTGGGTCTGTGGAACCATGTAAAAGTTGATATTTTGGTGGATGAAACATCCTTTTAAGGCGGCCATCACACGCACAGATATCTTGCCCGATATCGTTTAAGCGATCTCCTTTTTGATCGCTTAAGCGATATCGGGCTTAAAATCGATGCATGTAATCGTGACATCGCTGATCTGAGGTCCGGTTCTCAGATCTAGCGATGAACGATTTCCCAGCGCAGAGCCTATGCTGGGAGATGGTAACTATGGTACACGTCGGGTAACTAAGCGACGCGCGGCCCTAGTAACCCGATGTGTACCATAGTAACGAGCGAGATCGCGGCTCCGCATCGCTGGTGAGTCTGTCTGTGTGACATCTCACCAGCGATGTGAGCGATATTGTAAGCGATTGCGCGTGCACGTGATCGCTTACAATATCGTTCTAGATATCTGTGCGTGTGACGGCCGCCTAAAGGCCACTTCACACACACAGATATCTGAGTCCAATATCTGAACAGATCTCTGGTTGCAGTGAAATCATGGATACATTGCTCCATTTTGTGGCTGTGTACAACATGGAGCAATGTATCCATGATTTCACTGCAACCAGAGATCTGTTCAGATATTGGACTCAGATGTCTGTGTGTGTAAAGTGGCCTTCATTGATACCATTTTGAGATAGATACGATGTTTTGATCGCTTGTTGCAGCATTTTTTCTTCAGTTTTGCAGCAACCAAAATCCCTCCCAATTTTGCGTTTCTGAGGTTTTTCTATTTGCGGTGTTAACCGATTGAGTTATTTGTATATTTGATATATAACATTTTTCGAGATGCAGCAGTACCACAGCTGCATTTTTTTAATTACTATCTTTATTTTTAATGGGAGATAAGTGGAGTAAGGCCCCTTTCACATCAGCGTTTTTCGCTGATTGCAGCAGATCTGGCAGATTTATCACATCTGTCGCCTAACGGCCGCACTTGCGGCGACCCCCATGCATTGTCTATGGTGTTTTGCGGCACGTGCGGTATTACCGCGATCCGGCTGGTGCTGAGAGGTGTGGGGGGGGGGGAGCTGCGCATATTATATGAGCCTAAGTGTACTCACCCTCCATCCTAGATATGGCCCCCCATCCTAGCGCACACACAAAAAATAACAATGTAACTCCCCACTCCATTGCTTCTTCCTTGCAGCACTTCCGTTTCCTCCTGTGTGTTCTGGCATCCGATCATGTGATCAGGGCGTGCAGTGATGACAACAGTGTCCTATTCTGGTCACGTGATTGGATGCCAGCACACACAGGACATGGAAGTGCTGCAAGCAGGAAGCGATGGAGTGGTGAGTTACATCGGTTATTTTTGTGTGCGCGCTAGGATGGAGGGGCTATATCCCAGGATAGGGGGAGCCATGCATTAGAGTGGGAGCTATATATCAAGATGGGGGTAATGCAACAGGATGTGGAGGCCATGTACCAGGATGGGGGCTATATACCAGGATGAGGGGCATATACTACTTGGAAGGGGCCCAGGATGGGGACATTACACCCATAGGTGTCAGCATCAGATACCCCCATAACTGCGCATTATAAATAGATTTTTTGCTTTATTTTTTATTTTCCTCCTCTAAAATCTGGGTGTGTATTGGTCTGTTGCGTGTTCTAGTCTGAAAAATACAGTAAATATTTCAGATCATCAAACTAATTTAAATAGTAGTTAAAGATAACACAAGTAAACACCAAATGCTGTTTATAAATGAAGGTCTTTATTAAGGGAGAAACCTACAAGGCCCTGTGTGAAAAAGTGATTGACCCTCTCTCCCCCAAAAAAAAAACCAAAACAAAACAACAACTGTGGTGTATCACATCTTTGGAAAGCCGAGTTAAATTTCCCTAGACACACCCATGCCTGATTACTGCCACAACTGTTTTCAATTAGATCACTTCAATAAGACCTGCCTGACAAATTGAATTAGACCAGTAGATCCTAAAAAGCTAGACATCATGCCGCGATCCACGAGAAGCTAGATTAAACCATTGTTCTGAGCAGACCAACCAACAACAGTGTATGCTCTTCCTGATCTGCAGTGCCATATTTGGAGAAATCATGATGGTGCATGTTTGATGTCAGTTTTTCACTAATGAGTTCTATCCTGATATTCACAGATACAACAGGTACCTATTATAATGTATGCTGTTGTTCATATGTCACTTTCTTTTTGTAAATGTTGTGTCTGCAAAGAAAACACAGAAATATGTCTGTTTTCTATACAAACCATGGATCAAAATCAACCATAACAAGTCTAATGTAACTGATAGCACACAGATGCCTACTTGTGCAGCTCATGTGTTGTCAATTTTTCACATTGCAATGTATATAGGAAACTTTGCAAATTCTTTTGAAAATCACTGGCGAAACTTGGACTGTTCCCTTTTTTTCACATATGTTAAAAAAACCAGACATCTAAATGAGTACTTATAGAAGGGAAACCTGAGCGAGCAGTGCAATAGAAGGGACTGGAGGGGGCAGAGTGGTATGTAGGGGACTCAGCCCCTGGAAGAGGATACTGGAGTAGATCATGCAGGTTTGTGGACCACAGAGGGATGTGAATATGTTAGGGGAATCTGGCAGCACCCTATTCCCCTCTCCCCATTAAAATAAACATTTGTGTTTGGAGATCGGAGTCCAGGTTTCTGAGTGGACTCTCATGTTCTGATAATTCAGCTGCTTTTAGAATTAGTCTTTGATGCATATAAACAACTGATCCTGCACTGTTTTTATCTGGTCATATTAATACCTGTAATTAATGTATTACCTGTAACTAATGCATTGCCTTTCATTGTTTAATAAGAGCACCACTTTCTGACGATTTTATGAATCTAGTTCAGTTGCAATTGTTGCCCCCCGCAACGAGTGCGTCACAGGAGTGTATTGCAGCCAAGACAGCAGCAGCAATATTCTCTGACTAAGCAATGACACAGTTAAAACTCAGAGCTTCATACCCTACATGCACATCAGCATAGAGGGCCAATAAGGTCCTGGTGGGCGGAGTGTAGTGGTAGAGTGTAGAGAAGAACTGAAATGGCAACGTAGGAGAAGGGAGCAAAAAGAACAAGCTCTGCAACCTAGGAGAGGGGGCCTGCACAGTCCCGTGCACCCCCTGGCCATCACCCCGGTTGGGCGCCATTACTCCGGTGCCTCAACAACCGGACTCTGGGCGAATGCATACGGGTCAAAATATACCCGTGCCCATTTACAACCGGATTACTGGTTCCGAAGCTGGGAGTCGTTTATCACTGCCATGCAAACCAGGAGTGGAGGGACTGCTTTACAGGAGCACCCCACCACCGCCACACACACAAAGTCGTCTAGCCAGCGGAGTACCCACCAAAAGGACCCAAGGCTCCCCACAAACCCGGCCAGAATTCCCCGGTAGGGAAATTGAAGCAGCCTCCTTGTACCCGACTCGGCACCACAGGGCGACAACGGCAACACAAACTAGTTAGAATGGAGGAACACCGCGGAGCTCTGAGAAACACTGGTGATTGCTGAGTCCACTCGGTCCGTTACACGAGAACTGTATGCCATGTATCACCTGCTGGTTACAGTAAAGTACCCGTTACATAGACTTCCAGTGTCCGTGCTTTCTTTAGAACTGTCCATCTCCGCAAGTAGAAGGTAACTACAGCTGCCTCACAACATCTTGAGCAGCTCCTGGCTCCGGGGATCACCACTCAGGCTGTGGGGAGCGTTCCATCTTGCTGCATCCCATCCCTCGGAGGCCCAAGCAGCGCCGGTGGACATCACCGGAACACTCACAGGTGGCGTCACGAATTAAACAACCTTTAAATCTGTTCAGCCAATTTTTCCTTTGAATCTGCACCACCGGGCCCTGCTTCGGCAGGCGCGGTTCCGTGACAAGGAGGAAGAAGCATAGCCTGCCCCTTGAAGCCACGGCCTCCGGTAGAGTGTCAGACACAATGTATTATGGAAAGTCTCCCAGAATGTGAAGCGAGTCACCAGTGCCTGGCCGATGGGCCGCACCTCTGCTTATTAAACAGGACCCTGGCTGTGTGTCCCTGTCTTTGGTACGTAACACTCACGCACTCCAGGATAATGTCATTAGTCTGCTCGTCCTCTTCTGCAGGGGCGGCCTAGCAGGGACCACAATGCACCAGGATTTCTTTAAACCAACAGTTGTTACTTCAGATTAACATCAACATGTCATACACAGCACTGACACCCTTGATTCCCTCCTTCCTGACTGAGGTTTCCTTTTTCTGCTAGGCTCCCATTATGGGTGTAGCACCAGCTCCTCTCTTCCCTGGCTCCTGCAATACGCAGCCACAGCCACTTTTCCTCCTGCTTTATCCTCCGTCCTCCTCCCACTGGGTCCCTGACACCACTGAACCATCCCATTCGTCCAGGTCCAGCTTCCCCATCTGTTGATACCCTGGTGGCTATAACTAAGCCCACTAGGTGAAGCCTCCAGACTATGGGGACCGGCTCTTAGGCTGCGTTCACACACACAGCGCTGCATAAATGCCGTGAACGCAGCTGCACTCACATGGTCTGTTTTTTTGCGCTGCAAAGCGCATCTGTAAAAAGAATAAACATGTGAAATCTTTGCGCTTTTTTCAGCGCAGTTTATACTTAACTAGCCACGTTACCTCGGTGATCACTTCTCTTCCAGGCACCGTAGGACCTGGTACAGGACCTTAAATATCACCATGTGACTGGGTAACGTCACTGGTCACATGGTGCTTCCGGATCCTAGAGCCCGCACTTGCTGCGAGCCGGCGGGGGCTCAGAAGACACCAGCGGTCACCGAGGGAGTACAACGAGGCAAGTATAACGCACAGGGGAGAAGCGCAGGCCCATTTACACACAGAATGCTGTGTTCTGTGAGGATGAACTCTTGGTGCAGTTTTGCAGCAAAAGCACATCCTCAAAAATACACTGTGTGTGAACGCAGCCTAAGGCCTTCAGGACAGGCCCTCCGTCCCAGGCCCACTTCCTCTCACTTCACTGGCATAGCTCTCACCATTTATCTAAAATGGCTGCTTACTGCCTCCCTTAGCTCCTCCCAGGCCAAACTTAACTCTTTCCCACCAATATTTTTCAGCAGCCACACTACCAATGACTGGCCACTAGGTGTCACTATAATAACTATAGTAAAATGTTATCTAAACAACTTACTTTTCTATACCTAGGCTACGTTCAAACATTTGCATATTTTGTTGCATTTTTTTACACGTGCTTTTTGCCGCGTTTTTCGGCCGCGCAAAAAAGCGCAACAAAATACACTGGGGCTTTCACACACTGCGCTTTCTTTACCCCAGAAAGTGCAGTGAGGTCACAGAGGGGAGGAAGAATCCTGCTTCCTCGTCCCCTCTGTGACAGCTGTGACCGCCCCATTAGATTTCACAGTGTATTAATATACACTGCGAAATCTAAATTAAACAAAGCCAAATGTATGTAAAATAAAAAAGAATCAAATACTTACCTCTCCGATGCCTTTCCCCGGTGTCTGGTGCCGAAGACAGGTGATGTGTAGTCCTGCAAGAGCTGCCGTGATGTCAGAGGGGGCGTTCCCGGCGCTGATTGGCCGCTAGCAGACATGTGATATGTATCATATGACTGCTAGTGCCCAATCAGCGCCGGGAACGCCCCCTGACGTCACGGCAGGTCCTGGCAGCACTACACATCGCCTGGCCTCGGCACCAGACACCGGGAAAAGGCGTCGGAGAGGTAAGTATTTGATCCTTTTTATTTTACATACACTTGCCTTTGTTTAATTTAGATTTTGCAGTGTATATTAATACACTGTGAAATCTAATGGACGGTCACAGATATCACAGAGGGGAGGAGGAAGCAGGATTCTTCCTCCCCTCTGTGACGTCAGAGAGAAAACACGCAGGAGCAGCTGCGTAAAAAATTGACATCTCAATTCTTTACACAACTGCGCTTTCTGCCATAAAAAGCACTGCGTATTTTTAAGCACTGTCTGCACGGCAAAGTGAATTTCCCTTTCACTTTGCTGGCAGACACAAAACACATTGCGTATTTTGAAAAGCGTGCATAAAAAAGCACGGCAAAATACACAATGAATGAATGTAGCCTTACTGTACATTGTGAGGCACCGCCGGCATGATCCTCATGGCCGGGGCGCATCACATGCAGGATCAGGAGGATCCTGTGCACACTGGCCGGGTTGACTGTGATAATGCTGTGTGAACCAACTTTGAACACAAGGTTTCATGTTACTAATGAGCGGCAGTGAGAGTGGGATGAGATCGAGGAGTCCCTAAGGAATAAGGGCTGAGTGCTGACAACCCGGAACACAGGGAGTTAACCTGAGCTGTGCGAAAGGCTGATTACCGGCAGCTAAGGGGGTGTGTCCATGTGGGAGTGGCTGGCACGATAAGAGGCAGCCAGCTGAGTGATTGAGAGATCATTCAGATTCAGAGAGAAGCTGAGACTCGTGCTGAGAGATTCAGATGGAAGCTGAGACCAGCCAAGTGCAGAGCAGTCTAGAGGCTCTGTGTGAATGAAGGGAGCATGCTAGCTCCAGGCCGGTGCCAAGGTCCGCGGTTGTGATAGCACCTGGTGGGGAAGCCGTGGCTGAACCCGGTGGAGACTGCTCCGGGCGTGGGGTGAACCACGTCCGGGAAAGGAGCCTTGGGGGGACGCTTGGTGGACCCGTTACACAGGTAGCGAGACCCGGATCCGTGCCCGGTAAGACAGCGGTTCCCGTGTAATGGAGTGAGCTGTGTGTGAGTAATGCCAGGCGGGCATAACCGCTATTGGGTCCGACTAGGCAGTCGGTGAAGGACCCGTTGATGTATGTAGGGGCTTAGGCAATTGCCCTGAATGTAAGATGATGACCTATGTAAGAACATTGTATAATAAGGTGGGGAGAAAGTGACCCAGCCAGTATGGATGATGTTGGAGGCGTTCCGTCCCGTGGGACGAGAGGGAGGCTTGCCCTGCTGCTTGCAGAGGGTACCCGTCCCTCAACCACGGCCTCTAATTGGTGTGGGTGTGCCTGTGGTGCCAGACACAGGGGTAATAGGGCTCCTAGTAGGTAACGGATGAGGTTCCCGTGTACTATGGTTTGCCAGTCCCTGTAATGGGCCATGGAGGAGCCACAGTCCATGGATGATGGGCTGTGAGCGTGTGGAAGAAATGTATGTGATCCATGGACGTTTGAATGATGGATCACACATGGTATGTAAGGCCCGGTCAGGCAGGAATCCTGACTACGGGGTAATATTAGGTCATCAAGCTGGGTGACTAAAGTCAGGCGGCAGGTACTGCCATTGGGACCCACAGGGCCCGTTGAAGCGTATGTAACGAAGGTCAGAAGCAGGGGTTAAAAGGGCTCCTAGAGTGGGGACACCATGGTTGAACCAGGTGGACTCTGACCGGGACGTAGGCGGAGATACGTCCAGGAAGGAGCCCCTTGGGGATACATGACATACCCGGTACTCAGGTTGCTCAATCCCTGTTATGATCCCGGAGGGGTCATCATCGAAGTATAACAAATGTATTTATTATAAATGTACTGTAAGATGTATAAGTAGGCCGGAGGCCGTAGCTACCCCGGGAGCAGGTGTTAGAGCTCCAATGGGAGAGAGTCGTGGTTACAGGTCCCGGGTTATTGTGAATGTATATGTGCAATGTTCTATGTAATGTATGATGTATTTATGTAAAGTGTTTATAATCAATGTGATGTGTCCAACATGCTACCCGGGTTATGTTATTATATGTGAAAAATAAACGGGTAGACATTGGTTAAACTTATAAACACGTGTTTTGTCGTTCTGCAAGCGGGTTCCCCGGTTGCTACCTCACAACATATAAACATTCAAATTAGGGAGCTTTCTCACTACCGTTTTTTCATTCGATGAGGATCCGGCGTAAATCCATTTTAAATTGTAAAAATCTGATGCAACCAGATGCAATCCATCAGCTGGACCTGGAATAATATTGGTGCGGCAGCATCACGTATTGTCTGTTTTCTTTACGTTTCGGTGAAAAGTTAGTTTTGTAAATGCCCCCTAGTGGGCGTGTCATATGAAGACTGTATACAGTCTTATGAAAAAGTTTGGGCACCCCTCTTAATCTTACTTTTTTTTGTTTAAAATTGTTTTTTTGCAGTGTAATATATGTAATAACTGATGGACACAGTAATATTTCAGGATTGAAATGAGGTTTATTGTACAAACCGAAAATGTGAAATATGCATTATTTCAAAAATTGACAGGTGCAAAAGTATGGGCACCTTAACAGAAAAGTGACATTAATATTTAGTAGATCCACCTTTTTCAAAAATAACAGCCTCTAGTCGCTTCCTGTAGCTGTTAATGAGTTCCTGGATCCTGGATGAAGGTATTTTTGACCATTCCTCTTTACAAAACAATTCCAGTTCAGTTAAGTTTGATGGTCGCCGAGCATGGACAGCCCGCTTCAAAACATCCCACAGATGTTCAATGATATTCAGGTCTGGGGACTGGGATGGCCATTCCAGAACATTGTAATTGTTCTTCTGCGTGAATGCCTGAGTAGATTTGGAGTGGTGTTTTGGATCATTGTCTTGCTGAAAGATCCATCCCCGGCGTAACTTCGACTTTGACACTGATTCTTGAACATTATTCTCAAGAATCTGCTGATTCTGAGTGGAATCCATGCGACCCTCAACTTTAACAAGATTCCCGATGCCGTCATTGGCCACACAGCCCCAAAGCATGATGGACCCTCCCCCAAATTTGACAGTGGGTAGCAAGTGTTTTTCCTGGAATGTTGTGTTTTTGTGGCGCCATGCATAACGTCTTGTTGTATGACCAAACAACTCAATCTTTGTTTCATCAGTCCACAAGACCTTCTTCCAAAATGAAACTGGCTTGTCCAAATGTGCTTTTGCATACCTCAGGCGACTCTGCTTGTGGCGTGCATGCAGAAACGGCTTCTTTCGCATCACTCTCCCATACAGCTTCTCCTTTTGCAGTGTGCGCTGTATTGTTGACCGATGCACAGTGACACCATCTGCAGCAAGATGATGGTGCAGGTCTTTGGAGGTGGTCTGTGGATTGTTCTTGACTGTTCTCACCATTCTTCTCTGCCTTTCTGATATTTTTGTTGGCCTGCCACTTCTGGCCTTTATAAGAACTGTCCCTGTGGTCTTCCATTTCCTTACTATGTTCCTCACAGTGGAAACTGACAGGTTAAATCTCTGAGACAACTTTTTGTATCCTTCCCCTGAACAACTATGTTGAAAAAATCTTTTTTTTTTTCAAATCATTTGAGAGCTGTTTTGAGGAGCCCATGATGCCAATCCTCAGAGAAGATGCAACTAGGAGAACAACTTGCAAGTGGACACCTGAAATAGCTTTTCTCATGATTGGATACACCGGCTATGACGTACAAAGTTCAATGAGGTTACCAGACCAATTTAGTGCTTCAGTAAGTCAGTAAAAAGTAATTAGGAGTATTCAAATCATGAAAATCAGAAGGGTGCCCATACTTTGGCACCTGTCAAATTTTGAAATAATGCATATTTCACATTTTTGGTTAGTACAATAAACCTCATTTCAAACCTGAAATATTACTGTGTCCATCAGTTATTACATATATCACACTGAAATAGCTGGTGCAAAAAAACAATTTTAAACTAAAAAAAAAGAGTAAGATTAAGAGGGGTGCCCAAACTTTTTCATTTGACTGTATATACAGTGTATATAATATATATCTAATATATAAAGCTGAATGTGTGTGTGTATGTGTGTATATCCAGGATTGGCATCTACACCATCGCAACTACAGCTACAAAAATTTGCACAGTCACACGTCTGGACCCCAGGAGCGTCATAGGCTATATTGTGAGGCGAAATTTTAACCCCGCGCATTCCAATTCACCAAACAATTTTGCCCCTATCTATATAATGGGGAAAAAGTGACAGTTACCAGATGACAGTTGTGAATAAGAGGGGCTTAATGATAGCACCAAAGACTAACAGCACATACCAGCATATAGTCACTAAGATGGGGCCCCAACATGAGATATTCACCACACATGGCGATAGGTATACACACCACATGCACACAAAGAGTAACAGCAAGTGTATAGTCGCTAAAGTGCAGCCCCAACATTGGATACTCACCACGCACCCGAACAAACACACACCACAAAGAGACACACACAACACAGACACACACACACCCCCAAGGGGACACACACACACTCTCTAGCGACACATGCACTCACCCCACAGGGACACATACCACAAAGAGACACACATAACACAGACACACACCACACAGACCCCCCCCCACAGGGACACACACACATAGCCACCCTATAGGGACACATGCACTCACCCCACAGGGACACACACACCAAAGACTAACAGCACATATCAGCTAAGTCACTAAGGTGGGGCCCCAACATGAGATATTCACCACACACAGGGACATGTATACACACCACACGCACACAAAGAGTAACAGCAAGTGTATAGTCGCTAAAGTGCAGCACCAACATTGGATACTCACCACGCACCCGAACAAACACACACACACCACAAAGAGACACACACCTCAGCCAAGGGGACACACACACACTCTATAGCGACACATGCACTCACCCCACAGGGACACACACACCACAAAGAGACACACACCACACAGACCCCCCCACACAGGGACACACACATACACACCCTATAGGGGCACATGCACACACCCCACAGGGACACACACACACCACAAAGAGACACACATAACACAGACACACACACCACACAGACCCCCCCACAGGGACACACACACATACACTCCCTATAGGGACACATGCACTCACCCCACAGGGACACACACACACCACAAAGAGACACACACAACACAGATACACACACACACACACACACACACACACACCACACAGACCCCCCCCACAGGGACACGCACACATACACTCCCTATAGGGACACATGCACTCACCCCACAGGGACACACACACCACAAAGAGACACACACCACACAGACCCCCCCCACACAGGGACACACACATACACACCCTATAGGGGCACATGCACACACCCCACAGGGACACACACACCACAAAGACACACACAACACAGATACACACACAAACCACACAGACCCCCCACAGGGAAACACACATACACTCCCTATAGGGACACACACACCACACAGACAAACACAGATGTGCACAAATCACCTCACACAACTCGCCTCATACGTGTGCTATCTTTATTTTCCAAAGATAAACATCTGATTAAAAACAGCCAATGTGCAACACATGTGCCATATAGGGAATTAAGGCAGATGTCAGTCACATGAGCCATCTATTATGTGTATGTGTGAGGTAACATATACTGCCCGGCCAGGGGGAGGGATTACTGTTGGCTGGAGATTTATTAGGCTGCCTATAGCAATCAATCACAGCTCAGCTTCTATTTTCCTACAGGTCATTAATATGACATATTCAAATTCAATGTTGTTATAGCTAACAGCAGTTATTTATTAACCCGGGCGTAGCCGGGTACTACAGCTATCTAATATATAAAGCTGAATGTGTGTATGTGTGTGTGTATATCCGGGATTGGCATCTACACCGTCGCAGCTACAGCCGCAAAATTTTGCAGAGTCACACGTCTGGACCCCGAGAGCGTCATAGGCTATGTTGTGAGGCGAAATTTTAACCCCGCGCATTCCAATTCACCAAACAATTTTGCCCCTATCGACATAATGGGGAAAAAGTGACAGTTGACAGTTGTGAATGAGAGGGGCTTAATGATAGCACCAAAGACTAACAGCACATAACAGCTAAGTCACTAAGGTGGGGCCCCAACATGAGATATTCACCACACACAGGGACATGTATACACACCACACGCACACAAAGAGTAACAGCAAGTGTATAGTCGCTAAAGTGCAGCCCCAACATTGGATACTCACCACGCACCCGAACAAACACACACACACCACAAAGAGACACACACAACACAGAGACACACACCCCCCCCCAAGGGGACACACACACACACACACACTCTTATAGCGACACATGCACTCACCCCACAGGGACACATACCACAAAGAGACACACATAACACAGACACACACCACACAGACCCCCCCCACAGGGACACACACACATAGCCACCCTATAGGGACACATGCACTCACCCCACAGGGACACACACACCACGAAGAGACACAAACACACCACACAGACCCCCCACAGGGACACACACACATACACACCCTATAGGGACACATGCACTCACCCCTCAGGGACACACACACCACAAAGGGACACACACAACACAGACACACACACCCCACACAGACACCCCCCACAGGGACACACACACCACGAAGAGACAGAAACACACCACACAGACCCCCCCACAGGGACACACACACATACACACCCTATAGGGACACATGCACTCACCCCACAGGGACACACACACACACCACAAAGAGACACACAACACAGATACACACACACACACACACACACACACACACCACGGACCCCCACACAGGGGCACATACACACCCTATAGGGACACATGCACTCACCCCACAGGGACACACACACCACAAAGAGAAACACACAACAGAGACACACACCACACAGACCCCCCCACAGGGACACACTCACATACACACCCTATAGGGACACATGCACTCACCGCACATCGACACACACATACACACACCCCAGGGACACACACACCACTCAGACACAGATGTGCACAAATCACCTCACACAACTCGCCTCATACGTGTGCTATATTTAATTTCCAAACATAAACATCTGATTAAAAACAGCCAATGTGCAACACATGTGCCATATAGGGAATTAAGGCAGATGTCAGTCACATGAGCTGTCTATTATGTGTATGTGTGAGGTAACATATACTGCCCGGCCAGGGGGAGGGTTTACTGTTGGCTGGAGATTTATTATGCTGCCTATAGCAATCAATTACAGCTCAGCTTCTATTTTCTTACAGGTCATTAATATGACATATTCAATTTCTATTTTGTTATAGCTAGCATCAGTTATTTATTAACCCGGGCGTAGCCGGGTATTACAGCTAGTATATATATATATATCTTATATATAATTGCCGTAGCTCACTTCCGTCATATTCGGCGCTACTTCCGTCGTCGTGGACGTGGCTGCCAAACGGAAGTGCGCTACGGCAAGTTATATATAAGAAGATAAAGATATAGTGAAGCTTCTCCTGGCCGCGCTCCACTGCCCGTCACCCCCCGCCTGTCACAACATTCCCCACGCTGCCCCATCACCCCCCCGCCTGTCACCATAGCCCCCATCCACTGCCCGGTCACCCCCAGCCTATCACCACTGCCCTCCTGATGCACGATGCGCACACCCCCGACTCTCAGGTCACCCCCCCCGACTCTTACCACAGCTCCCTCCAGCCAGCCGCGATCTCTTTTCATGGGCTTCAGGACCTCTGATGACCGTCACGATGATGGGCGAGTCACAGATCACATGACCGTGACGTCATCAAGGTCCTGTCCCGATCTACCCTCCTCTCTTACTCATCCCCCTGCGCTGCCAAGTCACCCATGATCTGCTCCACTCACCCCCCGCTCTGCCCACTGACCCCCACTACTGACCCCCACTCTGCCCCTGACCCTCTCCCTGCCCACTCACCCCCACACTGTGACCCCACCTCAACTCTGCCCACTCACCCCCCAACTCTGCCCACTGACCCCCACTCTGCCCCTGACCCTGCTCTGACCACTCACCACCCCACTCTGACCACTCCACCCCTACTCTGCCACTGACCCCCACTCTGACCCTGACCCCACTCTCCCACTCTGCCACATGACCCCACTCTGCCCACTGACCCCCACTCTCCCCTGCCCCCTGCACCCCCACTCTGCCCACTGACCCCCACTCTGCCCTGACTCTGCTCTGCACTGACCCCCAACTCTGCCCCTGACCCCCCAACTCTGCCCCCTGACCCCCAACTCTGCCCCTGACCCCCACTCTGCCCTGACCCCAACTCTGCCCCTGACCCCCACTCTGCCCCTGACCCCACTCTGACCACTGACCCCCACTCTGACCACTACCCCCACTCTGCCCCTCGACTCTGCCCACTGACCCCATCTGCCCACTGACCCCCAACTCTCCCCTGCCCCACTCTGCCACCCCCACTCTGCCCACTGACCCCCACTCTGCCCACTGACCCCGCTCTGCCCACTGACCCCCCAACTCTCCCCTGACCCCCCTTGACCCCCTGACCCCCAACTCTGCCCCCTGACCCCCACTCTGCCCACTGACCCCCACTCTGCCCCTGACCCCCACTCTGCCCACTGAACCCCCCAACTCTTCCCCCTCACCCCCACTCTTGCCCCTGACCCCCACTCTGCCCCTGACCCCCACTCTGCCCACTGACCCCCACTCTGCCCACTGACCCCCACTCTGCCCACTGACCCCCACTCTGCCCACTGACCCCCACTCTGCCCACTGACCCCCAACTCTGCCCCCTGACCCCCCTCTGCCCCTGACCCCCACTCTGCCCCCTGCCCCCACTCTGCCCCCTGACCCCCCAACTCTTCCCCCTGACCCCCACTCTGCCCCTGACCCCCACTCTGCCCCACTGACCCCCCACTCTGCCCCCTGACCCCCACTCTGCCCCTGACCCCCACTCTGCCCCTGACCCCCACTCTGCCCACTGACCCCCTCTCTGCCCACTCATCCTGCTCTGCCCACTCACCCCCACTCTCTGCCCACTCACCCCCTCTCTGCTCCCTGACCCCCTCTCTGCCCACTCACCCCCACACTGCCCATTGACCATACTCTGCCCACTGACCCTGCTCGGCCCACTGACCCCTCACACTGCCCACTGACCTTGCTCTGCCCACTCACCCCTCACACTCACCCTGCTTGGCCCACTGACCCCTCACACTGCCCACTGACCATGCTCTGCCCACTAAACCCTGCTCTGCCCAGTCACCCCCGCTCTGCCCGCTGACCCCTGCTCTGCTCACTGACTCTGCCCACGTCACTCACCCTGCTCTGCCCACTCACCCCTGCTCTGCCCACTAATTTTTCACACTAACCCCTGCTGTGCCTACTGACCCCTGCTCTGCCCACTCTGCCACTAACCCTGCTCTGCCCACTAAACCCTGCTCTGCCCAGTCACCCCGCTCTGCCCGCTGACCCTGCTCTGCCCACTCTGCCCACTAACCCTGCTCTGCCCACTGACCCCCGCTCTCACCCTGCTCTGCACCAATCCTGCTCACTGACCCCCCACTCTGCCCACTCACCCCAGCTCTGCCCACAAACCCCAGCTCTGCCTACTCACCCTGCTCTGACTACTGATTATGCCCACTGACCCCTGCTCTGCCCAATGACTCTGCCCACTAACCCCTGCTCTGCCGACTCATCCCCCACTCTGCCCACTCACCCCCGCTTAGCCCACTGACCCCCAGCTCATCGGTTTCCCAGCCAACGACAGCTCCTGTCCTGGAAGCTACAAGACAGGTGGAGCGAGCCGCCGGAGGGTAAGTATCCTCACTGAGGTTTTTTTTTTTTTTTATTATCACCATGAAGTTCTGGGGGGGAGGGAGGGGGGCCGCACAGAGTGGAGGCCCAGAGGGACGGCGGCCGCGGGGAGGGGAGGGGGTCTGGAGGAGCGCCTCCATCCTGCCCCCCCGACACCATCCTGCCCCCCCAACTCCATCCCGCACCCCACCACCATCCTGCCCCCCCCCCCAACATCCTGCCCCGCCTCCTCCATCCTCCCCCCACCGCCACCATCCTGCCCTGCCATCTCCATCCTGCCCCGCCGCCTCCATCCTCCCCCCCGCCACCATCCTGCCCTGCCATCTCCATCCTGCCCCGCCTTCGCCATCCTGCCTCGCTCGGTCCATCCTGCGCCATCCTCCATCCGCCCCTCCGGCTCCATCCTGCCCCTCCGGCTCCATCCTGCCCCTCCGCTCCATCCTGCCCCGCCCCTCCATCCTGCCCCGCCCCCTCCATCCTGCCCCCGCCGCTCCATCCTGCCCCGCTCGCTCCATCCTGCTCTGCTCGCTCCATCCTGCCCTGCTCGCTCCATCCTCACCCCGCTGTTCTTGCTCCCCCGGCTGTGTTTAAGTCTATTATTTACAACTCTTAAAATATATTATATACAGATTCTAGACTCCGATTCTTTAGAATCGGCTCAAGCTAATATATATATATATATATATGTAACACACACACAACACACTCATACAAATGTCGCAGCACTCTAATGGCGATGTTTAGATCTTGTCTATTCCGGCATAGATGGTACAATGGCAACGTTTTGGGCTCCCTCGCCCTTAGTCAAGCAATCACTGACTAAACCAGCCTATTTTTATGCACCTTGCTTCAATTACATCAATTGTTTTTCATCAAATTACAATCTGTGTTACAGTCACATTATTAGCATAAATCTTCATATTCTCTTATGTGCACATACTACTATCTTTTCATCGCTTTTCCGCTTTTGTAGACTATATATCATTTTCTTTATTCATACAGTTTTGTGCCATATTGAACCTTAGATAACTGGAAGCCATGAGTTAATTTATCTTCATTAAATATATGCAATATCGGTGATAATGTTGTCATATTTACTCATTAAAATGATCTTTTGCTGCCAGGCACCTGTTCCATTCTTCCTCGTGTGGCCAGCGTCCCCGGAAGTGACGTATTCCCCTTTGCCTTATGGTTTGTCACTTACTGCGCATGCGCGGCTCCTAGTGCATTCTTCTATGGGAGCGCCATGGCAACGTCGGACTGAGCTCCAGCGCCATTTTAACTATTGGCGTCCGCTCTCCTCTGTGCCCGTCTTACTGCAGCGCTCCCCAAGTGACTAGTGTTTATAAATAGTTCTTGTGCATAATAATATAAAGTGCTTTTTATTCACATCCATGTTCAGTGACTATGTGCTTGTTTAAAAGAATGTTATAATTAGTCCTTCTGTGGGAGGCAGGGCCGTATTTGGAGTTTCTGCTGCCCTAGGCACTGTCAGTGGCCGTCCCCCCCCCCCCCCCCCCCGTCACGGCCCCTCCCCCATCACAGCTCCTCCCCCCTGTTGCAGCCCCTTACCCGTCACGGACAATCTTCCCCCCCAGTCGCGGCCTTCCCCCCCAAGCTTCATGTAGCTTCTCCCCCCACATTTCATCATGTAGTACATATAAAAGGTTTGTCCAACCACACAACAGAGACATTCTGATAGGATGTTTACATTGTGAGCCCCAATGGGGACAGAGTTGATGATGTATGTAAAGTGCTGTGGAGTTCATAGTGTAATATAAGTGCAAAACATATTATTCTTAATATGATGTCACAATACCAGGATCTGAGGATCTTCTATTTCGAGGTCAGGGGCTCTGACGCCGTGTTGCTGTCTGTCTCGTTGTCTTCCTCTTTTGACACTGCAGTGCGGTGGACAAGAGAGCATTAACTGGTTAATAACAAGAAGTATGGAGTGTGTACTGAGCCATAAACCCCCCATACCATGAAGTATGGAGTGTACTAACTGAGCGATAAATCCTCCCCATACCATGTCCAGCAGACATTGTAGGATTACTATATGGATTTTATTATTAGGGTACGGACACATTGGCGTGAAACTCGGATGAGTCAATGTGTGATTTCATCGCATTGCACTCGGACCAATGTTAATCAATCTCTGAGAGCACACTACGGGTGTCGGACGCTTTTTTCTCATCCAGATTCAGGATGAGAAAAAAGTCCCGACATGCTGCGACAGTATGCGATTCATGTGCGAGACTCGCCAATGCAAGTCTATGGGTCCGACAAAATCACGGACCGCAACGGACCATCGGGGAGGCATCAGTTTTTTTTACGGATACATTATCATTCTGCAGCTGAGAATACTGTAAAATATTCCTGTAAATGATCCACTAATAGCTGCTGAGGAAAGACAGATTGCACACAGATGTGATCTGAGAGAAATGTCGGACACTCGCACAGCAGTTGGATGCCAAATGGACCAAAAAAACGATGACACTTTCCGACTCTCCTGGATGAGAAACTGACCGATTTTAAGGCGGCGAGAGACAGTGTAGCACCATGTCCTCAACTCTGTGCTGTGCATAGACAGTGTAGATCATGTCCTCAGCTCCGTGCTGTGCGCAGTGTACCACCATGTCCCCAGCTCCGTGCTGTGCACAGTGTACCACCATGTCCCCAGCTCCGTGCTGTGCACAGTGTACCACCATGTCCCCAGCTCCGTGCTGTGCACAGTGTACCACCATGTCCCCAGCTCCGTGCTGTGCACAGTGTACCACCATGTCCCCATGCTTCCGTGCTGGGGCACAGTGTACCACCATGTCCCCAGCTCCGTGCTGTGCAAGTGTACCACCATGTCCCCAGCTCCGTCCTGTGCACAGTGTACCACCGTGTCCCCAGCTCCGTGCTGTGCACAGTGTATCACCGTGTCCCCAGCTCCGTGCTGTGCACAGTGTACCACCGTGTCCCCAGCTCCGTGCTGTGCACAGTGTACCACCGTGTCCCCAGCTCCGTGCTGTGCACAGTGTACCACCGTGTCCCAGCTCCGTGCTGTGCACAGTGTACCACCTGTCCCCAGCTCCGTGCTGTGCACAGTGTACCACCGCCAGTGTGCTTACCAGCTCCAGTGGCTGTGCACAGTGTAACACCATGTCTACAGCTCCGTGCTGTGCACAGACAGTGTATGGTACACTGTCTGTGCACAGCACGAAGCTGAGACATGGTGGTACACTGTGCACAGCACGGAGCTGGTGGTACACTGTGCACAGCACAGAGCTAAGGACATCTCAGAAGAGACAGACAGGCCACAGACGGGGAGCGGGACAACACTGAGCCCACCTGGAAGAACAACAACTCCCAGCACCCAACACACTGCCCAGAAATCATATAGGACAGGCAGGAGAACTACAACTCCCAGCATGCCACACCCTGCCAACACAGGAAGGTGTCGGCAGCTGCATGGAGGCAGACACACGGTACAGCCGCCATTATCACCACACACAGCGCCAGCCACAGCCCCAGTCCTCCTGCATCCCGTTCTTCTCTCCTCTGTTCCTCCTGCTGCTCCTGTCCTCCTGCACCTCCGTCCTCCTCTCTTCTCTCCTCCTCTCCTCTGCCCCTCCTGCTGCTCCTCTATCCTCCTGCACCCCCATCCTCCTCTCCTCTGTCCTCCAGCACCCCCGTCCTCCTGCACCCCGTCCTCCTCGCCTGTCCCTTCTGCTGCTCCTCTATCCTCCTGCACCCCCATCCTCCTCTCCTCTGTCCTCCAGCACCCCCGTCCTCCTGCACCCGTCCTCCTCGCCTGTCCCTTCTGCTGCTCCTCTATCCTCCTGCACCCCCATCCTCCTCTCCTCTGTCCTCCAGCACCCCCGTCCTCCTCTCCTCTGTCCTCCAGCACCCCCGTCCTGCTCTCCTCTGTCCTCCAGCACCCCCGTCCTGCTCTCCTCTGTCCTCCAGCACCCCCGTCCTGCTCTCCTCTGTCCTCCAGCACCCACGTCTTGCTCTCCTCTGTCCTCCAGCACCCCCGTCCTGCTCTCCTCTGTCCTCCTGCACCACCGTCCTGCTCTCCTCTGTCCTCTGCACCCCCATCCTGCTCTCCATTGTCCCTCCTGCTGCTCCTCTTGCACCCCCGTCCTCCTCTTCCCTGTCCCTCCTGCTGCTCGGCTGTCCTCCTTCACTCCGTCCTCCTCTCCTGTCCCTCCTGCTGCTCCTCTTGCACCCCTGTCCTCCTCTCCGCTGTCCCTCCTGCTGCTCCTCTGTCCTCCTGCACCCCGTCCTGTTGCTCCTCTGTCTCCCTGCACCCCCGTCCTGCTCTCCACTGTCCCTCCTGCTGCTCCTCTTGCACCCCCGTCCTCCCCTCCTCTGTCCTCCTGCTCCTCTGTCCTCCTGCACCCCGGTCCTGCTGCTCCTCTGTCCTCCTGCACCCCGTCCTCCTCTCCTCTGTCCTCCTGCACCCCGTCCTCCTCTCCTCTGTCCTCCTGCACCCCCGTCCTCCTCTCCTCTGTCCTCCTGCACCCCCGTCCTCCTCTCCTCTGTCCTCCTGCACCCCGTCCTCCTCTCCTCTGTCCTCCTGCACCCCCGTCCTCCTCTCCTCTGTCCTCCTGCACCCCCGTCCTCCTCTCCTCTGTCCTCCTGCACCCCCGTCCTCCTCTCCTCTGTCCTCCTGCACCCCCGTCCTCCTCTCCTCTGTCCTCCTGCACCCCGTCCTCCTCTCCTCTGTCCTCCTGCACCCCCGTCCTCCTCTCCTCCTTTCCTTTGTCCCTCCTGCGGCTCCTCTGTCCTCTCCGCTGTCCCTCTGCACCCCACAACTCACACACAGAGACATCTCGCACACAGAGACACATCACACAGAAGACACACACAACTCACACAGAAGACACACACAACTCACACAAGACACACAACTCACACAGAAGACACATACATCCCTGCACCCCCGTCCTGCTCTCCACTGTCCCTCCTGCTGCACCTCTTGCACCCCCGTCCTCCTCTTCCTTGTCCCTCTGCTGCTCGGCTGTCCTCCTGCACCCCGTCCTCCTCTCCTGTCCCTCCTGCTGCTCCTCTTGCACCCCCGTCCTCCTCTCCTTTGTCCCTCCTGCTGCTCCTCTGTCCTCCTGCTCCTCTGTCCTCCTGCACCCCGGTCCTGCTGCTCCTCTGTCCTCCTGCACCCCGTCCTCCTCTCCTCTGTCCTCCTGCACCCCCGTCCTCCTCTCCTCTGTCCTCCTGCACCCCCGTCCTCCTCTCCTCTGTCCTCCTGCACCCCCGTCCTCCTCTCCTCTGTCCTCCTGCACCCCCGTCCTCCTCTCCTCCTTTCCTTTGTCCCTCCTGCTGCTCCTCTGTCCTCCTCTCCTCCTTTCCTTTGTCCCTCCTGCTGCTCCTCTGTCCTCCTCTCCGCTGTCCCTCTGCACCCACAACTCACACACAGAGACATCTCGCACACAGAGACACATCACACAGAAGACACACACATCTCACACAGAAGACACACACAACTCACACAGAAGACACACACAACTCACACAGAAGACACACACAACTCACACAGAAGACACACAACAACTCACACACAGAAGACACAACTCACACAGAAGACACACAAAAAGACACACACAACTCACACACAAGACACAACTCACACAGAAGACACACAAAAAGACCACACACAACTCACACACAAGCACACAACTCACACAGAAGACAACTCACACAGAAGACACATACAACTACACACACAGAAGACACAACTCACACAGAAGACACACAAAAGACACCACACAACCACACACAGAAGACACAACTCACACACAGAAGACACAGCTCACACACAGAAGACACAACTCACACACAGAAGACACAACTCACACACAGAAGACACAACTCACACAAAACACAACACACAGAAGACACAACTCACACACAGAAGACACATACAACTCACAAGACACACAACTCACACAGAAGACACATACAACTCAACAAGAACACAACTCACACACAGAAGACACACACAACTCACACACACAGAAGACACAATCTCACACAGAAGACACATACAACTCACACACAGAAGACACAACTCACACAGAAGACAACTCACACAGAAGACACAACTCACAACAGAAGACACAACTCACACACAGAAGACACATACAACTCACAAGACACAACTCACACAGAAGACACATACACAACTCACAACAAAAGACACACTACAACTCACACACAAAAGACACATACAACTCAACACAGAAGACACACACAACTCACACAAGACACACAACTCACACAGAAGACACATACAACTCACACACAGAAGACACAACTCACACAGAAGACACACAAAAGACACACACACACTCACACACAAGACACAACTCACACACAAGACACAACTCACACACAAGACACAACTCACACACAGAAGACACAACTCACACACAGAAGACACAACTCACACACAGAAGAACACAACTCACACACAGAAGACACAACTCACACAGAAGACACAACTCACACAGAAGACACAACTCACACACATCACACAAGACACACAACTCACACACAGAAGACACATACAACTCACACACAGAAGACACATACAACTCACACACAGAAGACACAACTCACACAGAAGACAACTCACACAGAAGACACATACAACTCACACAACTCACACAGAAGACACGACTCGCACAGAAGACACAACTCCACAGAAGACACAACTCGCACAGAAGACACAACTCGCACAGAAGACACAACTCGCACAGAAGACACAACTCGCACAGAAGACACGACTCGCACAGAAGACACGACTCGCACAGAAGACACGACTCGCACAGAAGACACGACTCGCACAGAAGACACATACAACTCACACACAGAAGACACGACTCGCACAGAAGACACGAACTCACACAGAAGACACAACTCGCACAGAAGACACAACTCACACACAGAAGACACAACTCACACACAGAAGACACAACTCACACACAGAAGACACAACTCACACAGAAGACACAACTCACACAGAAGACACAACTCACACAGAAGACACACAACTCACACACAGAAGACACATCTCACACATTACACAACTCACACACAGAAGACACAACTCACACAGAAGACACAGAAGATACAACTCACACACAGAAGACACAACTCACACAGAAGACACAACTCACACAGAAGACACAACTCACACAGAAGACACGACTCGCACAGAAGACACATACAACTCACACACAGAAGACACAACTCACACAGAAGACACAACTCACACAGAAGACACATACAACTCACACAGAAGACACATACAACTCACACAAGACACACAAACTCACACACAGAAGACACATACAACTCACACACAGAAGACACATACAACTCACACACAGAAGACACAACTCACACAGAAGACAACTCACACAGAAGACACATACAACTCACACAACTCACACAGAAGACACGACTCGCACAGAAGACACGACTCGCACAGAAGACACGACTCGCACAGAAGACACGACTCGCACAGAAGACACAACTCACACACAGAAGACACAACTCACACACAGAAGACACAACTCACACAGAAGACACAACTCACACAGAAGACACAACTCACACAGAAGACACAACTTACACAGAAGACACAACTCACACATTACACAACTCACACAGAGAAGACACATACAACTCACACACAGAAGACACAACTCACACAGAAGACACAGAAGATACAACTCACACACAGAAGACACAACTCACACACAGAAGACACAACTCACACACAGAAGACACAACTCACGCACAGAAGACACGACTCGCACAGAAGACACGACTCGCACAGAAGACACGACTCGCACAGAAGACACATACAACTCACACACAGAAGACACAACTCGCACAGAAGACACATACAACTCACACACAGAAGACACAACTCGCACAGAAGACACGACTCGCACAGAAGACACGACTCGCACAGAAGACACGACTCGCACAGAAGACACGACTCACACAGAAGACACGACTCGCACAGAAGACACGACTCGCACAGAAGACACGACTCGCACAGAAGACACATACAACTCACACAGAAGACACAACTCACACAGAAGACACAACTCACACACAGAAGACACATACAACTCACACACAGAAGACACATACAACTCACACACAGAAGACACACACACAACTCACACACACATTTTACAGATACCTCACACATACACTTCTTTCTGCTGCAGGAAGGGACTACATATCCAGCTTCCCCTGCTCCCAGCAGTTGTCCCCGGGCAGCCCCTCCCCCACTCCCTCCTTCTCTCTGCCTGGACTGTGCACAGCACAGGCACAGCAGGAGGTCTGTCAAATTTTTACCCGGAGGTTGGAGCTGCTTCTCCTTATCCTCCAGCACGTCGCTCCTCTAATCCTCGTCGGCTCTCACGTCTTCCCGCGCAGTGCAGGAGGGCAAGAGCACGGGCCAATGAGAGCGGGCCTGATGACGACGAGGGGGGGCCCGGTGGTGTATGAGGGGGCGGGGCTTACGACCCAGCCAACACAGGCAGGAAAAAAAAAAAAGACGCTGAGACGCCGCCCCCTATGATGGCTCCGCCCCAGGCACGTGCCTACAAGTGCCTAAAGGCAAATATGGCCCTGGTGGGAGGCATTATTAGGTCCTATCCCTGTTATTGCTTATGGTTCCCTTACCACAGGGTCCTATGCATTCAGGCTCCAAGCAGTTACAGGCTCTAGGATGACCTTTTACGAACCTACCTGTGGGCCCAGGGGTCCATGGACCTTACTATGTGCCTCTCTCCAACGGACTCTTAAATCCATTAGGTTAAATGTGCTTCATATCTTCACATCTTAAAAGTGCTTTATATATAACAACTGGTAATTACTTGTTCTTGTGCTATCCTATCTTACATGGGGAAGGTGTCTTTCAGCTTCAGATCTCTCATATATTACATTTTATTTACATTAGATTACATTACTGTTACTGTAATTCCATTTTCAGGCTTCCATCTATTATTACACATGGTCTCTAGAACACTTGGCTTGCATATATTGTGTTCTTACTCATAGGGTCGATAGCACTTGACAAGCTGCCTACTGTGACATCTGTACTGTGATTACCTTAGACAAAGCATGATCTTTTAGTGGGATCTACAATCTAGTGTCATCTAAATTTAAAAAAAGCAACAAGCTGATAAAAATGAAGATTGATTTTATTTAGTAATTCAGTTTTACACATTGTAAAAATATTGTAACAGCAGTGTCTATGAAAAATGTAAAGCTCAAAATTGGTATCACTGAAAAGAAGCAGTGTTGTTGTACAAAGCATTAGGCAAACAGTTGTTATCCATACAATGTTGTGCCCTACAAAAATAGTGATTTGCAGAATTCTTTACCCAAAATATAATGGAATGCCGCCTTTCTAGAGCAAGATTTTATTTTTTTTTTGTTTTTTTTCTGTGTTGCAATCAATTGCATTTACGCAGACGTGGATAACCAGTGAATGTGGGTTTTTATTTTACTGTACTAATAGAAATTTTTAGTAGTGCCATTTCATTACAGAGACCACAAATGTAAACATTTTTCATAGAAATATTTCCTGAAAAAATAACATGCCACTATCGTACCAAGGTATTTATACAACCATGATGTTTTTCTGCACCATATCACCAATCATGTGAAGCCAGTACAAGAGCCACATATCTAAAAGTTCTTAGGTGCAGGAAGAATTTCTTGCAATTTTTAACTGTTACACAAGCAGGTTTGTGACTACATTGGATCTCTGTGTAATATCTGTGCATTTATATACTGAACAATCAATATTTAGTGTGCAAGAAGGTTTTTGCAAAAGAAGAATTCTTAAGCCCTTTGTACTGCAAGACACAGAAATAGGATGTAACACAAGCCATCTTGTAAACCTATAGACTATTGCTAGGATGTTCCATCACTTTACGATTGGTGGGGGTAGGATTTCTCGTGCCCTATTTCTGAGCATGAAAACAATGCAGTTTTGGTTAAGAATTGTGTTCCCTGTTTTACTATGCACTGAGGGGTCTAGTCACCTAATGTGAATGTGTGGAGAAATGCAGCACAGTCAAGTGATTAGGGCCAGCTGCAGTTTCCCAGCACATCAAGGTGACCAAGAGGGACTAATGGCCACTTTACATGTCCCAACATCGTTTCGATATTGTAAACAACCTCACGGGAGCACGCACTTTTTTGGCTGAAATCCAAGATCGCATAGGAGCTGTCACACAGGGAGATATCGGCACGCAACACAACTGCGATGTATACGCCCCTTGTTCGCGCAAACCAGGGAACGACCATTTAACATGGGAGTGAATAGGGGAAGTTGCTCTCCAAGTCGGTGTTGGGCTGTCACACAGAACGATCCTGCCAGATCGTCCATCCAATATCAGGCAGTTAGAGAGCCTGCACAATTCTTCCCTCATATCGTTTTGGCATCGTTCTTGCATCGAATTGGACATTTGCACCATACAACACACGAACGATATCGGCGCCAACACACGAACACGTGACTTTTTATCGAAGTTGGACGACGATATCGGGACGTATAAAGTGGCCATAAGTCCTGGTGGAGCCACACCAATCAAAAGGTACCCTTGCTATAGGCCATCATTTTATTGGGTAAATCCAGTAAAAACTCGAATTTCCCATTTTACTTATCCAGCAATAAAATACTGTAGTGTCTTCATGCCAGTAATTTTCTCTACAGGTCGCCTAAACTTACCATTACATAGTCTATATTTGTGTTAGGGCCCCGTTACATGTAGTGATGCTCTAGTGATCCCAACAAGATACGACCTGGTAGGGATCGCTAGTGCGTCGCTACGTGGTTGCTGGTGAGATGTCAAACAGTCAGATCTCACCAGCGATGCAGCAACAATACGGAACAATACGGCGGTCGTTGGGACCCTGTCACTCTCAGGCGTAGTCTTGAGGTCGCTGGTCGTTGTCCCTGTCAAACACAGCGATGCATGCTGCCCAACGGGACACCGACAATGAAAAAATGGTCCAGGCCATTCTGTTACGATCAGCGAACTCACAGTGGGGGCCTGGTCGCTGCTACCTGTCACACATAACGAGATCGTTGGCGAGGTTGCGGTTACGTCACAAAACCTGTGATGTAACAGCGATATCGCTATGTGTGAAGTACCCCTTAGACTTCAGACCTTTGCACCTTTCACATTTAAAACAAATTGTCACATGTACATTTGCCACATTAGACAGGGTAAGGCTGCCTGCAGCACATGTCAATGGGATCACTGGATCAGAAGGTTGGAGATTTTGGAGAAGATCTCTCTATACAATTAAAACTCTTTAGTATAAATACACTGAACAGCTTAGATTTAGGATTATGATTTTCTGGAAGAGCTCTGCTCTTTAGCGTTACTTTGTCCTTAAAAGTTCATTTGAAATAATTGCAGTCACCATGGAAATTCACAATTTCCCTCGGGGGTTGTGTTATCGCTTTTTTCTTCATCTTTAAAGATATCATTACCAATGTTAGTAAACTCCTCTGTGGAAGTACCAGGGTTTGTGGACTGAAAGTTTTCATTCTTATCAAAAATGGTACCTTCAGAAGTCCAGTCTCTTTGTGGTTCCAGCAATTGATCTAAACTGTTTTCGAGACCACGGTCCTCCTTTGTGCTTGCAGTCTTCACCAAAAAGTCTAAACTCATCAAAGATCCTTCACTTGAACTGTTGTTATTTCTATTTGAAGATGTATCATCTTGAGACAAACTCTTCATACTTTGCAATACCTGAAGGTGGAATGCAGCTGGAGCAGACTTTTTTCTACGAGGAGGAACTGTTGGGGGCAAAGAATAATTTGCCATTTCATCAGATGTAACCTTAGTCTGAGTAATAGATGTTTCCTCACTATTCTGTTTAATTTCCTGAGATTTTACAATCTGAAAAGGGGGTATTGTTCTTGGTTTGGGCACTGGACGGATTTTTGGAATGTCACAATTACCAGTATCTGTAGCATTTGATTTGGACTCTTTCTGAGCAGGCACAGAACCTGTTAAGGAAGTGAAAGTAGTAGTGGTATCTGCGAGAGGTGCTTCAAAATGTCCAATATTCCCATAAGTAGTAGTGGTATCTGCGAGAGGTGCTTCAAAATGTCCAATATTTCCATCTGAACTGGTAACGGATTCAAGTACTCTGCTGAATTGCTGTGAATGTGCTGAACCTGCAGATTTACTTTTTGTAAGATTACTTGCACCATTAAGTTCTTGTTCATCCATGAGATCTAAAGTTATAAGGTCATCAGTCACCACATTAGGTTCAGCTATCAGATTGATGTTTGACTTGACAGAATTGACACAAGGTTCAGATTTTGGTTTGGGGGGAACTTTGGGTGGAGGTCTCAATGGTAACAAGCATTCTGAGCTTTCCCCAAGATATGCTGGTTTAGGAGATTCTGCATCCTGGTGTTGAAATAGTTTCGTTTGCTGTTCTTGAGTAAACTGTTGAAGGAAAAAGAAAATAACACAATTACATATAAACTGCGAAAAGTAATTAACAATTAAACTTTCGAGTTGTTATCAATACTGCACGTTATCACCTATTCACAACATTAAAGAAAAGTCACTGAGCAGTGTAGATTGGCTTTTTCTAGAAGTTCCTGGACAATAAGTGAAACGGTGGCATATTCACATATACATGGCCACAGCTGTAATTTAATATCAGAGATCCATTTTGGGAAATAGTAATGGGACAAGCAAGTTATTACTAGAATTAATGCAAATAAATTAGCATGACTAAGGGCCCTTTCACATCAGCGTTTTTTTCAAATCGCGGCAGATGCGGTGAAAAAAACGCATCTGCCGCGATTACCGCATACCGGCTGCACTTGCGGCGCGGTTGCGGTAAACGCCATACAATGTATAGGCGGACTTGCGGCAGGTGCGGTTTTGGCACTTGCGGCAGGTGCGGCCGCGAAAAAACCCGCCGCTGACAGCCCCTTTCACATCAGCGTTTTACGCTGATCGTGGCAGTTGCGATGAAAAAAACGCCGCAATTACCGCATAACAGCCGCACTTGCGGTTCACTTGTGGTAAGCCCATAGAATGTCTATGGGGCTTGCGGTAAGTGTGCGGCAAGTGTGGTTTCGGCACTTGCGGCAGATGCGGCCGTGAAAAAACCGCGTCTGACCGCGTTTTTTTCACGGCCGCATCTGCGGCAAGTGCCGAAACCGCAACTATACCACACTTGCCGCACCTGCCGCATGCCCCATAGACATTGTATGGGGCTTGCCACAAGTGAACCGCAAGTGCGGCCATTATGCGGTTATCGCGGAAGTTGCGGTTTTTTTACCGCAACTGCCGCGATCAGCGTAAAACGTTGATGTGAAAGCAGCTTTAGTCTGTCATGTTTGTAATCTTTGACTAGAGTATGGGAGCCCTGAAAACCATCTTCTACTTCCTATCATCCGTGGATCTTCTTTTGATTAACAAAATATCACTGATCATGTGACATTACCTAGGTTGGCGAATCAAAAGAAGATCCACAGATGCAATCAGATAAATGGCTGTTCTCTGGAATCTAGCCCATCAAAGATAGATTACTTATTTGGCCGATGGACCGGGTGCTACAAATTGATTGGCACTTGCTCTAGTCATTAACTATCCTGTGGAAAGAAGAGGACATGCTATGTTGGGAATAGCCCATTAAATAAATATTTTGTAACAATATTTTGTTGTTTCTGCCTCTCTGAAGTAATAAGCTTAAGAAGAAACAGAAATTCAGACATTTATTTTTGTTTCTTTTTTATGCTGTTCACCGTGTCATAAAAGTGATGACAGTTTTATACTTGGGGTGAGTACAATTACAGCGATACCACATTTATAATTGTTTTATGTTTTTGTCACTTTTACACCATAAAAACAATTTTAGAGAAAAAAGAATTGTTTATGCATTGCAGCAATCTGTAAGCTATGGCATGTTTTTTTATTTTTCCACTGCTGGAGCGCTGTGTCTGCTGGGTTTTTGCAAGATAAGATGCCAATCTTGGAAAAGACTAACCAGCAACACCTGTGTCTAAAGGTGCTAGCTGAAAAAAAACACATTTATAATAAAGTAAACAGCTGCACACAAATACAAAAAAAGGGAAAACATGGTCTAGCAAAACTTTGTGTAAGGAAAAGAGACATAGCAAAAACTGCTTAGGAATATATGAAAAAACTAGCTGTGAGCCCGATGCAAATGCATCGGGATTCTAGAACGTGCATTAATTTGATTATAGTAGTTATAGCTGTTAGCCTGATGCAAATGCATCGGGTATCTAAAATATGTTTATTGTTTTTTTTAAAGATTTTTAAATAATAATCGCATCATCAATAGCAATAATATAAGCCATAGCATTATTATTAGCAGTAATAGCAGTATTAATAGCATTATTAGCAGTATTATGAGCATTAATAGCATTATTATTAGCATTAATAGCATTATTAATAGCATTATTAGCATTAATAGCATTAATAATGCCATTAATAGGATAAATATTAGCATTGATAGCATTAATAGCATTATTAATAGCATTAATAGCATTATTATTAGCATTAATAGGATAAATATTAGCATTAATAGCATTAATAGCATTATTATTAGCATTATTATTGGCATTATTAGCATTAATAATAGCATTAATAACATTATTAATAGCATTAATAGCATTATTATTAGCATTAATAGCATTAATAGCATAATTAATAGCATTAATAGCATTAATAGCATTATTATTAGCATTAATAGAATTATTATTAGCATTAATAGCATTAATAGGATAAATATTAGCATTAATAGCATAATTAATAGCATTAATAGCATTATTAATAGCATTAATAGCATTATTATTAGCATTAATAGCATTAATAATAGCATTATTAGTATTATTAATAGCATTAATAACATTATTAATAGCATTAATAGCATTATTAATAGCATTAATAGCATTATTATTAGCATTAATAGGATTAATAATAGCATTATTAGCATTAATAATAGCATTAATAACATTATTAATAGCATTAATAGCATTATTATTAGCATTAATAGCATTAATAGCATTATTATTAGCATTAATAGCATTAATAATACCATTAATAGGATAAACATTAGCATTAATAGCATTAATAGCATAAATAAGAGCATTAATAGCATTATTAATAGCATTAATAGCATTATTATTAGCATTAATAGCATTAATAGTATTATTAATAGCATGAATAGCATTATTAATACCATTAATAGGATTATTATTAGCATTAATAGCATTAATAATAGCATTATTAGCATTATTAATAGCATTAATAACATTATTAATAGCATTAATAGCATTATTATTAGCATTAATAGCATTAATAATAGCATTATTAGCATTATTAATAGCATTAATAACATTATTAATAGCATAAATAGCATTATTATTAGCATAAATAGCATTAATAATAGGATTATTAGCATTAATAATAGCATTAATAACATTATTAATAGCATTAATAGCATTATTATTAGCATTAATAGAATTAATAATAGCATTATTAGCATTAATAATAGCATTAATAACATTATTAATAGCATTAATAGCATTATTATTAGCATTAATAGCATTATTATTAGCATTAACAGCATTAATAATACCATTAATAGGATAAATATTAGCATTAATAGCATTAATAGCATAAATAATAGGATTAATAGCATTATTAATAGCATTAATAGCATTATTAATAGCATTAATAGCATTATTATTAGCATAAATAGCATTAATAATAGGATTATTAGCATTAATAATAGCATTAATAACATTATTAATAGCATTAATAGCATTATTATTAGCATTAATAGAATTAATAGCATTATTAGCATTAATAATAGCATTAATAACATTATTAATAGCATTAATAGCATTATTATTAGCATTAATAGCATTATTATTAGCATTAATAGCATTAATAATATCATCAATAGGATAAATATTAGCATTAATAGCATTAATAGCATAAATAATAGGATTAATAGCATTATTAATAGCATTATTAATAGCATTAATAGCATTATTAATAGCATTAATAGCATTATTATTAGCATAAATAGCATTAATAATAGCATTATTAGCATTAATAATAGCATTAATAACATTATTAATAGCATTAATAGCATTATTATTAGCATTAATAGCATTAATAGCATTATTATTAGCATTAATAGCATTAATAATACCATTAATAGGATAAATATTGACATTAATAGCATTAATAATAGCATTATTAGCATTAATAATAGCATTAATAACATTATTAATAGCATTAATAGAAATATTATTAGCATTAATAGAATTAATAATAGCATTATTAGCATTAATAATAGCATTAATAACATTATTAATAGCATTAATAGCATTATTATTAGCATTAATAGCATTAATAATAGCATTATTAGCATTATTAATAGCATTAATAACATTATTAATAGCATTAATAGCATTATTATTAGCATAAATAGCATTAATAATAGGATTATTAGCATTATTAATAGTATTAATAACATTATTAATAGCATTAATAGCATTATTATTAAAATTAATAGAATTAATAATAGCATTATTAGCATTAATAATAGCATTAATAACATTATTAATAGCATTAATAGCATTATTATTAGCATTAATAGCATTAATAGTATTATTAATAGCATGAATAGCATTATTAATAGCATTAATAGGATTATTATTAGCATTAATAGCATTAATAATAGCATTATTAGCATTATTAATAGCATTAATAACATTATTAATAGCATTAATAGCATTAATAGCATTAATAATAGCATTATTAGCATTATTAATAGCATTAATAACATTATTAATAGCATTAATATCATTATTATTAGCATAAATAGCATTAATAATAGGATTATTAGCATTAATAATAGCATTAATAACATTATTAATAGCATTAATAGCATTATTATTAGCATTAATAGAATTAATAATAGCATTATTAGCATTAATAATAGCATTAATAACATAATTATTAGCATTAATAGCAGTATTATTAGCAGTAATATTATTATTAGCATTTTTTTTTTAATTATTATTTATTATTTGTTATTTATTTTTTAATTATGTTTTATTTATTTTTTTATAATTTTTTAATTATTTTTTAATTATTTTTTTATTATTAAATTTATTATTTAGGCTGAGAGGCAGTTGTCATTCAGGTGCGCTAAAGGGCTGATCTTATGAGCATATATTTTTTTTTTTTATTATTATTTTTATTGAATTTTTTATTATTTTTAATTAATTTTTTTATTATTTTTTAATTCTTTTTTAATTATTTTTTTTATTATTTAATTTATTATTTAGGCTGAGAGGCAGTTCTCATTCAGGTCCGCAAAGGGCTGATCTTATTAGCATATATTTTATTTTTATATTATTATTTTTATTGAATTTTTTATTATTTTTAATTATTTTTTTTTATTATTTTTTAATTCTTTTTTAATTATTTTTTTTATTATTTAATTTATTATTTAGGCTGAGACGCAGTTCTCATTCAGGTCCGCAAAGGGCTGATCTTATTAGCATATATTTTATTTTTTTATTATTATTTTTATTGAATTTTTTATTATTTTTAATTATTTTTTTTTATGATTTTTTAATTCTTTTTTAATTATTTTTTTTATTATTTAATTTATTATTTAGGCTGAGACGCAGTTCTCATTCAGGTCCGCAAAGGGCTGATCTTATTAGCATATATTTTATTTTTTTATTATTATTTTTATTGAATTTTTTATTATTTTTAATTATTTTTTTTTATTATTTTTTAATTCTTTTTTAATTCTTTTTTTTATTATTTAATTTATTATTTAGGCTGAGAGGCAGTTCTCATTCAGGTCCGCAAAGGGCTGATCTTATTAGCATATATTTTATTTTTTTATTATTATTTTTATTGAATTTTTTATTATTTTTAATTAATTTTTTTTATTATTTTTTAATTCTTTTTTAATTATTTTTTTTATTATTTAATTTATTATTTAGGCTGAGACGCAGTTCTCATTGAGGTCCGCAAAGGGCTGATCTTATTAGCATATATTTTATTTTTTTATTATTATTTTTATTGAATTGTTTATTATTTTTATTTAATATTTTTATTATTTTTTAATTCTTTTTTAATTATTTTTTTTATTATTGAATTTATTTATTTTTTTAAGTTTGACTGAGACGCAGTTCTCATTGAGGTCCGCCTTTTTTTTGCCCATTGACATACATTACCGGTGTGTCAGCGATTTTATGGCCGCCCACCTGGTTCTATTTGTCGGCCCTAAAATCGCGGACACACCGCTAATGCATCTCTATGGGCAGTCAGCCCGATTTCGGATTGAACGGCAACCAATCAGAAGTCGAGCTGACTGCCCATAGAGATGCATTAGCGGTGTGTCCGCGATTTTAGGGCCGACAAATAGAACCAGGGGGGCGGCCATAAAATCGCCGACACACCGGTAATGTATGTCAATGGGGAAAAAAGGCGGACCTGAATGAAAACTGAATGAGGAGCTCTTCTGATTGGCTGAGGGCATTATCCAGCAACCAATCAGAAGACGGCGTGAGATTTCATTGAGGTAGAATGGGGGATTTTTCCTCCATTCTATCTTAATGAGAAGGAAGAGGACGTCGGAGGTGGAATTTTCGGAAAAGAAGACAGAAGATCCCCGGGGCCGGACGAAGAGGCGGAGATGGCGGAAAGAAGAGAGAAGACCCCCGGGGCCGGAGGAAGAGGACGCCTGGCCGGACGGAGGATCGGACGGACGATCGGACGGACGATCAGATGACTTGAAGACATGTAAGTGATGGACGGGGGCTTCGGGTGTAGGGCCTTAGGTGAGAGCGGCGTTAGGTTAGGGGACGGCGGGGGGTTAGGGTGTAGGGCTTTAGCGACAGGAGCAGGGGACAGCGGTGGGAGCTTAGGGGTATCGGCGGGGGCCTAGGGGGTAGGAGCTTAGGTAGGGGCGGCGATGGCTTAGGGGGTATCGGCGGCGGCTTTGGATGGTGCGAGTCGGGGGTTAGGTAGTCGGCGCTTAGGGGGTATCGGCGGCGGGTTTGGATGGTGCGAGTCGGGGGTTAGGTGGTCGGGGCTGCTGCGGGGTTTCGGCGGCGGGTTTGGATGGTGGGAGTCGGGGGTTAGGTGGTCGGGGCTGCTGCGGGGTTTAGGGGGTTAGGGGCGGCGGTGCCTTAGGGGGTAGGCGGCATGGCTTAGGGGGTATCGTCGGGGGTCTAGGGGGTAGGGGGTTAGGGGCGGCGGTGCCTTAATCGTCGGGGGTCTAGGGGGTAGGGGTTTAGGGGCGGCGGTGCCTTAGGGGGTAGGCGGCATGGCTTAGGGGGTATCGCGGGGGCCTAGGGGGTAGGGGCGGCGATGGCTTAGGGGGTAGACGGCGGGGCTTAGGGGGTATCGGGGGCGGGTTTGGATGCTGCGGGTCGGGGGTTAGGTGGTCGGGGCTGCTGCGGTGCTTAGGGGTAGGGGCTTAGGTAGGGGCGGCGATGGCTTAGGGGGTAGACGGCGGGGCTTAGGGGGTATCGGCGGCGGCTTTGGATGGTGCGGGTCGGGGGTTAGGTGGTCGGGGCTGCTGCGGGGCTTAGGGGGTAGGGTGCTTAGGGGGTAGGGGCTTAGGTAGGGGCGGCGATGGCTTAGGAGGTAGACGGCGGGGCTTAGGGGGTATCGGCGGCGGCTTTGGATGGTGCGGGTCGGGGGTTAGGTGGTCGGGGCTGCTGCGGGGCTTAGGGGGTAGGGGGTTAGGGGCGGCGGTGCCTTAGGGGGTAGGCTTAGAGCGGCAGGGGGCTGTAGTGTAGAGCGCGATGGTATACTACAGTCCCATGGCGCTTATGGGCATGGGACTGTAGTATACTATAGCGGTGTACAGTACAGCAGCGCGTAGTGGCTTAGAGTGGCAGGGGGCTGTAGTGTACAGCGCGATGGTATACTACAGTCCCATGGCGCTTATGGGCATGGGACTGTAGTATACTATAGCGGTGTACAGTACAGCAGCGCGTAGTGGCTTAGAGCGGCAGGGGGCTGTAGTGTACAGCGCGATGGTATACTACAGTCCCATGGCGCTTATGGGCATGGGACTGTAGTATAGTATAGCGGTGTACACTACAGGAGTATGGGCTTCGGTGGCTTGGTTAGCGGTGTAGCGACTCGCAATGCCCGCTTCGCGGGCATTGCTTCGCTAGGCTGCAACGACTCGCAATGCCCGCTTTGCGGGCATTGCTTCGTGAGTCGCCTTGGCCGCTACGCGGCCACGGGCAGAGTCCAGGAGAAGCAGCTCGGACTCGCTAACCAAGCGACCGGAAGCAGCGCCGCTCCGACGGAAGTCGCTACGGCAATTATATAATAGATTGGAGAAACTTAGCTGATGTATTGGCCAATTCATGACAGCCCAATAATGAACGGCAAGGTGTTCTTCTCTATCGGGTACTTAACCTAATGCCTCTGCATGTGATTAAAATCTGCATGTGTGGGTGATTAGGAACGTGGCTATAACAAGATGGTGGACATAGCATGGCTATGGGGCTGGGGTGGAGCAAGGGTGCTCAGTCAGAAAAAAATATATACTAGCAATATAGGAAAAGACTGACAGGTGACACCTGTGTGTAAAGGTGCTAGCTGAAAAAACACATTTATAATAAAGTATACAGCTGCACACTGAAACACAAAAGAAGGGAAACATGATCTAGCAAAACAGCCATGAGAATGCTTGGCAAAGCAAATACATAAAGCTAATGAACATTTGAGTGAGAAAAAGAGACATAGCAAACACTGCTTATCAATATTTGAAAAAAATTGAGAAACATAGCTGATGTATTGGCCAATTCATGAGAGCCCTAAAACCAATGGCAAAGTGTTCTCCTGTATCGGGTACCTAACCTAATGCCTCTACGCGTGATTAAAATCTACATGTGTGGGTGTTCAGGAACCTGGCTATAACACTTTAATAAGCATTTTAGAAAATGTACCAATGAGCACATCAATATATACTCAAAAGGTAAAGCAATATCTGGATATGACATACATACAAATCGGGGGACACAATAGTGTAATGCAAACTGTGTATGTTATTAATAACCATATAGAGCCAAAAGTGTATATACATAAATGTGGAAGATGAAAAGAAGAAATGTTACGAGTCTTGTATAAAGAATATATATAGTAGATCAGGTGGGAACATAACGATTTGAAGAGATTTGCGCAATCAAAAAGCCCCAATTAACAATATAATTACAAATCCAAAAACATATAGAGAGTAGTAATGATGTCCTAGACATAAAAAGATGCCCCAAATGTAAACATGTTAAAAAAGGATAGTTATGCATTAAGTAAAAATGTAGTACATTCCATAAAGCATGGGCCCTTATCCAAAACTGAGTACATACCCATGATGGCCAAGAAATGAGGCCACTACAGGACCCTGAGTGTAGTGCAAACAAATAAAGATAGCCCCAATGTACGTTTCGCGTTTAAGTATGTTGCTCCAACAGAAAGAAGAAATAAAGTGCAACACCCAGTGGTCTAGGAAAATGTTATATCCGTTGCACTTTTCACATGACACGTGCCTAGTTGGAAAAGTACGGCATGTAGTGGCACATGTTGAACAACTGCCGCCTCCCACAACTATCACCGTGGCAGGCAAGATCATCTGCGCATGCGGTGGAGCGTCATCAATAAATTTCACAGTTTGCATTATACTTCTGTGTCCTCCAGTTTGTTTCAATGTATCAGATGGACATGATCAGGATATGTTTTTCACGTCTGAAGTCACACAATATTGTTTCCCACAGTAATACTTCAAATTGGAACATCCTTTTAAATAGAACATGACTTGCCTCATTGTTAACATTAGTTCTTTGATGGGGAATTGGTCGAGAACTTGGCACCTTTGGAGGAGGTCTATGTGGAACCAGTATGGTCTCTGCTTCTAGTGAGTAACCATGGGATCCTTTTATGGGTACTGATTTGGGTTCTGCTTTTGGAAAACTCTGGTTGCGATGGAGTCCACTTTTTACACCCTCATCACCTTTTTCTGAAAAATAATAAAAAATTTCCATCATTACATAATTCAATTACTTTTTATCATAAAAATGCAATTTTGATGCCATATAAGTGGTTTTCAATTTTTAGAAAAGTAAACCATTTCCTGTCATACAACATATCAGATCTGTACTACCCATCTTGAGGTCCAGTTTGGATATCACCGCTGCAGTCAATCACTGAGCTCAGCCGATTTTATCATTTCACATGACAAGATACAATGCCTGATCAGTTTTATAATAATGGAAAACGTTTTTAAAAAGCACAGTTGTGTGGGGGTGGGGAATAGGAAGCCGCTCACCTCAACAATCTCCTTCAGATTCCCAGGTTCCTGGAGTGTGGCTGGCACCACGAATGAAATGCTCAAAAATTAGAAATTCCAGGGCCATGAGTCCATAAATATGGGATTGCTTTATTTGAAAAACGTTAAAAACATACATATCCCACCGGACGCTTTTCGGACGTTAGTTCTTACTCATTGGCACAACATTTCACAATAAAATCGAAACATATAAGGATATCCCCTGTCCCAATAATTAGACATGCATGATTCACAGGTGTAAAGTTAACTCTTTCATATACATGAATGCGGATTACTGGTGGTGGTGTATAGGTTCCTATACAATTGAAGAAAATTATCTAGATACAAGCACCAGTAATCCGCATTCATGTATAGGAAAGAGTTAACTTTACACCTGTGAATCATGCATGTCTAATTGTTGGAAAAGGGGATATCTTTATATGCTTTGATTTTATTGTGAAATGTTGTGCCGATGAGTAAGAACTAACGTCCAAAACGCGTCCGGTGGGAAGTGTATGTTTTTAACGTTTTTCAAGTAAAGCAACCCCATATTTATGTATTCGTGGCCCTGGAATTACTAATTTTTGAGCTTTTAAAAAGCCACTTCAGTCACTTATAATGTCAATTAATCCTTTGAGGAGTTTAAGTTATTAAGCAAAACATTCTGAAGAAGAGTGTTCCAACATTGTTAATGAACAAACAAGTATGATTCCGTGTTAGTCAATACAAAAAAGATTGATTACTTTCAGTGGGAGAAACAAAATAATAATGTTGTAGTTGTGATACTTTTTAACCCCTTCCCGACCCATGACACAGGTATGCGCCATGGAAACAGGTGCCTTCCCGACCCATGACGCATAGGCTGTGTCATCACGAGATTCCGTTCCTGCAGGTCAGGAGGCCATGATCAGTGAAATGCCTCCCGACCTGCAGGTACATGGGGACTTGCAGCTTACCCCGGGGGAAGGGCGTGTGGCTTCCTCCCCACCCCCCACCCCCCCCCGAGGCTGCAGTCGCCATGATTGGCGGTTGTAAGTGAAACCGCCAATTACTGCGACTGTAATTTTGCGGTTTCCTCCTACCCCCCGCTTCTCCCCACTGCCCTATGCTTTTGCCCCCTGCCCTCCACTGTCTCCCCACTGCCCGCCGGTGATTAGCGGTGATCTGATCACTGCTGTGATCACAGCAGTGATGTGATCACCACTGTGATCACATCCGATCACCTCCCACTCACCTCCAGTGCTCCCGGCTGCCATCCTCATGTCGGGTCCTCCACTTCCGGTCTTCCTCCTGCTTCCGGTCCTTTGCTTCTTCCATCCCCGCCACCGACACCGCAGGTTAGTTCCGGGTCCTTTCTATGCAGCCCTGGCACAGTGATTCATTATGTGATCACTGTGACAAGTGATCACATAATGGATCACTGTGCCTGGGCTGTCAGATCCCTTTCAGGCACAGTGATCCATTATGTGATCACTTGGCACAGTGATCAAATAATGGATCACTGTGCCAGGGCTGTAAGATTGCCTCACTGCCGCCTGATCCCCCTGCAGGAGGGCTGCAGAGTAGTGAATCGACAGCCCAGGCGCAGTGGATCCACATAGTGGATCACTGCGCCGGGGCTGTCAGATCACTTGCTGCAGCTCAATCCCCATGCATGGGGATCGGGCTGCAGAGTAGCGATCTGACAGCCTGGGCGTAGTGATCCACTATGTGGATCACTGAGCCCGGGCTGTCAGATTGCATCTCTGCAGCCCGATCCCCACATGCAGTGGGATCAGGCTGCAGTGAAGTTATCTGGCAGCCCTGGCGCAGTGATCGATTATGTTATCACTGTGCCAGGGCTGTCAGATCACTTCACTGCAACGTCGGGTCACCTGACCCATGCATCAAAGATCATGTCATCTCTGAGACTTGGGTTTCCACAGTGATGATGCTGCACTGTATGGCATCACTATGACACCAGAGATTGCAACAAGAGGACACTTGATCCCTTGCTGCAGTCTCTGGATGTAGCAGAGGCGATTGGGCATCGTGGAACCTTTGTTGTGGACTACGTCGCATCTTGATAATAAAGATGGAGTCTGAATTATGTTTGTGGGTTTTTTTTCAAATAAAAAGATTTTTCTCTCTGTGTTGTGTATTTTTTTCACTATTTACTAGAGATTCCTAATGGCCAGGTCTAACATTGGCCCGATATTATGAATCTCGGGCTTAGTGCCAGCTGCCAATAAAAAAGCTGGCATTAACCCCTTTATTACCCAGTTTTGCCATCAGCACCTGGGCAACTGAAAGAGTCTGGATACAGCACCAGAAAATGGCACTTCAATGAATACGCCATTTTCTGGGGCGGCTGCAGGCTGCAATTCGCAGCAAGGGGGTCCCAGAACGCTTGGGCCTCTTCACGCTGAGGATTCAGCCCCCAGCTGCCTAGTTGTACCTGGCTGGATTAAAAATATGGTGGAGTCCCACATCATTTTTTTGTCTAGAATTAGTTCTAAAAATAAAAACAAAATGGGCTTCACTGTATTTTTGGTTGCCAGCCAGGTACAACGAGGCAACTGGGGGTTGGTGGCAATCCGTAGCTTCCAAGTTGTACGTGGCTGGACCAAAAATATGGCGAAGCCCCACATCATTTTTTTTTTTTTTCTTTATTACTTCTACAAATAAAATGACATGGAGCTTTGCCATATTTTTGGTTGCCAGCCAGGTACAACTTGGCAGCTGGGGGGATGGAATCCTCAGCGTGGAGAGACTCAAAGGTTGTGGGCCCCCCACACTGCAAATTGCAATCCACAGCCACCCCAGAATATAGCACATTCATTAGAGGCGCCATTT
The DNA here is from genome assembly GCA_033576535.1 of Allobates femoralis. Classification (NCBI taxonomy): domain Eukaryota; kingdom Metazoa; phylum Chordata; class Amphibia; order Anura; family Aromobatidae; genus Allobates; species Allobates femoralis. Next base: position 450,157,883 of record JARQOC010000001.1, read on the forward strand.
TCTGGTGCTGTACCCCAACTCTTCCAGTTGTCCTTGAGCTGGTGGCAATGCTAGTGGCACACAGGGGCTCTCCATACGCGACATGGTGTCCGCTAAAAATTCCAATTGTTAGCGGACACCATGTCGCGTATGGAGAGACGCTGTGTGCCTAAACATTAGAGCTCCCCCACAAATGACCCCATTTTGGAAACTAGACCCCCCAAGGAACTTATCTAGATGCATAGTGAGCATTTTGAACCCCCAGGAGCTTCACAAATTGATCCATAAGATGAAGAAAAACTTTTTGTGAAAAAAAAAAAGTACTTTCATTTTTACAGATCAATTTGTGAAGCACCTGGGGGTTAAAAGTGCTCACTATGCATCTAGGTAAGTTCCTTGGGTGATCTAGTTTCCAAAATGGGGTCACTTGTTGGGGAGCGCCAATGTTTTGGGCACACAGGGGCTCTCCATACTTGACATGGTGTCCGCTAACAATTTGAATGGAAAATTAGCTCAAATTGTTAGCGGACACCATGTCGCGTATGGAGAGCCCCTGTGTACATAAATATTGAAGCTCCCCCACAAGTCACCCCATTTTGGAAACTAGACCCCCCAATGAACTTATTTAGATGCATAGTGAGCACTTTGAACCCCCAAGTGCTTCACAAATTGATCCGTATGTTCTTTTAGCCTCAATTTTTTTATTTTCACATAGGCAACAGGATAAAATGGATCCTAAAATTTGTTTGGCAATTTCTCCCGAGAACACCGATACCTCATATGTGGTCATAAACCACTGTTTGGGCGCACGGCAGTGCTTGGAAGGGAAGGAGCACCATTTGACTTACCTTCCGAGCCCTGCCGTGCGCCCATAAAATGGTTTATGACCACATTTGAGGCATCAGTGTACTCGGGAGAAATTGCCCAACAATTTTTAGGATCCATTTTATCCTGTTGCCCATGTTAAAATGAAAAGATTGAGGCTAAAATAAAATTTTTGTTGGAAAAATTAAAAAGTAAATTTTTTCCTTCCATGTCGCTTTAGTTCCTGTGAAGCACCTGAAGGGTTAATAATCTTCTTGAATGTAGTTTCCAGTAGCTTGAGGGGTGCAATTTTTGGAATGGTGTCACTTTTGGGTGTTTTCTGTCATGTACACCCCCTCAAAGGGACTTCAAATGTGATGTGGTCACTAAAAAAATGGTTTTATAAAGTTTGCTGGAAAAATGAGAAATTGCTGATGAACTTTGAACCCTTATAACAGTGATGGCGAACCTATGGCACGCGTGCCCGGGGTGGCACGCAGAGCCGCTTCCCCTGGCACGCGGCCTCGCCACTACACTGCCGCTTTGATCTGCCGGCGCGCGCCGCGGTGCCGGCAGATCAAAGCTGTGTCGGAGCAGAGGAAACATTTCTCCTCTCTCTGACACTCTGCCTAACCCCGCCCTCCCGGCCAGCGTCATGTGACAGCGGTCATGTGACGCGCCCGACGTCACGTGACCGCATTCAGCGCGGGTCGGGAGGAGAAGACACAGCAGAAGAGGAAACTGCAGCAGGAAGGTGAGTATGACTTTTTTTTTTTCTATTTACAGCAGGATGGAGCATTGCTAAGGGGGCTGATGGGGCATTACTAAGGGGGCTGATGGGCATTGCTAAGGGGGCTGATGGGGCATTGCTAAGGGGGCTGATGGGGCATTACTAAGGGGGCTGATGGGGCATTACTAAGGGGGCTGATGGGGCATTGCTAAGGGGGCTGATGGGGCATTACTAAGGGGGCTGATGGGGCATTACTAAGGGGCTGATGGGGCATTGCTAAGGGGGCTGATGGGGCATTGCTAAGGGGGCTGATGGGGCATTGCTAAGGGGCTGATGGGGCATTGCTAAGGGGGCTGATGGGGCATTGCTAAGGGGGCTGATGGGGCATTGCTAAGGGGGCTGATGGAGCCTTACTAAGGGGGCTGATGGAGCCTTGCTAAGGGGGCTGATGGAGCATTGCTAAGGGGGCTGATGGGGCATTGCTAAGGGGCTGATGGAGCATTGCTAAGGGGGCTGATGGGGCATTGCTAAGGGGCTGATGGGACATTGCTAAGGGGGCTGATGGGACATTGCTAAGGGGGCTGATGGGGCATTGCTAAGGGGGCTGATGGAGCCTTACTAAGGGGGCTGATGGGGCATTGCTAAGGGGGCTGATGGAGCATTGCTAAGGGGGCTGATGGAGCCTTGCTAAGGGGGCTGATGGGGCATTGCTAAGGGGCTGATGGGGCATTGCTAAGGGGGCTGATGGAGCATTGCTAAGGGGGCTGATGGGGCATTGCTAAGGGGGCTGATGGGACATTGCTAAGGGGGCTGATGGAGCATTACAAAGGGGGCTGATGGGGCATTGCTAAGGGGGCTGATGGGGCATTGCTAAGGGGGCTGATGGGGCATTGCTAAGGGGGCTGATGGGGCATTGCTAAGGGGGCTGATGGGGCATTGCTAAGGGGGCTGATGGGGCATTGCTAAGGGGGCTGATGGGGCATTGCTAAGGGGGCTGATGGGGCATTACTAAGGGGCTGATGGGGCATTGCTAAGGGGCCTGATGGGGCATTGCTAAGGGGGCTGATGGGGCATTGCTAAGGGGGCTGATGGGGCATTGCTAAGGGGGCTGATGGGGCATTGCTAAGGGGGCTGATGGGGCATTGCTAAGGGGGCTGATGGGGCATTGCTAAGGGGGCTGATGGGGCATTGCTAAGGGGGCTGATGGGCATTGCTAAGGGGGCTGATGGGGCATTGCTAAGGGGGCTGATGGGGCATTGCTAAGGGGGCTGATGGGGCATTGCTAAGGGGGCTGATGGAGCCTTACTAAGGGGGCTGATGGAGCCTTACTAAGGGGCTGATGGGGCATTGCTAAGGGGGCTGATGGGGCATTGCTAAGGGGGCTGATGGAGCATTGCTAAGGGGGCTGATGGGGCATTGCTAAGGGGGCTGATGGGGCATTGCTAAGGGGCTGATGGAGCCTTACTAAGGGGGCTGATGGGGCATTGCTAAGGGGGCTGATGGAGCATTGCTAAGGGGCTGATGGAGCCTTGCTAAGGGGCTGATGGGGCATTGCTAAGGGGGCTGATGGGGCATTGCTAAGGGGGCTGATGGGGCATTGCTAAGGGGGCTGATGGGGCATTGCTAAGGGGGCTGATGGGGCATTGCTAAGGGGGCTGATGGAGCATTACAAAGGGGGCTGATGGGCATTGCTAAGGGGGCTGATGGGGCATTGCTAAGGGGCTGATGGGGCATTGCTAAGGGGGCTGATGGGGCATTACTAAGGGGGCAGGATGGGGCATTACTAAGGGGGCTGATGGGGCATTGCTAAGGGGCTGATGGAGCATTGCTAAGGGGGCTGATGGGGCATTGCTAAGGGGGCTGATGGAGCATTACTAAGGGGGCTGATGGGGCATTGCTAAGGGGGCTGATGGGGCATTACTAAGGGGGCAGGATGGGGCATATTACTCTGCTGGGGGCAGGATGGGGCATTACTAAGGGGGCAGGATGGGGCATATTACTCTGCTGGGGGCAGGATGGGGCATTACTAAGGGGGGCAGGATGGGGCATATTACTCTGTGCTGGGGGCAGGATGGGGCAATAGTAACAGGGGGCAGGATTTGGCATATTATGTGATGGGGCATATTATTATGTGATGGGGGCTGATGGGGCATATTATTATGTGATGGGGGCTGATGGGGCATATTGTTATGTGATGGGGGCTGATGGGGCATATTATTATGTGATGGGGGCTGATGGGGCATATTACTATGTGATGTGGGCAGGATGTGGCAGATTAATATGTGATGGGGGCAAGGATGGGGCATATTAATATGTGATGGGGACAAGGATGGGGCAGATTACTATGTGATGAGGTCAAGGATAGGGCAATACTACCAGGGGGCAAGATGGGGCATATTACTATGTGATGGGGACAAGGATGGGGCACATTACTGCTGGATGGGGCATATTACTGCAAAGGAATAAGGATGGGGCATATTAATGGCAAGTGGACAAGGATGAAACACATCACTGCAGAATGGGGCATATTACTTCAAGGGGACACGGATGGGGCATATTACTGCAAGGAGAGAAGGATAGGGCATTACTGCAGGATGGGGCATATTACTGCAAGGGGACAAGAATGTGGCATATTACTGCAGGATGGGGCATATTGCTGCAAGGGGACAAGGATAGGGCACTACAGCAGGATGGGGCATTACTACATGATAGGGGCAGGATGGGGACATTACCACAAGGGACAAGGATGGGACATTACCGAAGGGGACAAGGATGGGGCATACTACAAGGGGATAAGGATAAAGACATTACTACAAGAAGGGGTCAGGATAGGAACATTACTGCCAGGAGAGGGTCAGGATGGAGCACAACTGCAAGGAGAGGGTCAGGATGGGGCCATAAATGCATGGAGATGGTCAGGATGGATCATATAGCTAGGAAAAGATCAGGATGGAGCACATTGCTACAAGGAGAAGATCAGGATGGAGCACATAACTGCAAAGAGAGGGTCGGGATGGAGCACATTACTGCAAGGAGAGGGTCAGGATGGAGCACATTACTGCAAGGAGAGGGTCAGGATGGAGCACATTACTGCAAGGAGAGGGTCAGGATGGAGCACATAGCTACAAGGAGAGGGTCAGGATGGAGCACATAGCTACAAGGAGAGGGTCAGGATGGAGCACATAGCTACAAGGAGAGGGTCAGGATGGAGCACATAGCTACAAGGAGAGGGTCAGGATGGAGCACATAGCTACAGGGAGAGGGTCAGGATGGAGCACATAGCTACAAGGAGAGGGTCAGGATGGAGCACATAGCTACAAGGAGAGGGTCAGGATGGAGCACATTACTGCAAGGAAAGAGACCAGGATTTCAGCATGAAATCTGCTTGCATTCCATGATAAAATCTATCTCCTATCTGTCTAATATTCTGCATTTTTTCCATACAGATCAATCCACCTGCTGTTTCTAGAAAGGGCTGTGGCAGCGGCTCAGCTTCAATGTGCAGGAGAAGAGAAGACTGCAAAGGTGAGTTTAAAATCAATTAATTGTTAAAATAATTGAATTGATCATTAATGTTTCAGGACTACAAGCCCTGTACAGGGAAGAGAGTTAGCATCTGCTGGCTCTCCCCCCTGTGCAGGGCTTGTGATTACCACTGCTGCAGTAATTTAGGTTACATTACCGTATTGGCACTTCGCCATAAATAATTTCGTTTTGGATTGCGGTTTGGGCACTCGGCCTCAGAAAGGTTCGCCATCACTGCCTTATAACTTCCTAACAAAAGTTTTTCCAAAACTGTGCTGATGTAAAGTAGACATGTGGGAAATGCTATTTATTAACTATTTTGTGTCACATAACTCTCTGGTTTAACAGAATAAAAATTCAAAATTTGAAAATTGTCAAATTTTTAATTTTTGCACAAATAAACTCAAAAATCATCGACCTAAATTTACCACTAACATGAAGCCCAATATGTCACAAAAAACAATCTCAGAATCGCTAGGATCCGTTGAAGCGTTCCAGAGTTATTACCTCATAAAGGGACACTGGTCAGAATTGCCAAAATTGGCAAGGTCAGTAAGGCCAAAATAGGCTGGGTCCTGAAGGGGTTAATGCAAGAGAAAAGAAAGAGAAAGGGGTGCAATGAGGAAGATAGAGAATCTATCGAAACATGTTGTGGAGTAGAAGGGGAGCCTGAATAAAGGTCTGTTGAAAAAACATCCCAGTGCCTGCTGCCTTTGTGCCTGAGCGCCTCCAATTAGACCGCTTACAGTTTTTCTACCTTCTGAAGGGGTTAATGGCTATCAAAATAAAATAATTGATATTACAAAGGAAGCTTTCAAGACTTCTCACGTCTCTTCATCAAGCATGATATGACAAAATATAAGAAGAAAAACAAATATATACATACTCAACCAGAGCAGATGCAAGGTATCATAAATAGACATTTAAATAAACCCAGAGCCCAGAAAGAGAATCCTTAATTAGCCAAGCATAGTGGTGTGAAAGTTTTTAGTTGCAATTTAGGCTGGTTTCACACTTGCATATTTTTCAATCTGAGGGCATGAAGGAAAACCTTGCATGCCCTCGGATTCCTCCGCAGTGACAAACTGGATGCAGTTTGACATGCACCTATGGGGCGTGTCACTCATAACTATGTTCCGCGCATGTTCAGTTCATAGAGCGTGAACCGGTAGTCCGGATCCACCAGGATCTGGACGTATGTTTGATTATGTGTCACATAGGCCCCCATTGTGATTTAACATGTAGTGCCCTGGATCCGTGTGGATCCAGGGCTTCACTTTATTTTCACAGAGAACAAGATCGCACCAAGATGCATATTTTGTCTCCGTGAAAAATATGTGAAAACCTGCATCCACACGGATCCAGGGCAAACTGGACACAACTAGACGTATCCGCATTGAAAGTCAATTGGGCCGAAACTGGATGCAGGCACATCCAGTTTGTGATGGATTCACACTGATGACAAAAACGTTAGTGGGAAACAAGCCTTATATGTAAGTTCTCAACCTGGTGTCCTTGCAGTGCCTGGAAAGGACTCTTCAGATCTTGTAGTCATCCTAAATTCTTCTGATACTAGAAGATATAAAGGGAGACAAACGAGGCGCAAATAGTGCCCTATCACTGACGTTTCGTGAAAGGTGCGTATGAAAATACAGGTGCACTAACCTGTACCAGTTGTGATCCTCACAACTAGTTAGTAGGCGTTTTGCATATGAAAGCTGCCGCTGGACCTCCACCACCACTTCACACGGTCCGCGCTGCTATCACCGGAGAATTATCCCTGGATGCTTCAGTTGGTCCCCCAAAAAAGACAGGAGTCCTAGGGGTGATGTGACGGTTCCTTTATTCCACTTCCACCAACGCGTTTCGGCGCCCCTCTTGGCACCTTCCTTAGAGTATGAGGAAGGTGCCAAGAGGGGCGCCGAAACGCGTTGGTGGAAGTGGAATAAAGGAACCGTCACATCACCCCTAGGACTCCTGTCTTTTTTGGGGGACCAACTGAAGCATCCAGGGATAATTCTCCGGTGATATCAGCGCGGACCGTGGACACCTATATCCTGATACCTAAATTCTTCTGATAGATTTTAACCTGATCTGACAGAGTCAAAGGTTGTAATTTGCATTCACAGACCCTTCGATGTTTGTGATTTGAAATTGCCTTTTAATATGACAGCTTTTATATTTTCATGGTTTATCTCTTTTTATTAAATTTTTGAAAAGTATTACAAAGATGTGTATATACATACAAGACAAAAAGAAATATAATAAAGAGTCGCATTAATAACATCGACTAAAGGGGCAGTTTACAATAAACTACCCCTATCAATTTGTTCCCTCCCCTGATGTAGCTTCTTCTAAATCTTAATTTGCAGTTCTATACAAGCTACAAGCAAAATTAACCCTTTTTTTTTTTTTTTTTTTTGGGGGGAATTGGAATTGTCTGTCCAGAAGGCGGCAGGGGGCCCCACCAAAGTTTCATTTCAATTTACCCAATTCCATCATGTTTACTGAGTGCAGTATGCTATACATTAGATTATCTCCCATAGTCTTATTACTGTACCTGTACCCGTTAAATCCCACATTAACGAGGCCCAAATATACTCGCCTAAAATCTGGGGCTCCAAAGTGACCCCATTATCCAAAGAGTGTCTCAACTATATACAAATAGCACTATTAGGAGTCACTTAAAGCTCAGGGAAGGTGAGCTGAGAGAGGTAATACTAAAACTAAAAAAGTAATATAACAGGAGAGAAGAAGGGAAAGGAAAAGCAGGGAGGAAAAGCAGAGGAGAGAGAAAGGAAGTAAGAATGGGACTATACTAGGATAATTGGAACCAGATACTGGGAAGGATATCGCTGAAGAAAGGGAGGGGATATGGGTCACCCTAACTCCCCGTCGGACAGAGGACGTTCTACTGTGTCTACATCAGCGAAGATACTCTTAAAGTCAGCAGAATCCTGGAAAAGAATCCATTCAAACCAGATCACTGAAAATTTGTCACGAGATCCCGATGCCTCGGCTGCTAGTTCCTCCATTCGAAAAATGTCCATCATTTCTCTGAGCCAATCTAGCAAAGATAGAACCCGTGTGTCACGGGTGGCACGGATGACAGGGTAGAGACCACGCGCAGACGATCCCAGCGTTTGACCAATCAGCCATAATGTTTGAGGACGGTCCGTCTTTCAGGGGCTTTTACCTTCTGTGTAGATAGAGAGAAGGTATGATAAGATCTCCCTATCATGGGGAGACGGCTGGGAAGGTCTTGTGCTCGGTCTGGTTTCTACACCATTATCCTGGGTCACTAGGACCCAGCAGGTTCTTCCCACCTTTATAAGGAGTTTCATTGCCCTCCCTCGGTGCAGGTGATATTTCCTTGAGGACTCATTATCCTTGCTCCAGCAGAAGCTGAGGTTGTGGAGGTTGCGGTGCTCTGCTGCAAGATAAGTGTTTTCTTTCCCCATTGTCTGTTTTTCCTTGTGTTTGTCTTTAGTTGTTAGTGGAGGGGTCTAGTGAACCTCTCCATCTGATCCTTAGATAAGGTAGTGCTAGGATCAGAGAGGGACGAGGTTCGTGGTCGGCGACAGTTGAGGAAACTGTATAGGGACGTCAGGGCAGACAGGGTCAGCCCCAGGAAGACTAGGGGTCACCCTCTCCCTCTTGTGCCCATAGCTTTAGGGACTCCTTATTTCCCCCCCCGTCGTGGTCCTACACTGGGTGCCTCTCCCGCTCCCAGCGTGACATTGTGGTGTTTTCCAGAACCTCGAAATCACAGCACGTGCGGCCAAGACACAAAAGCGGAGGATATCCTTCTTATGAAGTCCAATAGGACCAGGAAAGATGGACAGCAGTGCCGTTTCAGGACAGCATTCAGCCAGTTTACCCGTTATCCGGATGTATGCATTAAATACCTCCGACCAAAACCGCTGGATTTCCCCACAACTCCACCAAATATGTAGCATCGTCCATGTCTCTTCTCCGCAGTGCCAACAAGTGTCAGGGGAATCAGGGAACATGCTTCGAAGGGTTGCTGGACATAAGTACCATCTGGTGAGCAGCTTATAGCTTTTTTCTTGTGCAATACAAGTATTAGCTAATTTGTGAGTAAGTAAAAAGCATTTCTGCCAATCGCTATCTGAGATGTTTCTTTCCAGCTCCTTCTCCCAAGCACGCTGGAAGTATAGAGTGCCCTGATTTCTCAGGGACCCCAAAGCCTGGTACAAAGCTGATATTTTACGCCTCGGGGAGAATCCAACTGGAACAGCCATTCCATTAAATTGGGCGTCAATCTCACCCTGTAGGAGTGGTCAGCTGAGTATAAGTATGATCTGTACTGGAAAAATTCAAACCATCTAAGTGGCCTAGTAGGATCTTTGAATTGCAGCTCCGCTAACGAGGGTAGATTGCCGTCAGAAAGTGTCTGGCCTACTCGGGTATCATTCACACTCTGCCAACACAAAAACCTCTGTTTTCTAAATCCAGGTGGGAAAGATGGACTGGAAAAAAGGGGGGTGAGAGGGCTAAGTCTGTCATCTAATTGGAGGGTTCTCGTCATAGAGTGCCAGACATTCAAGGTATTCCTGGTCAGGGGCTCTATGTCCTTTAAGTCTCCTGGAGGAATCCAAAGCAAATGTTTAAGCGGGATCCCTAAACCGTCGTGCTCCACCTCTACCCATCTCTTGGAGGATGCACAGTACTGCCAGTCTAAAGCTCTGACGAGAGAGGAAGCTAAAAAGTATGCCCGCAAATTGGGTAACACAGCCCCACCCCTGGATTTAGGCAAGGAGAGAATATTTATCCGCAATCTAGAGCTCTTTCCGCCCCAGATAAATTTGATAATAAGAGATTGCAATTTGGAGAAGAACCTCCTTAAAGTTGAACAGGGACAGTTTGAAAAATATATAGGAGTCGGGGTAAGACATCCATTTTGACTACGTTCATTCTCCCGAACCAGGTTAGTTTTAGTTGCCTATATGAAGTGAATGCCGATTCTACGCTAGTCAAAAGGGGCTGGTAGTTCAAACTGAATAGTTTTAAGATCTCTCGGTATAAGAACTCCAAAATACTTAATGGCCTCCGTCTTCCATTTAAACGGGAACTGACTAGACAAATGAGAAACCAAGTCTCCAGGCAATGAGATATTAAGTGCCTCGGTCTTGGAACAATTAACTTTAAAGTTACTCAACTGTCCGAACTGGTCAAACTCTTTCAATATAGAAGGGATGGAGATCAGGGGCTGTGAGACAACATTTATATTTTCAATGTTATGTCCTGGACCACAGAAATGTTTGGCTACTGGTATATGGATTTTTTGTCTGTAATGGTGTGATGAGACCTCATCCTTGCTTTGAGTCTCTGTCCTGTTTCCCCAATATAAAGGGCACCCACAGGACAAATAGTGCACATAAATACACAACATTGGAAGAGGAGCATGTGAATGTCCCAGGAATTTTATAGTCCTGTTGTGTGTCGAGGATCTCGATCTTGTCTTTGGTCTCTACATGAGCTCAGATTTTGCAGCTCTTCCCATTGCAAGGAAAAGCTTAGCAGTGCAGGCACTGATAATATCTCAAACAGCCGAAATTTCCATCTGCGCATACACAGCCTCTGCATCCATTTTCTTGAAGTCCATCCGGTTGAGGCAGCACAGCCCTCGGCTCTGAGATTTTTAGCTATGCCTGCTCTGCCTTTACAGTCATTTGCCGATGCCTGGATGAATCAATTTCCGCTGAACACCGCCGCACACTGCAACACCCCCAGCTCCAGGCCCGCAAGCTTTGCCCCACTACTGACATTCTCCTGAGCCTCCCCACTCAACCTGCCACTGCAACCCCCGGGTAAGCAAGATTCAAATTATAACACACCCAATTTGAGGGGAAAAATGTGTCTTATAATCCGAAAAATATGTTATATATACAACATACACAACAAATTGTGACTAGCATTTGTCTTCAGCCCCCTGTGTATTTGATACTTTAGAGTCTGTTAGGGTTGTATAGCAATATTTTTTACACAGTTATGTCTACTAGAAACTTGTGTCCCGTGTAAATCCTACATTTTAGTGAAGGATTCGCAGTACTGGACATTGTCATGGCTGTTTGTATAATATATGTACCCCGTGCTGATTTATGCTCTCTAATATCCTTAGCACTGATTTATTTAACATGGATTTTTATTGTTTTACTATTGAATCAATCATCATTTACTCACTGTTGAACAGTAAACAGTAGATGCAGTCTGTTTACTTGGGATACAGAGAAGGTTTAAGCTGTATGCTGGAATTTGCACCGCATATAATGTCAGGGAATGCAGAACATACCCACATAATACAATAAATAATAAGGACGGGTGCAGGAGCTGCCTTTTGTTGCATGCACGATTTTGGTTTGTAACATGGATCAGAATAGTGCTTGCTATAATTTTTTTTTTTTTTTTTTCACACGAACCCAAGTTCCATGTAGAAGATTGCTCATGTTCACTAGCTGATAGGCTACAATTGGTCCATGTGCTGTCAGCTGCACATATGTATAGCAGATGGACTGAAAATATAGTTGTCTGAAGAAGCCCTAAAGAATTTAGGTTTCATGCACATGGTATGTATTTAAGCTGTTATTGTTCATTGCTGGGGAGGGGAGAGAAGATGGGCTCAGCCAAATGTAGATGCCTATGTTAAATTCTTACATATGACTGCTATTTGATGTTCTCATTAAGCTCACATATATCCTTACTGCCCAAGTGTAACAGCACCTGGCTGTTCTCACTTGAATCCACTAGAATATATTCACATTTATACATTATTTTATACCTGCCACTATTGTTTACATACGGTATGACACATTGTTGCAGTACAAGACCATATTTTCGCAGTATGGAGATAGTTTATCTCAAACAAGGCTTCTTAGGGTGCAAATGAACAGTACATGCAGCATTTTGGACACTGCATCTAAAACGCTACGTGATACAATACAAGCATAGTTGAGGGGATTTGAAGAAATCCCACTCTCACTATGTTTCACCCGACTGCAGCGTGTTCTCAGCTGCGGTGCGGGTTTCCGGACTTGTAGATCTCCGCAGCATGTTAATTTCATGCTGCTGAGTTGAAAGCGGCCACCATCGGCGGGTGCATGCTCCCTGCGTGCACCCGTGGATTCCTCTTAGGTCCAGAGGCACTGCACCAAAGAAACAGTGCCTCTGGATCATAAGAAAATACCCTTATTCTCATATATTTCACAACAAACAATCATACAGTTACTGTATAAGACTGTGATCATGCATACACTTAGCGCATAGCAATATGCTCCTTTATAGCAATTTACTTTGATATACAGACTTATTAAAGACGTGAACATTTTTTATTATATTATAAAATCTGCATTTCAGTGAGAGTTACTAGGTTAATAAAAAATTAAAATGGAAAAGTCAGGAGAATCCATCTGAAGGGCCCGATACCTGTTCAACAATGAAGACCACTTATTCTGAAACGTTCAAAACTAAGCAAAGAAATAGGCCCAAGGAAGCGGCAACACCGGCACAAGCACCATAAGGCAAGGTAATCACATACCATTGGCAGGTTCTTCACAGGGCATGATATCCACAGACAACCACGATCACAAGCAGTGCTCACTTAGAATCCCAGGGAAGGAAGGTATTCCAGGCAGCAAGATAATGAAGATAGCGGCACTCGTCCAGGTCAAAGTAAAAGATCCTTTATTGTGGCTTCATTAAAAGCAAACACAGGGTAGCAAGGTGTTCAGGGGAGAGAGCGTGCCTGGAAGGGGTGGGACCACAGCTGTTTCAAGCTAACAGCGCTTCTACGTGTCCAACACCTGTAGAAGCGCAGTTAGCGTGAAACAGCTGGACGAGTGCCGCTATCATCTTATTTTGAAACGTTACTTCAGAGTACAGTTACACTTGTAAGGGAGAATCAACATTTTTTATAATTAAAGATGACTGCTAAAGCAGAAAATAAAAATAACTAAATCATTTGATCTAGATATTTCTCTGAAGTGAAAATCAAAATAATAATTTTTAGCAAATAGTTAGAACAATTTAAACTAAAGCAACATTTAAAGGGAACCGTATCAGGTTTTCACCACTTCATTTTAGAGCAGCGTCATGTACTTGCTGCCATATAGTCCCTCTATATTCATGAGCTCTGTTAAACCCTGCACACAACACTGACTGACAGCTTTCTGTGTACACTGTGCATTGACAGAAAGTTGCTAATCAGTGGTATGGGCGATGTTCCCCGAACTCGAGTTCAGACAAAGCACTAAGGACAGAGGCCGACTGAGCTAGACGCATTTTAGATACTCACATGAGTCTCGCATGACTCACCTGGAACGGCCGCCGGCTTTCTGGACAGGAGCATGGAAACACAAGCAGGTGACGTGCCCAGTCCAGATAGGCGGTGGACATTCTGGGTGAGTCATGTGAGTATCTCGCATGCGTCTCACTCAGTATGTTTCTGCCCTTATTCTATGAAAACTACAGCAAACAGCACAGAAAGTGACACATTGTTGGAATCAGGTACTTTGCCACTACAAGATGTTGCTTACAGATGAGGTAGCAAAAACCTGTTGATAGATACATACTAAACAATAATTTTTCTAAGCTCCCACAAATGCACATTTCCGAGGTACTCTGTACGAGATAGGTGCTCAAATTGGGTCTTACACTTCTGTGCTAAAAGATAAAGTTAAGTATGCTTAGGTACTACCCAAAACTGTTCATATGTCATGTGCTAGTTGCTAAACTTACCTTTTTTAGAGTCCATGAGCCATTTAATGGCTTCCTCCGCTTCCTGTGTTGTCGTGGTTTTGATCTGTTTTACATTGTAAGGTTTGCTAATCCCAGATTTGTCCTTTGGCTATGAAAAAAAATAACTGTTACAATTTATCAAAAAAAGTAACAAGATGTTCTTGATTTAAACCCCACAATGGCTTCAATTTGCTTCTAATTTCTTAGGCTGGTTTCACACTACTGTTTTAGTTTAATCCAGGGGGATGCAGGTAAAACCTGCATCTCCCATGATTCCCACAGGCTCCCCCGAATTGTAACAACTGATGTACCCGCACCGGTATTATCACTGATTAGTCTCATGGATACTGGTGTAGGAACATATAGCTGCTTCTGGTTTCATACCTTTTTCCGCCGGATATGGGGACAATTACCAAGCTCCCTATGGGGCATGTCAGTTAGACCTGCGTTCTGGGCATGTGCAGTTTAAAAACCCAGATCCGGTGTTTGAGTCCAGTGGGATCTTGAGTCCGCCAGATCCGGGTTACATAGAGCCTCAATTTAAATCAACCCGTAGTGCCCCGGATCCAGGTTTTGTCACGAAGACCAAAATTGCACCAAAATGCGTTTTTGGTCTCAGTGAAAAAAAAACGGTGTCACCCAGACTAGGGGAAACAGGAAGAACTGGATGCACCCGCAAGCTCATCCGGCCCCATTAACAGTTAACAAGGCTGAAAACTGATGCGAGTGCATCCAGTTTAAGCTGGATACACACGGATGGCAAAAAATGCCAGTGTGGAATCTTCCTTAGGACACATTCACACTAAAAACATGCATTGAGCACTCTGTTGGGGAGATTTCTCTTTAAAGGCAAAAACAGGATTCATACATTCCACTATAAATTGTCACTTCAGTGAGGAAGTGGACGAACTCTAGCGCCACCTTTAGGTAGCAGTCCTCAAAGTCATAATATACTCTTTAACAAGCCTTTTAATATGACAGGATTTGTGCCAGATCAGATCCCCAAACTGCAGACACTGTGTTTTCGGGTGACTGCCCCTCATCAGTGCAGTGTGTGGGAATTAAAAGGCTTGTTAAAGAGTCAACTATGACTTTGAGGACGGCTACCTAAAGGTTGTAGGACAAAGTACCGTGGGTCCGCGCTGCCACTTCAATTAATGGAGATAAAAAACCAGCCACACGGGAATGTCTGGATCAAACAGGATTCTTCTTTATTTGTCCAACATGTTTCGGAGTTATCTCCCAACTCCTTCCTGATATATTTCTCAGAGGAGCATTGCAGCTATACGTCTCCTACATTCCACTGTGGAATATCCATTTACTTCAGACAAACTGAGTCTACAGGATGGATATCTGAATTATTTTTGTTCAGTTTTTTTCTTTGTAAGGCTACATTCGCAGCCTTACACAAGAAATTCAAAACAAGAGGATGCCAGATCTGAGCTTTAACAAATAATAATGGTAATATATCATATGCATTGTTATGAGTGGTGAGCGAGCACTGCCATGCTTGGG
Organism: Allobates femoralis; assembly: GCA_033576535.1. NCBI lineage: Eukaryota > Metazoa > Chordata > Amphibia > Anura > Aromobatidae > Allobates > Allobates femoralis. The sequence continues at coordinate 450,173,193 of JARQOC010000001.1, forward strand.
TGCTCGGTACTCAACACGAGCAGTCGGAGGCTCGGATGGGTGCAACTTGTGTATCGGGTATAGTGGAGGTCGGTGGGGAACGCAACATTCCGTAAGATCTTCAGGAAAGATGTTCAAGTTTCCCGTTGACTTCCATGTACTTGGTACAGAAATCGACGGCTAATTTTAGGTATAGTGGTGCTCGCTCATCACTAATTATTACATATATTGTTACAAAACAAATCCTCCATATTAAATGCTCTGTTCTACCTTGTTCAGTACACAGGTACTTGTAAAAGTTTTCTCTTGGGCTAATAAGAGCTTTACCTCATTTTCCTTATTACACAATGTTATTTGTTGTATTGATGTGCCCATTAGAGGAGAACACCGGCTTCAGACAATCAGTAGTATGTACTTTAGTGCTCATAGTTGGCAAATTATTTATTCAATTAAAGACATCACCCATTACAGATTCTTTAATCAGAATGCTTAATTATATTAAATATGTTTTACTTATAAATTGCTAAGAAAGTAATAATGAAAAATAAAGCTGCAGCTGCACTTCAGAATGTATTGGAAAAAAACAAACAAAAAAACAAAAAATGGATCCTCAATAAAAAAGAGCATGTCAATTTGTGTGGCGTTTTTCTGATCCACTTTTTCCATTGAAACCATGGTCTACAACAGGGGTCTCAAACACGTGGCCCGAGGGCCGCATGCGGCCCCTGGGGCTTCACAATGCGGCCCGCGGCACCTTGGACAACTTAATGATGCATAGCCCCAGTGCAGGGGGCTGCTGCTGTCCCCGCTGTGTGATGACTTCCGTCCGACTAACAAGCTCTGCCATTCAGCAAGATCAATGCAAGCTGTCAGCCAATGAGAGGCCCACACCTGATGGTGGAATATGTTGTCACTTGCAGGCCTCTGGCTGGCAGATTGCATTTATCTTGCTAAGCAACAGAGCTTGTCTGAGTGGCAGCTGGAGGAAGTCATAGCACAGCGGAGGCCGGAAGTCATCACAGCGGGGACCGCGGCGGCCCCCCGCACTGGAGCAATGCATCATTAAAGTGAAAAAAGTGTGGGTGTGTGTGAGAGGGTGTGTGTGTGAGGGCAAGTGTGTGAGGGCAAGTGTGTGAGGGTGTGAGTATGTGAGGATGTCTGTATAAGAAAGTGTGTGAGGTGTGTATGAGAGTGTGTGTGTGTTTGTGTGTGAGGGTGTGTGTGAGTGTGCATGAGTGTGTATGTGAGTGTGTAAAAAGAAGGTAAAACAGGATGGGGGGCATCACTATAAAAGTAGATCAGGATGGGGTACATCAGTACAAAAGGGCACCAGGATGCGGGACCTCACTACAAAAGGGGTCCAGGTTGGGGGACATCACCACTAAAGGGGATTGGGATGGGGGGCATCACTACTAAGGGGGATCGGGATGAAGGACATCACTACTAAAGGGGATCTGGATGGGGGACATTACTAGAAAAGGGGATCAGGATGGGGGATATCACTAGAAAAGGGGATCAGGATGGGGACATCACTACAAAAGGGAACCGGGATGAGGGACATCACTACTAAAGGGGATCGGGATGGGGGAGATCACTAGAAAAGGGGATCAGGATGGGGGACATCACTAGAAAAGGAGATCAGGAAGGGGACATGACTACAAAAGGGGATCAGGATGGGGGACATCACTACAAAAAGGGAACAGGATGGATGAGGGACATCACTAGAAAAGGGGATCAGGATAGGGACATCACTAGAAATGGGATCAGGATGGGGACATTACTAGAAAATGGGATCAGGATGGGGTCATCACTAGAAAAGGGGATCAGGATGGGGGACATCACTAGAAAATGGGATCAGGATGGGGAACTTCACTAGGAAAGGCTATCAGGATGGGAGACATCAGTAGAAAAGGGGATCAGGACAGGGGACATCAGTAGAAAAGGGGATCAGAATGGGGGACATTACTAGAAAAAGAGATCAGGATGGGGAACATCAGTAGAAAAGGGGATCAGGATGTGGGTCATCACTAGAAAAAGGGATCAGGATGGGGGACATCACTAGAAAAAGGGATCAGGATGTGGAACATCACTAGAAAGGGACATTACTACAGGATGGGGACATTACTACAAGAAGGGGATCAGGATTTGTACTTTACTACATTGAACAAAAAATTCTGGTATTACTAAAAATATCACTTAGTCCTACAAGGGATGCGGCCCCCCGATATAAATGTTTTTCTATGTGCGGCCCACCAACCCAACCGAGTTTGAGACCCCTGGTCTACAAGATGGAAAATCGCAACAGTCTAAAATGCATCAAAAAAGGATTGTGTTTTTTTATGCATTTTTTTTGAAAAGCTGATCCAGTTTTGCAACTAAAAATAGATCCTCAAAAAACTTCATCAAAAACATTGTGTGTGAATGTAGCCTTAGACACAAATGTGTTTTTTTGTTTTTGGCTGAAAGCACACTGGCGCAAGACTCGCGTGAGTGTAATGCGAGAAAAAAAATCGCATTGCATTCGGAGTTGTATCGTTAAATGATACAGGTCACATCAATGCAATTTTCACGCATTACTTTCGCTTTGTGAGGGCAATGCGATTGCACGCGATTCCCTCGCACGAGAGGCCATTAAAAGTATATGGGTGCGAGTCAAACTCGCACCCATACACCACACGGTGCGATACTCACACCCGTGTTTAAAGTTCCCGCTGTGCCGGAACAGTAAAAATCATCTTGTACCGCTGTGACAGCAATAGAGAAATATTATGAATCCCTGGGTTAATTTAGCTATTAACCCCATCAGCAGCCTCTGTGCGGCTTGTCTGCGCATAGGCAGCCTCTGCGGCACATAAACCGGTGCTGAAAGGGTTAATAGCATGCTGGTGTGGTGACACCATGTGTGTAAAGAGTGTCCTCACTCCCTGCACACTTGGTGTCATCACACCATTGGTCCGCAGGGGTTAATTCCAATGTAAAATGTGTTAATCTAATTGTCGGATATGTGAAATGTCTGTAAAAAGCTGTCGCTGGGTGTGTACGCAATTTGCGTAGTTGAAAGACTCGGCATCTCATGACAGGGCGCTGATACTATGCTGCCGCCATGATACAGTACAAGGGGAGCTGTCCCTGCGGTGTGGTGCTGAACGCTCCAGGTGCTGAAGCTGAGACAGGGCTTGTCTAAGGGACAATGAGCCTTATAAAATGGTGGGAGGAGATTTGAATGGGGTTCCCTGTCATGCTGAAGGCAACTCACAGGCTGAGAGGGTCACGAAGTTGTCAGGGGCAGAGAGGGGAAGTAGGTGTATGTCAGAAGAGGGCCTTGGTCTGAGAGATGTATGGTGTCTTCAACATTATACTGACAGAGAGTTCACTCATTACTCACACCCGCATGATAGCTGGTCACGTACAGACCAGATTTGGATGAGTGAGAACCTACTGCCCACAACGAATGAGAGCAAGATAGAGGATACGGTGATTTCCAATCATATTCCAATAAGCATGTGGATACAAGACCATATTCAAAGAGAGACGGACATCCTATGGCGTTTTCCGACATTTTTGACGAGAGTAAAACTTCCATAGGATTCTGAAAGAGTGGTGGGAAGATTTCAAGGCAACAAAAAGGAGCATGAGGAAAATTCTTTGCTGTACTGGGGGATGCCTAAGGCGGTCTAGCAGGATTGTCTGTTGGGTACATGACCAAGCTCAAAAAATGAACGAATGAGCAATATACGAAGACCAGTGAACACCTAAGAGACGTACACGGCGTTCCTGGAGGACCACTCTGCTTTAGCAGAAAAGAGGTGGTTAGAAGCAAAGAGCAGCTTTGACTCATGGGCGGACGAAAACGAAACGTTATTCCAATCACAACAGGAGGCCACACTTCATAGGTTTGGGAATAAGACTGGAAAGATGTTAGCCAACCTAGCCAGGGGATGTAGACAACTGACTTTAATCCGGAGTCTGAACTAAAAAGGTGTGGGCCTGACCACTGACCCCAGGGAAATAAACAAGACTCTAGGGGACTTTTACAGAGAGTTGTATGGGACGATGCAGAATGCTGGAGGGGGTGGTGAGGAACGGCTATGGAAGGCAAATATGCCGTGCTTCTCGGAACAGGAGTTAAGAGTTCCTAAATGTTGAGGTCTCAGAGAGCGAGGTGAAATCAGCTATCAAGGGACTTGGAAATGGTAAGGCACCAGGTACTGACGGATTCAGCGGCGAATTCTATAAGATCCTAAAAGACCAGTTTTCTACCACACTAGCGACTGTTTAATAAATTGATGGGAGAGAAGGAGTTTCTAGTCATGCTAACATGGCTTATATTAAGTTGTTGCCAAACAAGGACAAAAACGTGGGAGACCCTTCCAGCTATTGACCAATCTCACTTATCAACCAAGACTTGAAGTTGATCTCTAAAATCATGGCAGATAGACTGGCTGTGGTTTTAACTTGAGTAATTTCACCTCACCACTTCATAACAGGTCTATCTGCAGTGACTAATATTAGAAAAGCCATGCTGATTATGGATATGATTAAATACGAGCAAGGAGATCCTGCAGGGTGCCCAGCGTTAGTCACATTAGATGCTGAGAAAACATTCAATAATGTGGGTTGGTCATGGCTGGAATTGGTCCTTGACTGGATGGGTCTGAGAGGTAGGATGCGTAGTTACATACAAATGCTCTATTCGAATCCCCAAGCGAGGGTATATACCCTGAGGTTGCTAATGGCAGTGATGGCCATGAGGGGATTAAAATGGTGAGGTCAGCGCTGTTTGTGGACGACATCTTATTATTTTTGAGCAATTCGCTTAAGGATTTACCCCAGACTCGGACGCTCATAAACAGGTATGGGGAATTTAGACTTAATAAGGAAAAGTGTGAGTTGCTATTTATGAGGGGAGTTGACCGGCCAGATAAGCATAACCGACAGGCTGACAAATCGGGGATACCAACAGCAAGGTCTTCGATTAAATACACAGGTATATATCTGGGATGCTAGACAGACTCAGTCTATTCACTGAATTACCAGCAACTTATCGCAAAAATAGAGTCACAATTAAGAAGCTGGAGTGGACTGCCATTGTTGCTGGCGAGAAGCGAGAAGCCACTAGATTAAAATGATGAGCTTTCCGAGGCTGTTGTACCCCCCCTCCAGACGACCCCCTTGCTGCTTAAACGTGGTGATATTTCTAGGCTGAATACAGCATTCACAAGATTTCTTTGGTGGGGGTGGGGTTGAGAGAAACCAAAAATATAACTGAGTACACTCATGTCTTCTTCGGAGGAGGGAAGAATCAGATTGCCTAATATCAGGAGATACAACCTTGCCTGTCTAGTTAGGCATGTGGTTGACTGGCTAAGTGGAACCAGTTGGCATTTGGGTGCTAGCTTGGAGAGGTAATTCTGTAGACCATGGGACCTAGCGTCAGTACTGCATTCCTCCTTCTCATGCCTGAGCCCAGCTATTTGGAACTTGATGGTGTTCAGGGACACAATAGTATCCTGAAAGGCGGTAAGGAAAAAGTTAGGCCTCCCCATGGAAGGTTTCCAAATCTCAATCCCTGGGCTCACCCTAACTTTCACCTTGGCAGGAAAACAGGGATTTTTGTGTACTTACCGTAAAATTCTTTTCTCCAAGCTCATCATTGGGGGACACAGGACCATGGGTGTATGCTTTTCTGCAACAAGGAGGCGACACTAAGTATAGAAAAAAGTTAAATCCTCCTTCCTGAAGTATACACCCATCCGTGGGCATAGTTAGTCAGTTTTAGTACTAAAGCAGTAGGCGAGCACGTTAACGTAATAAGGTACAAAAGGCGTAATCTGAGGTCTGTACAGACTATTGAAGTTTGAGAGGGTGGGTGCTGTGTCCCCAATGATTTTACAGTGAGTACACAAAAATCCCTGTTTCTCCTTCGCATCATTGGGGGACACAGGACCATGGGACGTCCTAAAGAAGTCCCTGGGTGGCAATTAGTTGAGTAGCAGTCGAGCATCATGCGCCAGCAGCTTACAGATGCGAGACTGCCACTTGCTAAGTTTTTTTCATCTAGGTTTGCATCTGCAGAGGCCTGGGTGTGAATGTTGTAGTATTTGGTGAAGGTATGCAGGCTGGACTAGGTTGCGGCCTTGCAAACCTGAGTTATCGAGGCCTGGTGTTGGATGGCCTATGAGGCGCCCACTGATTGAGTTGAGTGAGCCCTGATCCCTGCTGGGATTGGCATGCTTTTGACACGGTAGGACTATTGGATTGCTGAGCGGATCCACCTTGCCAATGTGGGCTTAGATGTATTGGGACGAAGTGTCTCAGGATCCGCGCTGCTGAATGAATGAAACCAAAACTGGAGCACTGGTTTCAACGGGTGTTCTTTATTCCTACGCGTTTCGGAGCGTTTTATTTTTTTGTCCCTGAGGAAGGAGCATGGTAACGCTCGAAATGCGTAGGAATAAAGAACACCCGTTGAAACCAGTGTTCCAGTTTCTGCTTTCATTCATTTAGCAGCGTGGATCCTGAGACACTTCGTCCCAATACAACTATTGTTCGCCACGTCGATCGTGGATGTGTGGGTCTTGCAGCAGCTGTATCCAGGCGTGCATACTTGTTGTGTGTAACACAACTTTTCCAGGTGAGCAGCTTTTAATAAGGTTCTTGCCGATATCTGTAACGGGATAAGACCCTATTTGCGCAATGTCTCACCCCCTATAGAATGTGGGCTTAGAAGCAGCCATTCTTTTTCTAGGTCCTTCGGGGATGACGATCAGTGTTTCTGTTTCACGGAATGAGACTGTTCAGGAGATGTAGCGTCTGAGGGCCCTTACTAGGTCCCACGTATGAAGCTGCTTCTCGAAGCTGTGTACCGGAGCTATGCAAAGGGATAGTAGGACAATGAAGGACGGTGACAGACAAAGAACCACTTTATCCTTGTGGAAGGATAGAAAGGGGGGGCGGCAGGATAAGGTGGCTAGTTCTGACACGCGCTTGATTGGTGTGATAGCGACTAGGAAGGTGACTTCCCAAAAGAGGTGGGTTAGAGAAACCTCTTGCATTGGTTCAAACGGGGGCTCCTGTGTGGCGCCCAGAATGAAGTTTAGGTCCCAGATGGCCACGGGTGTCTTGTAGGGGGCCGTATGTGCATGACCCCTTGAATGAATGTTTTGAACTGTGGTTTATAGATGCATTCTTGCGTTGGAATAGAATGCCAAGGGCGGAGATTTGGCCCTTGATGGAGCTGAGTGCTAGGCCCATGCTTAGGCCGGTTTGAAGAAGCTCCAGGACTGTAGGGATGGAAAAAAGGAGTGGGTTACGATTGCAGCCTTTGCACCACCAGAAAAAGTTTTCTAGGTGCGGTGATAGATGCGCGAGGATGATGTTTTTCAGGAATTAATCATGGTGGTTATGACCTCTGATGAAAAAACCTGCTTGGGTCAGGAGCCAGAATTGAATAGCCACGCCGTTAAAGACAGGGTCCCCGAGTTCTGGTGGCAAATTGGGTCCTGGATTAGAAGGTCCGGTCGGTTTGGGAGTGGCCAAGGCACGTAGGCAAGGAGCTGTACGAGGTCTGCGGACTATGCCCGTCGTGGCCAGTCTGGGGCGATGAGTATTACTTGAACCCTTTCCGCTTTGAAATTTCTGATCACTCGCGGGATAAGCGGCAGTGGGGGAAAGATGTATGGGAGTTGGAATTGGCGCCAAGGTAGGACCAGCGAATATACTGCGAGCGCTAGCGGGGTCCGGGACCTGGCTACAAAGGTCGGGACCTTTGAGTTCATTCTTAATGCCATGAGGTCTACATTGGGGGTTCCCCAGCGCCGACAGATTTGTAGGAAGACTTCTGAATGTAGCAACCATTTTCCTGAGGCCAGTTACTGGTGGCTTAGGAAGTCTGCTGCCTATCTGTCTGCTCTTGAGATGTGGACTGCTGACATGACCGATTGGGTTTTTTCGGTTCAGCGTAGGATATGTTTGATTGGGATTGCTTCAGAATGTTGATTGGAAGGTGTGACTCTTGGGGCGTCCAGTGGCCCTGGGCCGTGTATTGACGATAGACGGCCCTCCAGCCGAGTAGGCTGGCGTTAGTGGTTACAACTAACCAATGGACTGGGAGAAAGTATTTTCCTTGTGTTAGTGAGGGTGGCCGTGTTCTCTAGGTGAGTGCCTTTTTGACTTGTGTTGGTAGGCGGTGCCAGTGGTCAAAGCTGAAGAGACTTCTGTCCCAGGCTGAGAGGAGGGCCAGCTGCAAGGGTTGAAAGTGTAGCTGAGCGAAGGGAACTGCTTCTATTGCCGCTACCAATTTTCCCAGGACCCTCATACCGAAGTGGATGGATTTAGGTGTATGACTGCAAAGAGTCTGAAGTCCTTTACAGATCACCATCTTTGTCTTGAAGAAGTATGACTAGCCCTTGTGCAATGTCTAAGGTCATCCCTCACAAACCTACCCTACCAAGGTAGTCGCCTATTCGGTGAAAAGCTTGACCAACTCATCTCCAAAGCCCGGGGGGAAAAAGCAAATTTCTTCCCCAACAAATGCTCAAGCGGTCCGGTCGCCACCAACAGCCGCAATCACGACCATGCATCCCTCACGGGACATCGAAATGGCCTTATTTAACAGCTAACACAACCAGTAGGGGCCCCGTGCAGAGAAACCGCAAAATTTTCCCAACTCCTTTCCAGTCTGCGGTGTATTATTAAGTGCACACAGGGTCAAGTCACATCTGAAGCCCCCCAATTGTTTCATATAGAAGGCCATCAACTCACTACTCATAGCACCAGTGCCAGAGACCAGTAGTTCAAGGGTTTCTATTCAAACCTGTTCGTCGTTCCAAAAAAAAAAAAAAAGATGGAACAGTACGTCCCATCCTAGATCTCAACAAATTTGTAAAGGTAAGACAATTCAAAATGGAATCCCTACACTCAGTAATCGCGTCAATGGAAGAAAGAAAGTTCTTACCAACCATCAACATACAGGACGCATATCTCCACATCCCCATTTTTCCTCCAAACCAAAAATACCTGCGGGTTCGCAGTTCAAAAGCACCACTCCCAATTCATCGCACTGTCCTTCGACCTCGCAACTGCACCCAGAGTATTCACAAAAATCATGGCGGCCGTCATGACCATCCTCCACTTGCGGGCAGTGGTTGTCCTCCCTTATCTAGACGACCTGCTAATCAAAGTTCTATCCTTCCAAACATGCCTCAAAAGTTTCCAAATAACAATGGACATGCTCTCCCGCCAGGGGTGGCTGGTAAACCTAGACAAGTTGTCCCCGACGCCTGCCCAAACTATAAATTTTCGGAGGGTGACTCAGTTGGTAGGGGGGACATGGGGAGCGAGATGTGTTACTTATGAGTGACGTGTTGGGGGATCGTCCCTGGGACGGACTTGTATGGGTCCATCTTCTGGTCGGCATGGAAACTGTAGGCTGGGAGCGTTCCGTGTCGGAGTGGGAGCGGTTATGTTTGTTGTCACTGGCTGTATGTGCACTGGGGAAGGGACTGCATCATTTGGGCTAATGACTCAAGCTGTTGCATCAGTGCCAGGGCCCAGGGAGGGATGTCAAACGTACTGGGTACTGTGTCAGTGGTAGGCTCAGTGGGAAATTGGGGTTCGGAATTTAGGCAAAGTTGCGAAGCGTGTCCCTGTGGGAGCGCAGTCTGACAGATTGTGCCTGATGCCTTGTCAATTGTGCTGTTTTTGTTCTTCTTTTTGGGTGGTTTGGGGTCCATCGCAGTGTACCTGATTACAGCGAAGCAAGGTACTGCAGTGTACTAAGTGCTTCGCTTTGAAGGTAAAGGAGCCAACACTGGCTAAGGGGATGAGAGTCCCCTATTGGAGCTTACCCGGATCCTGTGTCCCCTTAAGCGTGCAGTATGGTGTGGTGCTGGGCTGAAGGACTTCTGCTTTAGAGGCACCGGAAGAAGAGGGCAGTGTGGTGGACAATAATTTTTGTTTTGAGTCACCCCTGTACTCGAACCCACAACATTCAGTTCCGTAAAAGTACAGTCATCTACATTAGTCACCAGAGCCACACACACATTACAGCTCACTCGTTAGAGTGTGGGCTTTGTGCAGCCCCCCTTGGTGGTAGAGGAGGGGGGAAGTCAGGGGAGGGCCAGGTTGTAGCATTGTGTTTGTTTATTCACCTGGAGCTGCTGCTGTGCCCCACATGTACTTTCTTTGAGTTTTGCGCCGGTCTGGGAGCGTGGTTTGGGGCATGGTGATGCAGTGTGGCCACGGAGTGGTTGGCTGCATGACTAAGGGGGGCATGTCTCCTCTAGCCCAGCGTCATAGCGGTGAGCGTGTCTAGTCGCGATGGACACTAGCAGCTAATCGCAGCTATCCGTGACCCTATGACGCAGGGAGGTCATATGACGTGCAGCCAATCAAAAGCAGGCTGGGTGGCATCAACGCGTGGGCCCAGACCGAGACCTAGATTAGTGCTGGCACCTGGGAGCAGCGCTGGGGCCTGCGATACCGGCAGGCTGCAGCAGCGGACTGCAGCACCGCAGCAGGCTGTTCCCCCCAGCCCTATGCCTTGGACGCGTGCCCCGAACTTACCGGCGGTGCGCGTCCCAGCATGGAGCTGCCGCGGGGTGCTGTGGATTGAGGCTATGGAGGCTGCTACTGCTGAGCACTAGATCCCTTGTAACTGGATTAGTGCTACTGTGCCCAGGGTGTCCTCGATCACCAACTCCTTGGTGGGAGAAGGTGAGAGGTGGCAGCGTGAGCGCTCCTTGCATCCCCTGTTATGCAGGAGGATGTTGTGGAGTATTCGCTATGGATAGCTAGTGGCTCTGGGAGAGAGCAGGGAGAGAAGAGTCCTTTGTGGGGTCCATCTCCTTCCACGAGGGGGCGCAGGGAGAGCGGAGCCCTTTGTGGGGTCCGTCGCCCTTTCACAGGGGAGAGCAGAGAGAGCGGAGCCCTTTGAGGGGTCCATCGCCCCTCCACAGGGGGTGTGCGCTGCCTTGAGGCCCCCTGTGCTCTAAGGAGAGTAGCTACCTGAGGGGGAACCGTCGACTGTTGTATAAGAAAAAATAAATAAAGTAAAAACGTAAATAAAAAGTGAATAAAAAGTTAAAGAAAAAAATAAAATAAAAGTAAAAAAGGGGTGAATGTGGTCTGAAAACCAGATCATATGTGCCTTCTTGTGACACTAAGCTAAAACTGACTAACTACGCCCACGGATGGACTTAACTTTTTTCTATACTTAGTCTCCTGGTAGCAGAAAAGCATACACCCATGGTACTGTGTCCCCCAATGATGCAAAGGAGAATGAGGTCCTGACTGTGGTGAACTACTGAATAATTTAAGCAGTTATTGTACTTATATAAGTTGGAAGCAGAAAAAGATAAAACCAAGCCGAGTGAGAAGTTCCTTACGAAATAGAGGAGGTTCATCGAAAGAAAATGCTCACAAGAGGAAATAAGGTGGATAATGACTCCGTTTTTGCAGGCAAACTGGTATTTATTAAATGACATTCAGGGTACTTTGGGGAGACTGAAGGACTAAACCGCTTATGTGATCCAATTATATTTTGGTAGGGTGATGCTGTTCAGTTTTCGTAATATGGGGATAGGTACTGTGGGTTCTTGGGTGATTTGATTGTTGTGTTTGGGTATGGATTTGTCATTATTCTGGAAAATGTATTTGCGCTGTTCTTGATTTATGAAAATGAATAAAAATTATTGTTAAAAAAAAAAAGAGAAAACATAGTAGTTTGACAATAAATGGCTTCATCCAACCACTAACTATGGGTGGGAAAAAAAAATTATTGTGTTATCATTCATATTCTCTGCAAAAAGGCCAAAAAAGAAAACTGCCGGGTAAGTAAACTTTTGAGCACAACTGTATATCCTTGGTTGTGTCCTTCCCTTTGATGCAAGCTCACACACTAACCTCACATCATTCCCTTCACATGTCGGCTGATCTGACCAGTTGAAATGTGTAGCCAACAGGTGCGGGTGATCAGAGAACCACCAGCACCTGTTATCTAATTAGGTCTCACAGTCAAACCTAAAGGTGGGTTTACACGTTTCAATATCGTTGCGATATCGCAATTCAATGGCGCGGGAGCGCGCATTTAGTGCTAGTTTCTCCTGCATCGCATCGGAGGTTTAGACGTTGCGATTTCTGAATCCAACGTCCGTGCGATGTCTACGCCCCCCAACCCAGGAACGACCATTTAACATGGGAGTGAATGGGTGACGTAGAACTTCACATCGGAATTGGGCTGTCACACAGCATGATCCGGCTCCAATCTCCATTCAATATCGGAGCATTGAATAGCACCTCATTCAATCCCCGATATCGCATTGACATCGTTCCTGCATCGTATTGGACTTTCACACCATACAACGCAGGAACGATATCGGCTCCAACGATCGAACCACGTGACTTTTGATTGAAATTGGACTCCGATATCGCAACGTGTAAACCCGATATTACACACGACAGGGATTGCGCTGTTCCCTGCTGTGATCAGCGAACCCATGATGTGATCATGGGACGCCGATGTTTTGTCATGACAGCGAGGGGTTATCAGATGACCCCTGTCACTATCTATGACATAGTTCTTGTTAACACTGGCAGAGGGCCAGCATTCACAGATCAGTAGCATTTCTGCTGTTCAGAAGTATGCAAAAGCATCACAATGAACAGCAGAAGCGATCAAACTGTGCAGGCTTCAGGAGCCAGTAAACGAGTACAAAGTGGTAAAAGTGATAACAATAAAGACCCCATAAAAGTTCACATCACCCCCTTTTGCCCCATTGAAAATAAAATTAATAGACTATAAATAAATACACATATTTGGTATAGCCGCGTTCAGAAATGCCCGATCAAAATATAAAATAAATTAATCTGATCGATAAACTGCGCAACAAAATATAAAGTAAAAATGCCAAAATTAATTTGTTTTTGGGCGCCACAACATTGAAATAAAATGCAATAACAGGCGACCAAAACATTGCATCTACCCACAAATATTATTAAAAAGGTCAGCTCAAGACCAAAAAAATAAGCCATCACATAGCTCCAGATCCCGAAAAATAAGAACATTACAGGCCTCAGAAAATGGTGACAAAAGCGCAATGCTTTTATTTTTTGATTTACAAACTTTTGTTTTTCCCCACTTAGATAACGGTAAAAGTATACATGTTTGATATCTATGAACTCGTACCGGCCTCAGCCATCATAGCAACACGTCAGTTTTACCATATTGTGAATATGGTAAAAAAAACAACAAAAAAAAACAATTGTGAAATTGCACTTTTTTTACATTTCACTGCACTTTGAATCTTTTTCCTGTTTTCACTATATGGTAAAATGAATGATGTCATTCAAAAGTACAACTTGTCCCACAAAAAAGACCTCTCATATGACTACATTGACGAAAAAATAAAAAGTTATGGCTCTATGTAGAAAGGGAGGAGAAAACTGAAGAAAAAAAAAAAAAAAGGAAAAATTGCCCAGGGGTGAAGGGGTTGTATAATATTAATCATTATTATTACAATAATATTGTTGACCCCTGACAGCTAGACTCACAGGATGACTGGGTGCACCAGGGAGAAGCTTCACTGACTGCTGAACAGATGCTGCAATGCTGTTTTCTGCAAAGAGAAGAATTTCTAAATTGTTACCATACAACAAAGACGCCTTTTTTCCTACATAAGTCAGGTCTCTCACGTCATACAGACAGATATTACTATTCAGCTTTGGTGATTTCAAAGCTTTGAAAGTAAAAACAAACTGTAAAGATGAAAATGCAAACCTATGTATCCTTTATTAATAGATTTAATTATGTAGCAAAAAAGGAGTCTGCTTTACAGGCATTAAGACATCACAGTATGCTGTAATATTACTTGCTTATTCACCACTTTTTTTGCATGCCACATTCTTACTTGGAGGTGGAGGTCTCTGCGGTGGACGTAAAGGGGGCCTGTTGGGAACAGATAACGATCTGCTAGGGGAATGTGATCGAACCTCCCCAAAATCCTGAAGCTCCTTTTTTAAAGCTAGTAAATCTGCATCATCTGTGTAAAAAAAGACAAACAACAAAGTATAATAACTTAATTCTACAATAAGATTTAATAGGGTTCTCATTAACTTCTGTTCGCTTAAAGGGAACCTGTCAGGTCCTTTATTTCCTCCAGGCCAGCAGCATTTACATTTGTACATCAAAAATCTCTTCCTAACCAGCCCTGTATAACATGATTCTCTAAAATAAATGTGTAAAAAAGCATTTATGACCTCTGTTTTTCATATGCTAATTAGGAATATGACTAGTCAATAGGGAGTTGTTTCCCCAGATTAGTTGGCCCTCTTTCCATGCTATCATGCCCCTGGGAATGTAATAACATGTTTCCCATGAGCCGGCGTCATTGCAGCACCTGGACACCTTGCTTAGGCACACAACTCATTTCAGCAGTGTCAGTGCGCCTCTGAAGCCGGGTTTACGTGTTCTGGCTTCAAAGAAGTGCAGTGAGAATGATCAGAAAACAGAGGTGGTAAATGAAATTTAAAGGGATCCACTATGACACTGATACATGGAAATCACGTAAGCACACTCATGATAACATGGAGAGAGGGATCACTAGTCTGGGGAAACAACGACCCTTCGACTAGTCATAGTCCTAATTGTATATAAAAACGGTGGTAAATAAATGTGTTTTTTTTACACATTGATTTAGATAAGTTATACAGGGCTAGGTTAGGAAGGGATTTTTGATGTATAAATTTGACTGATGCTGGGTTTGATGGCATAAGGGACCTGACCGGTTCCCTTTAAGTAGGAAGTACAGTAAATAAATGAATTACAATGGATAATTTATGCATGGTTGAAGGATAAAGGAAGCAGATACAGTGATTGGCCGGAGGATCCCCACTCAGATATAAATGGCCATATTTAAGGCAAGTGCTGCCAGTTGCAGCAGAGAAGAGTGCGACAATGGTGCAGCGAGGTAGCCTTAGTAAAGAAGGTCTGTCATAACTGTAGAATCAACAAAGACAAAATATTTTCCTTATTTCTCATTATGGTCTCTTATTTTTAAGGTTATGCCCCTCATTACCACTTACTTCAAGTGAACCTGTAATGCCTGTCCTTTTTAGTTTTTAAAGTGCCCACAATGTTATTTAGATCATGCATTGTGCATCACTAACCCGTATGTAAAAAAAATAAATCCATGTATTTGTCATCAAATATCTAAGCATCTAAAGTGCTTTTTTCATTATTTATGTACATTTGGGAGAAAAAGATTGCTTGGCACTATTGTGTGACCTCTACCTGTTAAAAAACCAGTTTGGTCCTACCTAGAGCACCATAATGGTACGTTTACACGCTGCTACAGAAGGTTGGAAACAACCGGGTGTCTCACGTGCAAGAGCACGTACCAACGGTTGCTAACGGTACCCGATACCGCCTTTACACGCCGCTATAAGGTGCTCTACAGAAAGTTTAATCTATCCCTGGAGGCACCGCCGGGTGCCACAAGTTACCTTCTGTAGAGCACCGTCCCTCATTTACACACCGCTACAGAAGGTAATATGGGAGGACCTGGTGCAGCAGGAACAACACATAGGCGTGCCAGAGTTGTGGATTACGAGACGCTCGTACGATGATTGGACAATGCAATAGCATCATGATTGGCCAGCCAGCGCAGGAAGGCTGGCTAATACATGATGCTATTGCAATTGTGTAGTGTGACTGGTCAGCTCCTTAAATATGCCGCCCTATGCAGCGACAACCAATCGCAACGCAGGAGCTTCCACCAATGATCGCTGAAGGGGGGCGTTTTCCCGGAGGCTGTGTCACGCCCCAGGGAGTTAACTAGGTGACGAAAAGACCTTACCGTACCTTATTTAGACGCCGCTACCATCGGGTTGAAACCAACCTGTTTTAGAGCACTGCTCTGAAACAGGTGCCGAAATGACGGGTGGCAACAACCTACTTTACACGCCGCTACCTCGGGTTGTTTTGACGGTGCAAGATACATTTGTCTCCAAAACCCGGTTGTTTCCAACCTTCTGTAGCGGCGTATAAAGGTACCATAAGGGTGCCACCTGTCTACCGGTGTTGCACAGTCATTAAGATTTGCTGATAAACTTGTGCAAGAAAGAAAAAAGATGGCACTCACCGGTTTGTAGTTGCTCGGTTTTAATTCCTTTTCAGGTTACATCAAAGGTGCGGGGAGGGAGCGATGGGGCAGACGACGGCATTGTTTCACAGTAGATTCCGCACAGACCCGCGGAAGCGGAATCTACCGCGAAACGGTGCCGTCGTCTGCCCCATCACTCCTTCCCTGCACCATTGATGTAACCTGAAAAGGAATTAAAACAGAGCAACTACAAACCGGTGAGTGTCATCTTTTTTTTTTCTTGTACAAGTTTGCATTATTTACCTTCACAAACCAGCCATGGGTGGAGGGGTTAGTTCTTCAGCTGGTAACAATCACATCAACCCACTTGAGTCATACAGTCATTAAAATGTAGTCACACCCCATGCATTGTAATCTATTCACATCACTAAGTTCAGAACTACACATGCTGTGGATGGACCTGAGGTGATGTCACCACCATGTGACCGTAATGGGTGGAGCTAAGCAGACCAAGTCAAAGACTTTTTGTGCTTAGTTCTGCCCATGGTGGTGACATCACCACAGACAGGTCCTTCCACAGCATGTGTATTTCTGCACTTAGTGCTGTGAATAGATTACAATGCAGGGGGTGTGACTACATTTTAATGATGGTATGATTCAAGTGAGTTGATGTGACTGTTACCAGCTGAAGAACCTCCCCGATGACTGTTTTGTGAACGTGAATAATATAAACATCTAAGCAACTTAAGTGCTTTTTTATGATAATACATATTTGTTTAAAAAAACAAAACAAAACAAAAACTGGTTAGTAATGCACAGTGCATGATCTAAATAACATTGGGGGCAGTTTAGAAACAAAAAGGACATGACAGGTTCCCTTTAATGGTTTTTCCCCCCACTAAAAAAAAATTTTGTTTTAAAGGTTGTTTTAATCCGTGTATTTTGGAATAATAATTTCCACAATTGATGTGTTTATAAAAAAATGTTCTCGTGCTGAGATAATCTTCTATGTGTGTCCCTGCTGTGTACTGTGTAACGGATGTCTCTGATCGTACAGGGACATGGACCAATTGTGGAAATTCTGAAATTATTATTATTATAAGATCTATTGATTAAAATGAAATTTGTAAATGGGACATCCCCTTTAAATGCCTGTATTTTTGGCTAAAAATAATTTTCGTAATTGGGTATCATTAAACATTTTGCACTGTTGGCCTCTGTGTTGCACTGGCTATTGTTTGATGTAGAATCTGTCAATGAGTCCTGGTCCAAAGGGAAACTCTTCTCTGAGTGTGTTTCTCTCAGCTGATTTATGACCAAATAACCAAAAGCAACATTTTTGTTAAATGTTTAGTAAGTAAAACAGAAATGCATTTTTATGCACAAAATACATACATTAAAAAGGAATTTTCACTAACATTTTTTTTTTATTAAAATTGAGTACTTTTTTGAGCGCTGGAGTTCCGGAGGGCAGTACCAAACCATTACATGCGCTGCACTGTGCCGCTTTTCGTCTGTGCTCCAATTCTCCAACAGCAGAAAGACACTTCAACAGTGTAGTTCTGAACATATTCACGTTATTCTAGTCTATGGAGAACACGCCAAGCCAGACTACAGTTGAAATGGGGCCGTCACACGCGTCAATATCGCGTGCACGATCACTGCTGCATGTGACGTTGCAGCGATATTGATGCGTGTGACATGCTCAATCAACCAGCGATAAATCACTGGTTGATGGTCGCCAGGTTTTAGAACCTGTTCTAAAACCTGACGACAGTCGCCCGATGCACACGCAGCATCGCTGCGTGTGACACCGGGAGATGCGATCAACCAGCTCCCAGCGCCTCTCAGGAAGCGCTGGAGCTGGTATCCAGGGTAAACTGCGGGTAACTAGGCAGCGCGCGCTGCCTAGATACCCAATGTGTACCTTAGTTACCAGCCTGCAGACATTGTGGAAACAATTTGTTTTACTCACCATGATCCCTAAAGATGTTAAAGACTTCTCCTCCTGTTTACTTGAGAAGACTAGAAGGTGGTCAATTGTATTTATAAGGATGACTTGTCCAATGACACCTGTCTATGTAGTGAAAGCAACCTATTAATTGACCAATAGAAGGTCATATTTATAAATATTCATTTCTAATTAGCTGTAGAGCCCAGTATTGCCTGGGCGTAATGCCCATATATGGTAATATATGTATGTGTGTAGTATGCATCCTAGCTCTGCCCTCTCCTGTAGTACTGCCCCCTTCACATATCTCCATCCCTTTATAGCTCAGCCCTTCCCGACTGCCCCGCCCCACCACATTGCCCCCTATGATAGTCCCACCACTCTTGGTACCCCCATCCCCTCCACATAGTCCCACCCACTCTGCAGCCGTACGCCTTCATAGCTCTGCCCCCCACTTAGTCACAGGGCATGCCTATGTGGAGGGTATGGAGATATTTGGGGGGGCAGGGCTACTTGTAGGGTGCAGAGCTATGACACATACCCACACACATACACATAGCTTTATATATATATATTTATAGATATATAGATTTGCCTAAATCTTGACATTTCCAGGGTGGTTCTGTGAGATCATAAGGCTGTGTCCCCACCTAGTGGTTTATTATGCTTTTCTCCTTGCAGATTTTCTGAAATCCGTAAGGGAAAATGCATGCTAGCAAAGTCAATGAGAATCCTGAATTGCTGCACCAACATTCAGGTTTTTTCCATACAAAAAAAAGAAACAGCAAGTCACTGTTTCTGTATTTTTCCTTGCGCTTTCCACATAGACTGTATTAAAAAAAGGCATAGAAAAAATACACCGAAAACACAAAATTGCATCAAAAACATTTTTCCTGCCAGAAGATGCAGAAATTTCTACAACCAAATCTGCTAGGTGGGTACATAGCTCTAGGCTATTTGTGGAGGCACAACGGAGCAGAGTGCAAGATTCTTCCCAACGATACCCAAAAAAAATTAATCATCAAGAGCAGCAGTATTGTTACAGAACGCGGGCATAGCTTACGCTCTCACGCTGTGGTGACGTAGGGCATGCCTCCCAGGGGGTATTTGATGTGCAAAAAGTAATAAAATTGTGGTGCTGGGAGCAACACCACAGTAGATGGAAATGTACAGACCTTTATTGTTTCAACGTAGAACCACAACGCGTTTCTGCAGCGGTCCGCTACCTTCATCAGGTAGATTTGCTACCAGTGCCTGTGATGACCTCACATCCTATCACCTGACCGGGCACACGTGGCCAGAAAGCGTCGAGGATCCCTAGAGGGACCGGAGCGCAAGCTAGGACACGGCTGCAAGCTGTTATACCGAGGTTGTGCAGGCAGCACAACCTCAATAGTTGAACGAACTAACTCACCATTTTCTCTCTCCCCTAATGCCATCGGGTCCTTCACAGGGAGCCGCCTCCTATTTATTTTTCCCAGGGGGTACTTGTATGTGGACCCACTGGACCACAGGGGGGGCCTGGGCCTGCCCGTACTAGGGGAGGGCAGCGACCGGTGTCTGTGGCAACTGAGCATGTGGGCAAGGTGGTAACAAGGTGGACTAGATGACACCACACAACTTCAGATATAGAGAAACAAAATTTGCTAATAAAAAGCCACATTACAGAATACAAGGCAGCACAGGCAGGGACACAAGCAGCATTCATCAGGGACACCAGCAGGACCCCGGTCATCGGACTCCAGGCACCAGCCATCAGGCTCCAGACAACGGACACGAGCTCCATGTACAAGGCAGCAGCCTTAAGGGTCCAGACATCAGACATGAGCTGGAAAGCAACCCGAATAAGAAGGCGCGAGCACCGCAGGAGCGGACCAGAGCTTCATGACGTGGGCACCACAGGAGCAGACAAGAGCCAAGCAGTGTGAGAACAGCAGAGCAGTGCAAGCAAACCCAGCATTCACCAAAGCTGGAGACTCATGCACCACAGGAGTGGACCGGAGCTGGACAGAGCTAGCACAGCATAGTAGCATGAGCAAGGCGTAGTGCACGCTCAGTAGGAACACCGGACTCCATCTTTAAAAGACGACCAGAGGGTTTCCGGTTCCGGCGCCTCTATGGTCGGACGTGGGTAACTGCGCTCTGGAGCCTGCCATAGCTTCTCAGCATAATCCCCGAGCCCCGGAGCCGATAATCACCCTCCCAGGATGAGCGGGAGCAGGGGAGGACCGACGGCCACCATGGACCGCTTTGTCACCAGAAGCGGTGATGGAGAAAGGAGCGGTGCAGTCCCCGCGCCGGGAAAAGGAAATGGTGCGAAAAACAACATGGAGGAAGCGGCAGCAGGTGGAAGGTCCCTGACGGAGCCTCAGAGAGAGAGCACACAGGAGACCGTGGTGCAGCTTAGTGATGCGACACAGGTGATGACACATGCCCCCAGTCTCTCACCTACCCCACAACACCAGCACACAGGGGTGATGGAGGAGGGGAGCAGAAACATAGGCAGCCAGGGGGAGCTGGGTCTCTCTCTCCCTCACCTTGATTATAGATCCCTAGCCAGAGAACTTGCCATATACCTGGCTGATGATTTTAAACAGGCAATTGCTGAACTAGTGGGGTCCTCTACACAGGAGCTCTCAAACAAATTGGGCCACCGTGACAGACAGTTACAGGAGGCTGAGACAAGGATCTCCATGGCGGAAGACAGAATAGTTGAACTGGAGAGCCAGGTCCAGATTTTACAAAAACAGTCTTCCTATGCCCTAAGTAAGCTGGACGACATAGAGAACAGGGCACGCAGGAATAATTTAAAAATCGTGGGTCTTCCTGAATCTATGCCCATAAACCAACTTGAGGAAGTCTTTGAAGTGGAGTTGCCCAAAGCTTCAGGACTCTCACATAGGTGCAAGACAGAGCGCACCCATAGGATCGGCCCCCCAAGAGAGTCCCCCGAGAGGATAACAGCAATAGTTCCTCACAGAAAGGGGAAAGTATTAAGCCGCATCACGCTATTGCTAAGTACTTAAACCACAGAGATAAGGAGGAAATCTTGCGTGCCTATAAAGCAAAGAGACGCCCTTTGTTGTTAATGGGACATAAAGCACTGTTGTTTGCGGACTATTCAGTTGAGGTAACTAGGCGTAGAAGAGCTTTCAGCGAGGTTTGCACCATTTTATTAAAAAAAAATACTCGCTTCCAACTGAATTATCCTGCAACCCTGAGGTTTCGTTCACGGTAAGGTTCTATGCTATCTTTTACGGACCCGGAGGAAGCGATGGCTGTGATCAGGAGAAATGACAGCCATAATTCACCTAGCAGAGACAGTACACAATCCAGCAGCCCAAGGCGTCTTAATGATGTCCCGGACCAAACCCCTGACACTGATGCTGGACGAACACATAATCAGGACACTGGGAGAACATACAGGCTGAGATCAGACACTATCCACGAGGAAAGGATATCAAAGTCTATGACACCGAGACAACAAAGAGTACCAGCGCCTAGGTGGAACAAGAAGAAGTAGAGTCAAGCTGAATGGGTGGGGGGGAGATGGAGAGAAGCGAAGAGAAGTGAAACCATCTTTATGTTTTCTAATATGAAACTGTGACTCTCCCCCGTTTTTTCCCTCCCCTGACCCCCCCCTTCTTTTTTTTTTTTTTCTTCTTTTTTTGTCTTTTCCCATTCATTTTTGTGCACTGGCTTCATTTACAGACTATGATGAAGTAAATATGCGAGGTGGGGGGAGGAGTGGGAGGCTTTATCTTGTTGCAAACTGCAAACTGCTTTCTCAAATTTCCATATGGAGGCTCGGGATTGCTATTAATCTGTTCATTCTATTATTGTTCTTAGCGATACAAAGAATATGGCGGGCATGGGACATTGTGTCCTTAACTAGAGAGGAAAAAAGAGAAGTCCATTGGCTGTGCCATGGGGGAAAGAGGGGATGTTTTATGGGTAATAAGGGGAGTGGATGGGATGAGAGAACAGGATTCGCCCTGACATTCACTTTTTTCTTTCGACCACCTTTTTCAATCTCGCATCCTTTGCTCAAAAATGACGACTTCCATTGCGCTAATCTAAGTCACCGAAAAATACATAATTCACGAATGGAATCGGATTTAGTTATTAAGGATGGTTAGGTGGGTCTCCTGGAATGTTAAGGGATTGCGCTCCCCAGCTAAGCGCATGATGATTCTTAGACATCTCAAACGCCTACATGCTGATGTGGCTATGCTCCAGGAGACCCACCTGACGTCCGGCGAATTTTTTAGGCTAAAAAAAGATGTGGGTAGGGGAGATATACGGCTCCAGTACTGTTAACAGGAAGGCAGGAGTTCGGATTTTGATCAACAAATCACTAGCACATACAGTTTTGTCCCTTGACACCGACCAAGAAGGTAGACTGTTACATTTGGTCATACAGATTCAGAATGACACCTTCAGCATTTACAATATCTACGCACCTATCGTGTCCCAGAAATCCTTTCTGCAGCAAATACAAAATCAATTTCTGACTGATCAGGAGGGCATTAGACTGGCGGGACGAGACTTCAATATGACCTTAAATGACACCGAAGATAGACGACATAGTGATCCCCAGACACGTGGCACCCGATGTGATATGACCCAACCAAAAATGAGTCTATTAGAAGAGTTTTTCAACAACTGTAATATGAATGATGCTTGGAGAACACTTCACCCTCTAGATAGAGAATTTACTCACTATTCTCACTCGCATAGATCTTGGTCGAGGCTAGACATGTTTTTTACTTCACCCCAGTTATTTCAGAGGGTGGTGGTAGTCAAAGTGGAAGACATGGTCATATCTGATCATAGCCCCTTGGTAATGGACACAAGAGACTCCTTCCAAAAGGGCACAGACTATCTCTGGAGGTTTCCCGACACGCTGGTCCGAGAAGATAATTTTGTCAGATGCCTTGGAGAGTGGTGGTCGGATTTTTCCTTCCACAATCATGAGCATCGCTGGGATCCAGGTTTGTTCTGGGAAGCGGCCAAGTCGGTTTTACGAGGCCATATCATGGCATTTACCATAAGGTTAAAAAAGAGGATTAAAGAACAATACCTCAAAGCCAGCGCAGCAGTAAGGGTGCTGTCACACATAACGATCGCTCCAACGATCCCGACAGCGATAACGACCTGCCGGGATCGCTGGAGCGTCGTTACCTGATCGCTGGGGAGCTGTCAAACAGGCAGATCTCCCCAGCGATCAGGCCATGGGAGCCACCTCCCACATCGCTCCCTGCTTAGCCCTGCCTTATAGGCAGCGCTAAGCAGGGAGAACGCTGGTAACTATGATAAACAGCGCAGTATCCAGGCAGCGCTCACTGCCTAGATACCCGCTGTTTATCATAGTTACCAGCGTTCTCCCTGCTTACAGGCAGTGCTAAGCAGGGAGGACGCTGGTAACCATGGTAAACGCCGGATATCTAGGCAGCGCGTGCTGCCTGGATACCCGGTGTTTACCATAGTAACCAGCCCTCTGAGGTCACTGATCGCTGGTTTCTTGCGGTCACACGCAGCGATGCGTGCTGACCAGCGGGAAACCAACTATCTAAAAATGACCCACAGCACTTTGCAGCGATCAGCGACCTCACAGCAGGGGCCTGATCGCTGCAAAGTGTCACACAGAACGATATCGCTGGAGAGATCGTTGTAACGTCACAGTTACTACGATCTCTCTAACGATATCGTTATGTGTGACTGGGGCTTAAGGGGGGCTTATTCCTTATATAAGCAGTCAGTGTCAGAATCAGATAAGGAAATCTGGCTTACTGCTAAGAAAGACTTTGATATATGGGCGGGGAAGAGAGAAGAGATATACAAAAGCAGACTAGAGCTGGACTTGCATAGATTTGGAAATAAGGCAGGTAGACTACTAGCGCGACTGGCAAAGGGCAGGAGGGTTACCAACCCTATTGGAAAGATAAAGGACAAACATGGTAATGTTTGGACGGATCCACATGACATTGCACAAGCCCTGGGGAAATACTATGCCTCACTTTATAGAGAAGAGGGGAAGAAGTGGGGGACGAGGAGTCGTGGCTCTCGGCGATTAACCTAACCAACTTAACAGATGAAGATAAGCAATTTCTGAATAATCCTATTTCTATGGAAGAGATAGAATTGGCAATCAAATCTATCAGTCCAGGGAAGGCGCCTGGCCCCTACGGCTTCAATGGGGCGCTCTTCAAAGCCTTACAAACCAAAATCTCCCCTGTATTAAAAGACCTATTTAACGCTTTCCTGGGCGGTACACCGATACCAGATAGGATGAATATGGCCCACATAAAATTAATCCCTAAACCTGACAAACCCCTAATCGATCCGGCGAGCTACAGACCCATATCGCTTATTAACCAAGACCTTAAACTCCTTTCAAAAATATTAGCCGATAGACTTGCGCAGATACTGCCCAGAATCTTCTCACATCATCAAGCAGGCTTTATTAAGGGGAGATCAACGGTTACTAACGTTAGAAAGGTGATGCTTCTCTTAGATGTAATAGGTAGGCAGACCCGAGGGGAGGGGGCTGATCCGGCCATGATCACCTTAGACGCTGAAAAAGCATTTGATAATGTGAGGTGGTCTTGGCTGGATCAGGTCTTGGACATCATAGGATTGGGAGGTCCTTTTCGTCAGTTCCTGCGCTCCTTATATGCCAACCCTAAAGCTTGTGTTAGCTTACCGGGTTTTCTTTCGGACTCAATTAATCTGGAAAAGGGGACGAGACAGGGGTGTCCTTTATCTCCCCTCCTGTTTAATCTAGCAATAGAACCATTGGCAATATACCTAGAATCAGAACATCAATACGAGGGTCTGAAGGTGGGATCCAGAGAGATAAAACTGTCCATGTTCGCAGATGACATAATTTTGTATGTACGTAACCCTAGAAGAGACCTCCCTTCCATACTAGATGACATTGACAGACTGGGTAGAATGTCAGGTTTTCGTCTAAACAGAGATAAATGTGAGATTCTATTTATGAGCGGAAATAGAGGTGACGGTAGACACAAATCATTTCTTGGGATAAAGGTAGCCAGGGATAGCGTTAAATATTTGGGGATACACCTGGCTAGGACTCCGGGCAAGTACAGCATAACCAGCACAGGAACTGAGGCCTAAGGCACCTGGCAGCGGCTGCAAGCCTAGACACATGTGGAGAGTCATGCACCAGCTGCAGAGGACCTCACAACCTGTGTACAGTTTCCACAATGGCAGCAAGGGACTGCACATGCAGATGGTCGTGCAGTGGAGCAAAGATTCTACAACACACATATGGCTACGAAGCAGAGGAGGGAACTAAGCAGCATCCATACAGGTAATAGGCAACAGTATCCCTGCTGGTAAGGGCGGAAAAGGAACATTTAGTAGGAGAACAGACAAGCACAGTGATGCTGGGGAAACAAGGTACAAACACACTGGCAAGTATATTGCATACAGTTTTCTTTATATATTTAGGATGTATGTACTTTGTGTTATTTTTTAATCCAGAAAAGGTAGTAGCGTTCGGAACAAAAAGCCTCCCTCTTACTTTTTACACATTAAACAAACTCAGAAATAGGCTGCTAAATTTCTTATTGCATAGGTTAGAATTACATATGTACATAATACGTAACTATGATTATTCCAAATCATATAAATGTGTTATCTGTGGAAACATACTAATAGCAGATTTTCAACACATGCAAACTAATGCACTTCATATTAAGTATGCTGTTTGGGAAGAGTTAGTCTATGGTCTCAATACCTTTAAATGAATGTGGTTTCTTTGGACTGGCCCTAGAAGCTTTGCTTGATCCACACAGCTGTTCATTCCCATGTGCCACATCATCAGCTGCTGCTTTGTCAGTCATTAGGTGGGAGGGTAGCATGTAATCAGAATCGTCGTCCAATATGTCACCTGCAGTGAGAATGAAGGAAAGTCAGCAATCTTGTAGTTATTATGAGCACCTTATGTGCTGTGTAGGTAAAACTAAAAAGAAGTGTATGTAAGCAAGTGTAGGAAGATTGGATGGATACATGATATCTTTTTCCTTAACTAATTACTACGTCCTGGTATTTAAAGATATTGTCCAGAAAGGTAAAAAAAACAGTAAATTGTGCTATATTCCCCATCCGTTGGGTAGTAGCTCCAGATCAATCGATTCTCATCACAAGACAGTGAATCCTGTGTCAGCACATGATTAAAATTGTGTGTGAATGGGGCTGTTTGACTACGCCATATTATAGCTAAAGCCGGCTTCACACCATGATTTTAGGGACCCGGGACTGTCCGGTGTTAACCAGACAGCCCTGGATCTGATTTTGGCCCTATAGTATTCCTATGGGGCCGGATGGCAGTGATTTGCCATCCGGTTTTGTGCTGTCCGGGAGGATCAGGCACATTTTGTTTTTTTGCCCCGGACACAAAATCGGAGCTAGCAGCATTTTTGTGCTTTTTGGGCAAAAATCGGACCAAATCAGATCCACTTGGATCTGGTGCGATCCGGCGCCCCCTAACATGTGAGTCTATGGGCGCCGGACGGATCTAATATATAAAGCTGAATGTGTGTGTGTGTATGCATGTATGTATATATGTATGTGTGTATATCCGGGATTGGCATCTACATCGTCGCAACTACAGCCACAAAATTTTTCACAGTCACACATCTGGACCCCGAGAGCGTCATAGGCGATGTTGTGAGGCGAAATTTTAACCCAGCGCGTTCCAGTTCACTTAACAGTTTTGCCCCTATCTACATAATGGGGAAAAAGTGAATGGAAAAGTGTTGGAAGAAAATCGACAGCTGTCAGCTATAGCCACAAAATTTTGCACAGTCACACTTCTGGAACCTGGGAGCGTCACAGGCTATGTTGTGAGGCGAAATTTTAACCCAGCGCATTCCAATTCACCAAACAATTTTACCCTATCTACATAATGGGGAAAAAGTGACAGTTACCAGTTGACAGTTGTGAATGAGAGGGGCTTAATGATAGCGCCAAAGACTAACAGCACAAACCAGAATATAGTCACTAAGGTGGGGCCACAACGCACGGGGACATGTATACACACCACACGCACACAAAGAGTAACAGCAAGTGTATAGTCGCTAGGGTGCAGCCCCAACATTGGATACTCACCACGCACCCGAACAAACACACACACACCACAAAGAGACACACACAACACAGAGACACCCCACCCCCACGGGGACACACACCCTATAGCGACACATGCACTCACACCCACAGACACACACACACCACAAAGAGACACACACAACACAGACACACACACCACACAGACCCCCCCCCACAGGGACACACACACAGCCACCCTATAGGGACACATGCACTCACCCCATAGGGACACACACACCACAAAGAGACACACACACCACACAGACCCCCCCACAGGGACACACACACATACACACCCTATAGGGACACATGCACTCACCCCACAGGGACACACACACCACAAAGAGACACACACAACACAGAGACACACACACCCCACACAGACACTCCCTCCACAGGGACACACACACATACACACCCTATAGGGACACATGCACTCACCCCACAGGGACACATACACCACAAAGAGACACACACAACAGAGACACACACTACACAGAATTCCCCCACAGGGACACACACACATACACACCCTATAGGGACACATGCACTCACCCCACAGGGACACACACATACACACACCCCAGGGACACACACACCACACAGACAGACACAGATGTGCACAAATCACCTCACACAACTCGCCTCATACGTGTGCCATCTTTAATTTCCAAACCTAAACATCTGATTAAAAACAGCCAATGTGCAACACATGTGCCATATAGGGAATTAAGGCAGATGTCAGTAACATGAGCTGTCTATTATGTGTATGTGTGAGGTAACATATACTGCCCGGCCAGGGGGAGGGTTTACTGTTGGCTGGAGATTTATTAGGCTGCCTAAAGCAATCAATCACAGCTCAGCTTCTATTTTCTTACAGGTCATTAATGTGACATATTCAAATTCTATTTTGTTATAGCTAACATCAGTTATTTATTAACCCGGGCGTAGCCGGGTACTACAGCTAGTACGACGTAAAATTGTTCCGGTTCCCGGATGCCAGGCACTGAACTTCAGCACCTAAAGAGCTCCCAGTTGAAATTTCAGAACTGCGGCTAGCTTCCCACTAGCTGCGAATCTGAAATCTCAGCACTGGACAGTGGCAGCCGCCACACAATGCCAATTCCAGCAGAAAACAGGATCGGAGGGCATATTTGCCCTCAGGTTCTGTTTGTCCGGAGCTGTCAGGCTGTGTCCGATGCATCCTGCAAAACACTGGACACAGCCTGACAGCTCAAAAAACGTAGTCGGAAGCCAGCCTAAGCTAGCCCTTTCCTCGGTCAACGATGATGCATCGATAGGGAAGCAAGCTCTCATAGATTGTATATTATACAGTTGTGGCCAAAAGTATTGACACCCCTGCAACTCTGTCAGATAATACTCAGTTTCTTCCTGAAAATGATTGCAATCACAAATTCTTTGGTATTATTATCCTCATTTAATTTGTCTTCAATGAAAAACACAAAAAGAATTGTCCTAAAGCCAAATTGGATATAATTCCACACCAAACATAAAAAAGGGGGTGGACTAAAGTATTGGCACTGTTAGAAAAATCATGTGATGCTTCTCTAATTTGTGTTATTAACAGCACCTGTAACTTACCTGTGGCCCCTAACAGGTGTTGGCAATAACTAAATCACACTTTCAGCCAGTTGACATGGATTAAAGTTGACTCAGTTGTCCTATGTCCTTGTGTGTACCACATTGAGCATGGAGAAAAGAAAGAAGACCAAAGAACTGTCTGAGGACTTGAGAAACCAAATTGTGAGGAAGCATGAGCAATCTCAAGGCTACAAGTCCATCTCCAAAGACCTGAATGTTCCTGTGTCTACCGTGCGCAGTGTCATCAAGACGTTTAAAGCCCATGGCACTGTGGCTAACCTCTCTAGATGTGGATGGAAAAGAAAAATTGACAAGAGATTTCAACGCAAGATTGTGCGGATGGTGGATAAAGAACCTTGACTAACATCCAAACAAGTTCAAGCTGCCCTGCAGTCCAAGGGTACAACAGTGTCAACCCGTAATATCCATC
The DNA here is from genome assembly GCA_033576535.1 of Allobates femoralis. Lineage (NCBI taxonomy): Eukaryota > Metazoa > Chordata > Amphibia > Anura > Aromobatidae > Allobates > Allobates femoralis. The sequence continues at coordinate 450,202,396 of JARQOC010000001.1, forward strand.
GGCGTCTGAATGAAAAGGGACTGGATGGTAGGATACCCAGGAAGACCCACTTCTTACCCCAAGACATATGAAAGCCAGGCTGGAGTTTGCCAAAACTTACCTGAGAAAGCCTAAAACATTTTGGAAGAATGTTCTCTGGTCAGATGAGACAAAAGTAGAGTTTTTTGGGCAAAGGCATCAATATAGAGTTTACAGGAGAAAAAAGAGGCATTCAAAGAAAAGAACACGGTCCCTACAGTCAAACATGGCGGAGGTTCCCTGATGTTTTGCCATTGCTATGCTTCCTCTGGCACTGGACTGCTTGATCGTGTGCATGCCATTATGAAGTCTGAAGACTACCAACAAATTTTGCAGCATAATGTAGGGCCCAGTGTGAGAACGCTGGGTCTCCCTCAGAGGTCATGGGTCTTCCAGCAGGACAATGACTCAAAACACACTTCAAAAAGCACTAGAAAATGGTTTGAAAGAAAGCACTGGAGACTTCTAAGGTGGCAAGCAATGAGTCCAGACCTGAATCCCATAGAACACCTGTGGAGAGATCTAAAAATGGCAGTTTGGAGAAGGCACCCTTCAAATATCAGGGACCTGGAGCAGTTTGCCAAAGAAGAATGGTCTAAAATTCCAGCAGAGCATTGCAAGAAACTCATTGATGGTTACCGGAAGCGGTTGATCACAGTTATTTTGGCTAAAGGTTGTGCAACCAAGTATTAGGCTGAGGGTGCCAATACTTTTGTCTGAACCATTTTTGGAGTTTTGTGTGAAATGATCAATGTTTTGCTTTTTTTGCTCTTTTGTGTTTTTTCATTGAAGAGAAGATAATACCAAAGAATTTGTGATTGCAATCATTTTCAGGAAGAAACTGAGTATTATCTGACAGAATTGCAGGGGTGTCAATACTTTTGGCCACAACTGTATATACATATTCACATATAGCTCTGGTTTTGTGCCAAGAGATAAACGTTTTGTCCTACTGAATACAAAGACCTGGAATTAAGGAGGCAACTGGCACAGAACATTCAGTATTTTCTGAAAAACCTGGTCTTGTTCATTTATAAGAATTGCACTTAGGTAAGCAAATGAGCAACTATACCAAGAATTTCCACATAATCCTGATACAATACAAGACAATTTAATTTATCAAACCATATGCAATAACTTTGCATTATTCTCAATTATAACCACCACTATATTAGGTCCTGATGTGAGCCTAGAAAGAGTTCAAGGTCCTCATACTGCTGAGGAAAAAATTCTTACAAGCCTTCTTTTTCATGACCAATGCCTTGACAGAGAAGTTGGTTTGGTTGGGTAATAAAGCGAGCAGCCAGCCCCCTCTACTCACAGCTCTGGTTATATGGAAACGTGGGATACAGGACTGTATCAAGGCGCCTGGCATCAATGATCAAGTACAGAAGAAAATAAATGCAAGGCTGCCCATAACCACAGAACACAAAAATATAACAGGCGATTTATCGTCAAACTTAAACTTTAAGTAACTTGAAAAGAATGATCAGATCCATGCAGTTGTGCAATAAATTAAATATTTCAAAAACATAATTCATAGATAAATGTGATCCCTCACGGACAGGGTCCTCTCCCTCCTGTATCTCCATGATTTGATTGTCCATACATATTGTACTCGTCCCGGTCTGCCTTCTCCATATGTAAAGCCACATGGAATCTAATGGCATTATATAAATAAATAAAAATAATAATGTAATAACTGAACCTTCTGACTCGTAGTCAAGACTGGAGAAATCAAAATTTTCTTCTAAAAGAGAGGAGTTGGCATTTGGTGACAGGAGGACCATACTGTCTCGATTTCTGGCAATTTCTTCCTGTAATCCCTTCAGCCAATCTTTTGTCTTTGGCCTCACTCTAACGGTTTTTCCTTTAACCTGTCAAGAAAAATGTGAAATGACTTCTACAATCTGTACTATAAGATGATGATATTTTACATATTAGTCAGTATGGATCTTTAAAATGAAACAACAGCAAACAAACAAAACCAAAACATTTTGACTTATATAAAAATACTTTTTTACTTTTATAGGTTGGAAATGAATTTAAGTTCTGAAGAAACTGAAGAAGTTTTTAAATGGATGCACAGATCTACCCTGAAACATTCAGTGATGCAAATCGGTGTCCGAGCTTCATGGTGATGAGATGATGCAGGCGGCACCAGCCATGTTGCATAGTGCTGCGCGGTTTACACATGGATCACAGGCCAGCATCTGCCCTGTTGAGGGGCGGAGACCATGGAACTTGGGTGACTAGTCAGAAAGGCTGGTCCTCAGCAGCTGCTCCAGGCCCAGCTACCCTTGAGTAACAGATCTTTCACATAGACAACACACATACATACACACACACACACACATACACACACACACGAATGTAGAAACCAGTCATGAGGGGCATTGAGAAAACATACCCCCTTTCATATCAGCGTTTTTCGCTGATTGCGACAGATCCGGCAGATTTACCACATCTGCTACCTAACGGCCGCACTTGCGGCAAGCTCCATGCATTGTCTATGGGGCTTGCAGCAGGTGTGGTCTTGCCGCGATCCGGCATTTGTGGCAGTTGCGGCCACGCAAAAAAAAAAAAGGCTGCTGACCGCGCTTTTTTCACGGCCACAAGTGCCGGATCGCAGAATACCGCACCTGCCGCAAGCCCCATAGACAATGCATGGAGCTTGCCGCAAGTGCGGCCGTTAGGTAGCAGATGCAGTAAATCTGCCGGATCTGCCGCAATCAGCGAAAAACGCTGATGTGAATGGAGCCAATTGGAGTCATTGTCCAGTTTATGCTGACTCTGATTCATGGTGCATGAATCAGCTGTAGGTTCCCTATAAAGTTGGCCAACTTTGTTAGCTACAAAGATGGCATCACATAACAAAGGTAATATGAAGTGATAAAAAGCTGGGAGACATTGTGATAAAATGCTCCATTCAGTTATATCATGGAAGAATAAACTGGGAACATAGGAAGTGGAGATATCCTATAGTGAAATCAGAGTTCAGTATATACAAGAGAATGTGATAGATGTGACTATGTTCAATTGTTACATCTTCTACATCGGGCTGAATGCATGTAATACTCCGTAAATTTGAATAGAAGGAATCCAGTGGGAAATAACACGTCTGTTTTGTGTCCTATGCTGTAACTAGTTATTTCTTTAACATAAAGTACATATTCCCTTTACAAAAATAAACAATTGTATCTTTCACTTTGAGGTTAGACATGAAGAATATAGTGCAGCATGAAATGAAAGCATAGAGCTGGCGTTCATTCCCTATAAACCCTAATCACTGTGTAGGCCTGCACAAACTGCTAAGTCTCCGCACACAGATAAGACATAATACATTCCAATTTACTTTGACGGTTTCAGTGCAGATTGCAAATCATAACGACATAATTACATCCCAGCAGCTCCTGCTTTCTGTAGTTACTGTGAGGAGACTGAATGCTATTAACTGTTTAAGTATGGTACATTATCTTAAATGCAATTTACCTTCAAGCCATCTATATCAAGAACTCTTAATGCCGCCTTGCTGTCTGCAAACGTGACCATCATTTGCCCTCCAATTACCCTAGGAATAAAAAAGTAGAATCTTTAATCTTGACGCACATTAAAGAGAGGGGATCCTTTTCATTGAATTGGATCTGTTATAAGGATCTTGCTGCCTAGTATGAGAGCAGCATGGTGTAGCTACAGAGACCTTAAATCCAAAGCTGTCACTTGCTTGGCTGCTTGCTGCAGTTTATATAAAAAAAAAGAAAAAACAAAAAATCACTTGTTTATCTGTTGGGGTGTGCTCACGGTCAAGAATTGCAGCGCGTTGGACTCAGCGTGGATGGGATTTCAAAAAATCCCATGCTCACTATGCTTCTCACCTCTACAGCGTTATTTCAGCTGCGGTGCGGGTTGCTGGACTTCCACATCTCCGCAGCATTTTAATTTCACGCTGCGGAGTTGGAACAGATAACAATCAGATGCACGCAGGGAGAAGCTGCCCTGCACTCACCGCAGATGGTGAGTACAGGGCGGCTGCGGTCTTCCCACGTGCACCCGTGGGTCTCCGCCGGGCCAGAGGCACTGTGTCCAACACGTAGTGCCTCCGGAACGTCTGCACACAGTCTTGCAGACCTACCAGTTTTCTGAAAGCAAAGCTCTGTATAATGGTCACCCACATAACATCCTGTGCATAGGCAGATAGCTGCCAATCAGTGGTTGGGGTAAGGTTATACAGAGCTCAATGGCATAGCTTTAGTCCTATGGGCCCTGGTGCAAAATTTGGACAGCATGTTGGTCAGAAGTATAGGACCTTACACCATTCTATATCTTACAGAGACGTGTGTTTGCTCCCACACCCCAATTATATAAAGTTCACCAGGTGGATCAATCAGGAAGGGAATATCGGGGACATCAGGAGACATCCGGTCCCAAGGCAATTATGTTAGTAGGTATGAACCCCAATTTTGGTTATTAAAATATATATTGCATATAATGGTTGGACTTTGTAGATTAACAAGAGACCTATATGCAGTTTTTGATTTGCTAGGGTGAGCTATGAGACATTTAGCAGGCTACTGAAGTGTGCATATAGGCCTATGTTCATGCAAGTGCAGACCCGCAGATTTACCAGGTTACATGTACAAATTCATATGCATCCAATAAATGCCAATTCAGTGGAAAAAAATCCTATGCATTAACACTGAGATGTTCATAAGAAAAAAGAATCATCAGAAAGAACAATAAGGCTTGCTCCACACCACATTTTTGGCTGTCAGGGTAGATCCTATTTTTTGCAGGATTACCCGGACAGAACCTGATAGGACAGGATGTGCGGAAAGTGTGGCCAAATATGGTCCTGGATCCTGTTTTTAGCAGGATTAGTTTGCTGATGCGGTCCACGGTGCGAAGTTACAGCCTGTGCTTGAAATACTGCCGTCCATGGTGCTGAATTTAGACAGCAGGATTTCTGAACATGCTCTGTGCTGAAAATCGGATCTGGGAAACTATCCAATTTTTTTCATGGATCCGGCGCCCATGGACTCCCATTATACGTTCCGGACAGCCCCAGATCTGGGGACTGTCCTTTTGTGTTCTGTTTTTTCACCAGAGCCCAAAAACATTGCCAAAACACCCCAAAAACAGGGCTCAGAACGCTTGGGCCTTATTATTAAAAAAAAATTATTTAAAAAAACAAAAAAACACAGAAACAGGTATTTAACTAAAAATATATTTATTTACATATATTTGGAGAAAGCATGGGGGCAGGGAGACACAGGAGGAGACAGCCACCAGCCCCAGCACCACAGAGCCCACCCCATCGTGATGTCACTGCCCTCCCAATGCGATAGGCCCACATCTAGTCCTATATTAATGTCCCCCATCCTGGCCTCTTTGTTCAATAATGTCCCTTCCTGTAATACTAGCTCTCGTATTGACCTCTTTAATAATGTTCCCTATCCGCTGCCCTAAACCCTTTGTTTATTAATTAACTCTGTCCTAGCTCCTTCCTTTAAAAATGTCCCCCATCCTGACCCCTTCCTTTAGTGATGTTCCCTATCCTGGTGCTAATTTCTAACTCATTTAATAAAAATCAAATTAATGTCTCGTCTTACTTCTCTCTGCGGTCACGACATTCAGTGTCATCTCCTCCACAGCTGAAGCAGGGTGGTTGCATGGCAGTGACATCATGCACCGCCTTAGACGGGCACGGCAGCGTTAGCTGTCGGCTTCAGATTGCCGGCCTACTTGGATGCACATTAAGATGAAAATGGCGCTGGGGTCTGCTGGACCCCTTGTTGCCAGGCCAGACTGCACCCTTTACAACAATGATCATTGCACTCCTGATAGATCTCATGAGTTTTACATGGTAAAAGGATAGTTAGGGCCCTTTCACATCAGCGTTTTTTTCAAATCGCGGCAGATGCGGTGAAAAAACCACATCTGCCGCGATTACCGCATACCGGCTGCACTTGCGGCGCGGTTGCGGTTTTTGCCATGCAAAGTATAGGCGGACTTGCGGCAGGTGCGGCAAGTGCGGTTTTGCACTTGCGGCAGGTGCGGCCGCGAAAAAAACCGCGGTCAGCCGCGGTTTTTTTCGCGGCCGCACCTGCCGCAAGTGCAAAACCGCACTTGCCGCACCTGCCGCAAGTCCGCCTATACTTTGCATGGCAAAAACCGCAACTGCGCCGCAATTGCAGCCGGTATGCGGTAATCGCGGCAGATGCGGTTTTTTCACCGCATCTGCCGCGATTTGAAAAAACCGCTGATGTGAAAGGGCCCTTAGTCGTTTAGTGATAATCTGCTGCTGATAAACAGTGATTTTATTAAACGTACAGCAAGCATGCAAGTAATTGACATTTCTGGAATCGGGATCTATTTCTTCACATTGCGATACTCTAATATTAGGTGGAAAAGCCTGGTGACAGATTCCCTTTAGAGATTCAAGATACTTCTCTTTATCTGTAAATCTTTAAAGGTGTTGTTCACTACCCAGCAGCCTCTTCTCAATCACGCTCTTTAGCTCATGTAAAATTATAACAGCTATACTCTCATCTGATGCAGGCGCCGTTCCAAAAATGTCATCACCTGGTCTCCCAGGGATCTCATGAGATTGTTATGTAACGTAAACCCTGCAGTAATTCAGTGACCACAACTCTCATCTCCTTCGGACAACATTAAAATCCATAGAAAGTCAGGGCAACAGCAGCTGTCACTTCATCCAAGTGTTCATTTCATCCGAAGAAGGTGAGAGTGAATCGGCTGCTGATTTGTTACAGGGCTTACATGACATAATCTCATAAGAGCCATAAGAGACCAGGTGATGGCATCTCTGGAATGATGCCTGCAGCAGAGGTGAGTATAGATGGTATTATTTTACATGAGTGTAATATAGTGATGGAGAATGGGTTGTCTGAGCAGTGGACAACTAGTTTAATATCCATTTTTCCAATTAAACTTTGCTGAGTGTCATACTTTAACAATTCATTTGGTTTTAATTATTGGAGAACTAAACTAATGACTACTTTATGGCTACCGTCACACCTGGAGACATCGCCGGCGATTTCGCAGGCGACGCAGGGGCGTGGACTATCGGCGGCGACATCGCTGGCGAGTCGCCCCATGTAACGCGGGGATTTTGCTCCGAAAAATCGGCTGAAAGTGGTCACCTGGTTTCTGCTGTGAAACCAGGCAACCACTCTCAAATGATGTGTAAGCATCGCCCCGTGTAATATCGCGATTGGCGATGTTACAGGCGATGGGTGCCATAGGCTCCCATGTTACAGGATCGCTGCTGGGGTTTGTAGACACTCCAACAGCGATGTCGCCTGAAACATCGACACAGCGTCGCCGGAGATATAGCCGTGTGTAAACACCGCATGTACCCTATAAACCAGGAATCAGAAAAATTTGGAATGCCAATCGGCGGTGCGGACTGCAATTGCTGAATTCCTTGACTGTCACATATCCGATCCCACAGCCCTTCCTTTTAAGTGGGAGGCCTTAAAGGGTGTTATTCGAGGGGTGTTTATCCAACAGGGAGCCAGGTTGAAAAAGGAACGCAACATAGCCATTATAGATCTCTTGACTTCCATTCAATCTTGGGAATCTCAACATAAACAATCCCAGAATCCCCATACACTGGCAAACTTGCTGAAAGCATGAAGCGATCTGTGCTCTCTGCTTGACTCGACATCATGGAGAAAGCAGGACCAATTTTGGAAATATCTCTATGAGTTCTCAAACAAAGCTGGTAAGGCTCTAGCCAGATTTTTACACCCTCGTCTCCCCTCCACTTATATTCCTACTATCAATTCCAAGACTGGAAGACAGCTACATAGTCCCCGTGAAATAGTAGACTCATTCAAAGATTATTATGAATCTTTGTACAACTTGAGAGGTCCTCTGGCCGATATGTCCCCACAAACTTCCAGCTGAAGATCGATGACTATGTTGCTAATACCCCTCTCCAAACAATCAAGGAGGAAGAGGTGGAGGCTATGGAATCCCCATTTACTGAGCAAGAAATCACGGACACGATCTCCATGTTTTCTATTGGGAAAAGCACTGGCCCTGACGGCTTCTCTGCTGCCTTTTACAAACTATTTGCTCGCGAACTGACTCCTTTTCTAACTTCCTTATTCAATAAAATTTCAGACAGTTGCCCATTCGCTCCACAAACCCTCTCGGCCACAATTACAGTAATACCGAAACCTGGTAAGGATCCCCATTTACTTGCCAACTACTGCCCTATTTCACTGATAAATCTAGATGTGAAAATATTTGCTAAAATATTAGCTAATAGACTAGGTCCCCTGCTGCCAGCTTCCAGCCATGGCGATCAGATGGGCTTTGTCCTGCGGAGAGAGGCGAGAGATAATACCATTGAGGCTCTGCTCCTCTTCTCGTTCATCCGCGACCGAAATATTCCAGCGTGCCTTATATCCATTGATGCCGAGAAGGCATTGGATCGCCTTGGCTGGAATTTCCTTCTCGCCTCTTTTGAATATGCAAATAGAGTCTGTGGAGCCTCATTTAGGAGTCTCAACACAGGACTAGCCAGATCTTCCTCTAGTGAAGGACCTAGCCATGATAACCACCATATTAAGTGGCCCTTTGAGTCAATATCCAGCTCTTTACAAGCTTAAAGATATGACAAGGGAATACCAAGGCCAGGTATCCATCCACAGACAGCTGTTTCGGGGTGTTGCCCCTCATCAGAGTGGAGTAGGATTCTGGCTAGGTGGGAGCAATGCCTAGTAGACCAACAAAACAAAGTATTCATTGATCTCAGGGAGACCAGTTCAAGAAAACACTGCGGACCAGAATCCTACTCCACACTGATGAGGGCAACACCCGAAACAGCTGTCTGTGGATGGATACCTGGCCTTGGTATTCCCTTGTCATATCTTTAAGCTTGTAAAGAGCTGGATATTGACTCAAAGGGCCACTTAATATGGTGGTTATCATGCCTAGGTCCTTCACTAGAGGAAGATCTGGCTAGTCCTGTGTTGAGACTCCTAAACGAGGCTCCACAGACTCTATTTGCATATTCAAAATTCCCAGGGGGTAATAGGCCTAGGAATTCACTGTGCTGAGCGCTTTAGCTGGCTGCCCGCAGTGTTTTCTTGAACTGGTCTCCCCGAGATCAGTGAATACTTTCTTCTCGCCTCTTTAAAATAATTGGGGCTGAGTGCGGGCATGCTGGGTAGAATTCTTGCACTTTACCACAACCTAACTGCTCGGCTGAGGGTTAACGGGTCCCTCTCGTCCCCTTTTAAAATTTCCAACGGTACAAGGCAGGGCTGCCCCTTGTTGCCCCTGCTTTATGTCATCGCCATGGAGCATTTAGCAATTGCACTGAGAACAACCCCGAATATTGAAGGTATACAGATTGGAAACACCCACTTTAAACTAGCTCTTTACGCAGATGATCTTCTGATCTGCGTTTCGAACCCTCTTGTGGCTTTTCCAGTGCCAATTCGAGAATTCCAGAAATTTGGCAAAATTTCAAAGTTTAAAGTTAATTATTCAAAGACCGAGGCCCTCAATCTTACCCTACCAGACGACTTGGTACTCCAACTTAAGTCTTCCTTCTTATTCTGATGGGAAGACAAGGCACTGAGATACCTTGGCATTTTTCTCCCTAAAGACTTAGGGGACCTTTTTCCTCTCAATTATAATCCATTACTTATTAAAACATTAGCTGACCTGAAAAAATACGACAAGACCCAGTTATCTTGGTATGGCCGCATCAATGCCATCAAGATGGACATATTACGCAAATTTCTCTATCTGTTCCAAACAGTTCCTATTTCTATCCCGGTCCAGTTTTTTCGGCAATTGCATTCTGCTTTCCGTAGATTTGTGTGGGGCTCCAAAAAATCCCAAATACACATTCGACTCTAACGAACTCAAAGAAGTTGGACTTCCAGACTTCCAGAGATACCACCATGCTGTACTCTTATCCAGAGTAATTGACTGGTGATACAATGCACAACTTAAACAATGGGTGTGCCTGGAGGGCCTGCTTTCGCCCACCCCTTTATTTTGGCTGCCTTGGACACAGCCCCGCACCAGGCCTGCAGCTGCGCATTTCTCTCCACTCACACAGGCTTTTCTGGGATTCTGGGATGCTTGGAAAGACAAATTGCGACTGACCACTTTCCCTTGTAGTTTGGGTCCTTTCTTTGGAAACCCAGATTTTCTACCAGCAATCGGGAGACAATCGTTTCTATGCTGGAGGGCGGATGATTCTCCTTGCCTGGGACAGGTGGCGACACGGCTTTTCGGGCTCTCCGGGGTGGGGGCCTTGTGGGGGGACTCAGAGGGGGAGCCGTTCTCCTGGTTGGAGTTCTCTCAATTGAAGGCATACTTGAAGTCTTTTTACACGAATCCTCCCACCAGGCTGGAGTCTCTTTTACACTCACCGGAGACTCCGATTCACATTGCTTCCCTCATGTATGGCTTGATCTCTAAAGGCTGCTTCTCCTGACATTCCTCACTTTGTGGAGGCTTGGCAGAACGACCTGCAGATTGATCTCTCGGAAGCAGATCACCAGACAATTTTTACATTAACTCACAAGATGTCGATCTCTTGTAATTTCCAGGGAACAAATTGCAAGATTTTATCTAGAAGGTATAGATGCCCAGTCCTTCTTAACAAGATGATCCCATCAGTCTGTAAAATCTGTTGGAGATGTGGAGAGGAAGAGGGTACTTTGCTTCACATTTGGTGGCATTGCAGATCCCTCCGTGCCTTCTGGTTTGAAATATTTTCCATCTACGAGACCATGACAGACTCACACTACACTCCCTCGCCTCAGATTGTACTGCTTTCCTTAATCCCGGGTTCTCTCTATCACATTAAAAAGGGCCTTCTCCGTTTCTGTCTAATGGCTGCCGAGTCTTAGTCCCACGTCACTGGAGATCTGATGTTGTTCCCTCCATCGGGGAATGGGTGACGGAAATGGACAGATTGTGTCGGATTGAGTCCTTAATGGCACACGATAACGAGACCTGGGAAAAAACACCAACAGATCTGGTCCCCCTGGTGGTTCTTTAGAGACTGGTCAGCACTAGCCAATCAGTTGCGGGATGCAAAGAGTGTGTGGTTGGGTGGGGATCGGATTCCCCGCACCTTCCCTTTCCCCTCCTTCTCTCCCTTTTCCCCTTTCTCTTCTTTCCCCCTACTTCCTGTCTTTATTTCGCTGTACCTTCTGAAATACATTAGAATTTCCCTATTTTTATAGTTGCATTATGGTAATTTGATGTTTATCTACGCTGTTCTGGGAAGATTGTCACATTAACGGTCCCCATTGCACATTTTCAAGAGTTTGCACTAACAGCTTTGTTTTTCTCTATTCCTGGGGCCTGACTTCTTATATCTTACTCTTGTTCAACTTTATTTCGTCTTATTGTGATATGCTTGATCTTTTTCTGTATTGACTAAAAACTTTAATAAATAAGCCAGGAATCAAAGAAAATGGTCATCGCTATAGAAAATGTTCCATATCAAGCACAATATACAGTGCTTTTGAAAAAGTTTTCATATCCCTTCCATATTTTTTCACATTATACCCACAAACCTAAATATATTTTATTGGTATTTCATGTCATATACCAACACAAAGTAGCAAGTATTTGTGAAGTTTAAAGGAAAAGATGCATGGCATTTTAAATATTATAAAATATAAATCTGAAAATTGTGACAAGCAATTGTTATTCAGCCCCCTATAATCCGATACCCCTAAATAAAATTCTGAGTGACGAACTGCACCTAGCAATCACCTAATTAGTAAATTGAATCTACCTGGGTGTAATTTATTCTCATTACAACTACAACTTTCTGTGAAGGCCTCAGAGGTTTGTTTGAAAACATTAGGATCAAACAGCATCAGGAAAACCAAGGAACACCTCAGACAGGCCAGGAGATAGACAATAGCCCAAGCTGTGAATCACTCATGGAACACACAATCATCCTAAAATTGGAAGAAACATGGCACAATTGCAAACCTACCATGACATCGCTGTCCACCTAAACCGATATCCCAAGCAAGGAGAGCACTAATTAAAAAAGCAGACAAAAGTCCCATGGTCATTTTTGAGGAGATGCAGAGATCCACAGCTCAGGTTGGAGAATCCTCCACAGGACAACTATTAGTTGTATAATCCACCAATAGCGCATTTATATAAGAGTGGCAAGAGAAAAGCCTATTTCAGTCATAAGGGTGCGTGCACACGATCAGTGTACGCAGCGTTTTGGACGCAGCATCTTGCCACTGCGTCCAAAACGCTGCGTAGTACAGTACTAGCATAGTGGATGGGATTTCAAGAAATTCCATCCTCACTATGCGTAACCCGCCCGCAGTGTGTTTGGAGCTGCGGTGCGGGTTGCCAGCATTCCGCTCCTCCGCAGCATGTTTATTTCATGCTGCGGAGTCGGAAGCGGTCCCATCGGGTGACTGCAGGGAGAAGCCGCCCTGCACCTGCCACACATGGTGAGTACAGGGCGGCTGCGGTCTCCCTGCGGCCACCCGCGGCTTCACTCAGGTCCGGAGGAGCTGTGTCCAGCAAGCAGCTACTCCGGACTGTGTGCACGCACCCTAAGAAATTCTATTTGAAGTTTGCAAAAAGCCATGTAGGAGACTCAGCTGGAACGTGTAAGAAGATGCTCTCATCACAAAAGTAGAATGCAAAATGCTATATTTGGCAAAAAACTAACAGTGCACATCACCCTGAAAACATCTTTCCCACTGTCAAACATGGTGGCGACAGCATTATGCTGTAGGGATATTTTTCTATAGTGGCGACAGTGAAGCTGGTCAAAGTTGACGTGAAGATGGATGGAACTAAAAACATTTCATGTGTAATGATGGGTGAACCTGTCAATGTGCAAGTTCAGCGGACTTGCCCGGACTTTTTTTTTTTAAAGAGGACCTGCCCCCCCCCCCTCCCAAAGATTTCAATCTAAAGGCAGCACTGAATACAGCATGTATGCTGCATTCAGGCAAGGGGTCCCCAATGTGTTTGTGAGGTTTTTATCCCTAAATACAGCCTTATGAAAATGTGTAGCAAAATGTCAGGAGGGCATTACCAGCTCCAACAGTCCGCTCCTTCCCTGGGGCTATTCCTGCCCCCTCCCTCTCCTCGCCGCCTTCTTGATGCCTTGTCAGCTTTCCTCGCTATGCGCCTGCACCTCCTTGTGCTGCTTCACTCAGGCGTAGAGTGAGGGGTTGCTATTGTCGACCCCGGGCTCCTGTCCCGCCTCCCGCCCTGATGTCAGCACTTGTTCCTGCCCTGCTCAGTGTTATACATGGAGCAGGGCAGGAACAAGTGCTGATGTCAGGGCGGGAGGCGGGTCAGGAGCGCAGGGCATCAGCACTTGTTCCTGCCCTGCTCAGTGTTATACATGGAGTAGGGCAGGAACAAGTGCTGATATCAGGGCGGGAGGCGGGTCAGGAGCACAGGGCTGACAATAGCAACACCTCGCTCTGCACCTGCGTGAAGTAGCACAGGCGCAGAGCAAGAAAAGCTGACAAGGCATCAAGGAGGCGGCGAGGAGAGGGAGAAGAGAGGAACAGTGAAGGAGGGGGCAGGAATAGCCCCCGGGAAGGAGAGGTCTCCTGGAGCTGGTAATGCCCTCCTGACATTTTACTACACATTTACATAATGCTGTATTTAGGGGTACAAAAATCACACACACGAGGGACCCCTTGCCTGAATGCAGCATACATGCTGCATTCAGTGCTGCCTTTAGATTGAAATCTTGGGGATGGGGGGTGACAGGTCCTCTTTAAACTCAGAGTTCAGGGCCAAATGTGACTCAAACTCGAGTCTGAACTCTTAACTTTGACTTTAAAGTTATGATATGGGGCTGGGGAGCTGTAAAAAGAAAGCATATTTATTAGTGTTATTAAAAAGCAGCATCATACTTACCAGCGTCCCGCCACTTGTACTTCCAGGTCGCTCATTAACTTCCTGGATATTCACTGAATTCTACCTTCAACTGCCAATCACAGATGCTGTCGCAGAGAATAGGCATCTGTGATTGGCTGTTGTGCACCTCACCCATTGACTGATATCACAGTACTGTAAAAAATAATTTTAAAAAATGACATAGCGTTTCTCTGTATTTTTGATTCTCAGCACAGATACAGCGGGCAGCTACAGGCTGCCACCCCCAACTGCCTGGCTTTAGCTTGGCTGGCAATTAAAATTCAAGGAGGCCCATTATTTTTACTTAATTGCTTAAATAATTAAAAAAAAAAAAAAAAAGAATAGGCTTCACCCTATTTTTGATCGCCCCTGAAAATGGTGCATTCTTTCATACCACCATTTTCAGGCGATTTACAGTGACCCTTCCAGTGACCCTGGTGGCCGTGGCAGGCTGGGTAACAAAGGGGTTAATGCCAGTTTTGTATTGGCAGCTGGCACTTAACCCAAAATTCATAGTGTCAGGAAAATATTAGACACGCTCACTATAAATTTCTAGTAACCAATAAAAAAAAAAAAAAACACAAAACAGTGATAAAATAATTACAATAAAACATAAAAAAGTCCATGGTTCTCATCTTTATCTATTCAAAAAACAAAACCCTCTAACGTAATCCACAGGCCGATAACCTGGAATGTCTGGTCATAGTGAACATCACCAAGAAAATGACTTTGGTTGTGCTCGCCATTATGTCAGAGTCGGGGTTACCTTGAGTTCAGAGCGGACGTGTCAGCCATGAACTCTGATGACCACGATGAACTGCATTAGGGTACTCAGATCGTAGCTGTAAAGTGAGCGCTTCTCTCGCTCATTTACGGCTGGGATCCAGGTGCCATGATGCAGTTCATTGCGGTCATCTGAGTTCACAGCTGACGGAGCTCTTGCTCAGAGCACATGAGCGCATATCCGGGACCACATCGGCCAACACAAGTCCACTATTCGGTGTGGCAAAACATTATTGCCTATTCCAGCACATTATGCATTGATGGGGCATAATGTATCTCAACTTAGATATCAGGTCATAGACCACGTCCCCCCTTCTAGAAGAGGGGAACAGGGTGAAACAGCTCTTAACTTTGTAAGCTAAATGGATTCATGAGTTACAGACCCAGTTTCCTTTGGGCTTAAACAGAGAATATGACAGTCATATTGACTAAATATTAAAAGTTTTTTCATATAAAAAAGTTTTTTTTCACATTAAGGGTCATTCCATGTCAAGTGATCCAAAAATGAATATTTTTTTTCCCTGACGTCCTCAGATTTTTTAATTTTTTTTTCTATATGAAGAACAACTTTAGTTAATTACAAAAAAAAAAGTTTTGAATTTTTTTCTTTATCAGTTAATTTTTTACAGATTTTTAAAGTTTTAAAAAAGTGTGAATTTTGGCCTGGTATGGCTTTACATTTTCTATCATTTCTCGGGCTAGAAATAAGATAGAGAAAAAAATAAACACCACTCTACTCAGAACTGTGCAGGCTTTCACCAGATATGTCACAAGAGGATCTTTGTTAATATTTTACCCATGTGATCGCAAGCGCAAAACTTTAAAACGCATTTCCGAAAAATCGGCGCGCTTTAAATATTTCAAAAACTGCCCATGTGTCTGCTTTGCTCATAGCCACATCTGTACCAAATTTCAAGTTGGGATCACGATAGGATCATATTTTAAAATATTTTAATATTAATAGCGTCAATGGGTCATTCTATATCAAGTGATCTAAATATGAATATTTTTTTTACCTGACGTCTTTAGATATTTTTTATTCTTTTTCTTTATGTAGTACTACTTTAGTTAATTACAAATTAAAAGTTTAGAATTTTTTTCTTCATCAGTTAATTTTTTACAGATTTTTAAAGTTTAAAAAAAGGGTGAATTTTGGCCTGGTATGACTTTACATTTTTTTTATCTCAGGCTAGAAATAAGATAATGAAGTGGGAGAGGCATCATTTTACTCAGAACGGTAACAGCTTTCATTTGATATGTTACAAGACTATGTTTCTTTATATCAAATTCAAACTATTGACGGGCAATTGTGGAAAAATGACTGATTGTGTTCTTGGTTATATTTGTGCAGAGATTCAACTTGGGACCTGTCAAATTTATATATTTTTTATTTTATGGCTGTATGAGTTATCACAACTTATTGAATAAAACATTTATATGCAACAAAAAAGAAACACAAAAAATAAATCTCATAAGTGCCAGGATAAATACATCTTAATCATCAGAACACAACGCTCAGCATTTTCAACTTGAATGTATGAACAAACCAAAAGAAGAAAGGTGATCATATCCTCAAGTTTGATTAAACAAGATTAAAAGAACCAAAAATGTTAACCACTATTTATACATATAAATTTGTTTTCTATTCTATCACTAAACATGTGATTTATGAAGTGTTTAATAAGAATAGTACAGTAGTTAAATCATCGTTCTATAAATTATGAACTAATCAAACAATTAATAGCATGTTTTTAAAGTGGCATTTTATCAATTTGTCCCTTCTAGTGGGTGAAATGTAATCTTGTCCATAAACGCTTACTAGCAATCGCCATTTTCTTGTGTGTCAAAGAGTATGTCCGGCCTGTCACGGTGTTAGGCTCCGCCTGAGTTAATATCTGATTTTTGTGCACTTTTAAAATGTCTGGCTTTCTTGGATACACAAAGGATGGCGCTGGACCAGAAGGATGCAATAAAGTCAATTCTACGTCTTCATTTTCACAATCTTTGGAGAGTACAGTAGCCAGCCACCAGCGCCAATCATATTCATATTTTTTCAAAAGGATTGCAACAGTGTCTATGATAAAATGCTGTTTCTTGAGAAGTAGCAGCCATTGCTGTGTGGGATAAATACAGTTAATATTAAGTAAGGAAGATAGGTAATAAAAATAAAGATTTACAGTACACTTGAGATAGAACTGTATTACTATGAGTGAGTTTTAGGACTAGCGCGCACAGTTTTTTCTGTCTGCAGATACACGCTGCAGTTTTGGCAGCTTGTTTTTCTACCAAGTTTTTACCACATATGCGTTAGTTTTTTTAAATCGCTAGTGAAAAAAATGGCAGCTTTTTTTATATAAATGATAAATGCTGCGTTTATTGCAGCGATTAAAAAGTAGTTCAAGCAGTGATTTACTCACTCTTGAGTGTTTCCAAAAACACTGCATGTGGTGAACCCCATAGAAATCAATGGGGCTGTTTTTCTGAATGATGATCCCTAAGAATAGCACTGTGTGTATTGGCCCTTAATAATAAAAGTATTAAACTATTAATATATTTACTCACCCATATTTTAGCACACAGCCTTGATGGCTTTGTACAGACTATTGTTTGTTCAGGAGTGAAGATGTCCAGACATGTCAGGACATGAAAGGTCTGAACGAGCTGTCTTACTTCCTGAATGCAGTGGGTAGACACTTAACATGATTGACAGAGCTGCTGGCCTATCATCTGCTCTGCATTCACTGTCTATCCCTGTGCTTTCTCAGGTTGAGCCCTAACAAAGCTTTTTCCTATATGTCCTCTCCTGCTTCTAAGCTGTAACATATCAAAATAATACAGTAATGTCTAACAATAATGGATTTGATAAATATAGACCCCACGCTTTTAGACCACAGGTTGAACAGATCTGAATTCAAGATTTTTGAATTGACACTATAATAGTTAAATATTTTAAAATATAATCCCATCACGATCCCAACTTGAAATTTGGTACAGATGTGGCTAAGAGCATAAAAGACACATGGGCAGTTTTGGAAAATTTTTATTAAAACGTTTTTCGGAAATGCGTTTCAAAATGTTGCGTTTGCGTTCGCATGGGTAAAAAATTAAAATGAACAAATATACTCTTGTGACATATCTGGTGAAAGCCTGGACAGTTCTGAGTAGAATGGTGTTTATTTTGTTTCTCTATCTTATTTCTAGCCCAAGATAAAAAAATGTAAAGTCATACCAGGCCAAAATTCACACTTTTTTTAAAATTTAAAAATCTGTAAAAAATTAACTGATGAAGAAAAAAATTCTAAACTTTTAATTTGTAATTAACTAAAGTAGTACTTCATAAAGGAAAAAAATAAAAAAAATCTAAAGACATCAGGTAAAAAAAAATATTCATATTTAGATCACTTGATATGGAATGACCCATTGACGCTATTAATAGTAAAATATTTTAAAATATGATCCCATCGCGATCCCAACTTGAAATTTGGTACAGATGTGGCTAAAAGCAAAGCAGACACATGGGCAGTTTTTGAAATATTTAAAGCGCGCCGATTTTTCGGAAATGCATTTTAAAGTTTTGTGCTTGCGATCACATGGGTAAAATATTAACAAAGATCCTCTTGTGACATATCTGGTGAAAGCCTGTATAGATCTGAGTAGAATGGTGTTTATTTTGTTTCTCTATCTTATTCCTAGCCTTAGTTATGAGGAGAAACGTAAAGGCAGGCAACAGCGAAATTCGCACTTTTTCCGAACTTTGAAAATCATTTTTAAAAAAAATAAATGTTTTAAAAAAAATTTCTCTTCACATTTTGCATTGTCTGACATGCTATTTTCAAATAACAAAATCTCAAAAGAATTAAAAATATAGAGGTAATAATCATTGGTTAACTTGACATGGAATGACCCTTAAAAAGCTTTTTTCAATAATGGGTACACTGTCCCTTTAAGACGGGCTATAGTTATCTTTTTCTAACTTAGCACTGACTACCTTCATGTTTATATTGTTATACTTATATTTCCCTATTGTTCTTTAAAAGTTCCCCTTTTTCTTTATAGGTGAGATACTAATCCCAATCCTGCTGAAGACACACTGTGCTTAAGTGTCTTCAAGATCACGCTAGACCGGTTTCCTAGGTAACACCTATACAATACAACACAGCTTCTCATTCCCGCACTTGCGCACATCGCTAGTGACGCCGGCGGAAATGACGTCACACGCCGACTTTTAATGGCGCGGCTCACAGAGAGCCGCACATGCATTCAGCTCGGCGGGACCCGCTTACAACACTGCTCACAAGGTATACTGTACCGATTTTCTTTATTTCTTTGCTGCAAATAGCCAGCGTGTAATCAGAGGAGTGTAGCCCTTCTGTTGAGGTGTTTTTCACTCTAAAGTGATTAATACCTGATGTACTTAACTTTGTTTACATATGCATAATATACTGCAAGTAGAAAGAGAGGAATCTTTGTGTATTTAACCCCTTCCCGACCCTTGGCCCTACGTTTGGGCCATGAAAACAAAGTCATTCCCGACCCTTGGCCCTAGGGGTGGGCCATGGAATGATCGGGCTCCTGCAGGCCGAGTGAGGGTCTCACTGACCTGTCACTCGGCCTGCAGGTACATGGGGAGTTGTACAACACCCCAGGGGGGGTCGATTTGCCCCCACCCCCACCCCCCCGGCTACAGGCGCGGTGATTGGCACTCAAAAGTGAAAGTGAAAATCACCGCGCCTGTCATGCTTCCCTGCCTGCCCCTGCTCTCCCTACCCTCCGATCTTCTCCCCTGTCATAATCTAAGTGCCCCCCTGTCCCCCACCTCTCTATTCTGCCCCCTCTTCATCTTTCTTACCCCCCCCCCCTCCCCGCTTCCTGTCCCTGCGCCCGCTTCCTGTCCCTGCCGCGGGCTTCCTCTTCCTGCCGCCCGCCTCCTCCTCACTGCCCCCGCTCCCTGTAAGTGCCCCCCATCTCCTGTCACCCCCCCCTTCTTCCCCCCCCGATCACCGGAGCGGCGATCGCCTCTCCCACTCACCCCTCCGGCGATCGCGCTCCATCCTGCTGCACGGCTGCGTCCCGCTCCTCCTCCTCTTCTCTCCGGCCGCTCGCATCTGACAGCTCTGTGCTGGAGCTGTCAGATGACTTCTACAGCTAGATCCTGAGGATCCAGCTGTAGGAAGTGATCTGACAGATCCAGCACAGTGATCCACAGTGACCATTATGTGATCACTGTGGATCACTGTACTGGATCTGTCAGATCACTTTCTACAGCTGGATCCTGAGGATCCAGCTGTAGGAAGTGATCTGACAGATCCAGCACAGTGATCCACAGTGACCATTATGTGATCACTGTGGATCACTGTACTGGATCTGTCAGATCACTTTCTACAGCTGGATCCTGAGGATCCAGCTGTAGGAAGTGATCTGACAGATCCAGCACAGTCATCCACAGTGACCATTATGTGATCACTGTGGATCACTGTACTGGATCTGTCAGATCACTTTCTACCGCTGGATCCTGAGGATCCAGCTGTAGGAAGTGATCTGACAGATCCAGCACAGTGATCCACAGTGACCATTATGTGATCACTGTGGATCACTGTACTGGATCTGTCAGATCACTTTCTACAGCTGGATTCTGAGGATCTAGCTGCAGAAAGTGATCTGACACCCCGGGCGCAGTGACCCACTATGTGCATCACTCCGCCTGGGCTGCCAGATCGCTTTCCGCAGCTCGATCCCCATGCATGGGGATCGAGCTGCAGGAAGCTATCTAACAGCCCGGGCGCAGTGATGCACATAGTGGGTCACTGCGCCCAGGCTCTTAGATCGCTGCTCTGCAGCCCGATCTCCCTGCATGGGCATCGAGCTGCAGAAAGCAATCTGACAGCCCGGACGCAGTGATGCACATAGTGGGTCAATGCGCCTGTGCTGCCAGATCGCTTTCCGCAGCTCGATCCCCATGCATGGGGATCGAGCTGCGGAAAGCGATCTGGCAGCCCAGGCGCAGTGATGCACATAGTGGGTCACTGCGCCCAGGCTCTTAGATAGCTGCTCTGCAGCCCGATCTCCCTGCATGGGCATCGAGCTGCAGAAAGCAATCTGACAGCCCGGACGCAGTGATGCACATAGTGGGTCAATGCGCCTGTGCTGCCAGATCGCTTTCCGCAGCTCGATCCCCATGCATGGGGATCGAGCTGCGGAAAGTGATCTGGCAGCCCAGGCGCAGTGATGCACATAATGAGTCACTGCGCCCGAGGTGTCAGATCACTTTCTGCAGCTCGATCACCATGCTGGCGGATCGGGCTCCAGAGTAGCGATCTGAAAGCAAAGGTGATCGAGCGTCGTGGGACCTTCGTTGTGGACTACGTCGGAGACAATCAAACGTCGTGGGACCTTCGTTATGGACTACGTCGGAGCGATCGAGCGTCGTGGGACCTTCGTTGTGGACTACGTCGGATCTTTTTATAATAAAGATGGAGT
Organism: Allobates femoralis; assembly: GCA_033576535.1. Taxonomy (NCBI): domain Eukaryota; kingdom Metazoa; phylum Chordata; class Amphibia; order Anura; family Aromobatidae; genus Allobates; species Allobates femoralis. The sequence goes on from JARQOC010000001.1 coordinate 450,223,606, forward strand.
CCGAATTGTGTCTGTGTTTTTTTTTCAAATAAAAAGATTTTTCTCTGTGTGTATTTATTGACTATTTACCGTACTAGAGATTCCTAATGGCGGGTCTAACATTGGCCCTATATTATGAATCTCGGGCTTAGTGTCAGCTGCCAATAAAAAGCTGGCATTAACCCCTTTATTACCCAGTTAGCCACCGGCACCAGGGCAACTGGAAGAGCGTGGGTACAGCGCCAGAAAATGGCGCTTCAATGAATGCGCCATTTTCTGGGGCGGCTGCGGGCTGCAATTCGCAGCATGGGGGGCCCAGAACGCTTGGGCCTCTCTATGCTGAGGATTCCAGCCCCCAGCTGCCTAGTTGTACCTGGCTGGACCAAAAATATGGCGGAGCCCTATGTAATTTTTTTTCTAGAAATATTTCTAGAAATAAAAAAAAAATAGGCTTCGCTGTATTTTTGGTTCCAGCCAGGTATGACGAGGCAGCTGGGGGCTGGTGGCAGTCCGTAGCTGCCAAGTTGTACCTGGCTGGACCAAAAATATGGCGGAGCCCTATGTCATTTTTTTTCTAGAAATATTTCTAGAAATAAAAAAAAAATAGGCTTCGCTGTATTTTTGGTTCCAGCCAGGTATGACAAGGCAGCTGGGGGCTGGTGGCAGTCCGTAGCTGCCAAGTTGTACCTGGCTGGACCAAAAATATGGCGGAGCCCTATGTCATTTTTTTTCTAGAAATATTTCTAGAAATAAAAAAAAAATAGGCTTCGCTGTATTTTTGGTTCCAGCCAGGTATGACGAGGCAGCTGGGGGCTGGTGGCAGTTCGTAGCTGCCAAGTTGTACCTGGCTGGACCAAAAATATGGCAGAGCCCCATGGGTCCCCTATGCTGCGAATTGCAACTACTAGACTAGTATGTTTTTTCACAAAAAGTTTCTTTATTCATTAATACGTCTCAATTTGTGAAGCACATGGTGGATCAAAGTGCTCACTGTGCATCTAGATATGTTCCCTGGGGAGTCTAGTTTCCAAAATGGGGTCACTTGTGGGGGAGCTCCAATGTTTAGGCACACAGGGGCTCTCCATACGCGACCTGGTGTCCGCTAACAATTCCAATTGCGTATGGAGAGCCCCTGTGTGTCTACACATTGGAGCTCCCCCACAAGTGACCCCATTTTGGAAACTAGACCCCCCAAGGAACGTATCTAGATGCATAGTGAGCACTTTGAACCCCCAAGTGCTTCACAAATTGATCCATAATAATAAAAAAGTACTTTTTTTTCCACAAAAAAATTATTTTTTCATTTTTACAGATCAATTTGTGAAGCACCTGGAGGTTCAAAGTGCTCACTATGCATCTATATACATTCCTTGGGGGGTCTAGTTTACAAAATGGGGTCACTTGTGGGGGAGCCCCAATGTTTAGTCACACAGACGCTCTCCATACGCAACATGGTGTCCGCTAACAATTCCAATTGTTAGCGGACACCATGTCGCATATGGAGAGCCCCTGTGTGCCTAAACATTAGAGCTCCCCCACAAGTGACCCCATTTTGGAAACTAGACCACCCAGGGAACTTATCTAGATGGATAGTGAGCATATTGACCCCCCAGGTGCTTCACAAATTAATGGAAAAAATTTTTTTTTGCGGAAAACAAGTACTTTTTCATTTTTACAGATCAATTTGTGAAGCACCTGGGGGTTCAAAGTGCTCACTATGCATCTAGATACGTTCCCTGGGGGGTCTAGTTTCCAAAATGGGGTCACTTGTGGGGGAGCTCCAATGTTTAGGCACACAGGGGCTCACCAAACGCAACATGGTGTCCGCTAACAATTTGAGTTCATTTTGCATTCAAATTGTTAGCGGACACCATGTCGTGTTTGGAGAGCCCCTGTGCGTCTCCACATTGGAGCTCCCCCACAAGTGACCCCATTTTGGAAACTAGACCCCCAGGGAACATATGTAGCTGCATAGTGAGCACTTTGAACCCCCAGGTGCTTCACAAATTGGTCCGTAATAATGAAAAAAGAAATTTTTGTGGAAAAAAAAGTGCTTTTTCATTTTTATGGATGAATTTGTGAAGTACCTGGGGGTTCAAAGTACTCACTATGCGTCTAGATACGTTCCCTGGGGGGTCTAGTTTCCAAAATGGGGTCACTTGTGGGGGAGCTCCAATGTTTAGGCACACAGGGGCTCACCAAACGCAACATGGTGTCCGCTAACAATTTGAGCTCATTTTGCTTCAAATTGTTAGCGGACACCATGTCGTGTTTGGAGAGCCCCTGTGCGTCTCCACATTGGAGCTCCCCCACAAGTGACCCCATTTTGGAAACTAGACCCCCAGGGAACATATGTAGCTGCATAGTGAGCACTTTGAACCCCCAGGTGCTTCACAAATTGGTCCGTAATAATGAAAAAAGAAATTTTTGTGGAAAAAAAAGTGCTTTTTCATTTTTATCGATGAATTTGTGAAGTACCTGGGGTTCAAAGTACTCACTATGCATCTAGATACGTTCCCTGGGGGGTCTGGTTTCCAAAATGGGGTCACTTGTTGCGGAGCCCCAATGTTTAGGCACACAGGGGCTCACCAAACGCAACATGGTGACAGCTAACAATTTCAGCTGATTTTTATTCAAATTGTTAGCGGACACCATGTCGCTTTTGGAGAGCCCCTGTGTGCCTAAACATTGGAGCTCCCCCACAAGTGACCCCATTTTGGAAACTAGACCCCCCAGGGAACATATCTAGATGGGTAGTGAGCATATTGAACCCCCAGGTGCTTTACAAATTGATCTGTGAAAATGAAATAGTACTTTTTTTTTCACAAAAATTTTTTTTTAGCCTAAATTTTTTCGTTTTCACATGGCAACAGCATAAAATTCATCCTAAAATTTGTTGGGCAATTTCTCCTGAGTACACCGATACCTTATATGTGGTCATAAACCACTGTTTGGGCACACAGCAGGGCTCAGAAGGGAAGGAGCGCCATTTCACTTTTTGGATGTAAAATTAGCTCCAAAATTCAAATTGCGCTCCTTCCCTTCTGAGCCCTGCCGTGCACCCAAACAGTGGTTTATGACCATATATGAGGTATCTGTGTACTCGGGAGAATTTGCACAACACATTTTAAGATCCATTTTATCCCGTTGCCCATGTGAAAATGAAAGAATTGAGGCTAAAAGAACATTTTTGAGAAAAAAATTAAAATATCCATTTTTTGTTTCCACTTTGCCTTAGGTCCTGTGAAGCACCGGAAGGGTTAATCATCTTCTTGGATATAGTTTTGAGTAGCTTCAGGGGTACAGTTTTTGGAATGGTGTCACTTTTGGGTGTTTTCTGTCATGTACACCCCTCAAAAGGACTTCAAATGTGATGTGGTCACTAAAAAAAATGGTTTTGTAAATTTTGGTTGAAAAATGAAAAATTGCTCATGAACTTTGAACCCTTATAACGTCCTACCAAAAAATTTTTTTTTTTCCAAAATTGTGCTGATGTGAAGTAGACATGTGGGAAATATTATTTAATAACTTTTTTCTGTCACATATCTCTCTGGTTTATCAGAAAAAAAAATAAAAAATGTGAAAATTGTGAAATTTTCAAAATTTTTGCCATATTTTTGATTTTTTCACAAATAAACACAAAAATTATCGACTTAAATTTAATACTAGCATGAAGCCCAATGTGTCACGAAAAAACAATCTCAGAATCGCTAGGATCGGTTGAAGCGTTCCAGAGATATAACCTCATAAAGGGACACTGGTCAGAATTGCAAAAAATGCCAAGGTCTTTAGGGTCAAAATAGGCTGGGTCCTGAAGGGGTTAAAGGGCAATTAACACCCGTTAGTCATGGGGTGACTTGATGTGAGAGCCTGTTATCATGTCAGTTAATTTATTTCTTATGAGAGTTTTCCACATTGATTCAACAGAATTTGTTTTGTATTTTGATTACAGGGACCATGATAAGGCCCCTATTCAATACATGGGAGAATTAATCCCTATTTACCACATTTCCTGTATCAAACTTTAAAGGTAATGACACCTAATATGTTTTTCCTCTTGATTATAGGGGTGTTAAATATCAAATACATGTGCAGTTATGTGTTATCAATAATTGTTGTTCAATCCATAGGATTTACCAGATCCTTTATATATATATGGGACGTCACATTACCTAGTGATACACATTTTATTAATAAACAGGTAGTGATTACATTTATTTTCTGTTATATGCCTGATATATAGTAGCGATAATATTGATTCCTACTCTCATTTTGCAGCTGACAGACACAGTATAATTACAGCCATCATTGTTTTCTCTTGAAAAATTTGCTATAAGGTAAACACGTTCTTTTTTCTTTTTCTTTGAGGACTCTGGTTGGGTCCCTTTATTCACATGCACTTCGATGGAAAAGGGCTTACTCCATGATTACTTATATAATTTTGGTGTTAATTGGACAAGGAAATTGCCATGTATTGTGATAGCTTCTTTTTATCCGTTCTATCAGAACAAGAAATTGTCATGTCATGTATTGTATTCCTGATATTATTGTTTTTGATTTTATGTAGATATTCTCTGTGAACAAGGTCCGAGTGACCGAAACGTCAGAAAAATTTTTTTTCTCCATTTATGGAATATCCCGAATTTTTCAAAAAATAAAACTGTGTTTCATGCAATCTCTAAACTGAGTGCCGGAGTTATTTCTATATTACAGAGCACATGATTGTCAGTGTCAGCCTGCTTCTCACTGTGAACAGATGTGTCTGCTCTCAGAAATGTAGCAGAGCCGAACAAGTTTGCAGAAGGACAAACCTGTGGATTTATTGTCGGAGGGCTTTGTTTTTGGGGAAACTAAAGATAGGAACCAGGGATGTGTTTTATTGCAATTAAAATATTTTTTTCAGTGTTGTGTTTTTTTGAATTTTTACTAGAGATTCATAGTGGGCGGGTCTAATATTGACCCAACATTATAAATCTCGGGCTTAGTGCCAGCTGCCAAGACTATATAGTCAAAAGGAACACTGCACACTCCAAGTATAGTTCAAGTGAAGGTAGTAGTTTAGTTTTAAATCTTGGTGCAAAGAGACAGGTGCGACAGTGGAGCTGACGTTTCGGTCACTATTCTGTGACCTTTATCAAAGCGTCGCTGTACTCCTTCCGGCACCTATGGAGACCCCTATATTTGTATAGGCTGGAATCTGTCCAACTGCCAAAATGCTGTAGTCTGGGTGTGTATCCACTATGGTTCCTTAAAGCAAGTAGTAGGCCTAGGATGTCTCTTTATCACAGGTGTTATCAGGAGTGTCCCCCTGTGAAAGGGTGGTTACTAGCACTCTTCTGTGTAAATGCCAGCGTGTCCTGCGCCTAGGCCCTAGGCGCAGGACGCGCTGGCATTTACACAGAAGAGTGCTATTAACCGCCCAAATATAGGGGTCTTCATAGGTCACAGAATAGTGACCGAAACGTCAGCTTGCACCTGTCTCTTTGCACCAAGATTTAAAAATAAACTACCACCTTCACTTGAACTATACTTGGAGTGTGCAGTGTTCCTTTTGACTATATGTACCGGGTCACAGAACCCCTACACTTGCACCTCAAACTATAACCTGTTGGTGTGCACGCCATTCACCGTTGTTTACTAGCTGCCAAGACAAAGCTGGCATTAACCCCATTATTACCCTGAGTGCCACCATCACTAGAGCCGCTGGAAGAGCAAGATAAAGCGCCTGGAAATGGCGCTACGAAAGAATGTGCCAACTTCAGTGGCGGCTGTGCGCTGTGATTTTCAGCTTGGGGTACCAAGAACACTTGGGCCTTACCGCACTGAGAATCCCAGCCCCCAGCTGCCTGGGTTTTACCTTGGTTGGTGATAAAAAATAAAGAGGAGCCCACACATTTTTCTTTTATGTATTTATTTATTTATTAAATAATTAAAAAATAATCATGGGCTTCCCTGTATTTTGATTGCCAGCCAAGGTAAAGCCAGGTAGCTGCCAGTAGCTGTCTTCTTTATCTGCGCTAAAAATCAAGAATATGATGAGTTAAAGTCAAAGTCAAGACTTAAATCCCATTGAGAATCTATGGCAAGACTTGAAATCTGCTGTTCACAGTTGCTCTCCATCCAAACTCACTGAGTAACAACTATTTTGTAAAGAAAAATGGGGAAAATTGCAGTTTCTAGATGTGCAAAGTAAAGACATACCTTAAAATAATTACAGCAGCAGAGCATTGACTCAGGGGGGTAGCAGAATACAAATGCACGTCAAAATTATCAGATAAATATTTTTTTAAAACACTTAGAAAGCCATGTATGATTTCTTTCACACTTCAAAAATACTTGCAAGTTAGTGTTGGCATATAACTGGTTGAACTACCATGTATCAATTAATCTCATAGCTACCTGGAATACTATGAAATATGTAAAATATATAAAGTAGTTATAAAATATAGATTAAAGGTGGTACAAAAACAGGTAGCTGGTTACAGTGACTGCTTTACTTGACTTGTCTAATGTGGGTGTGTTGTTCTTGTCATTCCAGATTATCGAGCTTTAGTTACAAAGTAGGTAAATGTTCAGCAATTACAACAGTTTCAATTTGTCGCATTCTGACTCCATTAAGTGTTTTTACCTGCCGAACTCAGTTGCCGCCCACTCAACACATTTACAATAATTTATTCAAACTGCGCTCACCGTACTAAGGATAACAGTGCCGTAGGTCTGAAATCGTTCCACGAGCTCTGAACTTAGATCTTCAGGAAACTCGGCTTTGTCCTCCATTGTTGGACAATCAATGTGGACTTCAACAGTGGCATCCAAAGGACCCTGGGACGAGGAAATTTCCTGAAATATTTTTTCTCTCTCTACAACATCCACCTCCTGAACTTCCACCTCCACAATGGCTATCACAGGTCTGTAAAGACAAATATGGACAAGTTGCTGTCACGGACAGATTTATGTATGACAGTTTATGTATAAAGATTCGTCTTCATTTTTATTCCAGAAATCAACGGCATACAAGGCAGCAATGAGTTGAAATCTCTAAAGGTACCTTTACACGCGGCAACTGTTCTAGGAATTTCACTGGCAACTTACTCTGTGATTGTTCATTGTCTGTCACTGCAGTGAACATTTATGAAGCTTAATGGGTGGCCCCAGAAGCAAGCATCGGGAGACTGGTAAGCTTTATCTATAGCTGTCTGTCTAAAAGGGCCATGCTACGATATTGTTAATGATATCATTAGTACGTCACAGGTTTTGGGGCGGAGCAACGACGTTGTTGCGTTTGACACGTAGATACAACCAATGATAAGTCAGCTGATCATTGATCGCAGGTTTATGAACAGGCCCATAAATCAGCTGTTGATCGTACGTTCGATCTGCTGCATCGTCGTGTGTGACACCATGATAACGGTCAAGTTTACGACTTCACCTATTCAGAACTGAAGGACGTAGGCGACCAAACGACTGCAATTATCGTTGCCTTGTCGCGGAATCGTTGCTGTGTCGCTCACGATATCTGTACGTGTGACACCTCACCAGCGATCGTTGAACGATGTTTAAGCGATCCAGGTCAAGTCGGATTGCTGAGACATTGAAGTGTGTAACGGGCCTTATCTGTCTGAAGTCGGGTGTAAATGCGATTACCATGGTGACATGGTCAGCTATAACCTTGTCACCATGGTAATCATGTCAATTGATCCGGCACAATGCCGATGCTGTTGCATCTGGTCTTACAAAAAACATGGACATGTTTTCTACAGTATGAAAACGGAATGCATGTATGAAACTAGCCTTACTAAAGAAATTTAAAAACATGAGGGTAACCCTTTAAATTAGAGTTCAGTAGAGAAGTGTTTTAATAACAAACTAAACACAAGAACAGAGGGATACAATTTAAAATATTTAACTCAAACAGTAGAAGCTTGAACAATCTTCCAATCCTCTGGCAAATGTAGTTGCAAAATCAAGAGTGATTTATAGCATCCTAAAACCATAAAGCTACAGGTAAGATACAAAAAATAATATAATGGAAGACTAAATAGATAGTGTCGATCTACGGTCAGTCTACTATGGATCAATTTTAATTTCAATATTTGAATAAAATACAATTTTAGAGAAAATCCTTGATGCCGTACAATATATGCACGCATGATATTATACAAAAATCACAAACCGAATTAAGTAAAGCACCACCGATAGTGTAGAAAAAAACATTGGATTTTCCACATTATGAAAAATATTTTTAAAGCTGGCCAGACATAGCACATGAAGTTACCATGAAAGCATGAGGAGAGTAGAGTACCTGTGATCAGATGATGGAATCTCTGCTCTCCCATAATACATCAGGGCACCAGGACTCCATGTGTGTTTTACTTTAGAGCCACAATCCAAATCATTGTCTAGAAGATTAATGTCTCCAGCTACAAGTAAGGGTTAAATACAAGTAATGCATTAGGTTAGGGTATGATAAAATACATATTCTGGTTATTTAAAGCATAACAATCATTTTCATTTTCACTTAATAAATCTTATCAGACAAATCTGCTTCTTTCTCTGCCAGAATGAATAGGTTATCAAAATTCTCAGTTCAGAGATAAAATCTGTATTTGGTGAAGACTTTCCCGTCACAGATAGGAGATGGCAGCTGTTACTAATGGAATACTATGATGATGGGAGGAAGGAGGATGCAGAGCTCTTACATCTACATAGAATCTCCTCAGTAACCGCTGCCATCTCCTATCTCAGTAATAGGAAAGACTTCACTGAATACAGATTTTACTTCAGAATTGCATATTTTGATGTACTAGTGATGAGGGAATATACTCATTACTATTCATTCAACAAATAATACAGTAATTGAGATACTCGTTACTCGGCGAATATTTTGCTCCTCGCGTCATGAGATTCAAGTGACCCGCCCAGCATGTTTGACGCCTGATTTCCAGCTACTAAACATCCTGGGATTGCTTGCCAATCACAGTTACACCATAGCCATCTTTGTAGTATCACTTTGATTGGCTGGAGGAATAGCATCATAGGGTCTGTAAGACCCACTGCTGCCATCTTGCAGAAATTCCATCCGGAAACAGCGAGGTGAGAGTAGGGACAGATCTGGAGAGCGTAGGTAGCATGTTAGTGCGATATAGCAAGATTAAACAACTGCTCTTTTCAGGGCTAAATTTCAAGATCTTTGCCCAAAATGTGGATAATATGGGTAGAGAGAAGCATTTAGTCTGTTTACAACCACTACCTAGTCTTCCACAAAGGTACAGTTTTACAAGCAAAGAGGCTGGGCCAAATAATCCTCATCCTGATCCTCTTTGATCCCACCATCATGAGTTCTCAAGAGATAAGTGACCCCACACCTGTAAACTCTGGGAAGCTCTTTACGTTCCCTTTTTTGCCTTTTGGCCTCTCACGTGCACCATTCAAGAGAGACATAAAGAGGTGGAGTGCAGTGATATACAAATATTTGAGCACGCACGGGCAGAAGAAAGCCATAGTGTGGAACGGCAATTACTGTCTCAAGAGGAAGAAATGGATGACGATGAGACACAGTTCCCATCAGGTCAGCCTAGCATCGCAACTTGAGGAAGATCAGATTAAGGAATTGGAAAGTGAGGTGGTGGCTGATGAAGACACTGATCCAATCTGGCACAGTGGCTTGCATAGCGAGCACAGCAGAGTACGAAAGAGATAGTGGGTTGACCAGTTGAGACTTGGTCACCTATACCCTCAAAGCACCCTCAAGCGGCCAGATCTCAGGCCAAGAGTGCATTGTTCCCCAGTATGGCAGTTCTTTTACTGAAAGTCCTTCAGACAAGACAGAAATTTACAGCATCTGGCATACTTATCTGAGCAGAAGAAAGACCAATGCCAAACTGAGCACCACCAGCCAAGCACCCCACTAGGAGGTTGGAAAGTTTAGGTACAAAACCTGTGTCTGAGGGTGAAACCACGGCCACTTTCCCTGTGCTATGGCATTCCAAGTCTGCTGTCCAGGAAGCAGGCACTGGTGCCTCCTGCCAAGAACCTATGGTTGATCATACACAAACTTCACAAAGAATGAATCGGGGCACTGGACACCTTGTACCAATGTAGCAGCAGACAGTCATTCAATGGGGGTGCTCGCCTGTGTCGGCACTAGATAATAGTCCAAATATATAAAGAAAGGAGGCACTCACCCATATGTAAAGTTGGTCTCAGGCTTTTTTATTCAGCCTTCCGGCATGAAGCAGGGTGCAGGTTGCAGGGGAGGGGGTGGTGGAGGTGCAGACAACAGTGACTGTTTCGGATGTAATCACCCTTCTGAAAAGACCAGTTGAAGGGTGATTACATCCGAAACAGTCACTGTTGTCTGAACCTCCACCAACCCCTCCCCTGCAACCTGGCTTCATGCCGGAAGGCTGAATAAAAAAGCCTGAGACCAACTTTACATATGGGTGAGTGCCTCCTTTCTTTATATATTTGGATCATACACAAACATCTGCAACCACGTCCACTTTGTTGTCCCAATGGAGCCTTCAGTTGCTCCTGCCCCAGACATTGGAAAGGAAGTGGAAGAACTCAGCCACCCACACACAGGATCAAACACTAAACCACCACATTGTCAAACTGCTCACCCTGGAAATGTTGTTATTTAGATTTGTGGAAATTAAGTCTTTCTGAAACCTCTTGGCGGTGGCCGTCCCACGGTACTCGGTCTCCAGCTTCACTATTTCTCCCTGTGGGATGTTCCTGCATTACACAAGCATGTGTCCAGCAACATCATAAGTTCTCTGACTAACGCAGTTACTGGGAAGGTCCACCTAACCACTGAAATGTGGACAAGTGCTTGTGGACAGGCACACTATATTTCCCTGACAGCACACTGGTGAACCTGGTGGAGGCAGGGACAAAGTCAGTGCCTAGGACACCAAACGTCCTACCCGACGTCAAGAACAGCAGGACCAAGCTCCATCAGAGTTTCCATCTTCTCGTATGCCAGTTCCTGTCTCCCCTCCTCCTCATCCTTGGGTGAATAACCCTTCCATCACTTCCAAGCTGGGAGCTCTGCAGCACTGCCTCAGCGTAGCGGCAACACGTTTTGCTGAAGTTCATCTGTTTAGGTGATAAACCACAAACTGCAGCAGAGTGTTGAAAGACATAACAGACCAGACCAAGAGTGGCTTTTGCTACTGAACCTACTTCCAGGCCTGTTGGTGTGCGATGAAGGATGTAACTTTGTGGTAGCTTTGAAGCTTGGCAAGTTAGTACATGTTCCATGCCTGGTCCATGTGCTCAACTTAGTTGTACAGCAGTTTCTGGAAATATACCCTGACATGCTGGAGCTACTTTGTCAAGCTAAGCCATTGTCTGTGCCCATTTCAGAAAATCACCCCCACTGCCGCTGTCATGGGGTCCTTTTCCGGTATCCCACAATCAACAGAGCGAGAGATGTGTTAACAGCCCAAGAATCTTTGTTGCTTGAAAACATAAATATCCATAAAACAATCCATCAGAATATGACACTCCCATGCCTCTGGAGAGCTCACCTCAGCTTCAGTGTCCCACACACAAAGACTGAATCGTACTGCCTCTCCTCAGAAAGACTCAAATCTTACACCTTCTCCTCCCCCAACCACCTCCCATTATCCAAAACCAGGTCTACTGACACTCCAGGGGGCAAGTGCACATATTGGCAGGCAGAGAACTAGAATGACCAAGTAAGGAGATGTCCACAGTAATTCAATTATCCGACTCTCTGGAGTGCAGTGAATACACAAAAATTGGAGAAGGGCTAAACACACAGTATCAGAACAGCACTTGTAAAATGCAGTAACATATAACCAACCATATCAACCATCACAAGCTGTCCCCCCTTTTAATAAGCGAGCATGCCATGAGGACTATACAGACCTTTGGCAAACTCACTTTAGTCCACATCGTTTAATTGTTAATAAGTCCTTCCATAATGGCCGGGTAGGTCGGCCTGAAGGAGTTTATAGTAGTTCTTGTCGAGTGCCTGCTCCCACAAAATGGCACTAACTTCCCAAAGTCGTTTCCAAGGAGGATATCTGAGGGAAGTCCTTCCATAACTCCAATGCAGCACTGTTTTTTCCACATAACCATAATTCAAACGCACCCAAGCTCGCTGTATATATTTGCGAGTGCCCCCCGCTAGGACAATGGGGAACCCGGGGCCTGGGTGAATCGCCTTAGGTCTAACAACACGGGGGTCAGCAATAGTCAAGAAAGGACATGTCTCTAAATACTGACACTTTGCATCAATTGAGACATCCTGCAGGTGATGTCGATTGCTCTTGGTAGGTTGGGGACAAAGGCCGGAGGCCATACACTCCATAAGGGATATCTGTGATGCGCTACCTCAGAGTCCTTGAAATACAATCAGATTGCAGGTGGCCAGGTTGCCCACACTCAAAATATTTCCTCTCCGTGATTCCCCAAGGTTGTGGTTGAAACTGTTGGGGCTCGAGAGTGTAAGGTGTGGTCATCGACCTGCAACTGGGTGATGGGGCAAAAATAACTGAAGGGAGCCAGGACACAAAGGCAAGCTGTAGTTTATAGTGCACAAGTTTCACCGGACAAGGTGGAGGTACACGGCGCTCCCTATGAGTCTTTGAGGGACAACTAGCTTGCAGATGCCCAGGTTTCCTGCACACATAACATCCCCTCTCTGTAAATCCCCCTGGTTGTGGTCGAAACTGTTGGGACCCAAGATCTTGAGGTGTGGTTGTCATCAGCCTACGGATGGGTGGAGGGGCAAGCTGTGATTTATCATCCAGTAGCTTCCTCCACTGCGATCGGATAGAAAGGGCCTCATCGGCCAGGGCTGCAGCTCTATTCAATGTGGGCGGCATGCGTTCCCTGACTCATTCTCGTATTTCTGAGGGGCACTTGGCAAGAAAATGTTCTATAAGAAATACCTGTACAACATCTTCCACAGTCAAGGTGTTTTCTGTTTGCAGCCATCTCATACATGCCATGGACATCTTATGGGCATACATCCTAAACGATTCCCCCGACGTGCATGGGAGGTCTCGGAACTGGGCCCTATAAGAGTCTGGGGTGATAGCATTGTAATCCAGGATAGGCTGTTTTATAAAGTTATAATTCCAGTTCCACTGTGAGTCAATAGTTCGAAAAGCCTCTGCCACACTTCCATTCAGGAGTCCCGCTAAAAAACGCATCCATTCAGAGTGGGGCACCTCCATCACTGCACACTGCTGCTCAAAGTCCTTGAAAAATCCTTCCACATCTCCAGAGATCTCATCAAATGGCTTGAAGTCTGTCCTGGTGATCCGTGCAGGCTCCCGGATCATTGGGTTTACACTCCAAATTGCATGACTTTCTCTTTTGAGCTCCATTGCTTCTTGTCTCCGCTGTGCTCAGGGAACAGCCTCCTTATACTCCTGAGAGATGCCTGGGCCCAGAGCCGCCATCTCTTCTTTGTACCACACCAACCACTGGCTCTTTAGGATGGGGGGATTCCTGACTCCAGTGCTTGTGTGTTAGACATCTGGGAGGAGGTGGTCAGGCTTGCACCCACCAGTAGATCAATTAAAGTTTCTTTAGTCAGTCCTTGGTAGTTCAGACCCAGGTCTCTGGCTCTCTCCTGTAGACTGGATACAGTCCAGTGTCTGTACTCTGTGGATGGTTCTCCATTGGGCTGCGCTCTTTTGATCCCACTGCTTGCCACCAGTTGTCACAGGGTCCTTCTCCGGTATCCCACAATCAAAAGAGCAAGAGATGTGTGAACATTCTAAGTACCTTTATTGCTTGAAATCATAAAAATCCATAAAACAATCCATCAGAATACTGTATATCTAGGTAATCCAGGTGACACTCCCATGCCTCTGGAGAGTTCACCTTGGCTTCAGCGTCCCACACACAAATCTGTATCGTATTGCCTGCCCACAGAAAGACTCAAATCTTACACCCTCTCCTCCCCCAACCACCTCCCAATATCCAAAATCAGGTAGGTCTATTGACATACTCCAGGGGGCACATACACACATTGGCAGGCAGAGGACTAGAATGACCAAGTAAGGACATGTCCACAGTAATTCAATTATCAGAATCTCTGGAGTGTAATGAATACACAGGAAGTGGGGAAGGACTGAATACAAAGTATAGGAGCGACACTTGTGAAATGCAGTAAGATATAACTCACCATATCCACCATCACAGCTGCAATCTAGCAGTGCTGAAGCAGCGCTTCATTTGGCACCTCAATGACTGATTTGACAAGACTATGTGAGCAGAAAAGGGCAGTAGGTGAATATCACCTTCAACATGCTCATTAGACTAACACTTAGCTTCCGCACATAACAATTGCTGAGTGGATGTGGATCGCTGATATTTGTGAGGTTCTTTAAAATGTTTGAGACTTCACCAAGATGGTGAGTGGTATGGCACCATTATTAGCATAACCATCCCACTGTTCTGTCTAATTAAACATTCACTGTTCACTCTGAAAAAAGGAATCTTTGAATGGAGAGCAAGTGGCTATGGAGCAAGATTTTACAATGGGTGATACTACCCAGCCAAACTCCATCCCATCTTCTCTGCTGGGATAGGCAGTATCACCCACTGTAAAATCTTGCTCCATAGCCCCCTGTTTCCTTTTTTCAGAGTGAGCAGTGAACATTTCATTAGATAGGTGAGTGGGTGAGGAAGAGGAGAGGTAGGATGCCAAGGAGGAGGAGGAATAGGACTTGTTTGTCTGCGTTACAGAGAGGACTACCAATCCCAGCTTCCTGTTTGTCCTGCGTGGATGGCCTGAAAAGGAAGAGCTGGAGGAGGATAGATGGCAAGAGGAAGTGAGAATGGCTAGTCTTCATCCTGTTGGGGACACTGAAAGGTTGCCTCTTTATAGTCTGGCACACATGGCAGAGTTCACGACCTGCTGCCTTTCTCAAGACCCTTTCATGATACACATTTTGGCCGCCACCAAATACTGGTTGTGTACCTTTCTCGACCCACGGTACAACAAGAAAGTTCCTGTTCTCACTCCCGTCTCAGAAAGGGCTTCTAAAATGCAAACATACCAGAGGGTCGTTTGTTGAACAGTTTCTTAAAGGGTTACCCTAGGGCAGTGATGGCGAACCTTTCCGAGATCGAGTGCCCAAACTGTAACCCAAAATCTAATTATTTATAGTGAAGTGCCAACATGGCAATTTAACCTAACTCACTGCAGTGTCCATCACAAGCCCTGCACAGGGTGAGAGCCAGCAAATGCCATCTCTATTTCCTGTACAGTGTTTGCAGTCCTGAAACCCTTATGATCCATCCTGACCCTCTCCTAGAAGTTATGTCCCCATCTTGGCCCCCTTCTTGTAGTAATGTCCCCATCCTGATCCCCTTCTTGTAGTAATATCCCCATCCGGATCCTCTTCTTGTAGTAATGTCCCCATGCTGATCCTCTTCTTGTAGTAATGTCTCCATCCTGATCCCCTTCTTGTAGTAATGTCCCTATCCTGATCCTCTTATAGTAGTAATGTCCCCATATGGTCAGCTTCTTGTAGTAATATCCCCATCCTGATCCCCTTCTTGTAGTAATGTCCCCATCCCGATCCTCTTCTTGTAGTAATGTCCCCATCCTGATCCTCTTCTTGTAGTAATGTCCCCATCCTGATCCTCTTCTTGTAGTAATGTCCCCATCCTTATCCCTTTCTTGTAGTAATGTTCCCATCCTGATCCCTTTCTTGTAGTAATGTTCTATCCTGCCCCTATTGTGTAGTAATACGCCATCCTGCCCCCATCATGAAGTAATGCGCCCCCCTGCGACCATCTGCTAGTATTGTCCCATCCTGTAGTCATGCCCCATCCTTTCCTTATCCTGTAGTAATGTGTCATCCTGCCCCCATACAGTAGTAATACCAATAATTGTCCCCTTGTACTGATGCCCCCATCATGGTTGCCATTTATAGTTAAAAAAAACAAACAACATACTCACGCACTTCCACTGCTGATCGTCTGCTCAAGTACTCTGCGGTGTCGGGGTCATGTGACCGCACTCAGCAGAGTGCGATCGCATGACCGCGCGATCACCTGACGCTGGCGCCACCACATGACGTCATGATTGCAACAGTGCCGGCCAAGGAGAGTGTCGGAGGGAGGAGAAATCTGTCCTACGATCTGACATAGCTTTGAATTGCCTGGCGCCATGGCACCAGCAATTCAAAGCGGCAGTGAGAGGCGAGGCCGCATGCCAGCAGGGAGGGCTGTGCGTGCCCTCCTTGGCACGTGTGCTATAGGTTCGCAATCACTGCCCTAGGACAACATTGGCGGCACTGGTACAGTCTCTTTGCATGAACAAGGATTAAAGAAGAAGAACACGCACACCAGGTGCACCAGAGGTAGGGCACAATGTCTAAAATCTGGAATATTTTCATGAAAACGTCCCATCACCAAAGGCCCTCTGTGAAGAGAAGTCTGGCAAAGAGGGAGAAGTTGATCAACCTAGTGAAGGAGTACTTACTTGACTTTACCAGCATTCTTCCTGATTCCTCAGGGCCCTATAGCGAATGGATGTCCAAGATGAACAAGTGGCTCAATCTCTCCTTTTACGCTGGCCTACCCTGCCTGTAGTGTGTTGTCTGAGCGGGTTTTTAGTGCCACCAAGGCAATTTTAATGGATGGGCGCACACCCCTGTCATCAGGAGTTGCAGACAGGCTGACTGCTAAACTTGAACAAGGACTGGATTTCCCCACAGTTTGCAACCACACCGGATGACACCCAGCAGACCTAGTCACCAAAAATGATCACTTTTCTAATTTAGCTTAACGTGCATCTCTTCCCATCCAACTCCATTTCTTTTTGTATTTTATAAACACATCCTACTCCTCAGCACCATGTTCTTGATGGTCATATATGTATACCCCCAGGGGTAAAAAAAAGTCCACCCTTGCACATAGTGCATTAGCTGTATCTAGGAGTCCCACACCTAGAACAATGGTAAAACACAGTTTCTTCCAGTATGCATGACAGAGCCCCAGGGATAAAAAACAAATTTCTGCCCTTGCACATAGTGCATTGACCCTAAGACTGTAAGAGTCCTACTCCTTAGCAATGGTAACACAATATTTTATGAGGCCCTCATTACACACAGTCCCCAGGGTAACCTTTTGTACGCCCTTGCACATAATGCATTGGCCCAACTACTCTAGTAGTACCAATGCTAACACAATGTTTGATGAGGCCCCCTCAAGATGGCCTCCATCATGTATCAGAGAACCTGCTTCTAATTTTTGGGCCCACACTTCCACATTGTGGAACAGCACTATTGGCATGCTCTGTTCTTCATCAGGTACCTGATGAAGGAGAAAGTCCTTCCCAGAAACACGTTGTATTTTTATTAAATTATTTTCTCTTTTCATAAATATTGTCTGATCATTAATCTGAGGCGCCCACAAATACCACATTTTATACATTTTTTATGTTGTTGCCATTATCCCTTCTTCCACAATGGGGTGCAGTAGGTGCTGCCCGTTGTACATGGCCAGACATTTCTACAATTACACTACAGTTTAGTGTTCTGTCTGGGGAAATCAGTCACTGCATCATCCCTGTGGTGCCTCGGGACTGGGAGGATACGATCAGCGGTGACTCCTCTTCCTGCTCATCACCCCGTCATTGAGTAGGCTGACAAGGATGATTACCCCTATGCTTTAGACTGAGGTGTGCTGGTCAGCACAACCAAAAGAGGTGAGTGTAAAAGCTCACTGTGAATGTGTGATCCCACTACGGTAACTGATTCACACAGAAGCGCTCTGTTTTCTCTCTACCTTGCCACAATTCACAACTTATTTCCTTACATTCATTTACAGATTGATTCTTCCTGTCAAATTTTATTATAGTTTTTTACTCTTGTCTCTGCAGAGCTTGGTATGGAAGACGTTACAAACTACTGTCCTTTTGTCTGAAGGACTTTTGTGGCACCCCAAGGGTTAATGTGCCACAGAAACATCAACACAGGTTTACTCCCCACACAACACTACACTAGAAAGTGGGAGGAGTTTAGGTGGCACCTGCACTAGTGGGAGGAGCTAAGTTGTTTACCACAGAGCAGGAGTGACAGTTAGTTAGTTGGAGTTTGAGTCTGGAGCAGGAGCAGAGCCAAGTAGAAGTGGAGGTCCTGAGAGGTCTGAGGAGAGGAGACAAAGGAACAGAGGAACATACCCGGGATAAAGAGTTACCCAAAAACTTGACCCCGGGGAGGCGCTTAAGACGGATACCGGATCCGAGGCTGTGCCAGAGACACACAGGACAGTAAACACCGGCATAGTGAAGGTCCACCATCTTCACAGCACCATAGCAAAGCAACACGGAGGGGTCAGTGACACAGAGGACTCAAGTTGCCCAGCATATTGGTACCCGTGAGCAGAGACAGGGCCAGCAGTACAGCTACAAGCAGCAGCAGGGCCACACACAGCGCTTAAGTAGGAAGCCAAGGACCCGGTCAGGGTGAGAGCAACGTGGTACAGACTCCGTGGACAATATTGTGATATACCATCAGCAAGTAAAGACTTGGAAAACAACAGAAACCGTGAGTATGTGTGATCCTTATACTGAAGCCCCACTTGCCCTCATATACTGCAATTACCTCTACTCTCATCATCTCTACTGCTACCCCTACTCTCCTGCAGCATCAATAACTATCCTCACAGACTTTAACTACTACTACCACTGCCCCGGGGAACCCAGTTCTGCCCACAGGAACTATTCTACCCAAGCTGCTATCCCATCATCCCCTGAGGTTCTGCAGCAGCGGCGGCCCCATTACTGGCCGCATATAGTGGGTGGCGTCACGAGTGACAAATTCCCTGTAAATAACACCCCATTTTATTGTGCGGGCCCGGGACACGGTCCGGACCAGGACCGCCGTGACATCCCCCAGCAGTATACCGGTCCGGCACCGAGTACCCCGTCCCAGTGGGCTCCACACTTTCAGTAAAATGCTGCCATACCATGGAACAACGTAGCCTTGTACTGGGATCTTGCCGCATGGAGGTTCTCTAGGTAACAGTTGTCCACCTCTAGCCACACCACCGCCTCTTCCTGCCTGTTGTGATGCTGCTGTTCCCGCCACGTCTGCACTGCTGTGCTCGTTCTGCATGGCATTTTTAGATTAATTCGGATTTTATTAAACCAAATAAGAATAACAAACAAAATCCTAGGGTGGCATACCTCCAGGATGTGTAAATTACATAAACAATGTGGGTTATTTTAACCTTATATAAAACACATAACAGTTTGAAAAACATTTGACATCCAGGACAATAAGGCACTTCCTGGACTAGCAAGTATGGGAGCACAATACAAAACAGAATCCACCTACCCCGAAAAAGTCATGTCACCCAAGTGCCTCTGCATGGCACTTTAACCAGCTGCATCAGTGACTTCATTGTCCACCACCTTGTCTTCCACTTCTGCACTCTAGATCTCCTCCTGACTAGATCTCCTCCTGACTTGTTGACTTAATATCACTTGTTAGCAACTATATTTCACCATCATCAATCACTTGAGAGTCTAATTAATATTGCACACAGTTGTCTTCTTCTGACTGTGGCTGCTCAAATATTTGGCTATTACTACATGTGATCGCCTCATATCTCTCTGGAAATGTCCAGGGAAACAATTCTGAATCAATTATTGTGAATGTCAAGAAGCACTCCTTAGAGTGTCCAAGTGTGTGATGACTTGTCTCCTGGGACTTGTGATGGTGGATGTAAGCAGGACCAGGTTGAGGATTATGTGACCCAGCCTCTTGGCTAGTAAGACTGGACCAAAGACAAGGTGGTGCTTGTAAACAGACTGGAGGCAATTTTTGCCATTCAGCACACCACCGGCTCGCACTGTTCTGGCCTCAACCCTACAAAGTGGGAAAGGAAGGTCACGTCGCAGATGAGTGTATTACTCGTGCTCCCGCCCTGAAAAAAAAATATGCCCCCTCGATTCAGATAGGCTCACAGCATATGATTGGAAGTTGGCACACTTCTGGTCATGTGCACTACATGCCTCCCTGAAGGTGGGACGCCTTCACCTGGTTTCAGAGTAGTGCGCATGACCAGAAGTGTGGACGACTTCCAATCATGCGCTGTGAGCCTCTCTGAAGCCGGGATGCATATATCTGCTGTCAAAGAAGCTCAATGTTGAGAGATACAAAGCAGAGTTCATGCTTGTTCATCACCAATAATGACTGATCAATTCTGGCAAAGAAGGAAGCAAATTTGTTGGATAAGAGATTACAAAGTTGTTTATTTTCAAGTGCACTATTGATTTATTAAATAAACATTAAAATGATGGTTAAAGGGGTTGTTTGGGCTTTTTGTATAATTGATACCTGTATCTAAGCTGCAAAATGCTGACAGTTTATAATATTCACCCTGTCAGCATTTTGCATGGTTACCTAGATATCACTATTTTGCGTGTGGAGGAGCTGCTCACCCCTGACAAGAGGCAGGTTTGTTTTGGAGCCTGGGCGTAAACGTTACCCAGACTCCAACAAGCCCTCCACAGACGCCTACAAGTCACCCCCCCTTCCTGTCTCCAATATAACCACCCACCCCATTATTATTATTATTTATTTATAGAGCACCATTGATTCCATAGTGCTGTACATGAGAAAGGGTGACATACAAACAAGTTAAAAATACAATGAACAAACTAACAGTGATAGACCCATACAGAGGGGAGAGAGGACACTGCCCTTGAGGGCTTACATTCTACAGGAAAGTGGGAAGGGAGACAGTAGGTTGGGTCTGCTCTGGTGGAGCGCCAGGTCCAGCAGTGGTGAAGTGGCACTGTGGTCATTGCAGGTTGAAGGCTGTTCTGAAGAGATGGGTTTTCAAGTTCCGTTTGAAGGTTACGAGTGTAGGGGATAGTCGGATGTTTTGGGGTGCAGAATGCCAGAAAATGGGGGATGCTCGGACGAAGTCTTGCAGGCGTTTAGATGAGGAACGTACAAGTGTGAAGTAAAGAAGGAGGTCTTGGGAGGATCAAAGATTGCGTGTTGGATAACATTGGGAGATTAGTTCAGAGATATATGGGGGGAACAGATTGTGGATGGCTTTATAAGTCAATGTTAGTAGTTTGAATTGAATACGCTGGGGAATTGGGAGCCAGTGGAAGGATTTGCAGAGGGGAGAAGTGGAGCAATAGCGAGGAGAGAGGTGGATTAGTCGGGCAACAGAGTTAAGGACAGATTAGAGAAGTGCCATTCACCTAAGTAAACACTGAATTTCCCTGTGCGGTCGTCTCCTTTTGCCTGAGACACTGTGCCGGATCTGCAAAGGTGTGAAGGAAATGACTGCTGAGTGCGCTGTGCTGTAGTGTGTCTGCACTCACCTCCTTCCCTGTGCTGTCTCTGATAAGATCCTTACTGCCACAGCTGTGGAGCAGAATGAGCCGCTCTATATCACTGCACAGCCCCCCGCTCTGTGCAGTGAGGATCTCATCAGGGCACAGGGATGGAGGTGAGCACATAGACACCGCAGCACAGTGCACTCTGCGGTAATCTCCTTCACACAGCTACTATTTGGCACAGACAGAAGATAACCGCTCATGCAATTCAGAGTTTACATAGGTGAATGGGGGTGAGTGGTCATATTGTATTTAAAATCTTTTTATTAAGTTTTGTATGTGAGTCACATTAAATAGTATGCATATATATATATTACATTACAATCATATTCCAAGTAATTATTTATTGGAGACTGTGGGGTGGCGGCTTGTTGGAGTCTGTTTGTAAGGCTGCTTTCACATAACGATTTTATCAGTTCCGATGCTGTCCGATAAAAATCGGACAGCATCGGACCGATTTTGGGCCCCATGCAGCCCTATGGGCATCGGACCGAATCGGATGTGCACTAAATGCCATCCGATTTGGTCCGATCCGATTCTGTCCGATTTTATTATCGGTGCAAAAATCGGAGCTTGCTCCGATATTTGCACCGAAAATAAAATCGGACAGATTCGGATCGGACCAAATCGGATGGCATTTAGTGCACATCCGATTAGGTGCGATCCCTATAACATGGGGCCCTATGGAGAAGGGTCCGAGGAAACATCTGATGTCTCCTCGGACCCCGTTTTACTGTACTGAGCATGCTCAGTACAGTAAAACTGCTCCTAACTAGGAGCACAAGGGTTAAAAAAAAAAAAATAAAGGTTATTCTCACCTCCCCCCGAGCCCCCGCCGTCTTCCGCCATCTTCTTGGAGGCTCCCGGTGGATCCCGCAGGCTGCCGGTGTCAGCAGAGGGCTCCCTCTGCTGTATAGGACCTGCGGTGATGTCACAGTCATGTGACCGCAGGTTACCATGGTGAACCCGCGGTCACGTGACTGTGACATCACCGCAGGTCCTGAACAGCAGAGGGAGCCCTCTGCTGACACCGGCAGCCTGCGGGATCCACCGGGAGCCTCCAAGAAGATGGCGGAAGACGGCAGGGGCTCGGGGGGAGGTGAGAATAACCTTTTTTTTTTCTTTTTTTCACCCCGCAGGGAGCGATTTTATGCCGGAATCGGGTGCCTATTTGGCACCCGATTCCAGGCATCAGAAAGGAGCCGATGCTGTCCAATTTATATCGGACAGCATCGGCTCCCTACAAATCGTTATGTGAAAGTAGCCTAAGTGACAAGTAGTGACGTTTACACCCAGGCTCCAAAACAAACACACCTCTGATCGGGGGGCAGAGCTGCTCTTTCACATGCCGAATAGTGATATCTAGGTAATGATGCAAAATGCTGACAGGGTGTAAGTTACAAAGTATCAGCAGTATGCAGCCTAGATATACACAGAGATTTTCTAAAAAGCCTAGACAACCCCTTTACGCTTTAAGTGTGATGAAAGTAAAGTTTTACTAATGATATGTTTTATTTTAATTAGTTTATAATCCCATTTCACTACCAGATAAATAAGCAACTACTACCCAGTTATGATGGACGTAGCTGTGAAAATTATTTCACTCAGAGCAGAAGTTATTTCACTGTCCATCATTATTTTAACCCTAGAATTCTCATTTCTACATCAAAACATCTCTCTCCCCAAGAACCTGCTCAAGGGATTCTAAGTTTATTGTTACAGGGATCTATTAATGCTTAGGGATCGTGGACAACTCCTTCAACTCCTGCCATACTTATTTTAATTAGCGTTCATACAGAAAAGTGGTGCCCATTTTATTGTCCCAGAAATAACTCTATAGACCTAAAATACGCATACCTGATTTGTCATATGGTAACTTCTTTCTCCACCATAGTACTCTGTCTGTCCAAGCTGGAGTTCTGCACTTTTCACTTGTGTCATAAGCTTCTGATCCAATGTCATACTTGTAAGTTGGTCCAAAGTGGATTGTGCCTTCATAGAAGTCTTTGAATATCTAAAAAAATAATTATATTCCCAACTTGATCACAAGGTAAAATTAAAACTTCCAAGACATGAGAGGGGAACGAACAGAGGATGCCAAACAGAAGATATCTACATCAGGCTATTTATTAACAATATGGAAAGGTCTATATTGCAGCAACAGGCCCTCATATCTGCATCTTACAAAGCTGGAGTAGTTACTCAAGAACACTAATGAGCTATGCACCAATACGATAGTACAGGGGTTCTCTGAAATTTGCACTGAGGCTCAGTTTTCTACGCAAACACAGAACGCTACAGGTCTTGTTTCAGTATTGAGATCTGTACATTCTTGGAGATTTGGAAAATATGCTTATATACAGTGACTTGAAAAAGTATTCATACCCCATGAACATTTACAAATCGTTTTATGTTACACCCTTTAACTTAAAGGGAACCTGTCAGGTCCTCTGTGCCCCCAGAACCGCGAGCAGTTCTGTGCACATATCTATATTCCATAACAGTCCCTTCATTTTTAGCACACTTAAATAGATCTTTAGAAAAATTATTTCTAAAATCTCTTTATGATAAGCAAAATAGGGGCTTTGACTAGTCGAGGGGGTGTATGTTCCCCAACTAGTCAGCCATGTGGGTGTGATAACATAATTTACAAGACCCAGCATCATCGCTAGAGTTATACAAAGCTCATGCATTCGGTGGCTTTCTTCCCTCACAGCATTGAGCTTCTGAAGACGGAAGTACGTGTCGTGGCTTCAGGTGTAGTGTGCATGACCAGAAGTGCAGACAACTTCACCCTGAATCACTATCCACACCATTAAACGTGGAGGTGGATCATGCTGAAGAGGCTTTTCTTCAGCAAGGACAGATAAGCTGTTTAATGTCGAGGAAAGGTGGATGGAGATCAATACAGGGCAGTCCTAGAAGAAAACTGTTAGAGGCTGGAAAAGACTTGAAACTGAGGCTTATGTTCACCTTCCAGCAGAACAATAACCCTACACATACTGCCAGAGCTTCAATGCAATGGTTCAGATCAAAGCATATTCATGCTTGTGAGTATCCCAGTCAAAGTCCAGACCTAAACCCCATTGAGAATTTGAGGCAAGACATGAAAATTGCTGTTCACAGACATTCTCCATCCAACCTCACTGAACTACAGCTATAGAGCAAAGATGAATGAGTAATAATATCATTCTCTAGATGAGCAAGCCTGGTAGAGACATACCCCCAAAAGACTTGCAGAAGTAAATGAAGTGAAAGATGGTTCTATAACGCAGTGGTCCCCAACCACCGGTCCGCGTACAATGACAGGGCCGTGGGGGTCCCTGAGTTGGTCTGCGCCGCTGCAGACAGCTCTACACAGGAAGTGTGCTTCTGCGATGGCTCAGAGCGGTGTCCCCGCCCACCATGACTCGCAACTGCGCCGCTCTGAGCGGACACCTGACTCAGCTGCATGTGTAGATGTACGAGTGGAGCCGTTGGCGAATCACAGTGCAGCAGCCAGGCCCTGATTGGCCAGTGGCTGCTGCGCTGTTATTGGCCAACGGCTCCGCCCATACATCTACGCAGCTAAAGCAGAGAGCAGAGCAGCGCCAACTGCAGTGGTGAGCAAAGTAAATGGCTGTGTGTGTATGTCTGTGGCTGTGTGTGTGTGTGTGTGTGTGTGTGTGTGTGTGTGTGTGTGTGTGTCTGTGGCGATGGGGGCTGCAAGGTATGATGGGGATAATATGGGCTGCAGCAATGGGATGATGTGGATAATATGGGCTGCTGCAAGGGGATGATGGGGATAATATGGGCTGCTGCAAGGGGATGATGGGGATAATATGGGCTGCTGCAAGTGGATGATGGGAATAATATGGGCTGCTGCAAGAGGATGATGAGGATAATATGGGCTTCTGCAAGGAGATGATGGGGATGCTATGGGCTTCTGCAAGGGGATGATGGGGATGCTATGGGCTTCTGCAAGGGGATGAAAGGAATATTGTGAGATGCAAGGGGATGATGGGGATATTGTGGGCTGTGTAGGGATGATGGGAATACCATATTGGGGGCTGCAAGGGGATGGAAAAATAAGACATCTCCTGAAAATAAGATGTAGGGCATCTTTTGGGGAAACAGGGTACAAAACTCCACCTCTTCTCCATAGCCCCACCCCATATGAGCAAAGCCCCACTCCTGTGCCACCCCACCGCGCCGGGCCCCGGAAAAATGGTCTTGCATGAAGCCTGTTCCCCGTACAAAAAAGGTTGGGGTCCACTGCTATAATGTATTGACTCACTAAAGCTGAATACAAATGCACGTCACAGTTTTAAGATTAATTTTTTTTTATAATATTTACAAAACTATGTATCATTTTCTATACACTTCACAAATCCGTTTTACTTCAGGTTGGTATATCACATAGAATCCCCAAAAAATATATTTAATAGTGCGGGTGTATCGTGAAAGAATGTGGGAAAGTTCATGGGGTAAATACTTTTTCAAGGCACTGTAAAGCAAAAATAATTAAATATTTTCAACTGCATGAGTGACCTAGACAGAAACAAGGACAATAGAGCTCAGCAGGGATAGAATACTCTTAGGCTGTGTGCCCACATGCCGGGTTAGGGCCGGTTTAGATGTGTAAACCGCCGGTCGGTTTACATAAATTTTATGTAAATTTATGTTAATCCAAACCGGCGTTTGGATTAACATTAAAACCTATGTAAACCGACACCCGCTGTGCACACAGCGGCGGATTACACATGCTCATCTGTTGCTAACCCGCTGGTTCCCAGCGGGTTAGCAAAGAATGAGCATGTCCTATAAACCGGCCGGTTCTGCAGCGGCTGCAAGCAGAATCATGTGCTGCTTCCAGCCGCTGCAGAACCGCCGGCGCTAACCCGCTGTGCACCCGCCCGCAGCACCCGCCCGCACCCGCCTCACATACCCGCCAGGAAGCCACCGGACGCCTGCAGAGCTTCCTGGCGGGTCCGCCCAGCCGCCCACCGGCACAAAGCCGGTATGTGGGCACACACCCTTAGACTTCAGGAGTGAATTCAGATGACATCATATAGCTCATAGGTAGTCAGGGGATTACATCATATAGCTCATAGGTAGTCAGGGGATTACATCATATAGCTCATAGGTAGTCAGGGGATTACATCATATAGCTCATAGGTAGTCAGGGGATTACATCATATAGGTCAGAGGTAGTCAGGGGATGACATCATGTAGGTCACAGGTAGTCAGGGGATGACATCGTGTAGGTCACAAGTAGTCAGGGGATGACATCGCATAGGTCTAGGTCACAGTTAGTCAGAGGATGACATCGTGTAGGTCACAGGTAGTCAGGGAATGACATCGTATAGGTCACAGGTAGTCAGGGGATGACATTGTATAGGTTACAGGTAGTCAGGGGATGACATTGTATAGGTCACAGGTAGTCAGGGGATGACATCGTATTGGTCACAGGTAGTCAGGGGATAACATCATATAGGTCACAGGTAGTCCGGGGATGACATCATATAGGTCGCAGGTAGTCAAAGGATAACATCATATAGGTTACAGGTAGTCAGAGGATGATGTCCTGTGTACGCATGCATTACCATGGTAGTCACATTGCATCTGGACTTAATAAAAAAAGTTCAAACTGTACGGCTGCAAGTTGGGATGAAATAACAATGCTGCCTACGCGGCTTTAAAAATCCAGGTGTGTAAAAAAAATGACAGAATGCTCTTTAAAGGCGCTAGTGGAAAGTATTCTGGTACATCTTTACTGTAAAAGTATGTTGTTTATATAAACTACTTGTTATTCTTAAAATATTCAGATTATAGATTACATGTATATTTTCCACAATACTTTACACCAAAGATGAATGATTAATGCATCAATTAAAGCTTTACACACCATTAAAAATGTACAATGTGATTTTCAGTTATCGTTGACAGGCCTGGATCTACTATGGAAATGTATGCTTTTATTCTACATCGTGACTACAGAACAGCACTAGCTCTAAACCACACATCCATTACTTGTTCATCCATCTGAAAAACAAATGGCAAT
Source organism: Allobates femoralis (assembly GCA_033576535.1). Classification (NCBI taxonomy): domain Eukaryota; kingdom Metazoa; phylum Chordata; class Amphibia; order Anura; family Aromobatidae; genus Allobates; species Allobates femoralis. Next base: position 450,250,995 of record JARQOC010000001.1, read on the forward strand.
TCTTATTCAAACCAAAGAGCTGCATAATGACACAGAACAAAGGCAACATCATCTCTATAAAGCTTTTATGACAATCTAGCCGTTTTGAGCTCGTATTACTTTTGTATTGTGTCATTACTCGGATCTGTCAGATTTGACTATGGTACACTGCGATCTTACATTAAGCTTTTATACAGTCACAATATAGCTAAGCAGCTATGATCCAACAGTCAGGTTAGTTTTTTGTACAGCAGACTGCAGGTGCCAGTCAAAGGTCTCGTCATCTAGTGTATGGCTGGGTTCATATTACATTTTAGCCATGTCCGTAGCTCCATTGTGGCCTCCGTCACAAGTATCATTACGTGCATTCCCTTAATAAAGCAGATGGTCAATTTTTGCTCTGTCTGACCTCATGTTCAGCAGTGTTTAGCAGACATTGCCAAGAATGAGGTTGGAGAGTGAATAGTGACTTCCTCAGCTCCATTATAGTCAATGGTGCTTTGGCAGAACCAGCTCTGTATCAGTGAGGAGTGATGGGAAATTTCAGCTCTGAATTGTCAATATAGCTCTGTATCTAAGAATATGTAACACCTATAACATGGTGTTTAGAAGTGGACGTAATCTTTACATCGCATTAATCAGTGAAATGCCTGCTGGGGTTTAGTGTGATCTATTCAATTAACGATCTGATCATTTTCTAGGAAAGTCTGCCTGCAATGTTCACTGTGATATCTGACATTTCTCATAAATCCTAGAATCCTGTCATTTTACAGCTTCTAATAAATGTTCAAAATGTTTCAGCAACGAGATCTGAAGTCCTGAGTTTTAAGCATGTAGCTGAGATAGCCTACAATGGGTTCTCAATGGAAAGTATGCATTGAAGTTAGGCGTCAATCACAGCAGGGGCAGGGCAGACTGCTGTGCACGTGACACTCTAGTCCTGCATAAACAACAGTAGGCACACAGACAAAAGAACCATAGTTTTTTGTTTTGTTTTTTAATTCCTACAGCATGCTGTCGTCAGCTTGCATAGATAATTAAAATCTTCACACCAGAATACATAGTCATGGGAAAAAACATTTGTCCCCTGTGTAAAGAATCTGATGACAGATTCCCTTTAAGTACCCTCTTGGCAGAAAACAAACTAAACTTTTGAGATACAAAAAAAACAAAACGTTTTTTGCCACCTAATCAAAGAGCACAATCATGTAGAAACAGATACTCTGATTCCAGCGATGTCAGTTATTGGGGCTGCTTGCTGTAGTTTTGATAAAGATCACTGTTTTATAAGCAGGAGATTATCACTAGAAGACTAGTAAACTTGCTACCATGTAGCTCTATATAACCACTCCCCCACCACTGATTGGCAGGTTTTTGTATATACGTGTCATAGGCAGAAATGTACCAATCAGTGGTGTAGGTGGGGTTATAGAGAGTTCTGGGAGAGCTCAGAATTATGTCTAGATCTGTAGATCTGCAGCTTATAAAACAACAGACAGCCCAGTATGTGATACATCACTGGAATCAGTGTCTGTCCCTTCATCATGCATCTCTAATATTGAGTAACAAAAATGGAGGGAACTGAGATCCAACACCAGAAACACTAAAAAGAAGGGAACCTGATATTTAAACTTTGTAATATGCATTTATTGTGACTATTATCAAAAGGGCTGCTATAACGAGGTTAGTCAATGCTGTTTATATGTTATTTAAGAGCCAATACTGACAGATTTGCCCCTTCAATGGCATTTTTCTGCTGTACTTGGTATGTAGCTTTCTTAATACTCGCTCCTTTGTTAATTACACCTATTTGACAACTTCCTAAACTTAAGGCATCTGAATGTGTCCCAGAAGGGCAAGGTATGAGCAGTACTATGAACCAAGACATTTCGGGTTAACATACCTTTCCCATAGTCTTTTGTAGTTGAAGCTGGTCAAACTCCAGCAGCTTTTTCCAGTCCTGACGCTTTATAGAGTAGAATACTTCTTCATAAGAGAGGTCCAAGCGATAATTAAAATCTCCGCACCAGAACACATAGTCATGGGAAAAGACATTTCTCCCCTGTGTAAATAAGAATACGATGAAAAATTAAAAAACACTAGTGTAAATGTAAAACAAAAGGATTTCCATAGTGACAATGGAAGAATACCAGGCACACCTACCAAGGGGAAGCTTAACTTCTGTGTGATCTCCTTGTAGTCTTCATTCCTTTCTTTTACTTGGGTTTGTCCTGCAGTAAAGTGGCTACATATAAAGCACAGACTTGTGCTGTAACACTGGAAGCGGACGCCACTGCTCCTTTGTTTCCGGTTTTGCCTCCCATGCCAGTTTTTACAGTGTCTACTGCCAATTCTCTATTTCAATAAATAAATGAGATTTTATCATAAAATGTTAAACTGTAGACTGCAACTAAAATAAAGTCACATTGCAATAACCAGTGGTCAGTGTTTTTCCTTCGTTGTGGGTCAGGAGCCACATGTCCCTCTTGGATGCCTATTGTGGATGCCCAGTCAGTGGCAAATCCTTTTGTATCCTTGGAAGTTCTTTCCACTAGTAAAATCTGGCTATAGGGTCCAACACCATTTTTTTTTGGCACAATATACTGGGGTACATGCCACATGCCCTTGTGATAACTTAGATAAACTATTACCTTTTTAAAGGGAATCTGTCAGTAAGATCCACCCTTTCAAGTCTTCTGTATGGGTATGTAGGTCATAGGAAGGTTAATACATTGAAATCTGCAGGTTGATGTCTTTTTCCTGAGAAAGTCACATTTTTCTTGATATACAGGGTGGGCCAGCTATATGGATGCACCTAAATGGAATGGGATGGTTGGTGATATCAACTTCCTGTTTATGGCACATTAGTATATGGGAGGGGGAAAACCTTTCCAGATGGGTAGTGACCATGGCGGCCATTTTGAAGTCGGCCAATGTGGATCCAACTTTATTTTTTTCAATGGGAAGAGGGTCATGTGACACATCAAACATATTGAAACTTCATAATAAAAAACAATGGTGTGCTTGGTTTTAATGTAACTTTATTCTTTAATGAGTAATTTCAAGTTGATATCACCATTCATTCCCATATTATTTAGTGTATCCATATAGATAGCCCACCCTGTATAAATGAGCTGTTAGTTTACATAGCAAAAACTAGCTGACAGATTCCTTATGAGGACAGCATGCTGTAAGTGTTTAAACATTGAATTCAGGATGCCTGTCTTGTCAAGGTCTGATCTGATGTCAGCAGGACTTATCATTGCTTGGACAACATTGTCACGCACACAGCAGTCCGACAGGCCCCCTTCCTCTGATTGACACCTCACTGTCAATGTTCAGTGTCTATTGAAAGTTCAGTCTCTGGTGTGGACAAGGAGGGTTCTCTCAGCTCTACTGCATGGCTAAATCTAAAAATTCTGATTGTGTCAGAACAGCTGTACCCAGTAATATAAGTGATACATCGTTGGATTCAGGATCTCTTCGCTACACCAAGCTGCTCTCAGACGAGGTAGCAAAAACCTGTTAACAGATTCCCTTTAAGATTGATGGGCCAGGCACAGACCTCCCAGAGAATCTGCCTCCAGAGGTGTTTCTAACTGAAATATGCAATTACTAGTGTGAGATATTTACTGACTGACAAGTCTGCTCGTACCCTCCCTAGGTCCAGTGCTGGCTGTCCGCCACTGTCCTGGTCTCTGTCTGCAGCAATGATGTCATGTCAACAGCTCTACAGCCAATCAGTGAGCTCAGTAGTTCTGCCTATGTACGTGACATAAGACACTGAGCTCAATGATTGGCTGCGGCACTGTATAGAATATATTAGCAGTGCAGTCAAACAATAGAGACCAGAGCAGCAGCTTAAGTAATTTTTTATTTGTTTTAGAATTACTAAAACTTACAGCAGAATATTTTCTGAAAGTGTACAACTCTTATTATAAATATCTTTTTCTTTTATAATATTCAGCTACCAGTTATCAAATGATAGCATCTGAAGATTAAGCAAGCACCCCTATTCTCTGCTATTGCATATGTGGGGGGAGTCCTTAGTAACTCATATCTGCCTTTACTATTATAATTTTATTTGTTAAAGTAAATTTCTTACGGGCTTTTGCAGATCTCACGCTGACCAGATTTGGTGCGATAATGGAAAATACAGTAATGTCTTTCTGGTAAGGGAGGAGTGTGTCACAGCTGCAGGATTAGTTTCACTTGCTCTAACAAATGAACAGTCTGCACCAATCACTGACACCGCACAGAGGGGTGGGTGGGGGAAGGGGTGAATATTCATTAGGCATTTACATATACTTGATTAGCCAGTGTGCACGTAACATTTCAAGGGCTTACAGCAATACAATGGGGCCACATACAGGAGTAAAAATTACATATTCTGAAAAGGCTGCCCAATCCCTATTTCAGGATACTGTTAGCACAGTATGCAAAAACCACCTGACAGATTGTCTCAAAGAAAGGGAACCCCTCACACAAAAAGGAGGGAGGATTGTAACTGCGCTCATCTCTCTGGCCCCTCTGCAATTCATCTGTGTGACCCTCATCGCATCTTCTGATTGCCACAGTGAGCACTTGATCCTCAGATCTCTTTACACTAGACTGGGATTTCCAGCTTTGATGCAGCTGCACAAGTGGTCACAAATTTATGGTGTGCCCCATGATGCTGTGGCCTTCTATGCGCATGCGCAGAACTGTTCCAGGCCTCATCACAGCTGAAAGTCCCAGATTAGAGTAATAAAGATGCGACAAGGATCGAAAAGGTAATCTGAAACTTGCCTGATCTGCTCAGCTCAAAGCAGCATCATAGGTCTTCTGACAATCACCAGATTGTTCTGTAATGTTTCCAACTAGATGTCAAGGCAAAGTCTGTTATGGTTGGCAGTCTGTACACAAAAGTATACCATAACTGCACTTTCAGGTAACTTTTCAGGATAAGCTATGATGAATATGTAAGTGTGTACATGAGAAATAACATCATTTCTAACTATTACACAACTTGTATTAGATTGTTAGTAGGGATGAGCGAGTATGCTCTGCGCTACTCGTTACTCGCACGAGTATCCCGGTACTCGGGATGCTCGGCGAGCACCGAGTACCGCCGAGATGCTCAGACTGCTCGGTAATAATAAGCGATCTGACACAAATACACAGCTCCCTTCAGTGCACACAGTGAGCTGGCACCACACAGGGAGCAGATTCATTGTTAGGATCCCTCTGGGGGCCACAGCAAGGTGTTATATGTTGCGGCGATTTCAAAAAGCCCCCCCTCCCGCCCTTTCCCAGCAGTACTCGTTTTATATCCGGAAGTCTGTGGGCGGAGCCTGCCACTCATTGACTTACATTGGGCTCGGTGCTCGGCCGAGTACACGAGTATCTTGAGATGCTCGGCCAGAGCACCGAGCACCTGAGCATTTTAGTGCTCGCTCATCACTAATTGTTAGCAGTTTTCCCCCTCTTTATGGTGTAATCACTTTGGACCCCAACAGCTTCTTCTGCTATGCTGCACCCTTCCCTCTCCATAGGCTTTTGTTTGCAATAAGTGTAATTTGATCTTCAGACAATGATCAGAGCAGGAGAGAAGTGACCATGAGTGGGCAAAATATATCTCATTAGAGAAAACAGATTTCAAAATCTGCTACCTGCAGCTACTATTACGTTTGTGTGGATTTATTTTGAAAAAAATGTGGTTACTATGTAATGCAGAAAACATTTTTTTATTAAATAATTACAATACATATTTATCACCCAAAGATACAGCCACCTAACCACATCCAACTACAGATTACACCAGCGATCAAAGTCTGAGAATTCTAAAATGATGATAAAAGTTATTTTATACTTGTTTGGTTTTTGATTGATACATTCTGTACTTTAGTATGAGTCCTAAGCAAATTAAACAAGACTTTAAAAACAAAAGCATCATGAAATAGATCTGTCAAATATAGAAAGAGTCCTTGAAAATGGAGAACATGTCAAGCTCACAGGAGGCCTAGATGTCTTCAGTCATGCAAATCAGCGGAAATGTTATGGAACATGGGGTTCTCAGACTGAGAAAGTGGGAATGTTATGCAGAGAACAAGGCATAATAAACAGCATAGTCATATCATCCATTTATATTATCTTCAATAACAGAGTTCATACATGTGATAAGAATATATTACCTGATGAAAGGCATGTGGAACGGTCGAACAAAAATAAAGAGGCAGACTCCAACAAGTTGTCCTGAGGTCAACATTATGTACCGGTGAGATCTGGAGATGGCCTTCTGTATCTGCTCAGACCACACTTTACGATTTTTTGTGCTGTCAAGATATTAATATACATTTAGATTCACTACGTTTCTTTATAGATCTGTGCATATCTTTAAAGGCCACTTTACACACACAGATATCTGTGTCCAACTTCTGAACAGATCTCTGGTTGCAGTGAAATCATGGATACATTTGTACACAGCCACAAAATGTAACAATGTGTCCATGATTTCACTGCAACCAGAGATCTGTGTGTGTAAAGTGGCCTTAAAGGGAACCTGTCATTAGGATTTACCCCAATAATGTATTAGGAGCTATTTATCAGGCTCTATACAATGTTTTTGATTATGCTTTTATTACTAACTGTTAAGGCAGTACATCTGCTATATACTATCTACTATATAATTGCCTAGTTGTGTCTGTCTATTGCCGAAAATTTGCACGCTGCGCAGCTCTCCTCCCAGCCCCCTGCAAAAATTCTCAGTGAGGATACTCACCTATCCTCCAGCTCGCTCCACCTCCGATGCGTCTTCTAGCTCCTACAGGGCTTGAGGACCCGTCGTTGCCTGGGAAACCGATCAGCTGATTGGTCACATGACCGCTAACTGCGGTCATGTGACCAATCAGCTGTTCGGTTTCTCAGGCAACGACAGGTCTTGCCCTGGGAGCTACAAGACGCATCGGAGGTGGAGCAAGCTGGCGGACGGGTGAGTATCCTCACTGCGGAGGGCGATGGAGGGGCCATGAGGAGCGATGGAGGGGCCAGGAGAAGCGATGGAGGGGCCAGGAGGAGCGATGGAGGGGCCAGGAGGAGCGATGGAGGGGCCAGGAGGAGCGATGGAGGGGACAGGAGGAGCGATGGAGGGGACAGGAGGAGCGATGGAGGGGACAGGAGGAGCGATGGTGGGGCCAGGAGGAGCGATGGTGGGGCCAGGAGGAGCGATGGAGGGGACAGGAGGAGCGATGGAGGGGACAGGAGGAGCGGTGGAGGGGACAGGAGGAGCGAAGGAGGGGACAGGAGGAGCGATGGAGGGGACAGGAGGAGCGATGGAGGGGACAGGAGGAGCGATGGAGGGGACAGGAGGAGCGATGGAGGGGACAGGAGGAGAGACCAAGGAGCTGTGACAGGAGGAGAGACCGAGGAGCGGGGACAGGAGGAGAGATGGAGGAACGGGGACAAGAGTCGCGGTGACAGGAGGAGAGACAGAGGAGTGGTGACAGGAGGAGTGGGGATAGAAGGAGAGATGTAGAAGCGGTGACAGGAGGAGCGGTGTAGTTCACTCACGTTGACTGAACAAGTTCTGTCAGTCACAGTATGTCAACTACATACATATTCTAGAATACCCGATGCATTAGAATCGGGCCACCATCTAGTGTAATAATAATTTGTCAATCACACTGCGGTGGCCACAATACCAGCGAATTGCAGGAATGAGAGATGGCATTCTGGGCTAGTTTAGGTACATGCGCACATTATTGTTCCAAAAACTGCAGTATAAGTTGTGATAAAGGCATCATCTAATATATAAAGCTGAATGTGTGTATATATGTCCGTGATTGGCATCTACACCGTCGCAACTACAGCCACAAAATTTTGCACAGTCACGTCTGGACCCCGAGAGCGTCATAGGCTATGTTTTGAGGCGAAATTTTATCCCCGCGCGTTCCAATTCACCAAACAATTTTGGCCTTCTCTACATAATGGAGAGAAAGTGACAGTTACCAGTTGACAGTTGTGAATGAGAGGGGCTTAATGACAGCACCAAAGACTAACAGCATATACCAGTACATAGTCACCAAGGTGGGGTCCTGACATGGAATATTCACCACGCACGGGGACATGTATTCACAACACATGCACATGCACATAAAGATTAACAGCTAAGGTGGAGCCACAACATTGGATACTCACCACGCACCCGAACACAAACATACACCACAAAGAGACACACACAACACAGACATACACCACACAGACACCCCCCCCACACAGGGAAACACACATACACACCCTATAGGGACACATGCACTCACCCCACAGGGACACATACCACAGGGACATACACACATACACACCCCACAGGGACACAGAGACACACACACCCCACAGGAACACACAGACCCCATAGGGATGGACACACACCACAGAGACACCCCTCCCCCCACAAGGACACACACCACAGGGACACCCCCTCCCCCCCAAAAGGACACACACCACAGGGACACACACACTCCCCAGAGACACATACACCACACAGACAGACACAGATGTGCACAAATCGCCTCACACAACTCGCCTCATACGTCTGGTGTATTTAATTTCCAAAAATAAACATCTGATTAAAAACAGCCAATGTGCAACACCTCTGTCCCAAAGTGGGTCCAAGACACTAACAAGGGAAAAGGACTAAATACCAGTGACAGGAGGGATTGTCTTCTCACCGCCCCCGTCCGTACCGGAAAGGGGTCAGAAGTACGTTTTAGTAACAGACCTGGGGACCGGCGATCGGGTTCTTTAGTGTGGTTGACAAGAGAGCTAAAGCAAAACACAGACCAAGAAAGTTATTGTAGAGACACCTCTAACAGACTCCGGAAAAGCCTTCAAAATCCGCAGCTACAACCCCCGGTGAGCCCAACTGTACCGTGTACCCTTATCATCTGTTACCAGTAAAAGAACTGTTTGCGCTGATCTGGTGTTCAGCCTCCTTTAATCCTTCGCCCAGGAGGCTCCTGCAGCACCACAGAGCCAAGGACTATGACTCCTCTCATCCACCTCGCTGCCCTGAGGTAAAAGCTCTGCCTGTGGGGAGCTGTACTACCAAAGCTGCTTCACCATCACCTCAGCGGCCGGCTGCAGCGCTGGTAACCACATTACCAGGTACCACAGGGGGCGTCACGATTCCCTATCCCAAAGTTCCCCAATCATCACCCCCATCAGCCATTGAGTGCCCAGGGCACGGAACTGGGACCCGACCAGCCGTGATCCCCACCGAAGCCACCGTCCCGATGTCCAAGAAACCCTTCCCTGCCAGCCTGACTCAGTCACATATTATGGGTGTGCTCACACTAGTGTAAAGCATCGGATAAGATATGCTAATTACACTGTTCAAACTTTGCTGCGAGTGCAAGTAGAGTGTCATTCTAATGTGCTAAATTGTCTTGCATGCGAGAATTGAAGCACAGATGGCAAAGAGAGGATTACGGTAATCTCTCCATCTTCTCCATTGCCTGTCTTGATGTATATCAGACTGCACTTGGATGGAGTAGTCCATTGTTTCACCTGTACCCATAGACATGCATAATTGCTACTAATCTGAGATACAGCATGTTGATCTTTTGCTCATGGCAAATCGGTATGAGAAATAAATTGGCAATCATCACACTGAGCCAAGTACAATCCCATAAAACATCAGATAGCACTCAGCCATGTTATAAGCTATACGCTACTGTGAGTACACCCTAAGGGCCCCTTTACACACGGCTACATTTCTTGGGTGGCTACAGGTAACTTACTGGTTGCAGTGAAATCATGGAGACAAGGTTCTATCTTGTTGCTGTGTACAAATGGAATAATCTCTCCATGATTTCACTGCAACCAGTAAGTTACCTGTAGCCACCCAAGAAATGTAGCCGCGTGTAAAGGGGCCCTAAAGGTGTTTGCAGGATTAGAAAAAAGATCTGTGGCTTGTTTTGTTTTGTTTTTTAAATTGCTATTCTCCATAGGATTGCAGAGTTTGCATTGCTATATAGGGAATAGGGTACAGAAAGAGCAAGTACATATTTTGGAAAGAATTGGTGGATGAGGTAGGAAAGGTTTACAAGGATACTGGCAAGTGAGAGAACTATAATGTAAGGAGGCAATTTGACAAAATATGGTTGCGATTTGTGAGTCACATACTTAACATTCCTCATGTTGAGCTACAAGTATGTATAATATACCCCCCCATTTAGGATATATTTGTCACAAACCTTCTTTAGTGCACTGCCCTAAACAATTTTATGGATTGTAGCAATAAAAATGATATATATTGTTAATACATTCATTTATTTGTATTTCATGTGAATATGCATATACAGTACTGAGATATTACTCATATTGTGGTGTATATTTCTACTTAGTGGAGCTAGTTTACTGGCAACTAGAAGTATACAACAGGATAGCCGGGTGCCTTGTTCGATGTTGGAGAGTTTCATAGTAGATTGGCCTGGGTAACTAAAAGAGATAGCAGGGGACACTCATCAGAAACCTGCAGGTGTATAGCCAGCACTGAGAGTGGGCTACTACGGTAGTCCTGGCTGCTGAGACGTAGTATAGCAGGGTAGGTCGGCCGCAGCTTAGCAGTCTTATATTGCGATCAGTGAAACCCAACTGTGATCTTTTTGATGGCATAAATTTGTGCAACATTTTGTATTATTTCCATGTTTATTGGGTGGTTGGATTTATTATATTCATCAATGTTATGATTACTAAAAGTAGATTAGATGTGATCTTCAGAAATGTCTAGGCCGTTACCCATTAACATGAACAGACTAAGCTGCTGCAATTGAAATTAATAAATTCATAGCTCAAGTCCATAGCTGTTAAACTTTTTTGTTCCCTATTCATGACTGACCTTGCACTAACAATGTTTCCAGCATTCAGTTCAACCATTTCTTCAAAGCCTACAGCAAATATGTCTGGAGGGCCACTTTCATCTGTAACATAAAACAATAATACTTCTGTATTTATATTTTTATATCAAGTAGTTTTTTATTAAAGTTTTAAACTATATAAACAAGTAAACAGCATGAAACTCTCCTCCATCAGTGCAGTTGTATTTTATTAAGGTTTTGATTATTTAAAAGCTACATACAAGATACATAAAAGGTTATTAAGGCATAGAAAATGCCAGATTTGAATGCATGTTATGGTTTACACCCACTACAATGAAAAGTGATAAAATCCTTAAAAAAAAAAAAATTTCTGCACTGTGAATTGTATCCTATATGTCCCTTAGGCGGCCGTCACACGCTTCAATATCGATAGCGATATTGTTAGCGATCACATGCACGCGCGATCGCTAACAAAATCGTTCACATCGTTGGTGAGCTGTCACACAGACAGACTCAGCAGCGATGTGGAGCAGCGAGATCGCTGGTAACTATGGTACACATCGGGTTACTAGGCGCTGCGCGGCGCTTAGTAACCCGACGTTTACCATAGATACCATCTCCCAGCATAGGCTCTGCCGCTGTGAGATCGTTCATCGTGGTGTCATACACCACGATGAGGCAGATTGATCAAGCGATGATCGCTTGATATGAGCTCCGGCTCACCAATCTGCGATCTAACGATCAAGCGATTTTACATTGTAAAATCGCTTGATTACACGCAACGACGCACAAACGATATCACTTAAGCGATCAAAACGCAGATCGCTTAAGCGATATCGTGCATTATATTGATGCGTGTGACGGCCGCCTTAAGGCCGCTTCACTCTCTAGGATATCGTTAATGATATCGTTGAAACGTCACGGATTTGTGAACGTTCTAACAATATCGTTTGTGCGTCGTTGCGTGTGAACGAACGATGTAGGAAGGAAAAATCGTTGGAACATTCATCCAAAATTTGTGATCCGGACCTCAAATCTATTGTTTGTCGCCTGGGAAGGAGCAACATCGTTCAGTGTGACACCTTTTTGAACAATGTCGTTCATATTTCTCCAGTTCCTGCCGCTTTGTAAAATCGTTCAAACGTTCTTCTCCAAATAACTGGAGCGTTGCCAAATTCAAGATCGCTAACGATATTCTTGCGTGTGACAACACACTAACGATGTCTGAAGGATCGCAGTCACGTGACATAGCTAACGATCTCGTTCACCTATATCCTAGCATGTGAAGTGGACTTTATTCTACTTTTTCATCCTATAAGTTAATGTTCATATTATATTCTGTCTTTCACCTTATATAAGACACTTCTTTATTCTGATTATAGCTTTGCCTTTAGTGTTTATTTTTCTTCCCCTATATTGTTCTATGAAGTATATTTCTCCTGCTGACTTCATTTGTACATGCTTCTTACTTTCCCCTTTTTTATTCCATTCCTTATGTCCTCATCCCTGCCCCACTTCCACCGGAAGCACGACACCTGCTCATAATAATTATCTACTCTATAATTGCCGTAGGCAAAATCGTGTCGGACCCTGAAATCGCCGTCGCTTTGTCACTATGTGACGTCACCACGGCGAAGCATTGGCCGCGTAGCGGCCAATGCGAGTCGTTGGCTGCGCGAGCAATGGCCGCGAGGCCATTGCGAGTCGCTAGCTTTGTGCGAGCAATGGCCGCGAAGCGGCCATTGCGAGTCGCTGGCCGAAAATAGAACCAGAGGCTCGGCCACAAAGCTAGCGATTTACCGCTCAGGTAGCGCGAGTCGCTGCCTGAGCGGTAAATCGCTAACTTTGTGGCCGAGCCTCTGGTTCCATTTTCGGCCAGCGACTCGCAATGCCCGCTTCGCGGCCATTGCGAGCACTCAGCCCCAATAAGTATTGGACCCCCCCCAAAAAGTATTGGACCCCCCCCCAAAAAGTATTGGACCCCCCCAAAAAAAGTATTGGACCCCCCCCAAAAAGTATTGGACCCCCCCAAAAAAGTATTGGACCCCCCAAAAAAAGTATTGGACCCCCCAAAAAAAGTATTGGACCCCCCCAAAAAAAGTATTGGACCCCTCCCCAAAAAGTATTGGACCCCTCCCCAAAAAGTATTGGATCTCCCCCCAAAAAGTATTGGACCCCTCAAAAAAAGTATTGGACCCCCCCCAAAAAGTATTGGACCCCCCAAAAAAAGTATTGGACCCCCCAAAAAAAGTATTGGACCCCCCCCCCCCAAAAGTATTGGACCCCCAAAAAAAGTATTGGACCCCCCCAAAAAGTATTGGACCCCCAAAAAAGTATTGGACCCCCCCAAAAAGTATTGGACCCCCCCCAAAAAGTATTGGAACCCCCCAAAAAGTATTGCACCCCTCAAAAAAGTATTGCACCCCCCAAAAAGTATTGGACCCCCCAAAAAGTATTGGACCCCCCAAAAAAAGTATTGGACCCCCCAAAAACTATTCACACCCCCCCGAAAAACTATTCACACCCCCCGAAAAGTCCTCACACCAGCTATAACTACTATAATCAAATTAATGCACGTTCTAGAATCCCGATGCATTTGCATCGGGCTCACAGCTAGTCTACTATATAATTTCCCTATCGTGTGTCTGTCTCTCTGTAACCAAAATCCCGCGTCGCTAATTGGTCGCCGAGCGGCCACACCCCCCATTGGCTGTCCCCAATGTCACTCACTACACCCAGCCCTTTATTCTTTTTACTATCAAATGGAAAGAGTTGTTTGTTTGGGGAAGGAGATGAGGAGAAGAGCAGAGGACGGGGCACCTGCCTGCTCCACAGCACTGGGATGGAGAGCACACAAACTCCTGGGGATCTGGGATCAGCTGGAACAAGCTTCAAGTACTGACAGATCCCGGGATCTCCCTCCAAAGCAAGTGGGTGTAAGGTGCAGCATCTCCGGAGGAGCATGATTGGGCAGATCGGCTCCCAGGACCCCACACCTCTGCTGTGATCTCTGCTCCAAGGACCCCTGCTGTGATCTGTGATCTCTGCTCACCGGATCCCTGTGATCTCTGCCTCTCCTGCACATACCTGTGAACCACTGGCACAGCCGCACACCGACACCACTGAACACCGACACCACTGAACACTGGCACTGCTGTAGGTATCTACTATATAAAATAGTCTAATTCTGTCTGTTTGTCTGTAATGTAAATCCCGCGTCGCTAATTGGTCGCGTCAGACGACCGCGACCAATCAGCGACAGGCGCAGTCCGGCCACGAATTGGCACATGATTTAAACCCAGCTTCGCAATGCATTATTCTTAAATCTTCATAAATAAACTACATACATATTCTAGAATACCCAATGCGTTAAAATAGGGCCACCATCTAGTAGATATATAAAATTTATATATATATATATATATATACACATGTGTGTGTGTGTGTACACACACACACACAATTTTTCTAATGCTTGATTGTGTCATTTTTTTCCCATTATATATTTGTATATATTTATTTTTTTGTATATGGATATTTTATCCTCTGGTGTGGTTATATACAGTGCCTTGTGAAAGTATTTGACCCCTTGAACTTTTCCACCTTTTGCCACATTTAAGGCTTCAAACATAAAGATATAAATTCTATTTTTTTTGTGAAGAATCAACAACAAGTGGGACACAATCTAGAAGTGGAATGAAAGTTTTTGGATGTTTTAAACTTTAAAAAAATAAAAATAAAAAACTGAAAAGTGGGGCGTGCAATATTATTCAGCCCCCATGAGTTAATACTTTGTAGTTACTGATTGCAGGAAGGGGGGAGGGGAGACCTGCAGCCAATATACTCACAAGGCTCTTCCACTGGATCTAGTGGTTGGCGTCCACTTCAATAGTCATAAGAAATTGTAGAGACGATCCAGTGGCATGCTTCATATTCCTTTAATTGTGCAATCATAAAATCATCACAGCGCACAGGGGGTGCCGCTGGACACGTTTCGGAGGAACTAGCCTCCTTAATCATCAGGCTAGTTCCTCCGAAATGTGTCCAGCGGCACCCCCTGCGCGCTGTGATGATGTTATGATTGCACAATTAAAGGAATATGAAGCATGCCACTGGATCATCTCTACAATTTCTTATTAATACTTTGTAGCACCACCTTTTGCTGCGATTACAGCTGCAAGTCGCTTGGGGTATGTCTCTATCAATTTTGCACATCAAGAGACTGAAATTCTTGCCCATTCTTCCTTGCAAAACAGCTGGAGCTCAGTGAGGTTGGATGGAGAGTGTTTGTGAACAGCAGTTTTCAGCTCTTTCCACAGATTCTCGATTGGATTCAGGTCTGGACTTTGACTTGGCCATTCTAACACCTGGATACGTTTATTTTTGAACCATTCCATTGTAGATTTTGTATTATGTTTGGGATCATTGTCTTGTTGGAAGATAAATCTCCGTCCCAGTCTCAGGTCTTTTGCAGACTCCAACAGGTTTTCTTCCATAATGGTCCTGTATTTGGCTCCGTCCATCTTCCCATCAATTTTAACCACCTTCCCTGTCCCTGTGAGGATTGTTGTCCTATGGACAGACTCTCCCACCTCAGCTGTAGATCTCTGCAGTTCATCCAGAGTGATCATGGGCCTTTTGGCTGATTCTCTGATCAATCTTCTCCTTGTTCTAGATGAAAGTTTAGAGGGATGGCCGGGTCTTGGTAGATTTGTCATGGTCTGATACTCCTTCCATTTCAATATGATTGCTTGCACAGTGCTCCTTGATATATTTAAAACTTGGGAAATCTTTTTGTATCAAAATCCAGCTTTAAACATCGCCACAACAGTATCTCGGACCTGCCTAATGTGTTCCTTGGTGTTCATGATGCTCTGTGCACTTGAAACAGAACCCTGAGACTATCACAGAGCAGGTGCATTTATACGGAGACTTAATTGCAGGTGGATTTTATTTATCATTACCAGTCATTTAGGACAACATTGGATCATTCAGAGATCCTCACTGAATTTCTGGAGCGAGTTTGCTGCACTGAAAGTAAAGGGGCTGAATAATATTGCACGCCCCACTTTTCAGTTTTTTATTTGTTAAAAAAGTTTAAAATATCCAATAAATTTCCTTCCACTTCACGATTGTGTCCCACTTTTTGATTCTTCACAAAAAAAATTAGAATTTATATCTTTATTGTTTGAAGCCTGAAATGTGGCAAAAGGTTGAAAAGTTCAAGGGGGCTAAATACTTTCACAAATAAAAAGAAAAAATACTGTTGCGCCACCTGTGGACCTCTCCTATAAAACGGTCGTATTATAAGCAAACTAACCTTTAAAGGATGTGCCCGATCCGCACAACCAGATTGTGAGCGTAGTTTTGTGGCTCAGGCTGCCAGCCTTGGATCTGTAGTGCTCCTGTATCCTCAATCACCTCTGCTCCTGGCCTCGTGCTGTCCACACTCTCTCTCCAGGGTTAGGTCAGGAAACACCAGGTTGATCCATTAACCCTATCCCTCCTGCAGCTCTGTCACCGCTTTCCACAATGGAATTAGATTAATAGAATTCAAATAGAATATGCGGTTCTAAGGTAGAGCGCAGGTATGAGACGGGATACTTTAATCTTTATCTCCGTAACTTTATTCATAAAAAGCTCCAGACCACAACATGTTTCGACGTACAGACGTCTTCCTCAAGCGGATGAGGAGCTATTAATAACAAACCATTATATACTTCCTCTAACCAATCAACCGTCAGTGCAGCCTCCCTGACAGCTGAAAGGTGGGAGGTTACACAATTTTAAAACAATTTAAACAAAATTAAAAACCTTCAGTTACAGAACTTTTTATAAAACCAGAAACTAAATATAAAAACCCCAGTAAAACAAAACACATAATAATACAATGAGTTTTTCTGTTGATGATCATTTTGAACATATGCTCACAATTCCCGATTCTCTATATTTTTCAACTTAAACTCAAATAAAAAAAAAAGTAAAAATATACAATTAAATTTATTATTGCTCTTAAGTTGAAAAATATAGAGAATCGGGAATTGTGAGCATATGTTCAAAATGATCATCAACATCAACAGAAAAACTCATTGTATTATTATGTGTTTTGTTTTACTGGGGTTTTTATATTTAGTTTCTGGTTTTATAAATAGTTCTGTAACTGAAGGTTTTTAATTTTGTTTAAATTGTTTTAAAATTGTGTAACCTCCCACCTTTCAGCTGTCAGGGAGGCTGCACTGACGGTTGATTGGTTAGAGGAAGTATATAATGGTTTGTTATTAATAGCTCCTCATGCGCTTGAGGAAGACGTCTGTACGTCGAAACATGTTGTGGTCTGGAGCTTTTTATGAATAAAGTTACGGAGATAAAGATTAAAGTATCCCGTCTCATACCTGCGCTCTACCTTAGAACCACATATTCTATTTGAATTCTATAAATACTTTCACAAGGCACTGGATATTTTTCTTATATGACAGAAATATTTTTTTCTGTTGAGTCTTATTGGTTAAAAAATTTTTGTAATATCAATTATCTTTGCCGATTTCTGTGCTACTTTACATTTATTATACTTGTAGTGACTTAGTACTTTATCTGTTATTGACTCCAATTTTTTTATGATCTGTAGGCCATGAGCAAGGTCAACCAATCGAAATGTTACGTTGGCCAATCACAGCACAGCAATTCTGAGATGTTATAAATAAACTTTATTTTGGACTTTATTTGATGTGCCATTGTATTGCTTCTATTGGATAATTTCTTCTACCATTGAGCACTTATTTCTTCAATGTTAAGTGCCCACCATATGCTTCTCAATAGCCTCCCACAAATGGCTTTACATCCTCCTACACATGATATGATGGTCCTCAGTCTGGTCCTTACAGTTCTGGACGTATGGTAATTAAGTCCGAAAGACCTTTACATATAGAATGATTCCCAACGACCCCACATCACAGCCTCCAAATGGTACATTTCATAGCTTCATATTATTTAAGATTGAAGGAAGATGTTAACTACATTGAGTTCAACCCATAGCCTAACTTGTTGATCCAGGGGAAGGCAAAAAAAACCCATGTGGCAACATTAAAGGGAACCAACCACCCCAAATGACCCCCCCGGACTGTTAATATGTGTCCCTACACCCAGCACACACATTTGAGCCAATCGTTTTTGCTAAAAAAACTGTTTAGTAGAAGCTAAGATATAGCTTTATGAAGTTTAATAATGAAGTTTTAGCAAAAACGATTGACCCAAATGTGTGTGCTGGGTGTAGGGACACATATTAACAGTCCGGGGGGGTCATTTGGGGTGGTTGGTTCCCTTTAAGCTCCACACTGAGGAAAAAAATTCCTTCCTGACTCCACATACGGCAATCAGACTAGTTCCCTGGATCAACGCCCTATCACAGAATCTAGAGTATATAACCTGCAATGTTATATTTTTTAAGAAAGGCACCCAGACCAGGCCTCTCAAATACACTCCCTGACAGAAGTTATGTCGCTTATCCATGTTATGTAGATAAAAGCTTATAACCTGACATTAAATTCATCCATTGGTTGTATAAATTACCGTATATACTCGTGTATAAGCCGAGTTTTTCAGCACAAAAAATGTGCTGAAAAGTCCCCCCTCGGCTTATACACGAGTATATACGTAGCCCCAGCTGTATACAGCAGCCCCAGCTGTATACAGCCCCCCCGTGGTATCCAGGGCCCCCCTTGCTGCACCTGTAAAGGAAGATGTCAGTATACTTATCGCTGCCGCCGCCACTGCTCGGTCACCGCGCTCCTCCGGGTCTTCATGCTTCCTGTTCCTTCTCCGGCGCTCAGGAAATGACGTCATTGTTCGAGCGCCGGAGAAGGAACAGGAAGCATGAAGACCCGGAGCAGCGCGGTGACCGAGCAGCGGAGCGGCGGCAGCGATAAGTATACTGACATCTTCCTTTACAGGTGTGCAGCAAGGGGGGCCCTGGATACCACGGGGGGGGGGCTGTATACAGCTGGGGCTGCTGTATACAGCTGGGGCCCCTGTATACTACTTATGAGGGGGGGTCTGTATACCTCTGGGGCTGCTGCTGTATATACCCCCTAGGGCTGCTGCTGTATATACCCCCTGGGGCTGCTGCTGTATATACCCCCTGGGGCTGCTGCTGTATATACCCCCTGGGGCTGCTGTATACTGCTACTGGGGCTGCTGTATACTACTACTGGGGCTGCTGTATACTACCACTGGGGCTTCTGTATACTACTACTGGGGCTGCTGCTGTATATACCACTGAGGCTGCTGTATACTACTACTGGGGCTGCTGTATACTACCTCTGGGGCTTTTGTATACTACCACTGGGGCTGCTGTATACTACCACTGGGGCTGCTGTATATATCTCTGGGGCTGCTGTATACTACCACTGGGGCTGCTGTATATATCTCTGGGGCTGCTGTATACTACCACTGGGGCTGCTGCTGTATATACCACTGGGGAGGCTGCTGTAACACTGCTGGGGCCTGTATGTACCACTGGGGAGGCTGCTGTATACCACACTTCTGGGGGCTGTATACTACCACTGGGGAGGCCTGTACACCACTGCGGGGGCCTGTATACCACACTGCTGGGGGCTGTATACCTGTGCTGGGGTCCACCCTCGGCTTATACACGAGTCAATAGGTTTTCCCAGATTTTGGGGGCAAAAGTAGGGGGGTCGGCTTATACACGGGTCGGCTTATACACGAGTATATACGGTACTCTTTTGAAAGCTGAAACCCTCTGAAATGTAGTTTAAGGCCACTTCACACGCTAGGATATAGGTGAACAAGATTGTTAGCTATGTCACGTGACCGCGATCCTTCTGACATCGTTAGTGTGTTGTCACACGCAAGGATATCGTTAGCAATCTTAAATTTGGCAATGCATCAGCTATTTGGAGAAGAACGTTTGAACGATTTTACAAAGCGGCAGCAATAGGAGAAATATGAACGACATTGTTCAAAAAGGTTTCACAATGAACGATGTTGCGGCTTCCCAGGACGTTAATTGGACGACGAATGATAGATTTGAGGTCCGGATCACAAATTTTTGCTGAATGTTCCAACGATTTTTACTTCCTACATCGTTCGTTCACACGCAATGACGCACAAACACTATTGTTAGAACGTTCACAAATACGTGACGTTTCAATGATATCGTTAACGATATCCTAGCGTGTGAAGTGGCCTTTAGGTTAAGAAAATAAATTGGCATCAATGCTGAAATATTGATAATTTAATGAACACAGAATGGTCAGATTTTGGCAAGACAAAAGTTTTGTCGCCCACAGAAAGTAATGTGATTTTCAAACAAATAATTAACTTAAAATACAAATATATGTTGCATAACATTGGTGAATGAAGTTGTGGTGCTATTAAGAGTCATATTTAATATTTGGTGTGACTTCCATGAGCTTGAAGGACTGCATCCATGCGATTCAACAATGATTCATGCAATTTATTAATGAAGTCATCAGGAATAGTCATCAAGATTGCAGTCTTACATGCCTCCCAGAGTTCATCTAGATTCTTTAGTTTGTCTTCCAAGCTTCCTCTTTCATCCTACTCCAAACATGCTCAATGATGTTCATGTCTGGTGACTGGGCTGGCCAGTCATTGAGCACCTTGATCTTTTTTGCCTGGAGGAACTTTGTTGTAGAGATGGATGTATGAGATGGAGCGCCATCCTGCTGCGGAATTTGACCCCTTTTATGATTTGGAATATAAGAGGTAGTTAATACTTCTTGATATTTTAGGCTATTGATATTGCCTTCCACCTTGCAAATGTTTCGCACACCCCCATACTGAATGTAACCCGAGACCATGATCTTTCCACCACCAAATTTAACTGTTTTCTGGGTGTATTTTGGATCCATACGGGCTTAAGTAGGTCTTGTGCAGTATTTGCAGCGGCTGTGGTGTAATTCTACTGAAGATTTATCAGAGAAATCCACCTTCTGCCACTTTTCCAGCGTCCATCTGTTTAGCAGGCTGTGGGACCTTGCAAATGCCATATGTTTTTTTTTTATTTGCCTTTTGTTTAGTGCTGGCTCCTGGACACTGATTCAACTATGGAGGCCATTTCGAGACAGAATCCTACAAACTGTTCTAGTTGACACAGGGACTTGACACGACCAGGCCTGTTGGAGCTCTGCTGGAGTGGAAGAGGGGCTTGCTTTGGATTTTCTAACCAACAAATGTTCCTCCTGAGCAGTTGTCTTACGGGGTCTGCCGGACCTGGGCTTGTCAAACATCTCCAGTCTCTTCAAATCTTTTTTTAATTATTTGTACTTGACACTGAGACACCTTAAAGGTGCCAGCCACCTCTGCAGTGGATATGGTCTTCAGCGTCTTGATAATCAAGGCTTTGGTTGCAGGGTGGATTTTTGCCATGTTGTCAGAGCTCAAGCTGCAGTTCAAGTGAAGGTCTGGGGTGCTGGGTTTCTTTTTATACGCACCCACTAATTAACTGATCATTTACTGAGCACAGGTGAGGATGTAAACTAGGATTGGGTGCATTATATAACCAGGCGACAAAACTTTTGTCTTGCTAAAATCTAACCATTCTGTGTTCATTAAATGATCAATATTTCAGCATTGATGCCAATTTATTTTCTTAACCTAAACCAAATTTCGGAGGGTTTCAGCTTTCAAAACCAATGGATGAATTTAACGTCAGGTTATAAGCTTTTATTTACATAACATGGATAAGCGACATAACTTCTGTCAGGGAGTGTATTAGTAGTGAATCACTCACATCATCATCATACTGCAGAGAGTTCCATAGTGTCACTGCTCTACAGTAAAGAATCCGGGTCTGTGATTATGATTAAGCCTTCTTTCCTCCAGACAGAGGATGCCCCCTTGTCCCCATCTAAGGCCTAGATGTAAAAAGATCATTAGAAAGGTCTCTGTACTGTCCCTTCATATATTTATACATTGTAATGATATCAACCCATCGCCTTTGTCTTTCCAAACTAAATAACTCCAAGTTTAATAACCTGTCTTGGTATTGCATACTCCTTAGTCCTCTAATGACCTTGGTCGCTTTTCTCTGCACCTGTTCTAGTTCAGCTATGTATTTCTTATACACCGGAGACCAGAATTGTACACAATATTCTAAGTGTGGTCACACTAGTGACTTGTATAGCGGTAAAACTACAGTATTTTTTGCTTTATAAGACACACCAGATTATAAGAGGCACCCTCACATTTGGTGAAGGAAAAGAGAAAAAAAAATATTTTAATGTGAAATGGGGTCAGTCTTATAACGCCGATGTCAGTCTTATAATAATTATATATATCCCCCATCCTGGTACATGCCCCCCCATTCTGGTATACATGGTCCCTAATCCTGGATAATATATCCCCCATCTTAGTATACATGGCCCCCATCCTGAAATAGATGTTCCCCATCCTTTGTACATGGCCATGCATCCTTGTATATATGTCCCCCATCCTTTGTACCTGTCCCCTCATCCTGGTATATATGCCCCCTGTCCTTTGTACATGGCCCCTCCTCCATCCTGTTGAATATGTCCCCCATCCTTTGTATAAGCCCCCCCCCCATCCTGGTATATATGTCCCCCATCCTTTGTACATGCCCCCCCATCCTGGTATATATGTCCTCCTTCCTCCTTTGTATATGGCCCCCCCATCCTGGTACATATGCTCCCCATCCTTTGTACATGGCCCCTCCCCATCCTTGTGTATATGTCCCCCATCCTTTGTACATGGCCCCCCATCCTAGTGTGTATACATATACAATACATCCTCCCCCCTGGACCAACCATGGCTTAGCGAGGGGGGTTTGCGGTGGTGGTGCCATGGGCAGGTCCACAGAGGATGGGAACGGAGCGGCGGAACATGGTGGGCACCGCCATATTCTATGTGTGTATCCATTCACAAGCGGTTACTAGTTGTAGAGGTTAAGACTTCCAGAAATGACCGCAAATGGAGATCTGCGGCCATTTTCCTGAAATCTCAATCTCTTACAACCACCAGTAACAGCTTGTGGTGAGACTGCATTTCTGCTATCATGGGTGCTTTCATATTTTATGATTTAATATAATAAAGTAAAAGTTATGGTCTCACAGTTATGAAGTTGTCCAGCACTACTATAATGTATATACTTTTGCTACAGCTTCGGGGGCTGCCAGCATTCGTCTGACCTGTGGGGCGCCTGGGACTTCTCTCCAGCGTCCGCGCTTCTCCAACGCCCAGTTAGCGCGGTGCACACTTCTGGTATGAAGAACGTCACATCCGGTTTAACGAAACAGAGATGAAGCCGCTCTCGTCCTCCGGGTTTACTTAATTTAATCAAAAGGACATCAGATTTTTTTACAGCGCGGGTTGCGGGTGGGAGGATGGGGGATTCCAAATACGACGGCTGTTTCGCGCCGCCTAGTGGCGCT
This sequence comes from Allobates femoralis, assembly GCA_033576535.1. Lineage (NCBI taxonomy): Eukaryota > Metazoa > Chordata > Amphibia > Anura > Aromobatidae > Allobates > Allobates femoralis. The sequence continues at coordinate 450,274,261 of JARQOC010000001.1, forward strand.
TCAGTGGGTAACAATCCACAATAAGGGGAGGGTATTTCTCTATATTTGTACCCACCCTCTCATTGCATCAAACTGGTTACCTAACAACATATACAAAAGAGCATAATCATCTAAAACCCTGGGTAATACTACTTACACCAAGTCATTCTCAAATATCACTACAAAAAATGTTATAAAAAGCCTGACAAAAGACAGAACAAAGAAAAGAACAAGCACATATCATAAAATTACACCATAAGTGTCCCATTACCATTAAAAATTTTTTTAACAAAAACACAGAGATCATTTTTATCATTAAAACCAACCACACCCTGTGCCCTCAGTCTGATGATCCGGCTTGATTCTCTTTGCAGGAGTAATCTATGCAGATTTCCTCCTGCTGGCGGCATTTCTATCCTTTCTAGACCCATAAAAGATAGTACTTTAGGGTCTCCTTTATGCATAGTTCTTACATGATCTATCAGTCTCGGTGACCCCACCCCTGACTATAGATTTCACGTGTTCCCCTGAAACGTACGTACATGCATCTTATTGTCTTCCCAATATAATATCTACCACAAGGAGATAAAGCTATTTATGTTATGTAGGACATGACCAATCTTTATAGGGTTAAGAGTCACATGTTGAGAGAAAAAGCAACAATCGCCACATCTATAGATCCCTGCTGGGCACTGCCTATCCAGCCATGTTCTTTGGGCAACATCCTTCTCTGTACCACCATATCTCCTATATTTTTACTCCTTTTATTTGTGAATAGGGGTTTACGCAAGGCTATTTCTATTAGATGCTTGTCGCTCTCAATTAGGTACCAGTGTTTTCTAGTGGTGGTGCAGATGGCTTTGTCCATTAATAATGAATCTACGTTCCTTCTTATTCCAGACAGTCCTGGAATTCTTGGACGTCAAAATCAGAAAACGTGATGGTAAAATCTATAATGAAAATTTTTGGAAATCAACTGCTACAAATTCTATACTTCATTATGAAAGTAACCATCCCTATTACATGAAGAAAGCCTTGTCCTATAATCAAATGTAATGAGAGGGTGCGTACTAATACAGGGAAGTACCCTCCCCCTATTGTGGATTGTTACACGTTGAAGCGCCACTAGTTGCTGTGAAATGGCCATCGTATATGGAATTCTCCTACCTGCAACCCCTGCTGTAAAAACCTGATGTCCATTTGATTAAATAAAGTAAGTAAACCCGGAGGACGAGTGCGGCTTCATCTCTGTTTCGTTAAACTAGAAAAGTCATGGTGTCTGCTGCCCAAGTTTCAAGCTGAAATGGTGGAAGAAGGAGTAGGCGGCATCTTTGTATTCAAATGATATTTGCATTCTTGGGATGCAGATACCAGTGAAATTGAGTTGCCAAGAGGGGGTGGGAGAGCACAAGTTGTGGCTCGTTGGCCATTGTTTTCAGCCCCTTTGCTGTTCCGGTCCATGGGTCAGACAAGAACGAGTAAAGGACCAAGTGTGGCCCATAGGTCACACATTTCCCACGTCTGACTTAGACCATGTTACATTTATACTCCCCCCCCCAAGACCAGAAATTAGTAGGTCTAGGAGGCTCATAACTTTCCATTAAAAATGATGGAGAAAAAAAGAGAAAAAAAAAAAGAGAAAAGATAAAAAAAAAAAAAAGGCCAAAACTACCCCAGTGGGATATTCCATTATGCCATATTGTGAAAGATATTAATGCTGTATTAAAATGGCAATTCTACTTACCCTGAAAATCAGGAAGTCCAGATAGTTTGGGAGCTTCAAGAAGCCAGTCTGTGAGCTCACTCGTGCTGAGGACATTGCTCCGGAACTGCTTTCCTCCATTTACATTCCAGGTCCCGATGGCAACACGAGTCTTTCTGAAATTTGTAAACTCAAACTGGCGCTCTGACATAGACCTTAAAACACTTGGATTCACTGTGACACAAATATGTTCAAGTTAAAATGTTTTTAGGTAAAGAAATAGGGGGAAAAATAAAATGCAATAACGTTTTTGAAATTTCTGACGTGAGGAATAAGCATTTTTTTTCCATTTTTGTATTTCACCAAGTCTTAACCAATAATGCACATATAGTCAGGTATATTAAAATCTGTAAGTGCTGCATTAAGTCAGTAGTATCATATTTGTCACTTTATAAGACGCACCGGATTGTAAGACGCAACCCAAATTTGGTGAAGAAAACAAGAAAAAAATATATTTTAATGTTAAATTGGGTTTGTTTTATAATTCCAGTGTCTCTCTTACAGCGGTTATGCGGCGGCTATGTGGCAATCGCGGCAGATGCGTTTTTTTCACCGCATCTGCCGCGATTTCAAATTACCGCTGATGTGAAAGGGCCCTTACACTTACAGAAACTTGTAGACACATCCTGTCTAGTATCTTATCCTTGGCCAATCACGTAGGGCACACCTTAAAGGAACACTTTCAGTAACATTTTTATTTACTAATCCTGTCTAAATGTGTGCTCTGTACCGTAAATGCAATGAAATACGTAAACACCATCTTTCCTGGTTTGCAGTATCGCTTTGGTGCTCCTCCCCAGTTATATGACTGCAAACTTGACTAGCTACTTCCACCTCACACAAAGCCCAGTGAGAAATGGAATTTGCTATTATAATGTAAGTCTATAGAAAGTCAGAACGAGGCACCATACACCTACAGTGTAATAGCTACTTCTGACTCACACATAGATCCCATTGTGAGCCAGCTTGTTGGAACTGTAGTCAGGCAAGAAAGAAAAGAACCAGTGCCGCACTTGATGTTGGCAATTTCTAAGTAAATGATTGCACTTACAGTATACAGCACACATTTCCACAGGTTTAGTACAGAAAAAACTAGAAATCCTTTATTTAAGGGCCGCTTTACACACACCAACCTCTGTGTCCAACTTCTGAACAGATCTCTGGTTGCAGTGAAATCATGGACACATTGTTCCATTTTGTGGCTGTGTACAAATGTAACAATGTGTCCATGATTTCACTACAACCAGAGATCTGTTCAGAAGTTGGACACGGAGGTTGGTGTGTGTAAAGCGGCCCTAAGAGGTTCATTCACCCAGTGTTCATGTTAAACTGGCCATATCATGGAATAGTCACTGCAGAACTAAGTAAAGCATAGTTTATATTATTTATATATTTATATTAATTTATCCTCTCTGTTGTGGAGATATTAGTTTATAAAGTTTAAGTACTTCTTCCACTGCATGAGATTGACCAGTCATAGACAGGAAGTGTCAAACAGGAGGAAAAAAAGAACACGCCCTTCTCTATCATCTCCGCAGCTACTGTGTAGAGATACAGTAGAGGTGAGTTATGTATCATTACAAACCCTTCCAGCTCTCATCCCATGGCATTCAGTGTGGGGGCAGGGTGAGAGCTGAGTGCACTGTCAGATGGGATCTAGAAGTGTTTGTTTGTAGACATATATAGCTCAGTTCAACTGTATCTCTAGACAGTAACTGCAGAGTTACAGTGCTGTGCAAATTAATTGGGACAAAGCATTTTTTAAGTAAAATTGTAAGTTGGGGTTACCAGTCAGTGATTCAAACCAGTTTTAACTCCTTTGAACAGGTGTGAGTGTACAACCTTGAGTAACAAAATGTGGTTTGACTGGTTTTAGTCAGAAAATAACGGCTAGCTGCCCCCTCAGCTTCAGTTGAGAGCTTGTTTCTGTGAGGAGTGATTTAGTGTACTTTTTCTCTCAGTGTGATTCGTGCCCGTAAAAATGGATGTTACTCCACAGAAGAGATCTAGAATTATTACTCTTAATGAACATACAAGTCTGACTGTAAGAGAAATCGCTTCCACCGTTGGTATTGGCAAATCTACCGTTTCAAGAATAATTCGCAAACACAATGAAACTGGATCGTTTTCTCCAAAAAGAAAAGTGAAATGTGGAAGAAAAAGGAAAACGACACCAAGAACTGATCAAACACTTATCAGAAATAGTAAAACTAATATAAGAAAAACAAATAAACCCTTGATTTGTCTCAATTAATGTGCACAGCAATGTATGTATCTTTACTCTTCCAGATTTCCTCTCACAGTACACTTAAGGTACCGTCACAAGCAGCAATATTGCTTGCAGTTTCACTGGCAATTTGCTGGTTGCAGTGAAATCATGGACACATTGTTCCATTTTGTTACTGTGTACAAATGGAACAATGTGTCCATGATGTCACTGCAACCAGCAAATTGCCAGTGAAATTGCTAGCAATATTGCCGCGTGTGACGGTACCTTTAGAGTAAGAAACTGTACCTTTAGGTCTTCCCTCCCACTAAGGCGGCCGTCACACTGTGAGATATCTTTAGCGATATTGTAAGCGATCACGTGCACGCGCAATCGCTTACAATATCGCTCACATCGCTGGTGAGATGTCACACAGACAGACTCACCAGCGATGTGGAGCAGCGATCTCGCTGGTTACTATGGTACACATCGGGTAACTAGGCACCGCGCGTCGCTTAGTTACCCGACGTGTACCATAGTTACCATCTCCCAGCATAGGCGCGGTCGCTGGGAGATGGATCATCGTGGTGTCATACACCACGATGATGCAGATCGTTGCATCGTTCATCGCTAGATCTGAGAACCGAACCTCAGACCAGCGATGTCACGATCAAGCGATTTACCATCGTAAATCGCTTGATTACATGCAACGATATCTTGCCCGATATCGCTTAAGCGATCAAAAAGGAGATCGCTTAAACGATATCGGGCAAGATATCGTTCCGTGTGACGGCCCCCTAACAAAGACAGCTCTCCTGTATCTCCACACATTAGCTGCAGAGATCAGTGAGGACAGGGGATCATGCCCATTTTGACCTGTGTGTTGCTGCCTGCCTATGACTGGTCAACCTTATCCAGGAGAAGAAGTGCGAACCACATACAGATAAATGTCTGGTAACACACAGTTGATTTTAGCAAAAAAAAAAAATTTAAATTGGACCTAAAATTTAAAATCTATTATCTGGGCAATATAGAGGAGAATAAAATAAAACTATTTTTCATTCAGCTCCACGGGCACTATTCCATGATGTGGCCAGTTTAACATACACAAACTGTTGAAAGAGTAACTAATTAACTTTGAAACATATCCTATAATATAAATCTGCTGCTTTTTCTGCTAGACTGATTATTCACTTTCATCTCACTGGTAAAATCAGTCTTCAATAAAGACAGTTTTCCAGCTCACTGAGGGGCTGGATAGCATCTGCTCTTCATTAAATTCGATAGAGGAGATAGGAGCTAAAGGTAGACACAAACATCCTGCTGCAAGTTCACCCAAAGCGACATTACACTTTGTCTTCACTACTTTTGCAAAAGAATAAGACTTAAAGAGGTTTTCCACAACTACTGTGAACTCTTTTCTATTGTCCTAACTATGCCTAACTATCACTTTCCAAATATACTTTTCCTATCTACCCTGATCCTGTAAACTTATCTCTAAGATGCTTATAAATACCTCTGTTGTTCTAGCTTTGATCTTCCGGTCTGCAGTCTGGAAATCTGACCAATTGAGCAAGGCTCATCACTGGTGGGGGCTGAGAGGAGACTGAAATCTGAATATAGAGAAAGGCTTATCACTAGTGGCGGCTGATAGGAGACTGAAATCTGATCTAGGCATGTGTTGGCCTGTCTGGGGTCACTCACAATGAGGTAGCCTTGTCCCCACCAATGATGTGCCCTGCTCAGTTTATCCAATTCTGGTCTCCAGCCTGGAAGATCAAAGCAAGAACAATACTAAAAGTATTTATGAGCATCTAAGAGATAAGATTACAGCAGCAGAGTAGGTAGATAGCAAAGGTACATCTGGAAAGTGATAGTTAGGCATACTTAGGACAAAAGAAAGGAGGTCACATTAGTAGCGGAAAACCTCTAACATTTAGCATAGTTGTTATAAGATCTCTCTGCAGCTTTTATATGATCCCTCCCTGGTTGTCCTATACACAAAACACCATGAGAGCTTAATACCTTCCTGCACAATTATGTGCATTCATGTCATGAGTGGGTAGTGATGATGGAGGCTCAGGTGACTATCGATAGCAGAGATGGACAGATGTAACACAAGTTAACACTCTACTACAACAGCCAGGATTGCAGACTACTGTGAATAGTCACCAAACTATATGAGGAGTCTGAGGGTGACAACCACCCTCATTGTCACATAACCACATGACTGACATCTCCATCTGTACAATTCACCATGTCAACCAGGTGTAATGAGCCAGGTAGGGCTGGGTGCAGGTCCTAACCTAATGCATCTCTGCTTTTATCTCAGCAAATGTAATACAATGCAATAGTGGTATCACCGTGTATTACATCAAAAAAGGAAGATTGCAAGGTCTAACAAAAACATATTCCCATTAAACAATTGTCATTTTTATGTACCATAAATATTTTATGGCACCTGTTTAGGGGATGACTTGTAATGCATAGCCATTTTATAGCAGCACCTCAAAGACATTTTCCCATTAGCAGCCTTGGGTATCGCGCAATCAGAGTGTAAAAAAATCTGGCTTTGATGTTTTAACCCCTTTATACTGAACGCTTCATCTAAGTTATTTGACATGAAGTTTTTCTCTACAGCATGGCTTGGGAGCCACATGTGGCTCATTGAACCATGATGTGTGACTGGTTGTCTTCCAGCATGGTGCAAAAGCATCAGATCTAGCAAACATCGGTACCTTTCCCATCAGTGATTTTTGAAATTTGTGGCAGATCCGGCAGGTTTGCTGCATCTGCCGTGTAACGCCTGCACTTGCTGCAAGCCCCATTCATTCCCTATGGGGCTTGCGGTCAGGTGCGGCAAAAGCGGTTTTGCCAGATCCGGCACTGCTAAAAGCTTTTTTTATCCTTTGCTGCAAGTGTCGGATTTGCCAGATCTAGCAAAAGTGCACTTGCTGCACCTGAATGCAAGCCCCATAGGGAATGGATGGGGCTTGCCGCAAGTGAGCCGTTATGCAGCAGATGCAGCAAACCTGCCGGATCTGCTGCAAATTTACAAAATCGCACATGTGAAAGGTCCCTGATGGTGGGTTTACACGCCGCGATATCGGCGTCCAACTCCGACCAAACTCGTCACGTGGGTTGCGAGTTGGAGCCGATATCGTGTGCGCGTTGTACTGTTTTATGTTCAATCTTTGTTTATTAACAAACATGTAAACAAACATACAAATAAACAAATACATCAATACATACATAATTGTGTACATATTGCTTGCAACTCAGTTACTTTCCATCAGGTATCCTTGGTTCTATAAAATGTAAAGCATGTAACTGGCAAATATTGTAGTACTTTATATAGCTAGATTTAACTCTGAACTATAAACTGGTTATTTGACTCATCTGTATAGTCCCAGGTGAGAGAGGATGAACATATTCACATATTCTTCATCTGTTCGTCTAGGTCCAATGGGCATATTTGTTTGTTATGACCTTGTTCTGATAATAACACCTCTCCATTGAGTTCGGGACTTTAGTCTATATCCTAAGGTATCATATTGTAATTTACCATCTCCGATCCTTCATATCCATTCTACTAGCGAAATGATAAACCTAGTAACATTAAGTAGAGTAATACATCTTGACTAACATTGATATATCTGGAATTGACTCTCGTTCTAAAATAAATATATAATAAGTTGTTCGGATAGCCTAAATTTGCTCCGTTGGAAAGAGGCAGATTATGAGAGAAAGATAAGTTTAGTCAAGATAAGTAGGAAAAAGTTAGTATACCTAAACCCACATACCGACCCATTTTGTGGGTAAGGAACCGGAAGGTACCCTTATTGTCAGGAATATGGAGATAGGTTTGAAAGAATTGAAAGATAAGTGAGGTTCCCCCTGATCCCAGGGAGCTAACCATAGGATATCCTTTCGGTCCATCTCCGGTGTCTACCCGTTATCCTCCGCGAACGCAGCCCTAAACTCAGAAGACTCAAGGAACAGCACCCAAGTGCTCCATATTCGCAAGTATCTATCCCTGGCATCAGTGACCTCCGCTGTGAGTTCTTCCATACGATGGATTTTAGTCATCTCTCCCAACCATTCAGTTATCTCGGGAAGGTGGGTTGTTTTCCAATGTCTGGGTATCACCGCTCTTGCTGCCGTCATGCAGAATCTGAGGAGGTCTGACTTGATGGATTTATAAGAGCCAGGTAGTAGCGATAGTAGAGCTAGCTGAGGCACTCTCTCCGGCACCATACCACTAATTTTCTCATATATCTCAAACACCGAGTTCCAAAAGGGCTTGATTCGACTACACTCCCACCATATATGCATCATGGTGCCTCGCTCTGTTTCACATCTCCAACACCTGTCTGAAATGGAGGGGAAAGCCGCATGGAGACTATCTGGGCATCGATACCATCTTGCCAAGATCTTATATCCCTTCTCCTGAGCTGAACAAGCCATGGATAGCTTATGGGTAAGAGAGCATGCTTTCCTCCAGTCCCTCTCAGACAGCTCGAGTTTCAACTCTGCCTCCCATCTCAGAAAAAACCTAGGTTTCTCTATCCTTCCACTATCGTTTAATACTGAATATAGTGCTGAAACCATATGGCTCGGCGGAGTCTCCAGCAAGAATAGTTTTTCTATAGGCATCTGATCCGTCTGTAGACCTGCTACTAAATTTCTTTTGGATACAAAGGACTGTAGTTGGGCATATTCCAGCCATGAGGATCCAGTTCGTTCTCCAGCCAGAGATCTGAAGGGCACGAGAGCCCCATTTTTAAACATGTGTATGATACGCGGTTCATCTGACCTATTCCATCCCAGGAATGAGTCGGCTCCACACGCTGGAGGGAAAGACGGGTTGTGGAATATAGGGGCAAGGATCTCTCTCCTAATTCTACTTTCTCCCCTCCCCGTTTCCCTATCCCATATCTGTAGTGCATTAGTGATCAATTCCGCACTCTCTCCTAGCTTAGGTCTATCTTTCGGAAGCAGCCAGGGCAGACACCACAAAGGTGATTCCACCAGTCCTTGTTCTACCTCGATCCACTGTTTTGAGCTCCTTTGATACTGCCAATTCAAAAGTCTCGTTAGGATAACCGCCTTATAGTATGTTTTGAAATTAGGTAAGCCCGCTCCACCTCTGAGTTTGTGTCTGCAGAGTGTGTATAAACTAATTCTCGATCTTTTTCCTCCCCATATGAACTGTGATACCGACGTTTGCAATTTGTTGAAGTAGTATGGCGGGGCGTAGATAGGGACTGTCTGGAATATGAATAAAAATTTAGGTAGAACGTCCATTTTAATTACGTTTATACGTCCAAACCAAGAGAGTCTCCGTTTGTCGTACTTCTGTAGGTCTTTAATCGTCTTCCTAAGCAGAGTCATATAATTGAGGGCAAACCATTCAGAGGGATCTCGAGGCACCATGACCCCCAAGTATTTTAGTGCAGTGGACTGCCACTTAAAAGGAAAGTGATCAGCTAAGTGTTTCTTCTCAATCTCCGGGAGGGAAATATTAAGGGCCTCCGTCTTACTTATATTAACTTTAAAGTTACTGAATTTCCCAAATATGTCAAAAACTTGAAGTAAGGATGGAAAGGAAATGCGGGGTTGAATAATAAATAATAGCAGGTCATCCGCGAATAATGCTGCCTTGTATTCGTTGCCATTCCATTCAATCCCCCTAATATTTTGATTTTGCCTGATGGCCACGGCAAGGTGTTCCATAATCACAATATATATTAGTGGGGATAAAGGGCATCCCTGTCTAGTTCCATTATGGATTGGGAAGGGCTGAGACAGGCCTCCGTTTGCTCTAACCCTTGCCGTGGGGCAGCTATATAATGATAGAATCCTATGTAAGCACCTGGCCCCCAAGCCGATCCTCCCCAACGATGCCTTCATAAATTGCCAACTGACTCGGTCGAAGGCCTTTTCTGCGTCTACCGAAAGTAAACACATAGGTAGCGCACGAGCCCTCGAGCTCGCCGTGAGCAACATCAATTTATTAGTGTTATCCCTAGCTTCCCTTCCCTGGACAAAACCCACTTGATCTTTATGGATTATTGATGGGAGTAAGGGGGCTAAACGGTTAGCGAGCAGCTTTGAGTATAATTTAATATCCACATTTATTAGGGATATTGGCCGATAATTTGCTGTCTCTAAGTGGTCTTTTCCTGGCTTAGGAATAACACTAATATATGCCTCAAGGGACTGAGGGGCCCAAGAGTTCTCAGGGGAGATAGAGTTGAAGACCCTCGTTAGGAATGGGGCGACCAGGGGGCCATACTGCTTAAAAAATTTAGGGGTAAAACCATCCGGTCCTGGACTCTTTCCCCCCGGAGATTGTTTAATGGCTTCCAGTACCTCTGCTTCAGAAAAGTCAGTTTCTAATAATTCCTTGTCAGTAGGGTCAAAAATTGGTAATGTTGTCTCGTCTAAATAGGTTGCCGTTTTACTCTGTAATCTCATCGGGTCCATGTCATCGTAATGTCCTTTTATGTTGTATAGTTTACTGTAATAGTCCCTGAATGTGGATAAAATGTCATCCGGGTTTTGAGTAATTTCCCCATTTAAGCGCCTAATTTGCGGGACTCGACCAGGTGCTCCCCTGGGGTGTAACATCCTAGCCAGCGGTCTACCGCATTTGTCCCCATATTCATATAGGAATCTATGTAATCTCTCCTGTCCCTTTAGGTATTTTTGGTCTATTAGGGCTTTCAATTCATCTCTGGCTACCATGAGGTCCGCAAGGGTCTGTTTAGATAGGGTCTGCTTGTGTGAACACTCCAGTTCTGTTATTTTTTGCGAGAGGGATTCGATTTTTGCTATTTTTTCTTTTTTAAGTCTAGATCCATGTTTCAGGAGGATCCCCCTAACTACGCATTTTAGGGCCTCCCATTGTAATGGAGTAGCTGTGGGGTCTTCAGTGTGTATTGAGATGAAATCTTTAATAGTGGATTGTACTTCTGTATTGCATAGGGAGTCGTTAAGTATATTGTCATTAAGTCTCCAAGTCCACTGTCTCGCCGATCCCCCGGGTAACTGAAATCGACAAAATACCGGGCATGATCAGATAAACCTATGTGCCCTATGTGGGCTTGCATTTGCCATGTCAGGATCCTCTGGCTGGACAGGAACATATCAATCCTACTGTACGACCCATGGGCTGGCGAGTAGTAGCGTTGTACTGTTTTAGCATACAACGCGATGCTGGAACGATGCCAAAACGATATCGGAGTTGAATAGCAGAGCTATTCAACTTCCCGATATCGCAAGGCCGTTGTACCAGCATCGCAGCGTGTGACAGCCCAACTCCGATGCGTACTCGCACCTCACCCATTAACTCCCATGTTAAATGGTCGTTACTGGGTTGGTGGGCGTACACATCGGAGGGACGTTGTTTCCCGATATCGCAGCGTGTAAACCGGCGATGCAATATCGGGAAAAGTGCGCCCAAAATGCGCGCTCCCGCGGCGTTGTATGCGATATCGGGACGATATCGCTACGTGTAACCCCACCATGAGAGCAGCTCTCCAGATGGTGACTTTTGTGAATTTCCCCACACAGAAGAGCAGATCTAAATGGGGGTAAGGTAGGAACCCCTGGATCTTGGTACACTGTGATTTTTGTGGAAAAGCTTTGGCTGTTGTTATACCGGTAATTGGGGCTCAGTTTTTCAGTACTATGAGGGAGTGGGAGTTGGATGTGGCTCATGACCCTTTCATTGCTGAATATGGTTTGCGACCCTCTTTCAGATCTGAATATGGCTCTCAAGGTCAAAAATGGCTGGGGACCTCTGCTCTACAGCATGTATGTACGGGTATTTCAGTCAGTCAGGACCTGCAGCATTGGTGCAGCTTTACAGATGTGTAGATTCTATTAGTTTTCTTTCTTGCACTGCACTAATAAGACTGGTGTCAGCATCAGGCTGGATTTGAGAGAACTGCACTGTAGCAGATCTCAGTGATTAGGAAGGATGCAGTATCCACAGTCTCTCAATTGTAGCAAATTGCCTCCAGTCTTTAAGGCTGACTTCTCACGAGTATATAGACGACAATGTTCAGACTAGCTGCGGGTCTCAGGACCCGACCTTGACACATATGGCGCTGTTGGTTCCACTGTTATGGGCTATATACAGAAGGTGAAATATACTTGTGTTAACCCTGCCAAAAAGGGTACATGTTTTATCATGAGTTTCTAATGCTAAGAAGAGTCTCTTATAGTAAAAAATATGTTAAATTGATCATAAAATTGTGCCATAAAAAATAAACTCATCCTTCAAAAGAACAAGCTTTCATACAGCTATATATGAACAAAAATAAAAAAATATTACAGCTCTTGAAATGTATATAATATTATATATATATATATCTTTGTCCTTAAAGGGGTTGACCAGTATAAATCTACAGGTTTACAGGCCCTCTATGTGACTGCAGATTTAGGAATTCTCACATCACATGCACTGTGCGATGTAAGGATTCTCTGGATTCAGAGCCGGGAACGGCGGTCGTATGGCTGCAACAACGCGAAAAAGCATAGTCCTGGCCACATTCTGACTAGAGGGGAATGGCCTCACTTATTACACTTGCATGAGGCTACGCCCAATTAGTCGGATTCTGGCCAGGAGAATGCACAATGCATAATCGTGGCCGCTGTTTCCAACTTTGAAACCAGCGAATCCTCACATTGCAAACTTGTAAATCCTGGCGACGCGTGCACCTGTGCAATCACATATATTGACTGCAGACTATGGATTTAGACCAGACAACCCCTTTAAGGTCTTAAACACGTGATATTAAGATGGCAGGAACAGTCAAACTATTCTCTTTAAAGCTGAAAAGCAAATAATGAGGACCAATTTACCAGACTAAAGGGGTAGATTTTCTTTGAATATTTAAAGGTAATCTATATTATTGCTTCCATTTTATTTGATAAATGTGACTACAGTAAAATCACTTATGCGTTAAGAAGATTTCTTCTGCGGTTCATCAGATTGTAAAGACAGTTGGAAGGATCTTGGATGAATGATTAGAAATCAATAGATGTGTATTACCAAGCAGAGCAGAGCTGTCCATTATCATCCGCCCTTTGTCTGCATATTCATCACTGTAAAAATCTCCCACGAGAAGTAGATCAATAGCTTCCTGCTTTGCACCATCAAAAAAGTTTGTCTGTATTGTCCTAGAAACTGTACGAGCTCCATCTTTGATTTTTCCAACCTTTAATAAAAGATACAATAAAAATTATCGAATATATAAGAATATTATGAAAGCTCCTCTCTCTTTATATTAAAAAACTTGAAAGGATTGTCCACTACTCTGATAAACCCTTTTCAGGCTGCTTTTACATCAGCGTTTTTGCTGATTCGCGGCAGATTTACTGCATCTGCCTTATAACGGCCGACTTGCGGCAAGTCCCCATTCATTCTCTATGGAACTTGCGGCAGATGCAGTAAGTGCGTTTTTTGCGCGACCCGGAATCCGGCAGTTGCGAGCAGGTCAAAAAACGTGGTTAGCTGCAGTTTTTTTACTTTCCGCAACTGCCGTATTTGCCGGATCGTGGTAAAAATCGCACTTGCCGCATCTGCCGCAAGTTCCATAGAGATTGAATGGGGGCTTGCTGCAAGTCGGCTGTTACAAGGCAGATGCGGTAAATCTGCCTGATCTCCGCAAATCAGAAAAACTGCTGATGTGAAAGGGCCTTACATGACATGGTCCCCTAGCCATAGAGGTACTGTTCCAATGATGTTAGCTTCAGTTCACTACATTGTTATGCTACGTGAACCCTGCAGTCAAACAGTGGCCACTATTGGGCAGATGATTGTTATGTCACTTGCGCCCTGCAGCCAATGTAACGTGGGTCTCAGGGCAGACATTGATGGAGAGGCGCAGGTGTGGGAGGTGAGTAGGAGCTATTTTTATCTCATAAATTGGATTTCATTCAAAATAGTAGTGGTCCAGGTAGTGAACGTCCCCTTTAAAGACTGTTTTTAAATGAATGCCTGGTCCCAATATAATACAAAAGACCTTATCATCTATCATGACTATCACACTCCTCAAAGCCATCACTTTGATTTTATATCATGACAGGTTGGCCTAAAGGGTTGGATGTCTCGAGTCCCATCCCCCCAACACACCATTATATCCAAAATTTAAAGACTCTGGGATTAAATTTGGACTAAAATATTTTCCCATTGTCAGACAGAAGCAAAATCATTGAAAAGAACACTCTTCAAGCACTGACTACGGGTGGAGAATTTCACATCTCCACCATCTGAACCATCTCCACCATCTGAATTTAAAGTCATCAAATACTATTATCATGAATAAGTTCAACCCCCAATTCCAAACAGAAGACAAGAATGCAATGATCGGAAAACCTCTTATCGACAGATTTTATTTACAACAAAATAAATTACACAGATTCGAAGGTGAAAGTTCAATATTTTTTCATTTCTTTTGGAAAAAAAATAATTTAGAAATTGATGGCAGCAACACAACTCCAAAAGATGTTACAGGTTTAACAAAAGATTTGGAAAGTGTTAATGATAAAAACTGCTGGAGGGTCAATTTCCAACTGAGACACATGACTATGAATAAAAGGAGCATATGAGAGAGGCAGAGTCTCCAAGAAGCAAAGCTAGTCATAGGTCACTAATCGTCATCAACTGCATATAAAAATTGTGCAACAATTTCAGAAAAATGTTTCTCAACATAAAGTTGCAAAGAGTTTGAATATCTCACCATCCACAGTAGATATTCATCAAGATTCAGAGATTGTGGAGAAATCCATACGCTCAAGGGACTAGACCGATAGTCGATATTTGATACTCGTGATCTACAGACCCTCAGGTGACATTGCTTTATAAATGGATATAATTTGTATTAGCAAATCACTGCATGTGCTCAAGAATACTGCCGGAAAGCATTGTCTGTGAACACGGTTCTCTGTGCAATCCACAAATGCTCTATCATGCAAACAAGAAGCCATATACCAACACAATCCAGAAACACCGCATCTATCTTTACATTAAACTTGATATGCACCCAACAAGGCATCTTATGATACTACTGAGGAGCAAAATCTTGAGTTTCCTAGTATCCAACCCTAGAGCTCTTATAAGATGAATTCCTCAACAATTTATGTGATGTTCAAGATTTTCAGACCTTGAACAAAATGCAAGTTTGCACAACATTTAGTTTTTCACTAGAAGCAACTAGCTTTTAATATTTTTATATTGAATGTGAGTTGGAACATATTTTCCCTCTCCCCTATTTCTTGTACATTGAACAACAAGTGCTTCCCATAAAGTGACAGATCCACTGGATCATCCGGTCACGTAACTAGATGATGTACAGTGATCGGGACCATACCAATTGAGTAGATCGAGAAGTGTGTAAGGTAAAGGCTTGTGATTTATGCACACATAGAGAAATGTAATCTCCATAGATCATTCATATAAAATATAAATATGATAATGCTAAAATTGGCAAAGCGATCCTGACATGCAAATTCATATTAAGGCAGAACTGTGTGTTAAAGCAAACAAATCGCCATCAAAGTCAGTATATGTACCCCAGCCAGAATACTGGAAAATTTGAGAACACAAATGTATATTTGTTCATTTTTCCATTAACATGTCGGTATCAAATATTAATAGCAGATTGCATACATGTTATTCTGTACTTTACTGCTTTTAGATAACCATCATACTTATTATACGTACATTAGCTTTACCCTCCAGAGCTCTACTGCCAGTAAATATCATGCTGAGGTTGTGGCCATTGACAGACCACATAGATTTATAAGATTCATCGAACCGCTCAACCACAGACTTCATATCAACCAATCCAAGACTCTCAAGCTGGGTCCGCAGAACCTAAATATGAAGAAAAAATGAGAAGTTTTCAAGTAAAATCTAAACCACAGAAATCATTGCATTATTATTATTGTATTTCTAGATGTGGGCCCAAGGCTATCGCATCGGGAGGGCTGGCTCTGTGGCACTAGGTGCGGCTGCTGTCTCCTCCTCATCCGCTCTCTTTCTCTCCCCGTGCTGTCTTCTTCCCTCTGTGCTCTCTCTTTTAACCTGTCTCCCCCTCATGTACTCTCTCCTTTGAGCTGTATCTCCGTGTGCTCCCCCCTGTATGCGATCTCTCTCCTCCTGTGCTCTTTGAGCTGTCCCCCCCCCCTGTGCACTCTCTGCCCCCTGTGCGTTCTCTCTGCCCCCCCCCCCCCCGTTTGTGTTGTCTCTCCCTCCTTTGGTTTCCAAAGATGGCGGTGAGATGAGGAACTGCGCTTACGCGCACTGGGTCAAGCCCCCGTCATCTTTGTATACCCAGGAGTCCAAAGATGGCGGGTACCTGAGTAAGTGGGCATGTGCGCTGGGTATATGCGTGCGTCCTTACTCAGACGGTGATGTATCCGTGGTGGCGGATTTTGCAACACTGGCGGTAGTGCGCAGTGTGCCAGTACCACCAGTGGGCGCCATATTTGAACACCCATCACACTATCAGCCCCCCTGTGTGCTCTCTGTGCCCAGTGCATTCTATATCCCTCCTGTGCACTCTCTGCCCCCCTGTACCTCTGTGCCTCTGTATGCCTTGGCGCTCTCTTGCTCCTTCTGCCCAATGCATCTCGCCGACCCGTTTGGGTGTCCAAAGATGGCGACAGCATGACTAACTGAGTCTGCGCATACCTGGCGAGCATGCGCAATTAGTGTCTAAAGATGACGGCGGTCTAGGGTAGGCAAATATGCAGTTCGTCATTCTGTGATGTGTGGCCGTGATGTCGGGCCAAGCCTGCAGGCATGAGCAACGTGTTCCAGGCTTCAGGTGGCATTGGGGCCGTTTGTAGTCAGCACCATTGGAAATATTGTGCGAGGGGCCACTACCACTAGCGGGTGCCATATTTGCACACACGTCACTTGGGTGTGCAAATATGGCTGCTGGTGGCGCATGATACAAAAATTGATGACAGATGGCAATTTGTGATTGTGATTATGTAAGTAGATAATATAAGGCGCAGGGGACATAAAAAAAACAAAAAGGGACTTAGAAGTCTTGTTGAAAATTACCATACTAAATGATTTCACAAAACCAGTGTTAAAGGGAGTCTGTCAGGATAAAACAATGTTCAAACTAAGTACAAGCGTTTGGGCATCATGGTGCGTCCAAATTTTAAGTGAACCTTCCCACCTGGTTTGTTTTTCCTCTGTTTAGATGTTCTTGAGCCGAGAAAATCTTATATATGTGTCCCTGCTTTGTACAGTATAATGGACATATCTGACTGTACAGGGACATGGTCTGATCATACCACATCCCCTGTGCTGAGATAATCTTATATATGTGTCCCCTGCTATGTACTGTGTAATGGCTGAATCTGACTGTACAGTGGCAGGGTCTGATCATACCACATCTCCTGTGCTGAGATAATCTTATATATGTGTCTCTGCTATGTACTGTGTAATGGCTGTGTCTGACTGTACAGGGGCATGGTCTGATCATACCACATCTCCTGTGGTGAGATAATCTTATATATGTGTCCCTGCTATGTACTGTGTAATGGATGTGTCTGATGTACAGGGACATGGTCTGATCATACCACATCTCCTGTGGTGAGATAATCTTATATATGTGTCCTGCCATGTACTGTGTAATGGATGTGTGACGTACGACATGGTCTATCTACCACATTCTTGCTGAGATAACTTATATGTGTCCTGTAGTACGTGTAATGAGGTGTGCCATATAGGGACAGGTCTGATCATTCCTTGGGCAGGGAGGAAGTAAAAAAGTATACAGACATCAGAGCACAGGATTATAGCTGATTTTTTTTTTTTTTTTAAGATAAAGCATTTCTCTGCCTGTTTATAAGCAATATTTCACCTCAAAGAAGAAATAATTTGTGATCCCGTGCTGTAATATCTGTATACTGTTTTGTGTACTCCCCAGCCCAGGATATGTGGTATGATCAGACCATGTCCCTGTACAGTCAGACACAGCCATTACACAGTACATAGCAGGGAATATATAAGATTATCTCAGTACAGGAATGTGGTATGATCAGACCATGTCCCTGTACAGTCAACACATCCATTACACAGTACATAGCAGGGACACATTTATAGATTATTAAGCAAAGATTGTATGATCACAGTCCAGTACGATCAGAACAGCCATTCCATTCATGAGGGAGATTTATAGATATCAGCACAGAATGTATGATCACCTGTCAGTACAGTCAGACACATCCATTACACAGTACATAGCAGGGACACATATATAAGATTATTAAGCACAGGAGATGTGGTATGATCAGACCATGTCCCAGTACGGTCAGAAACAGCCACTTACACAGTTCATAGCAGGGACGCATTTATAATATCTCAGCCAGGAGATGTGGTATGATCAGATCATGTCCCAGTACGTGAGACACGGCCATTACACAGTACATAGCAGGGACTATTTATAAGATTATCTCAGTACGGGAGATGTGGTATGATCAGACCATGTCCTGTATGGCCAGACACAGTCCATTACACAGTACATAGCAGGGACGTATTTATAGAATTATCTCAGCCCAGGAGATGTGGTATGATCAGACCATGTCCGTTTCGCAGACACAGCCATTACACAGTATATAGCAGGACAAATATAAAATTATCTCAGCCCAGGAGATGTGGTATGATCAGACCATGTCCTGTTGTAGCACATGCCATTACTACAGTAATAACAGGGACACATATATAAGATTATCTCAGCCCAGGAGATGTGGTATGATCAGATCATGTCCCTGTATGGTGAGACATGGCCATTATCACAGTACATAGCAGGGACGCATTTAGAAGATTATCTCGGCACAAGAACATTTAAATAGAGGAAGAACAAACCAAGTGGGAAGGTGCAACTTAAAATTTGGTACACCATGATGCCCGAGCGCCTGTACATGGTTTGAACAGTCATTTTATGCACAGGAATAGGGAGGGGAGCGCACAGAGTTTTATCCCAAAGTGGTGCAATCACCTTTGCACGTTATGTGAGTCACAACAAACTGGATCAAGCCTGGAGGAAAATGGCCGCTGCAGATGTCCCGCTGAGAAATGTGTATAGTCCAGAAGAAGAGAGAGCCCGGCTTCACTCCACGCAGACCAAAGAAGCGTCAGTCAGATAATTGTCAGGATAACCTTTTTATTTCTTTGCCAACGCGTTTCGTGGCGGTACTTCCCACTTCATCAGGGTGGCACGTACTGCCATGAAACGCGTTGGAAAAGAAATAACGTTATCCTGACGATCATCTGACTGACTTTCTTTGGTCTGCGTGGGGTGAAGCCCGGCTCTCTTCTTCTGGATTATATGCACAGGAACATTTTTTAATCACATCCAATTATAGAATTTAAGTTTATTCCAAGGTTTCTTGATTATAATGTATTTTGTTTGTGGGATAACGCCTTTAAATATTTGAACTGCCATGATGCACCGAATGCCTGTATGTAGTTGGAACAATCATTATGTGCTGACACAATCCCGTTTAATTTTAAAATTCCACAAATTCCAGACCTTTGCCCTACTAAACAGACATTCATTAGTGAAAAGAATGGGTCTGATGTAAAAAAGGCTACAGAGTCTGTTAAGTTAAAGGGAACCTGTCACCTCCTAAAAGCCACCCAACCTATCAATACATATCCTTGCACCTTCCTATTAGCATTATAACCATCCCTCTCTGTGCTAAATGCTTCCTTTCAATGTGAAATAAACCTTTGATACTTGCAAATTAGGACGATAATGAAGTGGGGACAATATGCAATTGTACCCAAGGTGTGTTGTTTTGCAGCCTCCAGGATCCAGCCTCTCTGTCTGTGCTGCTTTGCTTGTGCATGCTTTGCGCTCCCCTCTCTGTCACTCACAGATGCAATCATTTGTCCTGCCTTCAGCTCCACATCACAGCAGCACAGACAGAGAGGCTGGATCCTGGAGGCTGCAAAGCAACATGCCCTGGGGACAATTGCATATTCTTCCCACTTCATTATCATCCTAATGAGTAAGCATCAAAGTGTTTATTTCAACTTGAAAGGAAGCATTTAGCACAGAGAGGAATGGTTATAATCAATAGGAAGGTGCAGGGACATGTATTGATAGGTTAGGTGGCTTTTAGGAGGTGACAGGTTCCCTTTAAAAATACATGATTTTGTTCCAGATAAAAAGCAATTATTGAAGGGGTTATCTGGAACCGAACTTACAGGCAGGTTGTTGGCAATGACCTGCCTGTTCTGAGGGACAATGATCTTTGCTGACACAAGTGGCCATTCTCTGGCTTCATATCATCTCCTGCAAAGCAGCACCTTCTCTTCTGGTCTGCTCTGTCATTGGGGCACCACTGCAAAACATCATATTGACTGACAGCTGGCTCCACAGTTAGGCAGCAGGGAGCCAACTGTCAATCAGGATAACATAGTAGAGACACCATGTCGACAGATTCAGAGAAGCTACTGTGTCGACAAAAACGTCACGCAAAGCAAGAGAATCGCCAGCAGGAGTGGTCCATGATAGCATGGAGCTAGCAGAAATCACACCGGTGAAGTAAGCAAATACTTAGCAACTACCTGATTGTACGTGCTTAGCCTCATAGCAAACAAAATAACCAAAGTTTAAGTTTTTTTCACTTCAGGTTTTTTAAAGTACTTTCACATCAGCGTTTTGCGAATCCGGCAAAATTCTGCCTTTTTTGAAAAAAATGAATGCAGCAACATTGTGCTAACATTGCGTTCTGTATAATGCTAATGTAATGGAGTTCTGTAAATCTGCGGTGACTTGCATCATCCAGATCTGGCAAATCCGGCACTTCAGGCACTGGATAAAAACCACTGCTAACTGCGGTTAAAAAACAAGCCTGAAGTTCCGGAAATGCTGGATCCGGATGAAAACTCAAGTCACCGCAGATTTACAGAACTCCATTACACATGCATTAGACAGAACACAATGCTGCCGCATCCGTTTTGTTAAAGAAAGGTGGAATTCTGCCGGATTTAAAAAACCGTAGATGTAAAGTAAAGTAGCCTTAGAAGAAACTATTTTCTGAGCAGCTCCTACCTCAAGTGCGATGTAGGCTTGGACACCATTTGTGCGGTGTAAACAGTCCAGGCAGTTGATGCGAAAGGTTCCTTTCTGTAAACTTTTCCCCATAAGAAAAAGAAAAAAAAATGTTTTCAGTATCAGTTTTGTATAGTCTATGTGCTATTTTATTTTTAAGATATTACCAGTAAAGATAAATGCCCATTTAAATATTTCAGGTTTAGATGACCATGGCAGCACTTTTCTTCACAAACAGCGCCACATGAGTCTACAGGTTTTGTGTGGTAATGCAGCTCAGCCCCATGCACGACCTATACACAGGAGTGGGGCAGTTTCAAGGGAAAGAGATACCCATGTCTTTCTAATTTTGCACAACATTAGTGAGTCTAATGCATTCTGTGCTATGTCTGTAGGACAAAGTGTGATCAGAACTTGAGCTACATTATTATTATTTAGCAAATATGAATTATTGAGTTTTTGTTACTCAGAGATGGGCAGATAGGGAACTTCACATTCTTCAGCTTTCACTCTTTGAAACCTAGAAAGTCTTTCTACCTCCTGTGAAATGATCCTGTCAGTCTCCTTATATAATCAAGGCTTGTGCCACCTCTTAATGAACAGCAATGCAGCAGTTTTATCTCAAAGAACATTAAGTAGAACTGCTATCTATCTGCATTGTGGTGATGCTGCAAGGTGCTGCAGTTCGTGCTCCTTCATTCACTGCCAACAAATAATAATGCTGAGAAGATGTAGTTCAGACTTAAATTAGATTTCTAAAGTTTATATCCAGCGTCTCAGCTTTATGTTTAGCTCAGGCCTGAGGTTTATTACCATAGAAGAGGCAGATCTCTCCAAAACTGTTATAGCAATGCGGTTCTCACTGCGCACGCGGAGGATGCTCGGATTTGGATCATATATTCTTCATTCATTTAGGTTTTAATCCTTGGATGCCAAGTACAGGTTCTACTGTCTTTTCTAATACACTGCATAAACACTGAGGTTATACATTTGAGGCTTTAAATGACCAATTCTAATATAGTTTATGGAACTAGGTCTCAGGTCAGCAAATCATAAAAATAATTATAGAATAATATACCAGTCAGGTGATCTGTTCATTGGGACCCACACAATCACGAGTGTCCTAAAATCTCTACTGCGAGTGCCATATTTGCCACTAGACAGGTTGTGGGGATGGAACTTCATGGGAAGAACTTTTGGTTTTCAACCTCCTAACATCTTCTCCCATAGTAAAACAGTCATACCAGAAGAAGAGAGGACCTAATGCCCACATCTGCTATGTAATTATTACATAAATGTACACCTACAGTTGATCCAAAAAGTCTTCACAACCTTGTTAAAATTACGTGTTTTTGCCATGGGAAGAAATTATATCAAGAAGAATCATTTCAAAGCTTTTTCAATCTTTAGCCCCTTATTGAAATAGGACATACAGTTACATAAAAGCCTGGCTCTGCAACTTTGATGCAGGCTCGGGAACTCAGTCCATATCTTTGCCAGCATGTGATGGCTGTGATATTCAGTCATCATCTGCCTCTAACAGCTGCTTGGCAGGTAGTTGCATTAGTCTATGTGCCTATTAAGCCCCCGTCACACGGGGCGACATCGCCGCCCATTACAGAGGAGACGTGGGGGCGTGGCCTATCGCCGGCGTCATCGCCCCTACGTCGCCTCATGTAAAGGGGCGATGTCGGCGGTGACGGGCAGTCGCCTGGTTTCAGAGCAGTCCTCTGAAACCAGGCGACCTTCATAGGGCGATGTGTACACATCTCCCATGTAACCAGGCGCCGGCGACCTGTCAGGCGATGGGAGCCGTAGGGTTTCCAGACACCCCAACGGCGATGCCGCCTGACAGCTCGCCAGAGCGGGGCTGGAGATGTCGCCCCGTGTAAACGGGGGACGGCGACGCTGGCAGGGCGCCAAAAATGTGCGCGCACCTGCCAGTTGCCGCCGACATCCCCAGCCCCGTCGCCTGGTGTGACGGGGGCTTTAGGACAATCTTGCTGCAGAGCAGGAATGAGGGTCATGCTTGAAAGCTGATAATCTAAAGTTCAAGAGCAGTTACATTTCTTTCTTTTCTGTCAACACAACCATTTTCCTATACAATATGCATTTCAAGAAAAATTCCAAAGCTGTGAAACCTGAAAAAAGGTCACCCCATCAGCCTACCAAAGATCTGATATACTGCACTACAAAAGTATTGCAGTGTATTATTTCAGCAATCAAATAATTGAATTATCAAGTTTCTATGATTTTTTTTTTTTAAAGCTAAATAAGTTGTGAAAGAAGAAATATGTAATTACGTTAAGTTAAAAAGTGTATAAAAAAAGATACACATAATGTTATCAATGCAACCGCAACAGCCCGTACTATAAAGCTCACAAGTAATATATCACAGGTGGTTACCACCATCAACAGAATGAAAACAAACAATGTCAACATTCTTTTTTGCTTTTCCTGCATCCAAAGAACTTTTCAAAAGTGATCAACAATTTGTATGTACCCATAACAGAACCAATACAGAAAACAATGTCGGAAAAAAATGTGGCTACACACAGGGCTGTGGAGTCGGTAAGCCAAACTCCTATAATAATAATATTTATAATAATATATATTCATTTATATAGCGCTATTAATTCCATTTACATACATTTGCAACACTGTCCCCTATCAGTATGTCTCTGACTCTGACTCCTCAATTTCCTTGACTCCAACATCCCTGTACAGAACAAGAAGTTAAAAATTCAGCCACATTGATGTTTCTATTTGCCTGTGATAGTTTAGTCTGTATAACATGTATAAATGTTGGCATTTGTATCCAAGAACTACACCAAATGAAGGGGGAAATTCTGCCCCAAAACGTGTGGTGTTGCTAATGTTTTTTATGACTATTTTTATTATATTAAATAACCTGTTTAATTATAACATTGCCCCTTGAACCTTGTGGCGCCCATCCACACCGCTAACTTATTTTATTTTCCCATAGAGCACACTTTCCTCCTACCAGAGGAAGTGGTGGAGCTGCCACATTTCTTAGGGCTAAATTTACACCACTACTACTGCGATCCAATTAGGATTACTCTAACGTGGAAGTTTCAATTCCCTCCACCTCCCAACTGACATTTCAGTGACTTTGCTGCAAGATCTGTAACTTGGGCTCTAGAGTCGGCTTCAGTGAGCTGGAGGAGCGGATCACACTTAACCTGTACCGGGGTTGTCCGAGCTGCACAACTGCAATAGGTGGGTGGCTCTTGTAATTTGCAGACATTGAATCTAATCCTCCATTGATCCACACATGAGCACTTCTCTGCCTATCTTTTGTCTTATATGTTCTGTCGAGGTCCCAGCAAGCCCCAGTCGTGAATTATCCAGAGATTTGTCAGCGAAGAAATCTTCTGTGCAATACTGTAATGCTGCCATGGTCAGTGAGACACAGCACTGACACTGGAGAAACAGTACCGTTCCAGAAGATAAACTGATTTTTTCCCCATTTTACAGTGGCCATTTTAGTTGTTAAAGTGAATTTATAAGGTTTTGTATGTTATTATTATTTTTTTACTTTAAAATTATTTAATTATAGTTTTACCGTGTTGTTAGATTCTCTCCCTTGGTGAAGACCCCAAACTCGTCAATGTTCAGCTTTAACTGAGGCTTCAGTAAGTGCTCCAGCTTTTCTATTTTCCCTCCTTTTACAAGTTGGTGGTAATCAAAATTTATCATTGGCACATCCTCTGCATGCAAAGATGCCCACAGGAGTTTCTGCAAGAAAACAATAATACATTTAGAGAAGGGAGATTTATCATCCAGCTATTAAAAGGAAAAAAATTAAAAAATTACCCCCCTTCCCCCCGCAAAAAAAATGACCTTAATGTTAGAGGACAATCAATAGTAAAATAGTAAAATCTAAAGCAAGGTTTATTGTGACATTGTCTACACTTCTGGTATTTTGTTTTTTTTCCCCTACAACAGAAGGAATTTAAAAAATGCATGAAAGTCCAAAGGGAGAGAAATACTGAATAATATGTGGATGAAATGGGGTTTTCCCACTTCAGACATTTCTGATATACACGCAGGTAAATCAAATATGTCTGATAGAAAATGGTGAACCCCAACCCTATATGGAGCACTGGTAGCCGCGGACCACAGATCTGCAAGCCAAGAATTCTGCTGGCAGCTGCACCCTTAAACTATATAAGCGATATACGCTAAGTAGAAGTCTAATGGTCCAGCTAGGAAGATGGCGGCTCGTTGTGAATCTGCTCCTATATAGTGGACAATGAATACAGATTGGAACTGATCATTCTGTCCCATGCAATATTATTGCCTATTTACAGTTGGTATGGAAAGTATTCAGGCCCACTTAAAGTTTTCACTTTGTTTCATTGTAGCCATTTGGTAAATTCAAAAAAAGTTCATTTTTTTCACATTAATGTACAGTCTGCACTCCATCTTGACTTAAAGCGAACCTGTCACCCCCCCTGGACATCAAAAGCTATAATAGCCACCTTCTGCAGCACTATGGCTGCATTCAGGGAAGGTGGCTATAGGCTTTTGATGCCCTATATACAGTTAAATATTCACTTATATAACTGCTTACAGTTTAGAAGACCTAAGACCGGGAGGCGGGGTTTCACGCTCCTCCGACCCGCCCCCTCTTGTCAATCAGCCTGGTCGCCTGCTGCTGCCTCCCCTCACAGTCTAGCATGAACGTGCGCCTCCGTTCTCCTCTATGGCGCCGCGCATGCGCTGGATGTCCAGGAAGTCGTCGGGCTGCGCGCACAGCGCATGCGCGGCGCCATGGAGGAGAATGGAGGCGCGCGTTCATGCTAGACTGTGAGGGGAGGCAGCAGCAGGCGACCAGGCTGATTGACAAGAGGGGGCGGGTTGGAGGAGCGCGAAACCCCGCCTCCCGGTCTTAGGTCTTCTAAACTGTAAGCAGTTTTAAAGTGAATATTTAACTGTATATAGGGCATCAAAAGCCTATAGCCACCTTCCCTGAATGCAGCCTTAGTGCTGCAGAAGGTGGCTATTATAGCTTTTGATGTCCAGGGGGGTGACAGGTTCGCTTTAAAAACAAACAAAAATGTAGACATTTATCAAATTTATTAACAAAGAAAAATTGAAATATCACATGGTCCTAAGTACTCAGACTCTTTGCTTAAATATAAGTCACATGCTGTCCATTTCCTTGTGATCCTCCTTGAGATGGTTCTACTCCTTCATTAGAGTCCAAGTGTGTTTAATTGAATGGATAGGACTTGATTTGGAAAGGCACACACCTGTCTATATAAGACTTCACAACTCACAGTGCATGTCAGACCAAATGAGAATCATGAGGTCAAAGGAACTGCCCAAGGAGCTCAGAGACATAATTGTGGAAAGGCACAGATGTGGTCAAGGTTAAAAAAGAATTTCTGCAGTACTCAAGGTTCCTAAGAGCACAGTGGCCTTTATAATTCTGAAATTAAAGAAGTTTGGGACCACCAGAAATCTTCCTAGACCTGGCCGTCCAGCCAAACTGAGCAATAGTGGGAGAAAAAGAGAATTTTGTTTACGTACCGTAAATTCTTTTTTCTTTAATCATCAATGGGAGACCCAGACAATGGGGTTTAGGGCACTGCCCTCCGGAGGTCACACTAGGTACTACAAGTTTGTAGACACCGCCTCCTCCGCTTATAAACCCCTACCGCAGGGAACATCCTCAGTTTGGTCCATAAGCTGCGAGGAGAAAATAAACCACACCCGAAACATCGGGAAGAATGCCGTGCACAGACGGTTCAACAACCCGGCAAACACTGTCTCAACAGATAGCAGAACAAATGCAAAACATGCAAAGGAACAACTGGGTGGGTGCTGGGTCTCCCATTGATGATTAAAGAAAAAAGAATTTACGGTACGTAAACAAAATTCTCTTTTTTCTGGTCATCATAATGGGAGACCCAGACAATGGGGATGTCCTAAAGCAATACCCCAGGGCGGGAAGAGTTCCTCAACAAGACGGATAACACATGGTTCCCTTCAAAGGTGGGCAACCGCCGCCTGGAGAACCCGCCTGCCCAGACTTGCATCCGCAGAGGCATGGGCATGCACCATATAGTGCTTAGAGAAAGTGTGCAGGCTGGACCAAGTGGCCGCCTGACACACCTGTAGAGCAGACGCTCGATGTCGCAAGGCCCAAGAGGCACCTACAGCTCTGGTAGAGTGAGCCTTCAATCCCACCGGGAGAGGCAAACCAGAGGACCGGTAAGCCTCTTGAATGGAAGCCTTAATCCATCTGGCCAAGGTTGACTTTGAAGCCGCGGACCCCTTACAGCGACCTGTCGTAAGAACAAATAAGGAATCCGAACTCCTAAAGGAGGCGGTCCTGGACACATAAATGCGTACAGCTCTCACGAGATCCAGAGTATGGAGGTCGCGCTCCACCTGATGAACGGGAGCGGGGCAAAATGATGGGAGAACAATCTCCTGGTTCAGGTGAAAAGTTGAAACCACCTTCGGCAAGAATTCTGGCCGTGGGCGCAACACCACCTTGTCTTGGTGAACCACCAGAAAGGGTGACTTGCACGATAGTGCAGCCAATTCTGAGACCCTCCTTAGAGACGTAATCGCCACCAGAAAGGCCACTTTCTGGGACAGACGAGATAGAGAAACCTCTCTCAGTGGTTCAAACGGCGGTTTCTGTAAAGCCGCCAGAACCATGTTAAGGTCCCAAGGGTCCAGAGGTCTCTTGTAGGGCGGAACCATCCGCGACACCCCCTGCAGAAATTGACGCACCTTCGGGAGGAGCGCCAATCGCCTGTCAAACAGCACCGAAAGTGCTGATACTTGACATTTCAAAGAGCCAAGGGATAATCCCAACTCCAAACCCGACTGTAAGAAAGCTAACAACGTCGGGATGGACAAGGGCCAAGGAGACCGTCCACCAGAGGCACACCAGGTAAAAAAGATCTTCCACGTCCGGTGGTACATCTTCCTGGAAACGGGCTTCCTAGCCCGATTCATAGTGGCCACCACTGTAGGGGAGAAACCCCTAGATGTCAGCAGCCAGGCCTCAAGAGCCATGCAGTCAATCTGAGGGCCCTGGAATTGAGGTGGAAGAATGGGCCTTGTGCGAGGAAATCTGCGCGGTCTGGAAGAGCCCACCTGTGTCCGCCTGACAGTTGGCACAGGTCTGGGTACCAGGACCTCCTGGGCCAATCCGGAGCCACTAGGATGGCTATCCTGCACTCCGACCTGATCTTCCACAGGACCCTGGGAATCAGAGCCAGAGGAGGGAACACATACGGCAGTTGGAAGCTGGACCAACTCAGTATCAGAGCATCCGCCCCCAGGGACTGAGGATCCCACGATCTCGCCAAGTACTGGGGCACCTGATGAGTCAGCCGAGAGGCCATCAGATCCACGTCCGGAGTGCCCCATCTGCTGCAGATGTCCCGGAAGACATCTGGATGCAGGGACCACTCTCCGGCGTCCATCCCCTGCCGGCTCAGGTAGTCGGCCTCCCAGTTCTCGACCCCTGGGATGTGAACTGCGGAGATCAAGCAGTCGTTTTCCTCCACCCACGATAGGATGCGGTGGACTTCGGCGAGGGCCTGAGCGCTTCTGGTCCCTCCCTGATGATTTATGTAGGCGACGGCCGTCGCATTGTCGGACTGTACCCGAATGGGTCGTCCTGCCAGGAATTTCTGAAACGCCAAGAGCGCCAGATAGACCGCCTTGATCTCCAGGACGTTGATCTGCAACGTCGACTCCGCCTGAGTCCAGAGGCCTTGAGCCCTGTGGTGTAAGAACACCGCGCCCCAGCCCTTCAGACTGGCATCGGTGGTCACCACTAACCAAGAAGGTTTGAGGAAGGATCTTCCCCGTGACAAGTGACGTGGCTGGAGCCACCACTGCAGGGAGTCCCTGGTCGGTTGTGACAAGGCCACCAACCGATTCAGAGAGATCGCTCTCTTGTCCCACCGGCGAAGAATCTCCAGCTGGAGAGGACGGAGACGAAACTGTGCAAAAGGCACCGCCTCTATTGCCGCTACCATGCGTCCCACCAATCTCATCAATTCCCGAAGGGATGAGTGAGGTGACAGGAGAACGTGCTGTACTCCTGAGTGGATCGCCAGCTGCTTGTCCTGAGGTAGAGACACCAGGGCTGAGTCCGTGTGGAAATCCATGCCCAGATATGTCAATGACTGGGTCGGAACCAGGGTCGACTTCTGAGTATTGAGAAGCCACCCGAACTGTTCCAGAGACCTCATGGTCGCTTCCAGGCTCACCCGACAAAGGTCTTCCGATGGCGCCCTGACCAACAGGTCGTCCAGATAGGGTATGACGGCGTGACCCTGCACATGCAGGAGAGCCATCATAGATGCCATCACCTTCGTGAATACCCTTGGTGCAGAGGCCAACCCGAAGGGTAGGGCCACAAATTGGAGATGTTCGTCCCCCACTGCGAATCGTAACCAGCGTTGATGAGCCGGTGCAATGGGCACGTGAAGGTAAGCGTCCCTGATATCGATGGACGCTAGGAAGTCCCCCTGCGACAGAGCCGCGATAACGGAACGTAGGGATTCCATGCGGAACTTCCGCACCAACACGTGACGGTTGAACAATTTCAGGTCCAGGACCGGTCGAAAGGAGCCGTCCTTCTTTGGGACAATAAAGAGGTTGGAGTAAAAACCCCTGAACCTCTCTGCCGTGGGCACTGGGACCACTACTCCGTCTCTGCGGAGTCCCTCCAACACCCGGAGAAAAGCCTGAGTCTTTTCTGGGGATGGAACAGACCGATGGAATCGGGATAATGGTTTTGACGTCAGCTCTATCCTGTAACCTCGCGAGACTACGTCTCGAACCCACTGATCTTGAACGTGAAGTAGCCACTTGTCCTGAAAGCGAGACAAGC
This sequence comes from Allobates femoralis, assembly GCA_033576535.1. Classification (NCBI taxonomy): domain Eukaryota; kingdom Metazoa; phylum Chordata; class Amphibia; order Anura; family Aromobatidae; genus Allobates; species Allobates femoralis. The sequence goes on from JARQOC010000001.1 coordinate 450,304,203, forward strand.
GGCCCCCCACCTGTGGGGAGGCAGGATGAGAGAGCGAGTCATGTAGAGGCGGGTTTGGGGGTGGTAGCTGCCGCCCCCGCCGGCTTCTTTGGACGACTCTTAGAGCGCCACTGAGAAGCGGGCTTGCCCCCTCGGTCCGTGCGAGCGGACGGTGCTGATGACTGTGAGCTGGACCGAAAAGACCACTGCTTTGGGTTCCTCTTAACGGTATACCGTGGCTTAGGCTTATTCTGCGGTATCTTAGACTCAGCAGAATCCTTGATCAGCTTGTCCAGCTCTGTGCCAAAGAGTCTGTCACCAGAGAATGGAAGATTCTGCAGAATCTTCTTAGATGTGGCATCTGAGTCCCAAAGACGCAGCCACAACAACCTGCGGATCGCTATCGCATTGGCCGAAGCCACAGCTGAGCGAGTGGCAGTTTCCAGAGACGCCGTCCTGGCGTAGTCCGCATAGGCCCTTGCTCTCTCAGTGAGTGCCAGGACCTCCGGACTGGACCTTGCCAGGTCAGAGATACCATCCAAGCACGTAGTAATCGCTTGTAAGGTCCAGACCGTGGCGAAATTAGGGGCAAATGAAGACCCCACAGCCTCATAGGAAGACTTGGCGAGTTGCTCGACCTGTCTATCAGTAGCATCCTTCAGCGAGGAGCTATCAGAGGCAGAGAAAAGGGAGCGTGCAGCAATTCTAGTCATGGAAGCGTCCACCTTTGGAGACTGCGACCATTCCTGAAGCACCTCCTGGGGGAAGGGGAAGCGATTGTCCTTCGGTTTGCGGACATAACGCCGCCCAGGATGTAACCTGGGTGCTCTAATCACCCTTCCAAAATTAGTGTGGTCCATGAAGGATCCACTCGGTCTAGCCTCTGGCCGCAGCCATTGATAGACCTCCTTCGGGTGCACGACAACCTCTTCAGGGGGAGTCACGAGACGCAGGGTCTCATTGATGGAGGACACCAGATCCTCCACCCCGTCTGGAGGTTCAGACACAGACACAGACCCGAAGTTTGAACCCCCATCATCTTCCTCACCATCAGAGGAACGCTCCTCCTCAGAGAGAGCCTGGAGCTCGGGTGAATCCTCACGACGAGCCCGCTTAGGGGGTCTCACAGCAGCAGAGGGGGACACCCGTGGGTAACTGGAAGGAGTAGCTGGGTTTTCCAGTCTCCTATGCAGTGCCTCCAGTGACTGCGACATGGAGGACATCTGGGACAGCAGGGATTCATTGATCCTATTCTGCGTTTCCCATGGCCCTTGGATTACCTGAACCTCAGGGGTACAGCACCGGAGCTGCTGCTGCCTCAGCTGAGCCAGTCCGGGCTTCTGGGCGTCCGCAGTTATTGCAGGACCCCTCCACCAAAGTTCCCTTGCAAGTAGCACAGGTAATGGTGTTATCCGCCGCCTTAGCAGCATGCTTCCTAACTGAGGACATAGCCACAGTAGGGGTTGTTGAGGCCAAAGCCAATAGACAAAACAAACCGGGAATCCCGGTGGCTTACCGACCGCAGTAACGCGGTGGGAGGAAGCGGTGTGTGTGTGTGACCTCCGCGAGTTCCGGTCTCCCTCTGAAGTGCAGACACGTGCTGCCGTAGCTCCCAGCCGGGAAGTGAGGGAGAAGATGGCCGCCGCCAGCACAGACGTGGGCGGCGCCGGGAACACGCGGGAAGCACACGCACACGCCCCCCGGTGACGTCACCGTAAGGGCTGCCTCTCCTCCTCCAAGCAACCTCTGTAATGGAGGTGCTGGAGCCCGCAGCGCGGGAAAATAGTGCGGAATCATCGCACACACATACTCAGACTGTCATCACATACAAACATGCACAGTCTACGGCCTCAGCCCCTGTGACACACAGGGCGGTCAGCCAGGGTGACCCCAGCACAGGGTACACCCGCAGAACCGCGGACCCGAGGGTAACGCGCGGTCTGAGTGTCAGGACACATAAAGTGACAGACACTACCCCCAGGCACACAGGAGACACAGAGTGCCTCAGTGCCGGTCCGGTCTGTAAGCACCATTTAGGGAGGCCTCGGACGGGGGTTCAGCCCAGTCCGGAGTGTAAGCACCATTTAGGGAGGCCTCGGACTGGGCTGGCTCCAGTCCGGTCTGTAAGCACCATTTAGGGAGGCCTCGGACGGAGCGGAGCTGTGCAAGGCTCCCATCTCCCACTCTCCAGAGCCCCCCAGAGAGGGATGGAAAGGAGCGCAACAGCGTACCGGGAGAACACCGAGTGTCCAGGCTCTAGGCCCTCCGGTACCTCCACCAGCGTGTGCCACAAAGGGTGAGCGGGGAGGCTGTCGCAGGTCCCGACTAGGACCATTTTACCTTGTCTTCAGACGCCATCACGTAAGTAGTGAGAATGCAGTGAAGTGCAAGCAAAGCGTGATCCTCCGAGCACACTAAGTTTAAAACTGAGGATGTTCCCTGCGGTAGGGGTTTATAAGCGGAGGAGGCGGTGTCTACAAACTTGTAGTACCTAGTGTGACCTCCGGAGGGCAGTGCCCTAAACCCCATTGTCTGGGTCTCCCATTATGATGACCAGAAAAAGCCTTGGTGAGAGATGTAAAGGAAAACCCCAAGTTCACTGTCGCTGAGCTCCAGAGATGCAGTAGGGAGATGCGAGAAAATTCCACAATGTCAGCTATCACTGCAGCCCTCCACCAGTCAGGCCTTCATGGCAGAGTTGCCTGACAGAAGCCTCTCCTCAGCGAAGGACAAATGAAAGTCCGCATAGAGTTTGCAAAAAAACACATGAAGGACTCCCAGACTATGAGACATAACATTCTATGGTCTTATGAGATGAAGATAGAACTTTTTGGTGATAATTCAAAGAGGTATGTGAGGAGAAAACTGGGCACTGCTCATCACCTGCCCAATACAATCCCAACAGTGAAACATGGTGGTGGCAGCATCATGCTATGGGGGTGTTTTTCATCTGCTGCGACAGGACGACTGGTTGTAATTGAAGGAAACATGAATGTGGCCAAGTACAGAGATATACTGGATAAAAACCTCTTCCAGAGTGCTCTGGACCTCAGACTTGGCCGAAGGTTCACCTTCCAACAAGACAATGACCCCAAGCACACAGCTAAAATAACAAGTAGAGGGTAGAGGCTTCAGAACAACTCTGTGACCATTCTTGACTGGCCCAGCAAGAGCCCTGGCCTAAACCCAAGTGAGTATCTCTGGAGAGACCTGAAAATGGCTGCCCACCAACATTCACCATCCAACCTGATGGAACTGGAGAGAATCTGCAATTGCACCCGTGGAAGCGTCACTCACGGCGTGAAACAGCCATCGTGCCTTAATCCCCTGTACTCCCACCCGCTACCCCTCACCATGTAAGTCCCTGTGCACTGTGGTGAATCGCGACCACCGAACCTGGCAGCTCCACAGCGCCTCCTGTTAAACCCAGGTCAGTCAGAGAACTGCCTGAGGATAAAGAAGGGCCGCAGCTGCCTTGCCTGTGCTGGTTTATTAAGGCACCTCTCAGTGAGTGTGGTATATGTCTTCTAGCCCACAGCTAGAAGCACATATAATCTCCTCCACCCAGTCACTGCCAGAGGCCCTGAATAACCCCAAGCACAAATGCTGCCACCAGCTTCTGGTTTAATATAAGTCCGGTCCGTGGTCAGGCTTATATTGGGTCAGAAACCAACCCAGGTAGCGTTAAATGAGCATACGGACGTGGGAATCGTGATCAAGATAAATAGAGCAACTCAAGATTAAATTTATATATTTAGGCTACGTTCACACATTTGCGTATTTTGCTGCGCTTTTTTGCGCGCGCTTTTTGCCGCGTTTTTCGGCCGCGCAAAAAAGCGCAGCAAAATACGCAGGGGCTTTCACACACTGCGCTTTCTTTCCCCCAGAAAACGCAGTGATGTCACAGAGGGGAGGAAGAATCCAGCTTCCTCCTCCCCGCTGTGACAGCTGTGACCGCCCCATTAGACTTCACAGTGTTAATAAACACTGTGAAATCTAAATTAAACAAAAGCAAGTGTGTGAAAAATAAAAAAGAATCAATACTTCACCTCTCCGACGCCTTCTCCCGGTGTCTGGTGCCGTCTGCCGCTCTCCGGTGTCCGGTTGTAAGTGAGATGTCTTCTCACAGGACCTGTGGTGATGTCAGAGGGGGGCGTTCCCGGGGCGGTCCCATCGCTGATTGGCTGCTCGCGGTCATGTGGTATCACATGACCGCGAGTGCCCGGGAACGCCCCGCCTCTGACGTCACCACAGGTCTTGTCAGAAGAGATCTGACTAGAACCGGGGATCGCACAGCGGCAGAAGGCGTCGGAAGGTGATGTATTCATTCTTTTTTATTTTTCAGACACTTGCTTTTGTTTAATTTAGACTTCACAGTGTGTATTAATACACTGTGAAGTCTAATGGGCGGCCACAGCTGTCACAGAGGGGAGGAGGAAGCAGGATTCTTCCTCCCCTCTGGGAGAATACGCAGAAGTAGCTGCGTAAACAATTGACATATCAATTGTTTACGGAGCTGCGTTTTCTCCCGGAAAACGCACTGCGTATTTTTACGCAATGTCTGCACTGCAAAGTGAATTTCCCATTCACTTTGCAGGCAGACAAAAGGCACATTGCGTATTTTGAAAAGTGCGCGTAAAAAAACGCGGCAAAATACGCAATGTGTGAACGTAGCCATAATCACCCTAATGGTACACTAGATATTAATATTTACAGTTATTATTGAAATGTTATAAATAGTACAGTCAGATATGCCAATAACAGGGTAAATGGAATACACAGAATTACACACACATGTGAGCAGTTACCTTAGTGCTGATGGCACCACAAGGGCGGCGTGATGCCAATCTGTTCCTTAGGTAATCTCTGGCACTGGTGGAAAAGTGCCTCTTCAGAAGAAATACCAGGTGGAGATGGAGCAGATGAGTTTTATACATTATGGGCTGACCCCTGTCTCCACCCATCTCGCGCCTCAGGCTGTCTCACAACTCCCACCCCTCTGAGGGGAGATATGGACACCCAGATTCCATAATGTTCCCTAGCCGTGTCCATGGGCATCGAGACGGAAGACAATACTTTCATATTTTTAGTTATGATTTTATCTTCGTCTGGATATGAAACATGGCTACTCTGAGAACACCCTACTAGCCAATATCCTGTTTAGATGGCTTACAGTCATCCTACATTCATGTAAATATAGCCCTATTACCGTCTAGATGTCGTGATCATGGATCTACGCTTGCCATGTTCATAGACAGCACGGCTCATGAAATATTAACGTTATATTCACGACTCCGTCCTGTCTGCATGGATCTCCTCTTCCACTGCCATTAAGGGGATTTGGAAGTGTCACCTAATTTACATCTCCTTAGGAAGTTCCCTAGCTGATTATCATATCAAAGTTGAGGAAGAGTGTCTTTGTGTTGCCTGTTGGCTGGCATGTTCATGCTTATTGATCTACTTCTGACCAGAGAGGAATTGCCTCTGGCCAGAAAAAGGTGGGGGCTTATCTCTTTATGAGTGAGATGTGCCTTATCAATTGCTTTCTGGGAGGAATGGAATATGGGGGATATGGCAATATTCCTTACCAATATTCATCACAAGCACCAATAAAGAAGACGTCCTAAGGAACCCTGTGTGCAGCTTTGTCTTTTCTCCAAAGCTCCAAGGAAGAATGGCAGAGGATCCCCAAATCCAAGTGTGAAAAACTTGCATCATTCCCAAGAAGACTCATGGTTGTACTAGCTCAATAGGGTGCTTCTACTCAATACTGAGCAAAGAATCTTAATACTTATGACCATGTGATCTTTCAGTTATTCTTTTTTAATACATTTGCAAACATTTCTACATTTCTGTTTTTTATTAGTCAAGATGGGGGGCAGAGTGTACATTAATGAGACAAAAATGAACTTTTTTTGAATTTACCAAATGGCTGCAATGAAGTAGAGTGAAAAATGTAAAGGGGTCTGAATACTTTCCGTAACCACTGTATATAAGACAATATCCTAACAATTGTAATAGTTTTTTCTGGCATAAACATTGTTCACCCGATGAATGAGCGTTTTGCGCATGCGCTGGCTGATCGTGTTTATAGAGGGCAATACATGGGAATCCACATTCTTACAAATACTTTCTCACCCATTCTCAGCCTTTAATGCAATACACATGGAGTTCCAGTAAGTACACACCATACAACCAGAAGATTTTCTAATATTACTTGCTTACCTACCTTAAAGGCACGACTTAAAACCTCTTCACCTCCTTTACTTCTCAGAAGGTTAATAATTACTTGCTTTCCATATTGTTCTTTTAATAACATCATATGTCTAGTAAGAGACAAAATGATTAGTAAGATAATATCCAGTTCAGTGTGAAAATATAGAAATGTAATGCATCCCAAAGTATACAACAGCTGGGGTGGAGAAACGCCAAGTCTCACCCGAGCAAAACCTTAAAAAGAATCTGTCACCAGATTTTTACCACCTTATCTAAAAGGAGTATAATGTAGTGGCAGAGACCCTGATATCAGCAGTGTGTCACTTACTGGGCTGCATGCTCTAGTTTTGATCAAAGCAGTAGATTAATACTAGAGGGACTATTAAGCTGCCATAAAGGCCTCTATATATATGATCTCAGAATAGCAGTGATCTGCCATTGATTGGCAGCTTTCAGTCTAAGCACAGTGTACACAGAGAGCTGCCAGTCAGTGGTGTGAGGGATATACAGAGCTCAGCTTTCAGAGGACTGGTAGATGATTTTATCAAACCTGCAGCAAGAAGCCAAGTGACCCATCACTGAAATCAGGGTCTCTGCCCTTATATTATTCTGCTCTCAGAAGAGCAGCTAAAACCTGGTGAGCCTTTAACCGTCCAATAAAGAAAGATATGTCATATGCTTCTTTATCCTTCAAAACGGTTTAGAAATATATAGCGAAAATACAACCGTCAACATCAGATGCAGATTCACAGCTATGTAAATCCACAGACACACTATCCAGGTGAAGTCCAAAGTCTAAATATTCTGTGCAACATTTCAGGGGACCCCGCTGCTTTCATCAAGGACGGGATCTCCGGAATATTGCACAGAAAGTGCAAGCTTGTAATGGCCGTCCCAAACCAAGGGTAGGGAGAGACCTCACTTTTCTGGGGAGAAACGCAAAGTCTTTTTTTACTATTTAAAATCAGTTTCATGCTCCATCAATGACAAACCGTATAACATGCCAGAGGTGGCTCTTATTCCAGAGAGGCTGTACAGATTAGAGAACACAAGCAGAGGCTCCCACTGACTTCACTTCACCCGGTTTGGCTTCATTCACAGGTCTCTCCCTATATACAAATAAAGAAGCCGGGAGCCACCCAGCAAACACTTCTCACCTTACAAATATCATTTTTATAACTGTTTTCTGTAAAATGTCACAGCATTTCATAGACCTGCAATGAGGAGCCCTGATGTTATCTCACTGCTCATAGTGTGACTTCTATGAAACTCTAATGGCCCCTTTACACGCAGCTACAGGTAACAGGTTTTCCACAGGTAACTTACTGGCTGCAGTGAAATCATGGAGACATTGTTCCATTTGTACACAGCAACAAGATAGAACCATGTCTCCATGATTTCACTGCAGCCAGTAAGTTACCTGTGGAAAACCTGTTACCTGTAGCTGCGTGTAAAGGTACCATTATGGTACATTTACACGCGGCCACAGGAAGGTAGAAACCGGCAGGCATCAGACACAATTGTGCCTGTTGCCTTGAAAAGACCACGATGTGGCGGCGTGTAATTCAGGACTTTCCTTCCTGTGTCTTCCCTGAAAGAAGGAAAGTCCTGAATTACACGCAGCCACATCGAGGTCTTTTCAAGGCAACAGGCACAATTGTGTCCGATGCCTGCCTGTTCCTACCTTCCTGTGGCCGCGTGTAAAGGGACCATAATATTACACTTTTAATCACAGATCTGTATTAATCTTTAAAGGCAGTGTCCATCTTTAAATCCCCATTAAGGTACCTTTACACACAGCAACTTTTCTAGGAATTTCACTGGCAACTTACTGGTTGCAGTGAAATCATGGACACATTGTTCTATCTTGTTGCCGTGTACAAATGGAACAATGTGTCCATGATTTCACTGCAACCAGTAAGTTGCCAGTGAAATTCCTAGAAATGTTGCCGCGTGTAAAGGTACCTTATGAGATTTCAATACAGACACTGGATTCTGAATTATAAGATGTGGATTCACCTTCAGAAACTACTTCTTTTTTTACAGCAAGGAGCAGCTCTGAAGAGCATCCTTTACTGTAAAGGTCCAGAACATAATAGTCACAGGAACAATCCATTGAGTTTAATGGCATCTGCTTCACTTCTACTGTGGTGATGTGGCAGATAAAATTAACACTTCCTACCCAGAATACATTTTATTAGGGATTTTAGCAGTGCCCCTCAATCAACTTGTTTCCATAACACCGACAGCAGAGGTACTGGAAGACGCAAGCTGAAGTGATATGTCCTGGAGACAACAGACAGGTAGCAGAGGTACTGGAAGCTGCAGGCTGACAGTAGAGGTTCTGACGGTTAAAGACAAATAGAAGAGATTCTGGGGTCTGCAGACAGGTTGAAGAGGTCCTGGAGACCACAGACAGGTAGCAGAGGTACTGGAAGCTGTATGCAGACAGGACTCGGGAACACTAAAGTCTTAATACCAAGACACAGGTGTGTGTCTTGGTGAGCCTTATATAGGCACAGCTGATCCTCACAACTGATCATGTTGGGCCATCTGCAAAGCCCGACATAGAGAACAACAGAGTTTAGCGGACCAGGGTGAGGGAAGCAAAGCCCAGATTCTGGACATATGCAAATCAGTGATGATTTTTTTATGCAGCATATAAGATTAATTCTCATGATGAACAGAGGCGTAACTACAATAGGTGCAGGGGTTGCGATCGCACCCGGCCCTGCAGCCTAGGGGGCCCCAAAAGTCCCTTTGGCCTATAGAAAATGACTAATACTGTTAAAGATGTGCAATAATTGGGGACCCTGTTGGAGCTTTCGCATCGGGGCCCCTGGGCCTGAAGTTACGCCACTGATGATGAACAAGCAGTTTGCTCGTTCATTGCAAGATTGGCAGTCTGTTTACACAGTAAGATAAGTATGAACAAGCAATTTTAATAATGATTATGTTGCAGTGTAAGTGCCCCTAAAGTGTGTAGTGTATATAGGTGTTACGTCAATTAGAGATAGTGAAAGTTAGTATTTTTTTTAAAAGGGATCATCAAGAAATAGGGATATCATAGGCTAATAAAGCATTTGTATGTAGATGTATTCTTACTGATCCCCACTAGGAAAAATCAATTGGTCATTTGTCCACAATCAAATCTGTCATTCTGATGGCGGGTTTACAGTTGCGATATCGTAGTACGATTTCAATGAAAAGTCACGTGGTTCAATCGTTGGAGCCGAGATCGTTCCTGAGTTGTATTGTGTGAACGTCCAATACGATGCAGGAACGATGTCAATGCGATATCGGGATTGAATGAGCGTGCTATTCAATGCCCCGATATTGAAGGGAGATTGGAGCCGGATCGTGCTGTGTAAACGCTCAACTACGATGTGAATGTCTACTCCCATTCACTCCCATGTTAAAGGATCGTTCCTGGGTTGGGGGGCGTAGACATCGCACGGACGTTGTATTCCGATATCGCAGCGTGTAAACATCCAATGCGATGCGGGAGAAACGTGCATTAATTGCGCGCTCCCGCGCCATTGAGTTGCGATATCGCAACGATATTGAAGCGTGTAAACCCACCATTAGGGGTTTCCCATGTACTTGGGAAATGACATACAGAGTATACTAACAGCACCAATCCAGCAGTGAAGGTGAAGGATAGCCATAAAAATGGTTCTCCGTTTTGTAGATGTGTTGGGTAAACAAAAACAATGACAGTAAGAGCAAGCACAACAGTCTGAAAGCTTGTCATGGTCTTGATAGTCTTGCAAGTCCTGTACAGTAATCTTCCTAATCAAATCATATGTAAAATATAAGTATTTTGAGATCTTGCTTCCAGTTTTTAGAGCAAAACGATTTGAATCCCTACCATGTATAGCCAACACTTGTATGACTTTGTCATCATTCTGCATGGATTAATAAGGTCATGTGCTCCAGAAAGGATAATACAGCTATATTTATCTTGTAGCTTGGACATGGCAGCGTTCCCAGGAAGGGAGCCGTCATTGATGAACTCTTTGCACAGTTTCTTATCTTGTTGTTAGGTTGGGCCTTTCTAAAAAGCACTTCAAATAGATATGAGTATTGTAACTAAAGCTGCATTTACTGTACACTGCAAGATAATTGAGAACAGTGTTGTTAAAAATGCTCATGTCACAATGATCCAGCAAGTAAATTGTTTGCAGATACCTGATGAAGGGGCAAATGCTCATTCATCGGCTGAAATGATCTTTAGCGTAGCACATAAAAAAATCATTATTTTTGGCGTTAAATCGTCCAGTGTAATCAGAACGTGTACCGTTGAGAACAATGGCGGTCTAGGCGCACTGAGTGATCTTATATAGATCGCTCGGTGTGCATTGTTCACTTTGGTCTGCTTGTGTAAATAGACAATTAAATGATCACCGATTGTTAAAGATTTACCAAGCAGTGGTTGACTGGTGCCATTAGCCAGGCCATGCAAGACCATAAAGCAGATTTTTCCCCATTTTTAAGATTTGTAAACTAGTAGTCTTGCACTAGGTCTAGTAGTGTAGCTATCGTGGGTGGGGCAGGCAGGGGGACAGCCACCATGACCCTCTGGAGTAGCCCACCCAGAGCGACTGCCACCTTTAACTGCATCAGGGAGTGCAGCATGCCAATACATTTAAAGGGAACCTGTCACCTCATTCTACCCCCTTGACCTATCACTAGCTGTCCCTGCACCTTCCTAGCTGTCTCCCTGCACCTCCCTGTCTGCTGTAAATGCGCCCTATAAAGATGGTGAAAAAGGAGTTATAACTTACAAGCAGTCACTCACTCAGGAGACTAGAAAGGCGTGCTCCAGGCTCCATTCTCCCCTCCTCGCTTCATCACTACACGCCCCGCTGGGCATCATAATTCGTTCTTGATCTCCTTCTCTTGTTTGAATTTCCATCCTCTTCTGGAATCGAATACCCCACGGCCCTGGGTGGGTCAGCTTTTGGCGTCATGAACAGGATGATCCCGTGCTCGTAACAAACGGGTACTGTGTGCCGTGAAATGACGTGGTAAACTGTAAATTGAGCCGCCATAACTGCGCCACACGGTGAGCGAGAATGGGGCGTAACTACCGAAAGGGTGCGAAGATAAGCTCCGCCCCACTCTTTGACATCAGCCGACAAAGCGCAGCGGCCCTATCCAGAAATACCAGAGAACTTGATTGATGGACTAAAACACGGCGGAGTCAGAGATTTGACGCTATGTGCAGGCCTGGGGGCGTGCCTCGGCCCCGCATCATGGGAGGACCCTCCAAGAGACGCGAAACCCCAGACCCACCCTAGTTGCCAAGGAAAAACCAAGGCGACGGGGCCTGAGACTGAAATGCCCCTGCCGGAAACTATAAATGGAGCAGGAAGGGCGAGGCCATAAAAAGGTGAGGTGGAAGCTGCAGACAAGACACTGGTGTGGTCGCGGTTCTGCAATGGCATCCAGAAGCCCACGAGACCTGGCCAACCAGATGCAGGCAGTTGGCAGCCCTGAGGCTGCAGAGGAGGGTGCCGCTTCGCTCCTGATCAGAGGTAGCGATGCTGAATTCTGGGAGGCAGCCCTTATGGCCACTTTACACGTCCCAACATCGTTCCGATATTGTATACAACGGCGCGGGAGCGCGCATTTTTTGGGCAGAAATCCAAGATCGCATAGGATGTTACACAGCGCGATATCGGCAAGCAACACAACTGCAATGTCTACACCCCCTTGTACGGCCGACCCAGGAACGACCATTTAACATGGGAGAGAATAGGGGAAGTTGCGCTCCAAATCGTAGTTGGGCTTTCACACGGCACGATCCTGCCATATCGTCCATCCAATATCGGCCAGTTGGAGAGCCTGCTCATTTCTCCCCGATATCGATTTGGCATCGGTCTTGAGTCGCATTGCACATTTACACCGTACAACGCACGAACGATATCGGGGCCAACGCACGAACCATGTGACTTTTTATCGGAGTTGACGCCGATATCGGGACGAGTAAAGTGGCCATTAGAGATCTCAGGATCCAACTGACTGAAACACTGGATTGGGCCTTCTGATGCTGGAGTGTGGATATGTACTATGCCTTCGTCCAGCGAGCTGAGCGACGAGAGCCCGATGACCCAGGGCTAGCAGCGACTCCTGAACCGAGGGCAAGAGATCATCCCCAGGGTGAGCCCGAGGTTTCCAGGAATGACCAGCAGCCAGACCAGCCAGCCCCTACTGAACCGGAGACAACTGAGACCGAGCCGGAGGACCCGGAGATGCCCAACCAGCCTGAGGTCCCGGAGGGGATGCCTGACTTTGTGTTGGAGTCTGAGACAGAGGAGCCGACCAGCCATCTGGATCCTGTGGACAAGGAGGACGAATCCGAGTGGGATGAGACTGACATCTCAGAGGATGTTGGGGCATCGGGGGCCCGAGCTTTATGGTGGGACCACCATCAGCATCGACCGGTTGGACGGGTCGGTACAGCTAGGGGTGGATTAAGGGTAGCCAGGGCCCAGGGCTGTTCAGACTCTATGGGCCCCCCGGTCATGTGACGGGGTCATTTGACGGGTAAAGACTGACCAAATACTCTGCGTGTGCACGAGGCCTCACAAATACTGCGGTAAGAAACACCAAATACTCAGCGTGTGCACAAGGCCCTAGGCTGGTTTCACACTGCGTTTTTGTGCAATCCGTAGCTGTCCATTGTAAAACGGACAGCTACAGATCCAATTTGGCCCCCATGCATCCCTATGGGCCACGGATCACATCGGATTTGCTCTTAATGGCATCCGATTTTTGTCAGATCCGATTTTTTCCTGCAACCAAAATCGGAGACTGCTCCGATTTTGGGAGCGTCGGACAGAATCGGATCCAACATGACATGGGGGCCTATGGAGCGCAGGTCCGAGAAAACATCTGATGGTTTCTCTGACCCGATTTTAGTGTACTGAGCATACTCACTACACTAAAACTGCTCCTAACCGTCTAATTTCACTTCCGCAATGTATATACATACATTGCGGAAGTGAAATTAAATAAATGAAAGGGTTAAAAATCAAAGAATATTTATTCTCACCCATCCATGAGTCCCCGGCGTCTCCAGCTATCTTCTGATCCTTATAGGACCTGGCGTGATGTCACAACCAGGTCACATGACTGGTTACCGCGGTAACCAGTCATGTGACTGTAACGCAACCACAGGTCCTGTAAGGATCAGAAGATAGCTGGAGACGCCGGGGGACTCGTGGATGGGTGAGAATAAAGATTATTTTGTATGGTCTGGAGGAGAGGGGAGAAGAGGGATGAAAGAGGGAGAGAGACACTGAGGGAGCAGGGAGAGGAGGGGGGAAAGAAGTGACAGGAGGGAGAGAGGAGGGGGAGCAAGGGACAGGTGGAGCGGGGAGAGGAGGAGAGACGGAGAGGATCCAAACTGATCCTGTAAAATATCAGAATCAGATGCCTATTTGGCATCCGATTGCAGGCATCAGTTTGGATCCGTTGATGTCCGAGGGGTCCTGTAAAAAAAAAAGGATCCCCTCAGACAGCAAAATACCGCTCTGTGAAAGCAGCCTTACAAATACTGAGGTAAAAACTCACCAAATACTCAATGTGTGCACAAGGCCTTACAGATACAGAGGTTAAATCTCACCAAATACTTGGCTTGTGCACGTGGCCTCACAAATACGGAGGTAAAATACACCAAATTGGCTAGGGTCACACATACCAATCAGTTTTTTTCCATTTCCAAAACCTGATTCCGTTTTTTGAAAATGCCATTTTTGCATCTAAAAAACACTATACGTTAACTTATGCGTTTCCCATAGGGCCCCATGTTAAAAAAACGCATACTTTTTTTTTACTGCACCCAAAAATGCTACTAGCAGCGTTTTTCGATGCAGTTTCAACAATGCATAGCGTTTTTTAAGTGCACTTTTGACACTGCGTTTTTTGCATTGCAGCATATGGATCCGTTAACGGATCAGTTTTCCACAACATTCTGAGTTAAAAAACGTACGCAAATAACGGATCCAGGGCTTATTATGTGTGACCCTAGGCATACTCAGCGTGTGCACAAGACCTTACAAATACTGAGGTAAAAAACTCACCAAATACTCAGCGTGTGCACGAGGCCTTACAGATACTGAGGCAAAAACTCACCAAATACTCAGCGTGTGCACGAGGCCTTACAGATACTGAGGTAAAAACTCACCAAATACTCAGCGTGTGCACGAGGCCTTACAGATACTGAGGTAACAACTCACCAAATACTCAGCGTGTGCAAGAGGCCTTACAGATACTTAGGTAAAAGCTCACCAAATACTCAGCGTGTGCACGAGGCCTTACAGATACTGAGGTAAAAACTCACCAAATACTCAGCGTGTGCAGGAGGCCTTACAGATATTGAGGTAAAAACTCACCAAATACTCAGCGTGTGCACGAGGCCTTACATATACTGAGGTAACAACTCACCAAGTACTCAGCGTGTGCACGAGGCCTTGCAGATACTGAGGTAAAAACTCACCAAATACTCAGCGTGTGCACGAGGTCTTACATATACTGAGGTAACAACTCACCAAATACTCAGCGTGTGCACGAGGCCTTACAGATACTGAGGTAAAAACTCACCAAATACTCATCATGTGTACGAGACTTACAATACTGAGGTAACAACTCACCAAATACTCAGCGTGTGCACGAGGCCTTACAGATACTGAGGTAAAAAACTCACCATACTCAGCGTGTGCACCCACTGCCCCTCCACGTTGTATAGACACATGTGAAATGTGTCTACAAGCTGGGTTGTGTGCCCCTCAATCTGGATATTTTTCTTGATTCATGTATGTATGAACTCCATACATATATGATCCAAAGAAAATATCCACATATAGGGGCAGGACACACATAGCATGTAGACGCATTTCACATGTGTCTATACAACGTGGAGGGGTAGTGGGTACACAATGTAATCAGGAATAAGGGAACAGGAAAAGAGTGCCTCAACAGCATTAACCCCGGGGATGCAGGAGCCAGGAAAAGGTAGCCGGTTGCTCCACCTGAGCAGCATAGTGGGTGCACACGTTGATGTTAATCAAGATAGTAGTGGGGCAACTCTGGCAGACTGGCACAGACACCGCACAGCAGCAGGACAAGTTCAACATATCACTCACTCACTGTCTAACTGTCGGGCACGTTCCCTCATCTGTGCTGGCCTGTGACTGTGTTGGACTAAGTGGTGACTGGTCTCTCTCTCTAAGCATCCCAGCCTGGAGTTGGTGAACGGTGGACGATGAATCTGTGATAGACTCAGTCAGGAGGACTGGAGTCAGGAGAGAAGGCGCAGCTGCCAAGGATTGACCAGGCCGAAAGCAGAATGAGCCGCTCTGACCCTATAAAAACCCCCTCTACCCCATACTGTTCCTAATTATTCTAATTACCCTATAAAGCCCCCCACTGCCCCATACTGTTCCTAATTATTCTAATTACCCCATAAAGCCCCCCACTGCTGCATACCGTTACTATTTACCCTATAAAGCCCCCCACTGCCCCATACTGTTCCTAATTACCCTATAAAGCCCCCCACTGCTCCATACTGTTCTTAACTACTCTATAAAGCCCCCCCACAGCCCCATACTGTACCTCAATACCCCAAAAAGTCACTTGGAAAGTATCCTCAATCTAACAAACAATTCTGCGGATGATCTTCGGCTCCTTCTGAAGCGGCTCACCTGCAAGTGCTGCCATGTGTGTTCTCTTGTCCTCTCCTCCTCTGCAGCCCGGCCCTTGCAGCAGTGTGTACAGAGCCGCAGCATGCAGGCTCTACTCGGACTGCTCCTCAGGGACCGCTCTCTCAGCACTGCCGTCTGCCATGCCTCACACAGGGGGCTCTTACCAAGTGACGCTGAGCCTGGCTCCTGTGTTAGTCACAATGTTTCCCTGTGGGCGGAGGTGCTCACGCTCTTCTCTGCCCGGTGTCCCTGGCATCTGCTGCATGGCCGCCCGTGACTGAGGTAGGCGGGCCGCCTGTGCCTCCAGCACCCGCGGTCTTTAACAACATCCTCTGCACGTCGGCCTCGAACATCATTACGTCATGACGTGCAGTACGGTGGGGGAGGAAGAAGGAGGTGGGTCGGGGCGGTAGCGCCGGCGTTAGCATCAGCGGCCAGTGCAGAGTGTGCGGTGGTGGCAGTCAGCGGATTATAATGGGGCAATTAGTTACCCTGAGCTAGTGGGCCCCCCCACAGCATTGGACCCGGGGCTACAGCCCAAATTTACCTCATTGTAATCCGCCACTGGGTACAGCCATGGTTTAATGCTGGTTTTATGCTAATGTAAAATAATCTAATTCTGCGTTTTTACCCTGGTTTTATGCTAATGTATGCTAATCTAATCCTGCATGTTTGGTTCCCAAAACCTATGTGATTCAGAAATAAGATGTCCACACACACTGGTTTTATTTCTGTGCAAAAAGTGAAAGCACCACAGGTTTTGCTGCATTTTTTAAATTGGCATGTCAATTCTTTTCTGCATTTTTGCTATAGTTTCTATTGCAAATCTGCAGCATCCAAAAACGCAGCAAATGCACAGCAAAAAACGCAGCAAATCTTTTACCAAGAAATCTAAAGAAAAAAGCAACCCCTAGGATTTGTTGCAGATTTGCTACTTTTTTGAAAAGCCAAAAGCCAACATGTCTGGACATAGCCTAACAACTCAGACATAACAAAATTGATTTAATCAGCCATCATGGGCCTCATTTTAAACTAGCTAAATCCCTCTATGACAGTGGGATACAAAACCGTAACAACGGCATGGCAGGTGCATCATTACCTGATCCTACCTGCACCCCTGTGATGTAATCGCGGGGCTTTCAATTAGTCATGACACCTAGGGGTCACTCAGTATGCATGGAGAAAGAAAATTTGTAAGGCAAAGGATTTCTGCACAGCCATAATAGTAAAAGATATAATATTATACTTGCATAAATAAACATCAGCAAGTACAAAGATTAAAAGCACAAAAAAAAAACTTGACAGGTGTGAATATGAGAGTCCAATATGAGTTTACCCCTTCATCAGGCTAATAGAGTGATGCAGCAGTAATGGTACCTTTACACGCCGCTACTGAGAGGTAAAAACCGGCAGGTGTCGGAGACAATTGTACCTTGTACCTTCAAAACACCGCGAAGTGGCGGCGTGTAATTTGGGTTGTTGCCACCTGTCTCTTTGGATACCTGTCTTTCAGCCGTGCTGAAAAACAAGCAGGTAAAAACCCTATGGTAGCGGTGTGTAATCGGGGCACAGGTACGGTAATTGAGTTCCCTGGGGCGTGCCACAGCGTCATGTATAACACGCCCCATCAACGATCATTGGTGGGGGCTACTGTGTACCCATTGGCTGTCCCTGCACAGGGCGGCATATTTAACGATCTGACCAGTCACTACACATTTGCTATAGCGTCATGTATTAGGCAGCCTCCCTGCGCTGGCAAGCCAATCATGATGTTATTGCATTGTCCAATCACAGTACGAACGCCGCGTAATACACTACTCTGTCACGCCTATGTAGTTACGGCGCACAATATGTACGCCCAGATTCCCTTGTGGTGGCGGCGTGTAAATGAGGGAAGGTGCTCCACAGAAAGTGACCTGCGGCACCCGTCGGCACTTCCGGGGAGAGCAAATACCATCTGTGGAGCACCTTGTGGCGGCGTGTAATTGCGGTATCAGGTACCGTTAGCAACCGTTGAAAACGCTCGCGTGCACGCGCGGTGCCTACGTGTTGCTACCTTCGGTAGCGGCGTGTAAAGGTACCATAAAAGATATATCTTTGGTTCAATAATAATACATGTGCAATCAGCAAATGTCAATACAGCAAGCAAAATGATAAAAATATATAAGACTAAGGGTGACTTTACACGCTCAGATATCTGAAACAATAATATTGTTTGGAATGTCACGTGACTGTGATCGTTTCGACATCGTTAGTGCGTTGTCAAACACAAGGATATCGTTAACGATGTGTAATTTGGCAATGCGCCAGCGTCGTTCATTACAACTTCGTGAACGATTGGATAAAGTGGCAGGAATAGGAGAATTCAGAACGACAGCGTTCATCTTGGTGTCACACTGAACGATGCTGCACTTTGCTGGAGCGTTAATTGGACAACGAACAATAAAGTGAGGTCTTGAGCACACTTTTGAGATGTCCAATCCAACTATTTTTCCTTCAGATATCCTGCGTTTACACGCAACGATTGCAAAAACGATATAGTTTGAACGATGTCAAAAGCATGACGTTTAAATTTATTATTATTATATTATTATTATTATTTTTATTTATATATAGCGCCATTAGTTCCATGGCGCTTTACATAAGGAGCGGGGGTAACAAGGACAGGTACAGAACATATGAGCAGTCAATGCTTGCTGATACACGATCAATATCGTTTCAGATATCTGAGCGTGAAAAGCCACCCTCATACATAGTAGCAATCAATGTGAAAAGGCAAAGACATAGACAAATAAATACATACCAGGGTGTATATCAAGACCTGATGCTTAACATTCCCACATGTATAGCTGCGTGCCCTGTGTCGGTTTTTGCGATCCTCCCATGAATGCCGGCTGCAAGCTAGCATTCACAGGAGGCTGTGATTTCTGCTATACAGAGCACTGCTGGTGCACTGTTCTGTACAACAGAAGCGATCGGGCGAGCTGCTTCAAGTCCCCTAATTTTTTTTATAAACATTTGAATTTTTTTTTCACCACTTAAAGTGTAACCACCGTTTAAATTGTCATATAATGGTAGTAATAATAATAATAATAATAATATAATAATGATAATGAAGAGCATTTGATTTTAATGAACTTTCAAATATACTTCATTAGAAAATTCTGGTTGAAAACTATTCATAAAGCTTCCACAAGGTGTCCCCACTGGACTGTGTGTGAAGCAGACATGTTTATTATCAGTCAGATCTGTCATCACAGTGAATACGGGGCATGTAAACCTTATAAGGAAAAGGGAGCGTAACCTACACTGTTGAGAAAACAATGTATGAGATTAGCTCAGCCTACAACACAGTTGCTAAGCAGTGTCAGAATGTCAGGAACAGTGCAAACGTCTCAGAGGCTTGTGCCAAGGAAAGATCTGTCATCTGGCTCCACATAGCTCAGTCACAATCTGTTAACCCTTTGTCTGCTGCCTCTCCACACAGCTCACAATCAGCCTGCTCTCGGAAGCTGTGAAATACACACAGTGCTGGCAGACACTGGCTACGACCACACAGCCATAAAATGCAGTTTTTAAAAGAGTACAGAAAAATATAACAAAATAAGCCATATGGCACAAAAAAACATTATCTTATCTGCTATGTGACCCATTATTAACAACCAGTGCAGTTTTTTGGTTTTCATTTTCAATGAAATGACATTTACACTTTAAATAAAACATAAAAAACCTATACATATTTGGCATCTATGTACTTGTACTGACAGGTCAGTTTTACCATATAGTGAAGAAAAAAAAAAAAAAACTGAGCCAAGTCACTCTGCACCCAGCATTGATTGAGGTCAGTCAACCCATGAGCAGGTCGTAAATGAGTTAGAGATGTACTGTCCAGAAGTGTGTACACTTTGACGCTGGTGGGATGGCTTTATATCTTTTTGATTATAAGACTCACTTTTGCTCTCCCAAATTTTGGGGGAAAGTGGGGGGTGCGTTTTATAATCTGAATATACAGATTATATACTGCAGGGGAGTGTGGGGGCATCTCTGGAGCCTGTCCGGGGGCTGGTGCAGGCTGCAGGAGGTCACATGTCCCCGCTCATATAATATGCACTGGCGCCGTCCATCACCGCAGTGCTGAAACTGCACCGAGGTGATGGACTGCGGGAGCGGCGCATATTATATGTGCCTGCATCCTCCCTGTAGATTGCATATGCCCCCCTGTGCTGGCTATGGCCCCCCATGCTACTGTTCATAGTAAAATACAAAAAGACTTTACTTACCTTCTCCCAGCGCTGTCCTCCCAGTGTCTCCCTGCATGCCGCTGTGATCGTGCACGCAAAGATGATGTCACTCAGCTGTGCAGATCAGATGACCGGCATTACCAAGAACCGGGAAGTGGAGGAGTGCAGCGGTACGGAGGGAGACACCGGGAGGACAGCGCTGGAGAAAGTAAGTAAAGTCTTTTTTATTTTACTATGGGCAGCAGCATATGGGGGGCCATAGCCAGCAATAGGGGACGTGTGCCATCAACAGGGGACGTGTGCCATCAATAGGGGACGTGTGTCATCACAGGGGAACATGTGCCATCAATGGGGCATGTGTGCCAGTACAAGGGGGCTATATCTAATATAAGGGGGCCTTATCCAGATTAATGGGGCTAATTCTAGGATGGGGGCTATATCCCAGGATAAGAGACAGTGTACCAGGATGAGGTGGCTATGAGGGACATATACCCTATATGATTTATTAGACGGACCGTGGCATTATAAGTCGGACCCCATGTAACGCTAAAAATTATTTTAAATACATTTGCTATTTATTTATGGCAGGGTATTTCACACTTTTGTATATAGATTTTTCCTAAAGTTCATATAGTAAACAGGGTAGATAAAATGCATTTTTTTGCAATTTCATCACACTTGGAATTTTTTTCCTGGTATTTAAGGTTAATTATCCTATATGGTTAAATGCTGTCTTTCAAAAGTACAACTGGTCCACAAAAAACAAACCCTCATATGTCTACTGACAGAAAAATAAAAAAAGTTACGGCTCTTGTAAGAAGGGTAGGGGGAAAGAACAACAAAAAATGAAAGGCGCCAGGTGGTTAAAGGGTTAAAACGTAAATATCATGTTATGAAAATGTTCTACCTGTCAAAGGCTGGTGCATTGGCCTCAAGTCCTCTAGTAAGCTTGAGATGATGAGAGCCAACCTGAAAATGTAGAATACAACATTACTGTAGTTAGGATTGTGATACATGTTAAAAAGATACAAAAGTAACAAAGGGGTATTCTCAAGATATCCCCCACCTTTGGGATAGGGCATAACTTCCCAATCATTGGGGATCCGACTGCTGGAAACCCTACCGATCCTGAGAAACAAAGCTAGATAAGTGCACATGAGAAATATAGCAGAAGTCAACAAAAATTAAGAGCAACAATTTATTACTAAGTGCACCTGCTTTTTTAGTAATCCTCAATTACACTTGTTCACCATGCCCACACATGCCCTCACACTTATTGCTCCCCTAGTCCTTACTCCTCTTCTCCAATCACAGACCCTAACACTGTGCAAGCAAATATTTTCTGCTCTCAATCCTTCTTACCCCTTCACCTGACCTTATCTGCTCACCTGCTCCTAAACCGGACATCTCTCATTTTAGAAAAACACAACAACAGCCATGCACTCTCCCAAACAGTTATTCAACACTTCATTCCCTCTTCCTTCCACCCTTGCCCATTCTGAACCCCTTTATTTCTGCACAAGACTGCCGCTTTATACATCAAAAACAACATCAACAAAGTCAAATACACCTTTACTGTTCAACCCCCTGAACATCTCTACATAACAGACCAATGCCTTTCCCCCATAGCCTTCTTTGCCACCTTCACTGAAGAAAAGCTACTCGTTTTTTCTTCAAGTCACACCTCATTACTTGTTCTCTTGACTCTAACCCATCTCATCTCATCTTCAACCTCATCAACCAATTTATCCCATGGGATAACCCATTTCTTCAATCTGTCATGAACCTCTAGTATCTTGGCTTCTGTCTTCAGACACGCAACAATTCACATCCATGTTTGAAGAAACCATCACTTGACCCAACCTCTAAGTTCAGCTATAGTCCTATATCACTATTCTTTTTTGCCTCCGAACTCCTCAAACATCACATCCACAATGATCTTTTCTCCACCTTGTCATCCAACACTCTGACAACTGACAACGTAGCTTCTGTCCCCACCACTCCACTGAAACTATATTAACCAAAATTACTAATGACATACAAATCTAACAGACAATCCCAGCGGTTAGACCCTCACTGAAAGGGAAGTTAGTTCCTACACCATGGAGAAGATTTATCTTCAAAGTTGAGAATACCCCTTTAAGGTTTCTTTTTGATTATATCATTAAAAAAAAATATTCAATAAAGATTCCACAAATGTTATAGTTTTATAGGCCTTCATGGGGGCTGTGAAATGAATGTTAACACCATGAAGACTGGAATCGGACAAACTGAGCAGGGCATGTCACTGGGGCGCGTAGCTACCGCTGACTGACAGCAGTCTGTGCCCACATCCCCAGATCAGATCTCATCCCCTCTCAGCCTGGTTTACTGTGATGCTTTCATTTGATCAGCACTGTGATATGCTGTTCATTAGATTACATATATCACAGGGTCTAGTTAGGATAAAAGGGGGTGACATTTGTAGTGGAAAACCTCTTTAAGGAGAGAAGGGAACCATCATAGCATAGAATTGCAGCCTTTAACTTGATGACTATGAAATATTGCACCTTAGCTTTTAAATTAGTTGATAATAAATTGCAACTCCAGTATCAAAAGATTGAGCGCAGCAGAATACATTCTGATGAAATGACACCTGCTACAACAAGTGAAATGAATGCAATCTCCATGATGACTAGTGCATTATACCCTCCTGGCATTGCAGCATTGTACTGACATGCAGAGATGAAAGTGGTTTGGCAAGGTAACCTATTCACTACTCGGTAAAGGGCAAATGTTCTAGGTTAACAGCGAAGAGCCTAAGGGATTTTTTTCAACCTGAAAAGCTATTGAATTTCACAAGTTCTTCAGATGGGTGGAGATGGAGCCACTCCCTGCCATTAATCAAACACTTGCACTTCCCATAGGATTTACATAAATACGATATGATCAAACTGAATGTGTTATCTACATTTTAGAATACTCTTAAAGGATATAAGGTACAATTTAGAAGTAGCCAGAGAATGCTAAAAACAGGCTTTATAGTAACACTTAGAATATTAATTACACATTTTACTTTCCATAGCAGTCATTCATGACATGTCATAATATATACTGTCCTCTATAGTTTATACAGTGCTACAAGTACAAAACATTCTACTAGTGAGACTGCTGGGGACTCTACTACTATTATTAACTTTCCCTTCTGACTTTAGAGGCCTGATGTTAAATGGAAGAAAGTGACATGTTTCATCAATGAACGGGATCGCAATACAAAACAAATTCTACAACCATTGCCAACTCTCAGATTACTGGAACTGATTAAATAATGTGGAGCGTTGATCACTGGTTCCTTATGGTACCGTCACACGCTAGGATATCGTTAACGATATCGTTTAAACGTCATGGATTTGTGATCGTTTAAACAACATCGTTTGTGCATCTTTGCGTGTAAATGAACGATGTAGGATGGAAAAATTGTTGGATCGTTCATCCAAGATTTGAGATCCGGACCTCAAATCTATTGTTCGTCGTCCAATTAACGCTGCTTGAATGAAGCAACATCGTTCAGTGTGATGTCGTTAAAAAATCTCCTATTCCTGCCGCTTTAAAAGATCGTTCAGTCCTTGCTCTCCTATTTAACTTGTGCGTTGCCGAATGGGATATCGTTAACAATATCCTTGTGTGTGACAACGCACTAACGATGTCGGAATGATCACTGTCACGTGATCGTTCTAAGGATATCGTTGACGATATCCTAGCGTGTAACGGCACTATTAATCGTGGTTTCTGCAGTCAGCTGCCTTAAGGGCCCGTTACACGCTGCGATGTGGCAGTGATCTGACCAACTATGTGGATCGCTGCCACATCGTGAACTGATCACTGGTGAGCTGTCACACAGGCAGACTCACCAGAGATCAGGACCAGTGAAAACGCTGGTAACCAGGGTAAACATCAAGTAACTAAGCTGATCGCGGCGCTTAATTACCCGCTGTTTACCCTGGCTACCAGCTCCCAGCGCTTGCTGTGCGGTGCTGGGAGCTCGTTCATCGTTGGTCTCCCACTGTCACACGTGCCGATGCTGGGCGCCCAGCGGGAGGCCAGCGATAGATTTATGGTCCTGGCCATAAATCTAGCGATGAATGATCAACGACTTATAGTTGATCATTGATACTGTCACACGCAACAATGTTGTTACAACATCGCTGCAACGTCACCAAACCGGTGACGTTACAACTATATCGTTCACGATATCGTTGTGTGTAACGGGCCCTTTAGTGATCAAGCAAAGAGCCTTTTCCTATACGTAGAATGTCTCTTTCAGGCAGACTCTGCTCCGAAAACAGCCTGAAAAGCACTAATATATTGCTCAAAAGAATATACATGTTCTGTAATATGGTGTGTCCTATAGTCCCAAAAATACAACAATTAGCCTCTTAAGCAGTCTGTAGAATTGATATTTTGGCAAGGCCAAGGGTGAACCAATGGTGTATACTGTGGAACTGTATGTACATCACTGTCCTTATTTATCATTATTATTGGCATCCCTCCATTCATGAGTAAAATCAATCAAAGCTGGGAGGGAGAAACCACCCCCCTGCCCCCATCTTCCATGTACAGTGCCTACAAATAGTATTCAACCCCCTGCAGATTTAGGTGGTTTGATAAGATGCAAATAAGTTAGAGCCTTCAAACTGCAAACGAGAGTAGGATTTATTAACAGAAGCATAAATCTTACAAACCAAAAAGTTATGTTGCTCAGTTGAATTTTAAAAAAAATTTAAACATAAAAGTGTGGGTCAATTATTATTCAACCCCTAGGTTTAATATTTTGTGGAATAACCCTTGTTTGCAATTACAGCTAATAATCGTCTTTTATAAGACCTGATCAGGCCGGCACAGGTCTCTGGAGTTATCTTGGCCCACTCCTCCATGCAGATCTTCTCCAAGTTATCTAGGTTCTTTGGGTGTCTCATGTGGACTTTAATCTTGAGCTCCTTCCACAAGTTTTCAATTGGGTTAAGGTCAGGAGACTGACTAGGCCACTCCAACACCTTGATTTTTTCCCTCTTGAACCAGGCCTTGGTTTTCTTGGCTGTGTGCTTTGGGTCGTTGTCTTGTTGGAAGATGAAATTACGACCCATCTTAAGATCCTTGATGGAGGAGCGAAGGTTCTTGGCCAAAATCTCCAGGTAGGCCAAGCTATCCATCTTCCCATGGATGCGGACCAGATGGCCAAGCCCCTTGGCTGAGAAACAGCCCCACAGCATGATGCTGCCACCACCATGCTTGACTGTAGGGATGGTATTCTTGGGGTCGTATGCAGTGCCATCCAGTCTCCAAACGTCACGTGTGTGGTTGGCACCAAAGATCTCGATCTTGGTCTCATCAGACCATAGAACCTTGAACCAGTCTGTCTCAGAGTCCTCCAAGTGATCATGAGCAAACTGTAGACGAGCCTTGACATGACGCTTTGAAAGTAAAGGTACCTTACGGGCTCGTCTGGAACGGAGACCATTGCGGTGGAGTACCTTATTTATGGTATTGACTGAAACCAATGCCCCCACTGCCATGAGATCTTCCCGGAGCTCCTTGCTTGTTGTCCTTGGGTTAGCCTTGACTCTTCGGACAAGCCTGGCCTTGGCACGGGAGGAAACTTTCAAAGGCTGTCTAGGCCGTGGAAGGCTAACAGTAGTTCCATAAGCCTTCCACTTCCGGATGATGCTCCCAACAGTGGAGACAGGTAGGCCCAACTCCTTGGAAAGGGTTTTGTACCCCTTGCCAGCCTTGTGACCCTCCACGATCTTGTCTCTGATGGCCTTGGAATGCTCCTTTGTCTTTCCCATGTTGACCATGTATGAGTGCTGTTCACAAGTTTGGGGAGGGTCTTAAATAGTCAGAAAAGGCTGGCAAAAGAGATAATTAATCCACACATGTGAAGCTCATTGTTCTTTGTGCCTGAACTACTTCTTAATACTTTAGGGGGACCAAACAGAATGCTGGTGGTTTGAGGGGTTGAATAATAAATGACCCTCTGAATTAACTTTTAACGCTTTAAAAAAAAAAAAAAAAAAAATAAATAAATAAAAAATCTTTTTGGCTGCAGTGCATTTCCCACTTCCAGGCTGATCTACAGTCCAAATGTCACAATGCCAAGTTAATTCCGCATGTGTCAACCAGCTAAATCTGAAGGGGGTTGAATACTACTTGTAGGCACTGTATATGTAGCACCATAAGAGAATAATAGGTCACAGTAATGCTATAAAGTGAGCGATGACATGTATTCATGTGAGCACAGCAGTCCTCCTATTTGGTATACATATGTCTGGGGCATATATTATTTGTGTGATATTGTTAATAGCAGCTTATATTTTGCCACTGGCCTTTCAGGACAGTCTAAAGGAACATATTCTGAAAAAAAGTGGCAAATCCCTGTATATTCAATGGATATGGCGAGTGGGGAATTCTCAATCTAAGAAGTGAATACATAAAATCCATAATTGAATGTAGGATTAGGTTTTGCTGCTGAGGCCGTTCGTTCAATTCTCTTTAGGGAAAGAAAGATACTTTATAACTATTTTCAGTATGATGAAGGTACATTGTTTATTCAGTGAGTGTATCCACATTTCACAGCAGCATACCATTCTCATACTATGTTCAGTTTTGCATGATTACATTTGAGACTTCTCAGTCTCAGCCAATATGGAGTAGAATGACATATCGCATACCTTCAGTAAATTATAAGAAGTAAAAGAAATCTGTCACCAGGTGCTTGCACATAATCTGACAACAGCATAACAAAGATCAAGGTCCTGATTCCCGCAATGTTTCACTTACTGATTATATGATAAAATCACTGTTTTATCAGCAGGAGATTCTCACTAAAGCACTATTAAACCTTTTGCTATGTAGTACTCATAGTTCATGAGTAGTTTTATATACCCCTCCGCCACCTCTAATTGACAGCTTTCCATGTACACTGTGCAAAGGCAGAGAGCTGCCATGGTGTGGGCGGGTTATACAGAGCTCTGCATTCAGAGAACTGGTAGACATACAGCACTAAAAACAAGGTTTTTTTTAAGTTACACATCACAGGAATCAGGACCTCTGCCCCTGTATCTCCTTTTCATGCAGCTTTTAGATGGGGCAGCAAACTCCCCTTTATAGGGTATTCCTAACATAGATATTTTAGGTACAATATATGCCACAGCAGAATGTATAGGCTTTGTTCTGAAGAAAATAGCTTGTTTTTCCGTCACAGGGGTGTATTCTCAACAAAATGATCTCAGAAAAATCTACACATGCTTCCATTTGCTTATTTTATTTTCAGTTAAAGTGATCCTAAACCCAGAAGACAACCCCATATCCCCTTCATACCTATCCATGCAGCTTGTGAACCTGCTGCCATCCATCCCTGTATCTTCCAAAACCGCTGTGGCATGCTTCATAAATCATACTTTTATAATCTCATTTCTGGGCGTTTCACTGCAATTTTAAAGCCGCAGCAGGCGGGCCTGTGTGCCGCTCTCCCCCTCCTTGTTCTTTATTATACACGCCGCCATGGGCGTGCTAAACAACAGAGAGGCGGCTCGCCTCATAGTATGGGCGTTGAAACCGGTATGACGCGTATTACTAATTATTAAAGCAGGATTCTTCCTCCCCTCTGGGAGAATACGCAGGAGCAGCTGCGTAAACAATTGACATATCAATTCTTTACGGAGCTGCGCTTTCTCCCGGAAAACGCACTGCGTATTTTTGCGCAATGTCTGCACTGCAAAGTGAATTTCACATTCACTTTGCTGGCAGACAAAAGGCACATTGCGTATTTTGAAAAGCGTGCATAAAAAAGCGCAGCAAAATACGCAATGTGTGAACGCAGCCTTAGAATCTCTCTCTACATTATGCTGCTGTCAGATTAGGTGGCAAAAACCTGGCGACATGTTCTCTCTAAGGTGCTCATTCTCTATAAAATTCCCCTTGAATGACACTTTACCTGCAGTCCTGGTTGTTCCCAGAATAACGGGACAGATCCTCTGATTTGAACAAAAGACGAAACATCATCATCCATGTAGATTGTCTGTAAAGCAATGGACATAGGATCACATATACTTATCACAACATATCGGCATTTTAATAAAATTAAACTGTTTACAGATCTGTCTGCTCTAACTTTATGACCCCTATTACACTCCTTAAATAGATCCCTCTCCCTTCTCCTTCCTTGAAACTGTGTATATGAATATACAGGTCTTTGAAGTGAAAACACATTGATAAATGTATATATCTTTCTATAGCTGCATTCACAAGTAATTAGTGTTTATGTTTATATGCAAATTAGAAGTTTTTCTGCTCTGGGTGTGACAGACGCTTAAAAAAGAACTATACTTTTAACAGATTTTGCATAAGGGCTTTGACACACTTTCCTAGTTACATCCGAGTTTGACTGAGGAGACTCTGAAAGGGCTGGAGCAGTGACCCTGAACGGCCATACAAGATACTTTCATCTGAAAAATTAGTTGAAATCACAGTTACCCCTTACAGCACCAGATTTTTTAGCTTTAGCCTGATTTTGTTGCCTGGTGATTGATCGCACATGTTGTTAAGGTATTGATCTGACACAAACCACAGTGTTAACTATCATTCAAGCTAAGGAGTCTAGCTGTGGTGGCAGTGTCTAGTAAAGTGTTTGGTCACACCCAGAGCACTTAGGCTGTGTGCCCACATGCCGGGTTAGGGCCGGTTTAGATGTGTAAACCGCCGGTCGGTTTACATAAGTTTTATGTAAATTTATGTTAAACCAAACCGGCGTTTGGATTAACATTAAAACCTATGTAAACCGACACCCGCTGTGCACACAGCGGCGGTTTACACATGCTCATCTGTTGCTAACCCGCTGGGTTCTCAGCGGGTTAGCAAAGAATGAGCATGTTCTATAATCCGGCCGGTTCTGCAGCGGCTGCAAGCAGAATCATGTGCTGCTTCCAGCCGCTGCAGAACCGCCGGCGCTAACCCGCTGTGCACCCGCCCGCACGCGCCTCACATACCCGCCAGGAAGCCACCAGACGCCTGCAGAGCTTCCTGGCGGGTCCGCCCAGCCGCCCACCGACACAAAGCCGGTATGTGGGCACACACCCTAATTACTCAGAAAAGCAGCAACAGATAGAAGATATAAATGAGTTGATGGAATTACATTTTGAAGAGCTGCATGTCCATATGTCTGGTTTGGGGGCTTGATCTTACGGACAGATTACATTTACAGAAGCATTCTTCAAGTTTTTATTTCTTGAAATAATAGTAATCAATATTGAATAACTACTAGTTTTGTTTTTGCTCTTGCAGGATGCTATATTCCAGATTTATGAATCACTTTTCATCAGGTCTACCATGTGACCTTCAACTATGAATATCATACAGCGTCTTCAGTGTGGACCGGATGTCAATTCCGCTATGAAATCCTATGAAAGCTAGCTTTAAATCTCATAGGCTTGACCTCACGTGAGGGACTGTATGGGTTCGGTAGTCTCAGTGCCAGCTGAAGGAAGGAATGCAAAACGGAGGAATAAAGCACTGATGGAATGTTTCCAGAGTACACAACAATGACTTCCTGGACACTTTTTTAAATGCTTCTTCCTGGAAATGTATGACACATATGCAAACATATGATAAGTGTAAAAGATTACTATTCATTATAGAATATGAACAGACAAGTTAACAGGTATTGTACAGGGTGGGCCATTTATATGGATGCACCTAAATAAAATGGGAATGGTTGGTGATATCAACTTCCTGTTTGTGGCACATTAGTACATGGTGGGAGGGGGAAAGCTTTTCCAGATGGGTGGTGACCATGGCGGCCATTTTGGATCCAACTTTATTTTTTTCAATGGGAAGAGAGTCATGCGACACATCAAACTTATTGAGAATTTCATAAGAAAAACAATGGTGTGCTTGGTTTTAACAGAACTTTATTCTTTTAGGAGTTATTTACAAGTTTATGACCACTTATAAAATGTGTTCAAAGTGCTGCCCATTGTGTTGGATTCTCAATCCAACCTCTTCTCCCACTCTTGACACACTGATAGTAACACTGCAGAAGAAATGCTAGCACAGGCTTCCAGTATCCGGTGTTTCAGATGCTGCACATCTCGTATCTGCACAGCATAGACAATTGCCTTCAGATGAGTGATGAGGCAAACATTTTTGTGAATGGTGACGTTAATAAACAAAACCACGCTATTGATCTGACACTAATCCACAGTGGATAGAACCCTCCAAGACTGTTGGAACACAAAAATTGATGGTATGGTGTGGTATATGGGGTACAAAGTAGTGGGGCCATTCTTCATCAATGGAAACCTCAATGCCACTGGATATCTGAATCATGTAGCAATTTATAAAAAAAAATAGATCAAGCTCTGAACATCTCACAGAGCACTGTGCAATCCATCATGTAAAACCTACAAAGACATGGCCATCCACCTACACTGACATTTCAAGCAAGGACAGCACTAATTAGAGAAACAGCCAAGAGAGTCACAGCTCAGGTGGGAGAATCTGTCCACAGGACAACTATTAGTCATATGCTCCACAAATCTGGACTTTATGGATGAATGGCAACAAAAAAGTTATTTTCCTAAAGTTATAAAATGTCCTGTTTGCAGTTTGCAAAACGTTAACTGGGGGCACAACTAGCATGAGAAAGAAGGTCCTTTGATCAAATGAGACCAAAGTAGAACAATTGAGGCTAACAAAAAAAAAAGACTGTTGGAAAACTAACCCTACACATCACCTTAAAACACAATTTTCATTATCAAAGATGGTGCAGCATAGTGCTGTGGGGATGCTTTTCTTCAGCAGGGACCGGGAGGATGGTCAGAGTTGGTGGGAAGATGAATGGAGATAAATACAGGGCAATCCTGATGGAAAACCTGTTAGAGGTTGCAGAAGACTTGAGACTGGGGCGTAGGGTCACTTTCCAGCAGGACAATAAGCCTAAACCTACTGGTAGAGCTATAAGGGAATGGTTTATCAATCTATATTCATGTGTGTGAATGGCTCAGTCACAGTCCAGACCTAAATCCCATTGAGAGTCTATGACAAGACTTGAAAATTACTGTTCACATATGCATCCATCCAATCACACTGAGCTACAGCTATTCAGCAAGAAAGAATAGGAAAAAATATCAGTGTCTTGATGTGTAACCTTGTTAGAGACATACCCCAAAAGACAAGCAGCAGTAATTGCAGCAAAAGGTGCCCCTATAAAGTATTGGCTCAGGGGGGCTAAATTCAAATGTACATATTGTACATGTAGATTTATATTTTTTACATTTTTGGCAAATCACATTTCATTTCCTATTCATTTAAAGGGAACCTG
Source organism: Allobates femoralis (assembly GCA_033576535.1). NCBI lineage: Eukaryota > Metazoa > Chordata > Amphibia > Anura > Aromobatidae > Allobates > Allobates femoralis. Next base: position 450,335,705 of record JARQOC010000001.1, read on the forward strand.
TCAGCTCGTTTATGCCCCCCTCAGCTATCACTGTCTGTACCTGCAGCTTCATAGTACTATTCTAATCATCCCTGTCTGAGCTCATAGTGTAATGTGTAAAAAAAAGCATTTATACACTTACATCAGTCAGTCTCCAGCTTGGAGGACGGAGACTGTTTGGCAGGTTAATAGCTAACATTTCAGCCTAACGTCACAACATACTGGGAGACCTGATGTGATGTCATAACCATGTGACTACAATAGGCGGGGCTAAGTCTTCATAGAGTATAATGATTTGGCTGGCTTAGCTTCGCCCACTATGGTCACATGGTCATTACCGGTACATCAGACAGATCCTTTAGACAGACAAAGTAATAGTGAGTTAACTATTAACCTTCCAGACAGACAGTCTACTTCCTCCAAGGTGTAGATTGACTGTCTCAATAAATGTAAGTGTATAAATGCTTTTTCTTCACCTTTAGCATTGCACTATGAGCTCAGACAGGGATGGTTAAACTTGTATTATGAAGCTGCAGATGCAGACCGTGATAGCTGGGGAGGCATATACCACCTGACAGGTTCTCTTTAACAAATACTTGCCATGTCGTGTAGGTATATCACATAAAATAATATAATATATTTATGTTTTTGGGTGTAATATAAAAAAAGTGGAAAAGTTCATAGTTATGTATACTTTTCAAGGAACTGTATTTAAACAAGTGATACCACTTCAAGAGTATATGTTACAAAAATGACACCTTTATTGATTAAAAGCAGAAAAATATATGTTAAGTACAATGAGTTTTTGTATAGGAGATCCCAAAAGATACTGCAGGACCAGTAATCCCAGTGCAGGTACAGAGAGTTATCCACAATACATAGGTATCACAGTGGAATTAATTATCAACAGCCCATAGGGTAGTATCATAGTCATAACAGCCAATACATTCGTTATCACTCACCCATAAGGTTGTGCCTATAGTGGATCTCCTCTGCTCCCCCTGCACTGTCTCGCCCTGCATAGCACCACTCTGATATTCTCAATGTCACTAGTAATAGGGCACTATTGCGCCTCTTGTCCCCCACCCTCTTATATTTTTGCAGCTCGTGCTGTAATGTCTGTATACTCTTTCCTTTCTCCCCTGCCCAGGAGATGTGGTATGATAAGATCATGTTCCGTGCACGGTCAGAAATAAAATTGACACAGTACATAGCAGGGATACATATACAAGATTATCTCACCACAGGAACATTTTTTTTAAACACATCCAAATGTGACAATTATTATTATTTCAAGATCTATTGATTAAAATTAACTTTATTCATGGGAAAACCCCTTTAAATCTCAAGTTGGAAACTTCAGATACTGTTTTGCAATGTTTTTAAATATATAAGCAATTTCATGTGATTTCTTTAGCCTCATAAATGGTCACTTTTCCACTTGTGCTGATAGTCACTGGGATCATACACCATTGTATTTGCACTCTGTTGTTGGCCTTTTAGCAACTTGTGCCCCTGTCTGCTGTCTACATTAATCAATCTGCTACAGTAACTTCTTGTCGGAGACTTTTTTCATTTCTACACTCCTGTCCTTCCCACTGCCACTACCCACCTTCATCAAACCAGGGGTAAAATTATACTAAACTGTACCTGAGCCTGCACAAGAGGGGCTCAAAAGGTCCCTTTGCCACATATCAAAAGACTATGGGCTCAATTTATCAAATACATTTTGGTAATATTTTGGTGTAAATTGCTTTGGGGGAAAAAAATTTGCTACATTTTTGTGCAACTCGCAGCTGCTCAAAAATGTTACACAACTTTTTACATTCTCACATCAGTTTCTACCAGCACTACCAAAATGGGCACAGCTATGGCAGGAAAGAGGTGTGACGTCAAAGCTCACCTACAACCCCTGGCAAACATTATACAATCAGCTGGCTCAAAGGATGTCCATTCAGTTGTTTAATGTTGTAGAAAAAAAGCAATCACAGACAAGGCACAAAACTAAAGTCATTTCACATGGCAACTCTCTGCCTTGAAGCCAGTAACGGTTACTTTTGTAGACCAAGCAGGGGGAAAAATTATGGAATCACTCAATTCTGAGGAAAGAATTATGAAATCGCTCAATTCTGAGGAAAGAATTATGGAATCATGACAAACAAACAAAAGAGCACTCAAATACATCACTAGTATTTTGTTGCACCACCTCTGGCTTTAATAACAGCTTGCAATCTCTGAGGCATGGACTTAATGAGTGACAAACAGTACTCATCATCAATCTTGCTCCAACTTTCTCTGATTGCTGTTGGCCAGATCAGCTTTGCAGGTTGGAGCCTTGTCATGGACCATTTTCTTCAACTTCCACCAAAAGATTTTCAATTGGATTGAGATCTGGACTATATCCATGACATTGACCTTATGTGTCTTCTTTCAAGCAATGTTTTCACAGTTTTTGCTCTATGGCAGGATGCATTATCATATTGAAAAATTATTTAATCATCCCCAAACATCCTTTCAATTGAATGAAGAAAACTATCCAAAATATCAATGTAAACTTGGCCATATATTTAATATGTAATGACAGCCATCTCCCCAGTGCCTTTTTACCTAACATGCAGCCACATATCATCAATGAGTGTGGAAATTTGCATGTTCTCTTCATGCAGTCATCTTTATAAATCTCATTGGAACGACACCAAACACTACTTCCAGCATCATCACCTTGCCCAATGCAGATTAGTGATATATGACTTTCATCCAGTCATCCACAGTCCACAATTGCTTTTCCTTAGCCCATTGTAACCTTGTTTTTTCTGTTTAGGTGTTAATGATGACTTTTCTTTAGCTTTTCTGTATGTAAATCCCATTTCCTTTAGGCGATTTCTTACAGTTCGGTCACAGACATTGACACCAGTTTCCTCTCATTCGTTCCTCATTTGTTTTGTTGTGCACTTCCTGTTTGGAGACATATTGCTTTGAGTTTCCAGTCTTGACGCTTTGATGTCTTCCTTGGTCTACCAGTATGTTTCCCTTTAACAACCTTCCCATGTTGTTTGTATTTGGACCATTTTTTAGACACAGCTGACTGTGACTAACCAACATCTTTTACAACATTGCGTGATGATTTACCCTCTTTTAAGAGTTTGATAATCCTCTCCTTTGTTTCAATTGACATCTCACGTGCTGGAGCAATGATCCATGTCAGTCCACTTGGTGCAACAGCTCTCCAAGGTGTGATCACTCCTTTTTAGATGCAGACTAACGAGCAGATCTAATTTAATGCAGGTGTTAGCTTTGGGAATGAAATTTTACAGGGTGAGTCCATAATTTTTTTCCTCAGAATTGAGTGATTTCATAATCTTTTCCCTCTGCTTGGTCTGAAGAAAGGTACTCTTACTGACTACCACATTTTTTATCATGATTTTTTTTTAGTGTTTCTTAAAGCCATAAAGTTGCCATTTGAAATGACTTTAGTTTTGTGCCATGTCTGTGATCTGCTTTTTTTCTACAACATTAAACAACTGAATGAACATCCTCCGAGACAGGTGATTCCATAATTTGTGCCAGGGGTTGTAATTCATGACAAGCTGTGGCATTCTCAACAACACAAATCATAATCCAATGCCATACTGGAGTAAGGTCTACGGCGATGCACACACCAATGTCAGATGCTCCCGATTCATTAAGTGGCATACACCTTTAATGAATTAGTAGTGTCTAGATCCTACACACCCATTCATCACGACTGCTTTGAAAATTGCTTGTCTTGATGAATTGGGGTCTATGAGTATTAAAGACCTGTATTAGTAAAACTAATGAATTAGTACCTGTATTAGTAGCAATTAGGAAAAACTCCTGCATAATGGAGGAGGCTGCATATAAACTATAGAGACTGCTGCAGGCTGTATACACAATAATAGACTGCTGTGGACTGTATACACATTAATTTGGCTGTTGCAGGCTGTATACACAATAAAAGACTGCAAGGGCTGTATACAAAATAATGGACTGCCAGGGGCTATATACACAACAATAGACTGCCAGCTGGAGTCCTGACTGCTAGGGCTGATAAAGGTTTAATTACCACAGGGAGCGACGGAACTACCCTCTCCTCCGGGCCCCATACAACAGTAAGACTAATAATGCCCTGATGGTGGCCCTGACCAGATCTATCCAAGATCTCAAAGTTGGGAGGAGCAACCCATCCATTGTAGGGCTATCAATTTGCTGGCAAGGATTGTGGCTTCCCCAAAGAAAATTCTCATAATACGATTCCATTTTCCTTTCAAGAACTCCAAATAGATAAATTATGGGATCAAGAGGTATGGGAATGATAACCACATTGGAGAGTAAAGACATCACCTCCTCCCAAAAAGAAAATAAAATTATTCGGACATGCTCAAATCATGTGGCAAAAATTGGCATCTGGGGTATGAGACTACACACATTCTGAAGTGGGCAGTCGTCCCTTCTGATATAACTTCATAAAGGGTCAAATATGATGGGTGGATAATATAAAGCTGTATCATTTAATTATTAATGAAGAGTGACACTTGAAGAGGAGATTCCAGTATCTCCTCCCAATTTCCATCTACCCCCCACCATCAATGGATTAAATGCAGTATCTGTAGAAAGCATAGGAAGATATGAGACCTTGTGATTTCAGAATTCTAATCAAGGGAAAGGACGATATAAAAATCTATGCACCCTGATTTAAGTGCTGATTGAACAGATATCTAAAAACTGGGACCGCAGAAAATCATATTTAAAGAGGACCTGTCACCCCCCTGCTGCATGGCAATCTAAATGCAGCATGTTTGCTGCATTCAAGGAAGGGGTCCCCCATGTGTCTGTGTGCTGTGTACCCCAAGATATAGCCATTGTAAAAATTACAGTTAGAAGCCATGGAGGCAATCACTGTGGCTGGAGGGAGCTTGATTGACTGGGGACATTCCCTCCCCCTCTGCCTCGGTGTGCCGACTTCTGCTGTGTAGGCTCTGCTCTCCTCCTCTCTGTCACTCTCAGCATGCAAATCATTTGTCCTGACGTCAGCTCAGCCCTGACAAAGCATAAACAGCACAGTTGGAGGCGGCAAAGAAGCAGTGGGGGATGGAATGGCCACAGTCAATCAAGCTCCCTCCAGCCACAGTGACTACCTCCATGGCTTTTAAGTTTTACAAAGGCTATATCTCGGGGTACACAGCACACAAGACACATGGGGGACCACTTCCCTGAATGCAGCAGACATGCTGAATTCAGTGCTGTATTTAGATTGCCATGCAGCAGAGGTGGGTGACAGGTCCTCTTTAAGTTGTAATTGCTCAAAATTAACAGTATATTCTGTTCGCATATATCATCTAATTTAATTACATTATAGACACACCAAAAGTTAGATAACGGATGAGATAAGGATGAAAAGTATAGATTCTGCCATAGAGGCTTCTCAGCTATTATATGATTAAAATGAACCACTTTACCTGTCTCTGAACTGAAAGCGCTAGTTTAAGTATAGGCAACAACTTAGGAATGGAAGGGTTACCCATCTCCAGAAAGCCCAACAAACAATTAGTTTTAGCTGCCTGATCTGGATGAGTCTCTGACTTGAGTAATTTTGCACCTGGCATCTAATTGTTAAGTGCCCTTGACTGGGTGCTAAGTAATAATAAGAAGAAATCCAATTAAGCTACACCCCCTTTTTGTTTGGTTCATAAAGAGTAGACATTACAGTTTAAATTTAGGCCTAGATTTACCCCAAATAAAAGTAGAAAGTAGCAAGTTCAGAAAAGTAAAAAATGTTTTAGGATTAGGTACCGAAATATGTTGTAGAAAATAACTGAGCTTTGGAAGTAAGATCACCCTGATTAGGTTAATATATGGCCTGGCACTGAAAAGGGTAGCTTACTCCATAAGGAGAATTTAGGATTAGTGTGGTCAAGTAAGTGAGAAACGTTAAACAGGAGGTCATTTCCACTGTCCTTATTAATAACGTATCCCTGCTTTTTATGGAGGCTTACACAACGAGCCTACATCATTTCCTGCAGATGATTGAGCATTCATCTGCCTCTTACACATAAGTTTTAAAGTTTATAGGTCTTAAAGTGTTTTGTTTTGTATTTTACCTTGCTTTTTAGTCCATTTAAGGGATTTGAACCTTTGATTGTCTGATGGCCTGTACTATACAATGCAACTACCAGCTTCTTTACATTTTTCTTTTATTTTAATACCACAATATTTTGAAATCCTCAACTAAATACCATATACTACTATGGGAAAACATGAAGAAAATCCCTGTCCTGGAAGTAATTATTTATGTGGTTGCCCTACTACTTGACCCCGTTAAAATAAAAAAGCCTATACTCACCTCCTGTGCGGGTGCTGTTACGGCGGTATTGGCACTCGATCTCCTGGGGCTCCCATGAAATTGGAACGTCATGTGAGCCTCGTGCCCAATCAATGCTGGCTTCCTTCTCCCCGCATTCGGATGTATAAGTGATCAAGACAAAAGGAGGACTGACCCTGCTGCCTACTTTCTCTTGATTACTGACACATTCAAAGACAGGGAAAAGGAACCGGGGTCAATCAGGCACGAGGCTCATGTGAGCCCCGGGAGAGCAAGTGCCAAAACCATTGGAATAGCGCCAGCATGGGAGGAGAGTACAAGCTTTTTTATTGTAACTGAGGAAAACATGGGGAATTAGAAGGAGTTGTCCTTGTAGTGGACAAGTCCTTTAATGGAATTAAAGGGATGCTTGAAGACTAATATTGTTTTGTACTGTAGTGTTTGTTAATTGTTGTATACAATACCTGCTCTGTTTCCACAAAGTTAGACACGTGTCCATCATCATCTACTCCACGGATGTGGAACCTGGTACCTGCCCGTACACAGCTGATACGCGAGATAAGGCAAGCCTTGGCTTTCCGGTGTGAGGCATACACAGTACGGATTTCAACTCCTCCACAGATGACCTTCAACAGCCAATCTGAGCAGCTGACTTGATAGTGTTTCAAAGGCACGTGCAACAGCCTGTTCCTGCATATTCCAGCCAAGAAAGAAGAAAGCAAATGCACCATTAATTCAAAGGAAAATTAGTAAAATTGGCTTTTTTTATCCAATAAATACACAGGAAGAGACACACAGCAATAACAGCTAGCTGTGTGGCTTGTCCATAGCAATTAAAAATCAGTTTACACTTATCAAACTGTTCTGTAAGGGAGAGACAGACCAGCATATGCCTCCAGAGCATTGGATGCGACATGTTAATTACCTGGCTCAGGCTCTGCTGCGAGGATAACCGAGTATCATTATACTGTGATCTAATCCTGAGATCAGATCACAGCTGCAGAGGAGGAGAGATTTATCTCCCCATCTCCTTTGGTAGATGTCATCCCAGTGCAGTGCAATGTTTAACTTGCACCCATAGACTTGTATGGGTGCGAGCGATGTGAGACTCGCTGACAATCGCAGCATACAATAATTTTTTTCCTCCGTCCAATTAGGGCTAAGGAAAATATTACAGGTCTGAACTGCATCATTGTCTAACATAAGGCAGATTTTCTCACATTGAACTTGTGTGTGTCATACACTAGTGTACCTGTACCCTAAAAAAAAAAAAAAAATCTCTCAAGGGTGCATTGAGATGACTGCATGAATTGGACTGCAATGACCAGACTGGCTACAACTCTCTGACCCAAGTAGACAGCTTCATACATTTCTATGCAGCTGTTATGCTTGGGGTGGGAGAGCTGCGGTCAGATTGTGGTCCAATCTTGGGCCAATTTATATGGTGTTCTGAATGCAACCTAAATCTTATGGCATCTTCTTCTTTCTGTGCTTCCCTATGACAATCAAAAGTCTACAATAAAATCTATTATATAATTGCGAATGGGTTTTTTGCCCCTTCTGAGTCCACTCGCACTGCGAGTCGGCGTGGTCATGTGGATACGCCCGAAGCATTGGCCGCGCAGCGGGCATGGCGAGTCGCCGTAGCAGCGCGAAGCATTGGCCGCGAAGCGGCCATTGCGAGTCAGAGACTCGCTCTTCTAGAATCCCGATGCATGTGCATCGGGCACCCAGCTAGTGTATTTATAATCTGCTCTTAAGAGTATGTGAAAGACAACTTTTTCAGGCTGATTCTGCTCCGAACAGTGCCTGAAAAAGAGCTAATTAAATGTTCAAAATAATGATCTTATATATGTCACAGAAAATAATGACATCTAAAGATGCTCAACACTATATAATGGAAGTCAGTGGGACGGCTCAAAAGACAAACCGGTACATTTTTCAGCATTATGCTTACCAAACAGAGAGGTTTCTTCATTGCTGACTAAACTTAAGAAAAAAAGGTATCTGAAAAACACTGATGAAAAAAAAATGCTAAAAAGACAAAGCAATAAAATAAAAAAAAAAAACAGGCAATCACAAACATCTAGTTAGATTTTTTAGAAGAAAAAAAAAACACACACACAACTTTCCCTGAAGAATCTTTCACCTGAAAAACAGTGGATTGTCGAAAACAAAACAAAAAAAAAAAAACATGCAGATACCCCGACATTGTCCTTACTATATCACCTTCGTATTCTACATCTCCTATGTGCACTGGACCTAATGGCCACTTTACACACACCAACTTATCTGTCCAACTTCTGAATAACTTACTGGTTGTAGTGAAATCATGGACACATTGTTCCATTGTACACAGCCACAAAATGGAGCAATGTGTCCATGATTTCACTGCAACCAGCAAGTTGGTCAGAAGTTGGACAGATAAGTTGGTGTGTGTAAAGTGGCCTTAACTCATTATGTGGCGTGGCGTACTCTTAATAAATCTGACACCTCTTGGACGCCATCAAGACTGCTGTAGCGTGTGATACCCCTGTTTTGATTAATTGGCCCCTTTGTGTTTTACTCCTGGCAGCACGATTCTCCCGGTCAGTATGAATACAACGTTCCTAGTCTTGTCCATTTCTTCCGGTATTTTAGTGGGCAAAAAAAAAAAAAAGATTGAAATTTGTGTAGCCATTTTCCAAGACTTGAGAACTTTTATATTTTGGTCCATGTAGCTGAATGAGGGCTTGTTTTTAGCATGTCAAGTTGAAATTGGGATACACATTACTTTTTTTTTGCTCTTTATTGTGGAGGTATGGGAAGGCTGCATCTGAAACTCAGCAATTTTAGTATATGTTTTGTTATTTTATTCTTGGGTTTTCACGTATTTTACGGGCTTTGAAATTTCCTTTATTTTGTTATTCCCCTTGGGAAACTTGATTTGCTGACCTATGCTGCATGCTTTAACCCTTCACAACGTATGACTTGCGTGTACATCATATTTAGAGTTCCTGACTTTGATGTGGCCTCGCATGCTGAGCCTGCATCTAAGGGCACGGACACACTGGCATGAAACTCGGATGACTGCAATGCGAGTAAAAATCGCATTGCAGTTGGACCAATGTTGGTCAATGTCCAAGAGTACATTTCCGAGTATCGGACGTTTTTTTCCTTGTCCGACATTGGGATGACAAGTCAGTCGCAACATGCTGCGATTTCATGCGAGTGTCAGATGAGACTCACCAATGCAAGTCTATGGGTCTGACAAAAAAGACGTACCATACTCGGACTGTACATGGACCATCCGAGTTGGATGCGATTTTTAATTGATACATTATCATTCTGTAGCTTAGACAACTGTAAAAAATGCTCCTGTAAATGATTATACAGTAAATAGCTGCTGAGAAAAAACGGATTGCACAAGGACAGCACACAGAAGCCACACTGACCACAAAAGGGGATGACACTCATCCGACTCTCGCATCCATCAATCGGAACGTTTTTTCACTCGCCAGTGTCTTTCCAGCCTTACCCAGCAGATGACAGCTGATTTAATAGTGTGCCTTTAATAGTTGTGGGTGGAGCGGAGCTCAACTGCAGCTGTTAACCTGTTAAATGCTGCTGTCAATCTCTGACAGCATTTAACATGCACTCGCAGGGAAATTCATCATTCCACGCTCCCAGTGATGTGCCCATGTCTGGGTCCGGACCGTGTCCCGGGTTCCGCAATAAATGGGGGGATATTTACAGGGGAGTTTGTCGTGACGCCACCAACGGGTTGTGGTCAGTGAAGGGACCACGGCTGCTGCAGAACCTCCGGGGATGATGTTTGACAGCTGGAGATGTAATGGCTCTCCGCAGGTAGAGCTTGGTTCCCCGGGGCAGAGATAGTAACAGTCTATAGATAGTGCTATGGATGTTGTAGGATAGGGGTAGTAGTAGAGATGATGGTAGTTTGTGAGGGCACGCAGGGTTTGAGCACAAGGATCACACACACCCACGGTTTTGACGTTTTCCACGGCTTTACTGGAGTTGTTGTTCAGCAAGTACTGTCCACGGAGTCTGTATAGGGGCCGGGTTGCTCCCACCCTGGCAGGGTCCTCAGTCCTACTCTGCGCCTTGTGTGTGGCCCTGCTGCTGCTTTAGCTGAGCTGCTGGCCCTGTTTCTCCTCACAGCTACCCCCTTTGCTAGGCAAATTGAGTCTTTCCTCTGTATTTCTGACTCCGCCGTGTTGCTTTGCTGAGATACAGTGTAGATATATAACTTCTACTAGTCCGGTGTCTACTGTGCTGGGTGTGTCAGTCACAGTTTCGGATCCGGTATCCGGTCTGTGCGCTCCTCCGGGGCGAGTTATGAGGTAACTCTGTCTCCCAGATGTGTTCTCCTGCTTCTTTACTCCTTCCCTCAGACCCTGGCTTGGCCTGGAAGTGGGTAGCAGACTGTGGAGAGGCCTAAGGCAGCCCCTTTAGCTATGTGCACCAGGGGGCGGGTTAGGGCGGCGGCGGCTGGGCGGACCCGACAGGAAGCTCCGGAGCCGCCCACCGGCTTCCTGTCGGGTCCGTGCTGCGGAAGACGGTCGGGTGTGCGGCGGTGCACAGCGGGTTAGTGGCGTCGGTTCTGCAGCGGCTGGAAGCAGCACATGATTCTGCTTGCAGCCGCTGCAGAACCGGCCGGTTTATAGGACATGCACATTCTTTGCTAACCCGCTGGGAACCCAGCGGGTTAGCAACGGATGAGCAGTGGAAACCGCGGTGTGTGCACACCGCGTGTCGGTTTCCATAGGTTTCTATGTTGATCCAAAAGCCGCTTTGTGGATTAGCATAAATTATGCATAATACCTGATGGAAACCGACGGCGCGTTTTCTCGCTCCTAACCTTCACTAAACCTTCCTGTGTGCACATACCTTACACCACCAGTGCTTTCCTTCCCAGTCCTCCCAGGAACTGCAACTAACTCCCAACTGACTAACTGTCACTGCCACTCAAAGGTAAACAACATTAGCTCCTCCCACTCTTGCAGGTGCCACTTAATCTCCACCCACCACTCTGCTCTTCCCCACTTCCTCTCCTCACACCAGAATATATCAGGGACCTGCCTGAGCTCCCCCTTCTGGCCTAGAGGTGCTACTTTAGTATTGTGGGGGTGTGGGGAGTTAACCCTTGGTGATGTTACCGTGGCACATTAACCCCTGGGGTGCCACATTAAGCATATATATATATATATATATATATATATATACATATACACACACCTACACACACACACCTACACACACACATACACAAATGTATCCCTTTGGCCCCACTATAGAGAAGAAGAAATAAAAATACACAGTTGGTATTGCTGCATTTGTACGATATCAAAATATTGATCCAATCAGTAAGTGGCATAACCAGAAATACAATGAAACGCCAGAATTAGGCTATGTGCCCACTGTGCATTTTTGCTGAGTTTTTTTTTTCTGCTGTGTTTCTGCACCAAAAACGCAGCACCCACAGCTTTAACATTACAGTCAATGTGATTTTACAAAAGCTGTGCCCACATGTGCGTTTTCGGGTGCAGCATTTTTGCTGTAGAAATCGCCTGCATTTTTAAAAGTCCCTGTCCATTAACCTGCCCGTTTTTGGGCTGCGTTTTCCCCATAGACTCCATTATAAACCGCCCAAAAAAGCATCAAAAACAGATGGGTAGTCACACAGTCCGTTTGTGATACTGTTTAAAACAAAAAAGCTGCAATACTCACCCTACCCGGCAAGCACGTGGTGATGTCTTCCTCCCGGGCGCTGGCAGGGGCCGTGTGTATCGTCCTTTCAGGACCTGAGCCATGTGTCTAGTCATGTGACTCAGGCTGACACATGGTACCCAGGCACTGGAATGTCGACATACAGGACCTCTGACGGTGCTCGGAGGAAAACATCCCCGGGGCTTGCCATAGGCTCGCCGGGGTTGGGGGTAGAAAGAGTCTGTGTGTCTGTGTTGTGTGTCCCCTTCCCCTTATTTGTGCTACATTTGTAAATGTGCACAAATGCAATACATTTGTGCTGCTTTTGTTTTTACACATTTGCTTTTTTTGCAGCAGATTAAAGCAGGCATACAGCACAAAAAAATACATCCAGTGGACACATAGTCTTACATTTTTTTGGCAACAATGCAATAAGTGGCAATCAACACATTGTATCTACCTCAAAATGATATCAGTAAACATTTCAGTTTAGGGCACAAAAATAAGCGCTCAATGTAATTTATTTTTTTACACATGCAGGAACAGATCGGATATACCACAGCTCCTGGGCATGGGAGGAAGTAAAAATGAATGTACGAAATGTTTTACATCACAGAAAGAATCAGCTGTAATGTCTGTATACTCTCTTTACTTCCTCTCCTACCCAGGGGCTGTGGTATATCCGACCTGCTCCTGCATGGTCGGACACATACATTACACAGGGGCATGTTTATAAGAATATATCTTGGGACAGGAATTTTTTTGATAACACATCCAATTATGAAACTTATTTTAATTCTAAGATCTTTTAATTAAAATGTACAATTGTTCGTGACACAACCTTTTAATCCATTACTTTACTACAACCCTGTAATTGTAGATTTGACATCTTGGTCAGTGTAAATCTCATTTATACCTGGATATGAAAAGTCATGTCACTGCACAGCAACAGTGAAACCAAATAGAAAAAGGAGATTAGACATTAATGAGTAACACCCCGATATCCCGTTACTCTACACCTATTCAGACATCTAACTGCTCCTTCCTTCCTTCCTTGGTTTCCTTTTATACTGAGCAGGTTTTGTATTCTGCCTCACAATTCAATATTTAATGCCACTTTCTAAAGCTGCTATAGAGGATTTCTGACATGTAGGTGTCCTGCTTCCATTGAAGTAATCAAACAGGAGGCTTCTACTGGAAAATACATGCAATTCTGACAGAATGTGCAACTTGCATTCAATGAGGTTTAAAAGGCAATCATAAGTATAATGTATGAACATCCCACGCCATGTTGCAGTCCACAATATATAATCATCTAACATTGCAATGTTCTCTACATAATCAACTATGCGATAATGATATACTGAAAAGAAATACTTTACCAAAATTGATCACAAGTAAAGGGATTACCCATCACTTTAGGTTATTTCACTATAAAGCTAAGAACTTACCAGTAGATACTTTCGGACTTACTGCCTATTCTACCCTGAGACAATCTCTACCGGCTTAGGTGAGGATTCTCCGGCTTCATTTGACATCATCTCAACAGAGCCGCTCTTCCTCTACGCTTTGTCGACGGGATGTCACTGCTGACATCAAGGACAGCCGACTCCCTGCAGTTAGATAGTGGGGTGCTGGCTAGCAATCAGTATGACATTGGCAGTGATGCACCATGGACAGAGCATAGTGAGTGAAGAAGCTGTGCTACTGACATGATCTCTGGATCCAGGGAATGGTGTATCACAGTCCGCGCTGCTTTGGAATAATTACTCAGAGTCTTGGATAAAAGACCCCCCTTTCTTACTTTATTTGCCTACGCGTTTCAATGCTATTCCCAGCATCGTCATCAGGTGAATGCCCTGATGACGATGCTGGGAATAGCATTGAAACGCGTAGGCAAATAAACTAAGAAGGGGGATCTTTTATCCAAGACTCTGAGTAATTATTCCAAAGCAGCGCGGACTGTGATACACCATTCCCTGGATCCAGATATTTCTACACGTGTTACGTGGAGGTGGAAGTCCTGCAGCAGCTTTCTGTACTACATGCGATTTAAACTAGTTGTGGGTGCACACAACTAGAAAAGGTGAGTGCACCTTCTTTGTGACCTGTGTGGAAAATCTTAGCCATATTGATAGGGCACTATTGCGCCTCGTGTTTGTCTCCTTTATCTTTATTATACTACTGACATGATGGCAGTGGAAGCCACAGAATATCACAATGGTCTCTCTACTTTGGAGACTTGTGACTGGTTTGGGACCTCTGTCTCAATCCTTTATTGAGATTTCATTTTAAACATGTTTCTTCCTTTGGCAGTTCAGGAGTTAATGTCAGTTTTGCCGCTAGCAAACTTCCTAGTTTCCTTACCAGGTGTGGCTACTCTGTGATTACTCCAATCCCCTTTATGTACGCACATGGTTCCAGCATCTGTTACTGGTGATTGAACCCATTCCTGGCCAAGCTTTCTGAGGTGAAGGAAGGTCTCTGGAGAGCTGACTACTACTAAGCAGTCTGCTGTCAAGGTGCATGGCAGCAGGTGTGAAATTGCCTTGTTGTCCCCTGTCTGTCTCCCCTTCCCTCTTGTCTTGCTTATTGCAATGATTGGGACTAGTGCTCCCGTTGGCCATTCCCTGTTGAGGGCTAACATCAGGGCCAGTGCGGGACTAGGCATCCAGTTCGGCGACGGGTTGAAAGAACTTGTATAGGAACGTCAGGGAGATCAGTGCACAGCCGTGAGCGCAGGAAGTCACCTCTTCCCCGTTCCCTATAAGCAGAGCCCTCCTCTATAATTCCATTCCCCGGTGTTTCTTCGTCTGTACCTGTGTGTACTGCACTGGATATCGTTGGTCCGTGCATCCACTGTTACGCACGGCAGTTGAAAACCCCCTAAGTCCAGCATGACACAGAATCACTGTCAGGGGTTGATCTATGAACACTATGAGACATCTAGTTAAGACTAAGTTCCCATGATAAGTATAACGTGCATTTTTTAAGCTTCTTATTTTCACTGACCAATAAACTTCGCATATATTACAGTTCCCGCAAAGTACCGTATTTTTCGCATTATGAGACGCACTTTTGTTCCCCCAAATTTTGGGGGAAAGTGGGGTATGTGTCTTATAATGCAAATATACTGATTATGTACTGCAGGGCCAAGGGGAGGTGGGGGCAGCTCTGGAGCGGTGCTGGGGTGGACTGGTGGAGGCTGCAGGTGGCAGTGGGAGATCTCCTGCTCCCGCTCATATAATATGCATAGCCGCTCTCCATCACCGTGGTGCTGAAACCGCACTGCGGTGATGGGCTGGGGGAGCGGCGCATATTATATGGTCCTGCGCCCCCTGTGATGGCACATGCCCCCCCCTATGTTAGATATGACCCCCATGCTGCTGCCATAGTAAAATAATAAACTCTATACTTACCTCCTGGCTCCTCCTCCAGCACTGATCTCCCGGTGTCTCTCCGGTCTCCCTGCTGCTGCGATCGCACGCAGAGATGATGTCACTCTTTGCTGTGCCGATCACATGACCGCACAGAACAAGGGAGTGGAGGAGCTCTGCAGCATCATCTCTGCCCGATCACAGCAGCAGCAGTGAGACCAGGAGATCAGCGCTGGAGGGGAGAATAGAGTTTTTTATTTTACTATGCAGCAGCATGGGGGCAATATCTAACACAGGGGGGCGTGTGACATGCATAGGAGACGTGTGACATGCATGGGGGACGTGTGCCATGCATAGGCGACTTGTGCCATGCATAGGCGACTTGTGCCATGCATAGGCGACTTGTGCCATGCATAGGGGACTTGTGCCATGCATAGGGGACTTGTGCCATGCAATAGGGGACATATACTCTATATGATTTGTTAGACGGACACTGACATTATAAGATGAACCCCATTTAACATTAAAAACAATTTTTTTCTCTTTTCCTTCACCAAATTTGGGGTGCATCTTATAAATCAGGTGCGTCTTATAAAGTGAAAAATACGGGTAAATGGAATTTATACATTTATGCACACTGTGCTTTATTTTATTTTTAGGTATTCTACATTGACCTGCGCTGTGCTTTTCTAATCCACAACACCTCAATTTGTCTTTTGTTAACTATGCCTTTTGATTGCAGATTTTTACCACAGACATGAATGAGATGAGGAAAACCCACTGGTAAAATCATGAACACATGTTTTTAGTGTGTTTTAGTTTTCGTCTTCTGAGGTCCTCAGAAATCTCCTTTCTTTGTGCCATGATACATTTCCACAAACGTGTTTTTAAGATCAGAAAATGATTGATCACTGCTCTTTAAATAAAACAGGTAGTTCACTCACAGCCGATTGGCAAAACCAGATTACTTTAACCATTAAATTATGTGCTAATCCTAAAGGCTTACATACTGTTGCTGCTCACAGACATGTGATAATAGATTAATTTCCGCATAAAAAAACAACAAAGTCTAATGGTGGGTTTACACGCCGCGATATCGGCGTCCAACTCCGACCCAACTCCGACAAAAAGTCACGTGGGTCGCGAGTTGGAGTCGATATCGTGTGCGCGTTGTACTGTTTTAGCATACAAAGCTATGCTGGAACGATGCCAAAACGATATCGGAGTTGAATGAGCTATTCAACCGCCCGATATCGCATGGCCGTTGTACCAGCATCGCTGCGTGTGACAGCCCAACTCCGATGTGTACTCGCACCTCACCCATTACCTCCCATGTTAAATGGTCGTTACTGGGTTGGTGGGCGTACACATCGGAGGGACGTTGTTTCCCGATATCACAGCGTGTAAACCGGCGATGCGATATCGGGAAAAGTGCTCCCAAAATGCGCGCTCCCGCGGCGTTGTATGCGATATCGGAACGATATCGCTACGTGTAACCCCACCATGATATGTTTTTACACAATTGTTTAATTTGGTTCCCTTTATCTACTTTTGCAATTTGATTGAAAATCTGGTGTAGTTTTATGTAAAACTTATGCAGAGACAGTTGCACACTGAAATGCTACTCATGCAAACAATAAATATAGGAATATGACCTTGCATTCCTGCTAAGGAAATACATAAAAAATAAATACTTAGCTTATAAAAAGGCCACTCTGGTCGTGAACCCAAAAGCCATGTCACATGTTCAGCTAAGTATTTACATTTATTCATGTTTTTCCTTAGCAGTATTGCAATTTCATATTCCTATATTCATTGCTTGCATGTCCTTCAGGTGTAAGTGTCTTTTTATTATAGTATATGTTATGTTTAGTATGCGCCTGTTCAGACTTGCATGTTAGGAAATGCCGTCAGTTTGTTAGTTAAAGTTATGCAGAGACATGGATAACTCTGGAGGATTCACAAACATTCAAGCACCACTGTAAATTAGAATCCATGCAGTATTGCTGTATAACCAGTAAGATATTCTGCTAAATGCTCTGCAAGAATCATTCACATCATCTTTCATACATTTTTTGCAAGAAAGTGTTATGTATTTTTAGACATACTGGTAGAAAAAAAGGGCCCCAAAATCTCCATCCCTTACCCAGCTCCACAATGGACAGCACATGTACAGTTGGTTCAAAATAATAGCACTCCAATATGACAAATGAGATTATTCACTGTTTTTGGTATAAATTATATTACCGTATGTCAAACAATTTACCAGTTGGTGAAGTAGATTCTTAGGGCGGCTTCACACTGCGGCATAATCCGGTCCGGGGCTGTCCGAGATGACCCTGACAGCCGCAGACCAGATCAGCACACAGGACTAGAGGGCTAATATGCCCTCCGGTCCAGTGTGCAGCGCACGTAGCTGCAGACGCTGACAAGTCAGGGCGGCGGCGCCTGTGGTCCTGACTTATCAGCAGCGGGAACTGTGTGTGGCTCCTCCTCCTCCTCCTCCGGCCCCGCGGCCGGAGGGTGCGCCCCCTCCTCCTCCTCCTCCTCCTCCTGCCCTCGGCCCCCGGCCGGGAGGGTGCGCCCCTCCTCCTCCTCCTCCTCCTCCGGCCCCGCGGCCGGAGGGTGCGCCCCTCCTCCTCCTCCTCCTCCGGCCCCGCGGCCGGAGGGTGCGCCCCTCCTCCTCCTCCTCCTCCGGCCCCGCGGCCGGAGGGTGCGCCCCTCCTCCTCCTCCTCCTCCGGCCCCCGCGGCCGGAGGGTGCGCCCCTCCTCCTCCTCCTCCCTCCGGCCCCGCGGCCGGAGGGTGCGCCCCTCCTCCTCCTCCTCCGGCCCCGCGGCCGGAGGGTGCGCCCCCTCCTCCTCCTCCGGCCCCGCGGCCGGAGGGTGCGCCCTCCTCCTCCTCCTCCGGCCGCGGGGTGCGCCCCTCCTCCCTCCGGCCCCCGGCCGGAGGGTGCGCCCCTCCTCCTCCTCTCGGCCCCGCGGCCGGAGGGTGCGCCCTCCTCCTCCTCCTGGCCCCGCGGCCGGGGGTGCGCCCCTCCTCCTCCTCCTCCGGCCCCGCGGCCGGAGGGTGCGCCCTCCTCCTCCTCCTCCTCCCCCCGCCCGAGGGTGCGCCCCTCCTCCTCCTCCTCCTGGCCCGCGGCCGGAGGGTGGCCCCTCCTCCTCTCTCCTCCGGCCCGCGGCCGGAGGGTGCGCCCTCTCCTCCTCCTCCTCCTCTCCGGCCCCGCGGCCGGAGGGTGCGCCCCTCCTCTCCTCCTCCGGCCCGCGGCCGGAGGGTGCGCCCCCTCCTCCTCCTCCGGCCCGCGGCCGGGGTGCGCCCTCCTCCTCCTCCTCCGCCCCGCGGCCGGAGGGTGCGCCCCTCCTCCTCCTCCTCCTCCGGCCCGCGGCCGGAGGGTGCCCCCTCCTCCTCCTCCTCCTCCTCCCCGCGGCCGGAGGGTGCGCCCCTCCCTCCTCCTCCTCCGGCCCGCGCGCCGGAGGGTGGCGCCCCTCCTCCTCTCCTCCGGCCCGCGGCCGGAGGGTGCCCCCTCCTCCCTCCTCCTCCGCCCCGCGGCCGGAGGGTGCCCCTCCTCCTCCTCCTCCTCCGGCCCCGCGCCGGAGGGTGCGCCCTCCTCCTCCTCCCGGCCCCGGGCCGGAGGGTGCGCCCCTCCTCCTCCTCCTCCTCCGCCCGCGGCCGGAGGGTGCGCCCCTCCTCCTCCTCCTCCGCGCCCGCGGCGGAGGGTGCGCCCCTCCTCCTCCTCCTCCGGCCCCGCGGCCGGAGGGTGCGCCCCTCCCTCCTCTCCTCCTCCCCCGCGGCCGGAGGTGGCCCCCTCCTCCTCCTCCTCCTCGCCCCGCGGCCGGAGGGTGCGCCCCTCCTCCTCCTCCTCCGCCCCCGCGGCCGGAGGGTGCGCCCCTCCTCCTCCTCCTCCGGCCCCCGCGGCCGGAGGGTGCGCCCCTCCTCCTCCTCCTCCTCCGGCCCCGCGGCCGGAGGGTGCGCCCCCTCCTCCTCTCTCCTCCCCCCGCGGCCGGAGGGTGCGCCCCTCCTCCTCCTCCTCCCTTCCGGCCCCGCGCCGGAGGGTGCGCCCCTCCTCCTCCTCCTCCTCCTCCCGCCCGCGGCCGGAGGTCGCCCCTCCTCCTCCTCCTCCGGCCCCGCGGCCGGAGGTGCGCCCCTCCTCCTCCTCCTCCTCCTCCGGCCCCGCGGCCGGAGGGTGCGCCCCTCCTCCTCTCCTCCTCCTCCGGCCCCGCGGCCGGAGGGTGCGCCCCCTCCTCCTCCTCCTCCGGCCCCCGGCCGGAGGTGCGCCCCTCCTCTCTCCTCCTCCGGCCCCGCGGCCGGAGGGTGCGCCCCTCCTCCTCCTCCTCCGTCCCCGCTGCCATGCCGCCGCTCCTCCTCTCCGCCGGCCGGAGGGTGCGCCCCTCCTCCTCCTCCTCCTCCTCCCGAGGCCCCCCTGTGCCCGGGCGGGTGCGCCCTCCTCCTCCTCCTCCTCCCTCCGGCCCCGCCGCCGGAGGTGCGCCCCTCCTCTCTCCTCCTCCTCCGGCCCCGCGGCCGAGAGGGTGCGCCCCTCCTCCTCTCCTCCTCCGCCCCGCGGCCGAGGGTGCGCCCCTCCTCCTCCTCCTCGCCCCGCGGCCGGAGGGTGCGCCCCTCCTCCTCCTCCTCCTCCGGCCCCGCGGCCGGAGGGTGCGCCCCCTCCTCCTCTCCTCCTCCGGCCCCGCGGCCGGAGGGTGCGCCCCTCCTCCTCCTCCTCCTCCGGCCCCGCGGCCGGAGGGTGCGCCCTCCTCTCCTCCTCCTCCGGCCCGCGGCCGAGGGTGCGCCCCTCCTCCTCCTCCTCCGGCCCCGCGGCCGGAGGGTGCGCCCCTCTCCTCCTCCTCCCTCCCCTCCTCCTCCCCCGCGGCCGCGAGGGTGCGCCCCTCCTCCTCCTCCTCCTCCGGCCCCGCGGCCGGAGGGTGCGCCCCTCCTCCTCCTCCTCCGGCCCCGCGGCCGGAGGGTGCGCCCCTCCTCCTCCTCCTCCTCCGGCCCCGCGGCCGAGGGTGCGCCCCTCCTCCTCCTCCTCCGGCCCCGCGGCCGGAGGGTCGCCC
The DNA here is from genome assembly GCA_033576535.1 of Allobates femoralis. Lineage (NCBI taxonomy): Eukaryota > Metazoa > Chordata > Amphibia > Anura > Aromobatidae > Allobates > Allobates femoralis. Next base: position 450,356,156 of record JARQOC010000001.1, read on the forward strand.
CCCTCCTCCTCCTCCGCCCCGCGCCGAGTGCCCCCTCCCTCCTCCTCCGGCCCCGCGGCCGGAGGGTGCGCCCCTCCTCTCCTCCTCCTCCCCCCGCTCCGAGTGCCCCTCCCCCCCCGGCCCGCGGCCGAGGGTGCGCCCCTCCTCCTCCTCCTCCTCCCTCCGCCCGCGCCGGAGGGTGCGCCCCTCCTCCTCCTCCTCCTCCTCCTCCTCCGGCCCCGCGGCCGGAGGGTGCGCCCCTCCTCCTCCTCCTCCTCCGGCCCCGCGCGGAGGTGCCCCCCTCCTCCTCCCCCCGCCCCGCGGCCGGAGGTGCGCCCCTCCTCCTCCTCCCTCGGCCCCGCGGCCGGAGGGTGCGCCCCTCCTCCCCTCCTCTCCCCGAGTCGCCCCTCCTCCCCCCCCCGCCGCGGAGGGTGCCCCCCTCCTCCTCCTCCTCCTCCGGCCCCGCGCCGGAGGGTGCGCCCTCCTCCTCCTCCTCCTCCGCCCCGCGGCCGGGGTGCGCCCCTCCCTCGGAGGTGCGCCCCTCTCCTCTCCTCCTCGGCCCCGCGGCCGGAGGGTGCGCCCCTCCTCCTCCTCCTCCTCCGGCCCGCGGCCGGAGGGTGCGCCCCTCCTCCTCCTCCTCCTCCTCCGGCCCCGCGGCCGGAGGGTGCGCCCCTCCTCCTCCTCCTCCTCCGCCCCGCGGCCGGAGGGTGCGCCCCCTCCTCCTCCTCCTCCTCCCGGCCCCGGCCGGAGGGTGCGCCCCCTCCTCCTCCTCCCCGGCCCCGCGGCCGGAGGGTGCGCCCCTCCTCCTCCTCCTCCTCTCCGGCCCCGCGGCCGGAGGGTGCGCCCCCTCCCTCCTCCTCCGCGCCCCGCGGCCGGAGGGTGCGCCCCTCCTCCTCCTCCTCCTCCGGCCCCGCGGCCGGAGGGTGCGCCCCTCCTCCTCCTCCTCCTCCGGCCCCGCGCGCCGGGGGTGCGCCCCCTCCTCCTCCCTCCTCCTCCGGCCCCGCGGCCGGAGGGTGCGCCCCTCCTCCTCCTCCTCCGGCCCCGCGGCCGGAGGGGCCCCCTCCTCCTCCTCCGGCCCCGCGGCCGGAGGGTGCGCCCCTCCTCCTCCTCCTCCCTCCCTCCTCCTCCTCCGGCCCGCGGCCGGAGGGTGCGCCCTCCTCCTCCTCTTCCTCCTCCGGCCCCTGGCCGGAGGGTGCGCCCTCCTCCTCCTCCTCCGGCCCCGCGGCCGGAGGGTGCGCCCCTCCCTCCTCCTCCTCCTCCGGCCACCGCGGCCGGAGGGTGCGCCCCTCCTCCTGCCCCTCCTCCTCCTCCTCCGCGGCCCGCGGCCGGAGGGTGCGCCCCTCCTCCCCTCCTCCCCCGGCCCCGCGGCCGGAGGGTGCGCCCCTCCCCTCCCCTCCTCCTCCTCCGGCCCCGCGGCCGGAGGGTGCGCCCCTCCTCCTCCTCCTCCGGCCCCGCGGCCGGAGGGTGCGCCCCTCCTCCCTCCTCCTTCCGGCCCCGCGGCCGGAGGGTGCGCCCCTCCTCCTCCTCGCCTCTCCGCCCCGGCGGAGGTGCGCCCTCCTCCTCCTCCTCCTCCGCCCCGCGGCCGGAGGGTGCGCCCCTCCTCCTCCTCCTCCTCCGGCCCGCGGCCGGAGGGTGCGCCCCTCCTCCTTCCTCCTCCTCCCCCCCGCGGCCGGGAGGGTGCGCCCCTCCTCCTCCTCCTCCTCCTCCGCCCCGCGGCCGGAGGGTGCGCCCCTCCTCCTCCTCCTCCGGCCCCGCGGCCGGAGGGTGCGCCCCTCCTCCTCCTCCTCCTCCGGCCCCGCGGCCGGAGGGTGCGCCCCTCTCCTCCCCTCCTCCGGCCCCGCGGCCGGAGGGTGCGCCCCTCCTCCTCCTCCTCCTCCGGCCCCGCGGCCGGAGGGTGCGCCCCTCCTCCTCCTGCCCGCGCCGGAGGGTGCGCCCCTCCTCCTCCTCCTCCTCCGGCCCGCGGCCGGAGGGTGCGCCCCTCCTCCTCCTCCCCCCCCGCCCCGCGGCCGGAGGGTGCGCCCCCCTCCTCCTCCTCCTCCTCCTCCGGCCCCCCGGCCGGCGAGGTGCGCCCCTCCTCCCTCCTCCGGCCCCGC